>ML677377.1:7779391-8492168 GCA_007922305.1 Dermatemys mawii
GGAGAGCGAACAATGGAGAGAGGGAGATGGAGTGAGTGGGGGCAGGGCAGGTGTGTGGCCGTGGGGAATGGAGTAGGGCAAGGGCTGAGCAGGGACGGGCTTGGGGGTCCTGAAAAATTTTTAAATCAAAATGAAGGTCCTGAGATAGCTAAAGTTTGAGAACTACTGCCATAGGTAGAGCCCTGAGCAGATACAACAATTGTATCCACACCCAATCCGTGATCCACAAAAATATTCTACAGATATCTGCAGATTTACAGGGCTCTAGCCATAGGACTTCCCTGAATTAATTCCTGTTTGAATGAGAAGATACCTTTTGGAAAAGCCTCTAGTTCTGATTTTTAAAATTTCCACTGACGGAAAATTCACTTGGTAAGTTCTTCCAATGATTGATTAAGGTCACTCTTAAACATGTGCATCTTATTTCTAGGCAGACTTTGTCTAGGTTTAACTTCTAGCCATTGAATCTTGTTATCTTGTTAAACTTTTGCCAGGATTGAAAAGCCCCCTCTTATAAAATGTCTGTACGCCATGTAGGTACTTGTTTACTGTAATCAAGTTACCACTTAACCTCTCTAATTTACCAACAGCCTTCTTGAAGTGCATGCACCACAAATGGACACAATATTGCAGTACTGTAGTAGTCACACAAATGCAAAATGCAGAGGGAATACAGCCTTTCTATGTGATATTCTCCTATTCAGGTATGCAAGGATCACATTAGTTCTTTTGCCCAGCTTGTCAGACTAGGAACTCATGTTCAGCTGATTATCCAACATAACATCAAGTCCTTTTCAGACTTGCTGCTTTCGAGGATAGAGGTTCCCCATCCTGTAAGTATTACGTACACTCTTTGTACATAGATGTGTGACTTCACACTTGGCTGTACTAGAATACATATTGTTTGCTTACATCTTGCTTATGAAGTCATCCAGATCACTCTATCAGTGACCTGTCCTTTTCATTATTTACAACTAGCCCTAGCTTTTTGTCATCTACAGACTATTTCAGTAATAATTTTGTTCTGAGTCATGGATAACAGCACAGGGTCAAGAACTGATCCCTGAGGGTGCATCTAGACTGCAATTTTAGACACCCAGGGCTGGCTGATATCTGGTGGCTCAGGCTTGGGCTGTGATGCTGTTTAATTGCAATGTAGATATTCAGTCTCAGGGACCCTGTCAAAGCTGATTGCCCACTCTGGCACTTTGAGTGCAGAAGGTGGGGCCCACAAGGATTCCAAAAAAATAATACTGGCCACTCCAGTCTTGTATTAAACTTCCAACGTTACAGCTTTTCTCTGACCTTGGATGAGTAGATGCTGCCACCACCCACGCACCCCCTCCCCACAAAAAAACAAACAAACAAAAACCCTTTCTGAAAATCCAGGGAGGAACACTTGGGAATTCCTTCCTGTGGAGTACCCTCAAGCCCTTTTGTGCCCTGCCCCCCAGGGAACAGCTGCCTCTGACTTTTTGCATCCAAACAAAGAGTTGCATCCGAACAAAGGACACGTGTTTTTTTTTCCACAACATATTTGCAGAGTTGAGGTCTGAATTATCCTCTGTGCTCTGGTTGGAATAGTGGTGCTTGCACTCTCATAATGGTAACCTATTTTCAGGATTATTCTTAGGATCCAATCCATGCACAAAATGGAGATGTTGAACTTTTTCACAAAAGGAGAGAATACTGTCTAAATAGCCATTTGATCAGTCAATGGTGGCAAAATAGGAAATGCTGATGAAACTCAGACCGAAACATTTCCCCCTGCTTCCCTCTTGTCTGTAGAGAAGGTAAGTGTGTCATGATCAGCGGCTGCCAATATGACAGGGTTGTCATTTACCTAATTTCTCATGCATGGAAGTGGACGTCTTCTAGCAGAAACAGAATAAAAGGCCAGGCTCAAAGGAACACAGTTCACATACCTTTTACCTTCTCTTCTCTCATTCACCCACTCGGATACTGAATATGCTGTTCAGATAGCTGTTAAATCTCTGGTTCTTCTCTCTGACCTCTTTCAAGTGTAAAGGGAAATAGAAATGCTCAGTTTGACATCTCTCAACAGATCATGTAGAGTAATGGGTAGCATTTATCTCTTTTGATCCTGAAGTTCAAAAAGAAATTTTCTAATAACTTACAGGGAATGAAATTATTGTACTCCATAATGTCCTAATTGTCCTTAAATGTCCAGACACGCACAACATAAATATAAAAAGAGATCTTGCAGAAAATGCAGGCAGAGGACTCTGATGCATCTTCCAGTGACAATTGTCATCCTTCCAAATGCTCAGGTTTTTTAATACCATTTACTTATTTCTATGCACCCCTTTCCACATACTGTGAACATAAAGGGAAATTGCATGTTTTCAGGGTGTATATCTTCCTTGTGTGTATCATACATGGTCCATCAAACCCTGTCTAGATTGTGGTTTGTGGGTACATCCATGATCTTTGAGCTAAATATGTTGATGAGTTACATATTTGCTTGGCATAGCATAAGATGCACAAAAATGTAACTATTTATGATGAGTCAATCTAAACCCTGTGGTATCCAAGTAGAGGACTACTGTAAGCCCAGTTTCTGTTAAGTTTTATTGTCTAATGATCAGAATTTTTGTCCTGGGTCATCCAAAGTGTAGTTATTTTATGGTTGATGAAGTTTGAAAACCATTTTATTAATTATTAGTCCAAATTTTCTACATCTTTGTGTGGCATCCAAGAACATCTATGAATTTTGAAGAGGTTAGAACAGTAGTTCCCCTGAATTGTAATTTTTACACCATTTCTTGCTAATCAGAACACTCATATGTTAATATGAGGGGGAGTTGTTTTTTACAAAGGAACATCGAGTTCCCGCATGCCCGCACAACTATGACGTCTGCACGGGTAGTCCAGGGAAAAGGGCAGAGCTGCCAGCAGAAGCATTCGACTAAGGAAGAAAGACAAGAGAAGAGATGCCACTTGGCGGGAGCTGCAGAAGCTGCCAAAACTAAGGTACTTTTTACGAGCGGCTGGAGCATAGCAGGATAGCAGCCACAGGGCGAATTTTGCTGATGTCACCAGAACAGATATTTCGGCCAAATAACGGGAGGACCTTTGAGGAAGACTCCTCCGGACAATCGAAGGAAAAGGGCAGATCTGGCAGTGGAAGCATTTAAATAAAGAAGAAAGTAGAAAGACGAGAGAAGAGAAGAGATGCCACTCGGCCACTAGACTTCATGTACTTTTCAGGAGTATCTGGAGCACGGAAGAATAGCAGGTGACTTGACGTACTGTTCACGAGTGCCTGGAACAAGGAAGGATAGCAGGGGATTTGACATACTTTCAGGATTGCCTGGAGTACAATAGGATAGTAAGCGACTTGACGTAGTTTTAGGATTGTCTGGAGTACAGTAGTATAGTAGTCAACTTGACGTAGTTTCAGGATTGCCTAGAGTACAGTAGAATAGCAGGTGACTTGAGAGCAGAGTTCTAACAGGAGCAGTGTCTGGTTGACCACAGCTCCATCTGCCAAAAGCAATATGGCGTCTGCAGGCCCGAAAGGCGTGAAACGGCTGTCTGCCTCACCTTGCATGGAAGAAGGGGTGAGTGGCAGTAAGTACGAACGAAAAACCTGCAAGATTGTTTTTGCCCCCATCACGCAATGCCGGCTTTACCCAGAATTCCAAGGGGTTGCGGGGACTGTGGGATACCTACCCACAGTGTGCCGCTCTGAGAGTTGACGCTAGCCACAGAACTATGAACGCAATCCGCCGAATTAGCCTGCTTACTGGGGACACACACACAATCGAATGTATACCATCGGCTTTCTTAATTCAAGCTCCAGAAAGTTGACGTTAGCTCGTAGTGTAGACAAAGCCTTTGTTTGTTCCAAACTCAGGCTGTGTCAGTGCATAGTGATAATAGATAGAGTCACTAATCAAGCTGGTTGAAAAATTGAAGAATAATTCTATTTAAACATCAGAATTTTGTTGGTGTGAAATTCTGGTTGGTTTCAAGGTTTGAAATGAAACTTTTTTTTTAACTTTTCTGCAACATGTGTTATGAAAAATATCTGATTCTTGTTTTCTCTCCTGTTGACCTTGAAATTGATGATGGCTAGGATTGTTTTCATTTTCTCCATTCTAACTTTTTATAACTATTCCAGCAAAAGGAAAAATGAAACTCTGTAACTTTGCCACTCTAGCATCTCAAAACTTCCTGAACATGGAAAAATTAGGGCAGCTAAGTTAACATTTTCTTCTATTCAGGGGAAACTTTTTGAAGTTTTGTGAATGTTTATTTTGTGGAAGTTTGGGCTTTTTTTTAGTTACTTAAAACATTTTATTCAGCCAACTCTAATTGTGACCAAATCAATTTTTTGTGGATAATTCAGAAACATAGAAAGGAACTAAATTTGCTGCCTAAATTACTAGCAATTAATTAAACCTGTTCTGTTTATGGGTTTCAGTATAAAATTGTGTTTAAAAAAACACCTAAAATTAGAGTGTTGAAACAATTTAAAAGAAAACATGGTCATTCTCCTATTGCTGAGTGGAGGGAGACATTTTCAGCAAAACTGTCACTGCAGAGCTCAAAAATATTGCAGTAAGACAATGCTGCTCTGCAATATTAGGCAAATCCCTTTTTCTTTTTGACTCAGTCTCTCCATCTGTAAAGTGTGGATAGTAATCCTCAAAAAGTGTGTTGCAGTGATCAGTTCTTCAGTATACTAAATGGAATATAAAATCCTGAAATTTCATGGGCATATATTATAATGTACATACTGTATTAGCTCTTTCCTGAGTCTATATTCTGTGGGCCAAATTCAGTCCTGGCATAAATACCCAAAACTCCCATTGTATCCTTCCAACCTTTCTTAGGCTGTGATCTGATACTGTATGTACATCTTTTAGGATCAGTCTGTACTGCAATCACAGGATGCATTTTCTGCTTGAGTAAGCCTAATGTTCTTTTCATGAAATGGTGCTCTGAGATTTTCTTTTCCGTGTCTCTCCATTAGCTTCCTGTGATGATTTGTTAGTGAACTACTTGTAAGAAGGCCAGAATTTTTTTAAAATGTCATTGTTCAGCTAATAAATAGAACAGCATTTCAAATGGTCTCCTGAGCAAGTGTGTGGATTTTCTCGCAATGAATGAATACATTCACAAATAATCATTATCCTCTCTTCAACCATGTTCTACCTATAAGGGCAAGGGATTCCACTTAGTTTTGTTTAGGCACTATTAAGAACACATCTTCAATATTCTAAGTCAGATACATGACACTTTTTTCTAAATCATCACAGCCTATCATATTCATCTCTCCCACAGCCATGGAGAATTGCATAACTGAAAAGGGCAAGAGGTTTGTGTAGAGAGCTGATTGGCATAAGTTTTTTGGTTGATTGGTTGGTTGGTTTTTTTGCACCTGGAATCAGGATAGAGAAGAAAGGCGATGGAAGTAGGAAGGCACAAACATAGGAGAAATGTAGACAAGACTTGAAAGTGTTTGCTTGGTTTGAGAAATCCAACTTTCCTAGGTTTTGGATTAACCCCAAAACGTATGACTGCTATTTCACTTTATAGCTGATTTTAAGTATTTGTTTTGGAGCAATTGCATGTTAAATTTGGTAATTTTACTTTGCTTATAGTTGACAGAGTAATGAGCTTGGATTATTCTTGCCAAGAAACTATATAATTTTTTTTGTATTTGGTATTTGGAATTTGGAAGTGTTTTGCTATTAATGCATCTGCCAAGCTTACCTTGGGAATGTTTCAGAAACTCATTTTTACACTTTTTTTTGTTGGAAGTGTTTGGCTGTTCGATCACTTATGCCATAAAAGCTCCATCTCACTATCTAAGGGACAAAACTGAATAGCTGATGCAGTGAAAGATGTGGGATTTCCTCTGTGTGGGAATCACATGGGAAATATAAACCCCCATCAAGACAGAGTTGGATAAACACCTTGAATCAAATTTTGCATCTCATCCAAGCAGCCTGTAGATGAGGGAGGGGAGAATATCACAGAAATTTAGAACAATGTTCACATTGCTTTTCAGAAGGAGTTGGAGAGGGAGAGCAGTCCAGAAAGTAATTGGCATCATATTAAACTGGATGTTTATCACTTCTTTCAAAGTGCAGTGGTAATGAAACACTTTTATGGGAACAAGTGTACCTGTTCTGGCAAGATATATTGTTAACAACTCAGAAGGTCATAGTATTCTTGTTACTGCTGAGTTGTGGCATTATTTTAATTGGGCTTTAGCCCACTGATCTGAATGCTTAATTTACAGAAGAGATGCCTAAGAGCATGTGACTTTGATATCAAAACATTAAAACCTCCATTCACCACAGGATTAAAACTATACCTATATATATTGTACTTTATACTGGCTCACAGTACTGGCTCACTGTACAAACTCAGTGGGCCACTTGACATTGAATATTTCCAGTCAATAACTCTGATTATGTTTAAAGTACGTGGAGAAATTAAAAGTATGTGAGGTAGGAAAGCTGGGTCATTGAGCAAAATGAAACAAAAGGAAATAAATCAAGTGTTAAGAAGGTGAGTTATCTGTGCTTGGTTTCTGATTCTAATGTCTTTATCTCCTCTCCTAAAAAAGGGATTTGGCTAGTCTGAAAATAGTCACACTAGCACAAAAGGCATTTGCCATGATTTTTGGCTTTTTTTTTTTTTTTTGGAAACAGAATGAGAATGGTTCATTGACATATATCCTCCTTCATAACAGCTCATTTTGTGTCTGAGATCCTTTTCTTCCTCCTCTCTAACACCCTCACAACGCTCTGTCTGAAACTCAAGTTTCTATTAGCAACTGTATTTCTACATGTTTTTACATGTGGTTTAAAGACTGCTTTACCAAGAACTAGACCAGCTGTAATGAGTGGTAACAAAGGATCAGAGTCTTTACATGTAATGCCTGCTGCAAATTGTTTTGCAATTTTACAATGTCTGATATATCTAACCAATTAATCAAGTAGAGTTAATAATTAGGTGTTCGACAGAATATCTTGTATATTTCCTTTTCTAGGATTAGCAATCAGTGATAAAACTATATCGCTTACATGGCTCAGTAACTTTCACCCCTCCACACTGGCCATATTTCTGCACATGAAGCATTATAAATTTAATAGTTCTCTCAATTCAGCTTTACAATAATTTGAGAAAGAAGGTAGAGTGGTTTGGAAATGGTGTAGAGATGTCAAAAAGAAAAACCTGACAAGTCCTTGACTAGATACCACCTGGTGGAAGATAGAAAAGAAGAGGACAATTGACATAAGAAAATAATTGAGAAAGATGCCACTGGTATAGAAACAGACTATAACTGAGCAAGAAACCTGATGTGCTCATGTCTCGTAGATTCATAGACTTGTTAAAAGGCATGAGAGCATCTAATAACAAAAAATCAACTTTGAGAGTCCCAAGTCCAGTGAGAGAAGGTCCTCTAATAATGGTAGTGGCCATTAGAAAGTTAAAGGTACAGCACAAGGGCAAAAGGTAAATTCTGCTTTCAAGCTAAAACTTAACCAAATGATCAGGTTCACAATGGAAGAGCCTGACCCGAGAGAGAGATTAGTTAGAGTCATAAAGATCAAAAAAATACAAAAATGCTCTAATATGTGCAAACCCCCACCCCCTTTTTGTCTGGCCTTTTACCCTTCTTTTTTACACAAAAATAAATTTGAAAAGCTTTCTTCACCTGGAGAAAAGGGAAAGGCTGGTTCAAGAACAATTATAAGGAAATAATTCATAGTCTAAAGAAAACCTCAGTTGTGAGGAAATAGAGAAGATTTAGAATTTTTGCCTCAGAATATTTGATTTCTATAAGCAATTGCTCAGTCTGAAAGGGATTAGAATAAGGAAACTCCCCACCCGGAGCAATGTCCTGTAGCATGCCATGGCATGACGGGCACACCTGTCTCCGTTCCCCTTCAGAGTCCCCTGAAATAGTCTTTAAATACTTGCTGTGTATAAATAGCTCTTATGGGGTGAACTCATTACAAAAGTCCTGTGCACTGAAATCATGGCCAAATCCCTGCACTCCATCAATAATAAACCCCAGCATCCTTCACGACACTCCTCCACACTCCATCTCTTTCTACACTTCTTCCCCAGCCATCTGTGAGCCTCCAATTTTAGCTGCTTTTCAGGGAGGGCCTGAAGAGAAATTTCTGCTATCTGTAGAGACTTCCCTGTCTTCTGTCTCCCAGGTAGTTCTCACTTGCCCTATTCCTGACTGATTCTCAGACTGTCACTGCTCTGAGACTACCTGCCATCTTCTAAGCCCAACTGGGAATCAGTTAAGGAGGCACAGGTGTGATGGACCCTGTTATCTCTAAAAGGGCCACTGTCATCCTGTGACAGGAAATTACAAAGCATATTCTCTATCAAGAATAAGTGGGGAAAATAGGTTGTAGGACCCGATTCTAGCTTTGGACCAACTATCGGCCGTGCTCTGCTACCACAGAGCTCTGTTTATTCCTCACTGGAAAGAAATGTTGAACAATAAAAAAAAAGCAACAGTGTAGTTCTCAGCTGAGATTGTTGGGCTG
Organism: Dermatemys mawii; assembly: GCA_007922305.1. NCBI lineage: Eukaryota > Metazoa > Chordata > Testudines > Dermatemydidae > Dermatemys > Dermatemys mawii. The sequence continues at coordinate 7,787,947 of ML677377.1, forward strand.
TCTGGTAGCTGAATGGTCTGCACCTTCCCCAGTTTATGGGGATCCATGAGGCCTGCTTGCCCTCTTATAGCCTTTTGGTGGAGCCATCAGAGAGTTTGCTCCCAGCCCTCTGCTGGTTACAGGCTCATGCTTGGAACTGGGATGATCATTTATATCTCCTAACTAGGAATCATCATACCCAATCACTTGATGTTGTTGAGCCGGGTTGGCTGATTCAAAGCACTTGCCTTCCAGGCTTTGCTGCAGAACACGACTGATGGCTCCCTGGCCCTTAAAGGGGCAGCCTGCTCTGTTAAGGGGAGCTTCCAGTCACTCCATCTTATAATAGACAATAAACATAACATGAGTACCAGAGAAATGTGATGGCAACTAAGTTTCACACTCTTCTTTTCCTCTTCCTAATGCCATCACTATTCTGCAAGTGGAGCAGCTGAGCCAGTCTTGCGTTGGATTTGTCCTGTGGGGATATGCCCCAGTTGGAGCTGGCCTTTGACTGTGTACACTGTCAAGCATGACCAGCATGTCAGATGTTAATATCACCCCCTCTTAAGGAAGGGTGTTGCTTTTTTTACATTTAGTTTCCTTCAGATGCCAGCATATTCATTTTCAACCCCAACAGAACTGGAGAGGAAATTTAATGATTTTGTAGCCAGAGGCACACTGCCATTTTGGCTCATATCCAATGGTTTGGGAAGCAGACACTTCATGACTGATGGCAGTGTCCCTGCTAAATCAACTGGTTAAATTATGCTGCAATTGTAAACCGTTCCGTGATTTATTTATTTTTCCCAAGCAGTCTGCTCATTAGCATTTGTAGCCTGGTACCTTACAAGGAATTACAACTCAGAAATTAAGGGGATAGATGAACAAAAGGATAAGAAGCCTTTTATCTTATGATTGCTCATTCAGACCAAGTTAGCAAAAACAACTTGCTGTTTTCAATACCCAGATGTAACTTTATCACTGTTGTCTTCTAGTTCACTATCCTGTAATGTGCTATATTTTTTGCTTCTATCTGACTGGGAGTCCTGCTACTTGGCCACACCTGCTGGATATGTCAGCACACATTTAAGGAGCATGAATGGATAGTTATCCATTATGTTACCAAATGGTTTTAGTAATCTTAATGGCCACTGGGAACAGCGAGTGTGGTCCTGCACAGAGATTAAAAGTATTGGTCATGGAATAGCTCATTGCAACTTTGCTTTGTAATTTTATGCTAGTAGTAATTACTGTATTTTGTTTTCAAATTTCTCATATCCTCTTGCCTTCTCCTGTTATGAAGTAAAACTCATCAGAATGTTAGTGGCTGGGTGGATTTTTCAGACCTTAAGTAAAACTAAACTGGTCTTATTTCACTTCCTAAGAGTTGGAAGGCTTGGGACTTGTCTGAAAACTTGAAATTCCAACCTTTTTTTAAAATAGTTTGTTGTTTCGTAAAGGCAGTAAAAGAAGAGCAGATGGGCTTACAGAAGATAAATGGAACTTTGTTAAGGAATAACTGTGTAAATAATAATAACTTCATACCTAATTTAATATAACAAATTTCCTCCTTATGTTACATATATATTCTCTTGAGCTATGACTTTAAACCTTGAAAGAGCTTGTCTATATGGCACTGGCAAAGTCCACTAGACAGGTGTGTGATTTTGAGTTAATGCTACATTACATGCATTAGGGACCTTTTAGAGCACACATAGGGGTCACATGGAGTAGTTAGAGTACAGAATGTTAGTGTGCTTTAGAATGACACTTGTCATCTCTAAATATCTAAAGGTGAGGTATTGGACTGAGTTACCGAATTTGAATAAAAATACTAAACAATAAAAGCCTTCTTAAGCTCTAGTCAAGACAAAGCTAGTTTCTAACTTGACCATTTTAGCACACACAAACATGTAATTGCTTTGTCTTTATTCAAACTTTAGAAGATGTTAGTTAGACTGAACTAGATAACTCAGTGTAATGACATACCTTTTAATTTCTAGTCCAGACAAGGTCATAGTGAGAACCAGTCCTTGTTTCAAAAAGGCTGATTAAAATAGTCAAGACATATAGAGGATGGAAGGTGAAACAGTGGCCCAGAACAGTGAAGTGCCTTCCCTGCTGTCTTGCATACCAAGTCATTGGTGGAGCTGGGAATAGACCCCAGGTCTCTTGAACTGCAGGAACTTCTCTTAATTAATGAGAGATTTACTACTAATTTCTTACTATTTACTATCTTACTATTTACTAGTAAGACTATCTTACTATTTGCTATTAATTTCTTATTAATTAATAACAGATTTACTATTTACTATTTGAGATTTACTGTAGAAGCTAGCTCAACTGAAGTTGTTTTCAGCCTTTTCATATCTTTCAGTCATGCAATTCTATAAACTAGTAGATGGCTACCATAAATATCAGCATATTGGCTTCCTGGAAGGTCCCTTCCCCACACACTGCAAAAGCAAAAGTGGCAGCCACTATACCCCTGCACTGAATCTGCTCCAGTAGGTTAAATGGAAATGTTTTTTTAAATGAAACGAAACAAACTTTAATGTGCTAGAAGGCTTATTCAGTAGAGAAATATCAAATATTCTAAATGTTAAAACCTGAAGGGAGTTCACTTTGATCTCCAGATATAGTGTGCTCTTCCTGTTCGCTGGATAGTGATTCAGCTAGAGGAAAACCAGAATGGACAGGTTTAGTTTGGAGACTTGACTTGAAAATAATTGTATCCAAACCAGTCTTTGTGAGAGAGTGTGCAGAGTATATTAGCAATGGATCATGACACAGATCTGGCACTTAGGTGTAACTGTTCATGTAAATTAGCAACAGCAAGATTTGTGATCCCATACATTTTGTATAGTCATTCACAGCTCATTAAACCTTCAGCAGTGCTGTCATTCACTAAATAAAAAGGTAGCATGAGAACAGCATAATTAAAGAGGTTAAGTCTAACTTTTCTGCAACTGAATTTCTGAACAGTTAAGTGTGCTACCTGCAATAAAAAAGTTTTTTGAGTAACAAAGGGCCAGTTTAGGTAAGGAACAGTAGCAGCACTTATTAAAGCTGTTCGCAGCAGCTACATCTATTTTAAATGTAATTGAGTTAATGGGGTTTTTCCCCTTAAATAAAAAATTTATAACATATTCCAGTTACTGAAACAGATTGTTGTCTTCCTCCATTATTACTTAGTGCAGATTTTCATGATCTTGATTTGTTCCATTACTCTATTTTTTCTAATGTGAGTTGTGGAACCTTATGCCCCTATGGAAAGCTATTAAAGCTCACTACAAGTGCAGCTATCTGTCAGCACAGAACTTGCAGAACTGGGACCTGTGTTTGTGAATTGTCAGGTGGAATGTCAAATTAGAGTTCTAATTGAATGGTCAGTTTGGCTGTGAAATATTTTCTAATACAAATAACTCAGATTTGGTTAATTTGCCATTTAAAAATTGAAAAATGGACTGATTTTTTAAAAATTGCTTGTCATCTACTAGTGTTTCTTCATGCATCAGCAACAAATTCAATCTTTGTATTAACTATTGATACATAAAAAAACATGAAAGGTCTAATATACTGTAAAACAGCACAGGAAAGGCAATTCCAATTGCATCCTTAATCCATTTCACTCAGCTTATTGCACATGCTGTTTTGCCACAGTTTTTGAGTAGTCTGGATTCCAAGCATGGGGGGTAATGAGTGGATATTGACAGAGAATACTATGTTCTTATGCTATTCTATTGACAAGTATTTAGACTCCCCAAGATTATGATGACAGATTCTATACCAAATATTTCACAAAGATAATTTCATTTTCAGAATTATAGTGTGGGGGTCCAATCCATGTTCTACATCTTCATTCAGAAAAGTAACTCTTCTGTCAGGACTTCCCCTGGAGGCACTTTGCTAGTGTCATTCCATCACAAAAGTATCTAGGAAAAAGCCATGTCCAGATGGGGTGATCTTGATTGGGATCCCCCATTTGGACAGTGTACCCATCCACTTTCAAACAATAGCAACTCTTCCTTTAAGTAAATAGCTTTAACAAATAGGTCTGAATATTGAAGTTCCAAGTGCCTGCTAATTATTCTGTATTGGCAGCTGCTGAAGCCCTCTCCAGTCATGTCAGTTATCCCATTTCAATAATGTTTTAGTTTACCATTCTTGATTTAGCAGTCATATTGCTAGGTAGAATGGAGGACTGGAAATTCTGCTTCAACTCTGGATTTCCACATGGGTAATCTCAGCTAGGTTTGTCATGGCTGGATGATAGAGTGAAGACTGTGTGACTGAAGGGTTCATAATGGGATCTGGAAAATTTATGGAGCAGGTTTCCACTTTCATATCTAATTAACGTTGGTAATTACCAGCATAAAGTTGTTACTATCTGGTAGTGATCCAGAACCTATATGAAAAGAGGAGCTGGTTTGAAAAATTCAAATGAATCAGTTTTTGTTAGAAATTGCCAATTCATCAAAATGATCCCCGTAGACATTCTGATTTCAACAAAGTTCCTTTGGAAACCCAGCAGGATTCTGATGGAAACCTTCCTGGTTTCCTGCAAGCTTGCCTACCCAGATCCTTGGCAGCTCACCTGGTGGGCTCCCAAGTTTTCTGGGCTTCCATGGTGTATGGCTCTGATGAGACCCATCAGATGGAGCCAAGGCTTCATCTCCTTTCATGGAGATTTCAAATTTTTTGGTTTTCATAGAATCACGGAAGTGTAGGACTGGAAGGGACCTCAAGAGGTCTTCTAGTCCAGTCCCTGAGACCAAAGGCAGGGCTTGGTAATATCTAGACCAGTGTTTCTCAACATTTTGATAGCAGGGATTGGCTTGCTGCCATCCTAAACCATGTGAGGGAGGTCTCAAGGACTGGCTGTGGGGAAACACTGATCTAGACCATCCCTGACATGTGTTTATCTAACCTGGTCTTAAAAGCTTCCAGTGACTGAGATATCACAACCTCCATAGGCAGTTTATTCCAGTGGTTGACTACCATGGCAGTTAGGTTTTTTTTCCCCTAATGTCCAACCTAAACCTGCCTTACTGTAATTTAAACCCATTGCTTCTTGTCCTTTCCTCAGAGGTTAAAGAGAACAATTTTTCCTTCTCCTTTCTTGCAAGTACTTGAAAACTGTTATTTTCACCCTTCTCCAGGATAAACAAACCCAATTTCCTCCTAAGTCATGTTATCTAGACCTTAAATCATTTTTGTTGTTCTTTTCTGGACTTTCTCCAATTTGTCCACATCTTTCCTGAAATGTGTGACCCAGAACTGGACACAATACTCCAACTGAAGCCTTAACATCACGGAGTAGAATGAAAGAATTACTGGTGTCTTGCTTGCTCTAATTTTCACCTTTGTTGTGGAATGGTCGGAGAGTGAATGGACACTGAACTACTTTTACTAGACCTGTGTCTTTTGCTACAGGACTGACCCACATTCGGGGATGGGGGGCAGCATAAAGAATCTTGCCTTACTGTTCCCAGTGTGTAGCTATGACCCTTACATGCAAGGCAGAAATAATCACTTTAAATAAAATGATATTGAGGGTGAAATTGGTTTGTGTGTTTTCAGAGGCAAGGGGAAGAGAAGACTGCAAGACACTTCAGCACCCCAACCTCCTAATGCACTCCCTGCTTTCACACTAGCTTCAGTGGTGATGGTTTTTATTTTAAGAGAAGGGATAAGGTGCACTACCAACTGTATTGCTTCTGAACCCCTCACCCAAAATATACACCTCTACTTTAATAATAATAATAATAATAATAATAATAAATAAAGGAGAGAGAAATCATTTTCCATAAGAGTCAAACTGACTTGACATTCAGAGCAGCCACCTATTTAATACACAGAGTGTGGCACTTTATTGTCAGTCTGTTCCTCATTTTGGACAATTGAGCCATGCACAGACTTACAAAACAAAAAAGATGATAAAACGTACGAGCACTTTTAGAGGTATTTTGGTTCAGGATTGATGGTTAGGCATGTACTGTAAACTAAAGAAATAATCTCCGTGGACTTAACTTTGGCAATGCATCTCTAGGTTGTGTTCATTATTTTTACATTGATCACTGTGAGTAAAGTTTTCAAAAGTACTTAAGTGACTTGGGCTCCGAAGTGCTCTTTTGAGTACTGTTGAACATTTTACCCAGTGTACCTAGATGATTTCATCTCTAGTTATTCTAATGTGTTTATTCTGTAGCTTTAACGTTACATACATTATTTGAATATATAAATTCATCTCCCAAGGTATTGCACAGTACACCACCTTCATAATCAAGTTTAAAAGCTTTCAAGTACTTGGACAAAAGATGGTATAATGGTGCTGCTTTGTGTTTTGGTACTGCAGCTTTAATGCTAATGCCAAATCCCTTTTTTTACTTTGCTCAAAAGAATAATGTTGTTTGTGAAAACCTTCTTGTTTTTCAGTGCTTTTGATATTATCTATTGTTTGGATAATTCACGTAATTGCATGTGATTATGTAATTACTGTAAATATATGTAATCAGTTATTATAATGCATAATTATATAATTCTGATGTTCACTGCTATAAAAATCTCTACAAAACATAGTAGGGCAAAAAATACACTAATCATGTACTACAGACAATTAAAATATCAATATTTCAGATATTACACAACTTTTTCCCACATATCAAAAGGAAATTTGTTTCCATTATAGACTGGCTACAAAATTTGATTTTTATAAAAGTTAATAATTTAATTATAGAAACCTAAAAACTCTGCTTTCATACCCTCTTGTGTTCTAGCTGAAATGGGTGAACAAAATGATAAATGAGCAGAACCTTGGGTGCCAAATTTTACCCCATAAAAATTACAGTAGCCGTTTAAAATTAAATTTCAGACACATGATAGATTCTAGCTGAAGGTGGGAGAAGCAAGTGGTCTTGTCGGGCTCCTATAGCAACCAATTATAGGCTGGCTATCTGAATGAGCAAGGACATGAAGAAGGTAATACACTTCTGCATTGCAATTTACAGAAGAAAATTTAGCTTTCTATCTTTTGCACATCACAAGATCCTGTGTGTAATGGCCCTCTCAAATCCCGACCCCTTAAATTCTCCATCCTTGGATGATAGAGGAGTTCCTGCTTGCTTAAATTCCCTATGAACCTCTTTAAGGGAAGACACATGGCTTTCGGACCCAGTCCAATTTTCTATCTCATCATTTTAAAAAATCATATATTTGGCTATTAGAATTGTTATTCTGTTCCTTTCTGTAAGTGCTGGTAGTTAACCCTCATACCCATTATCATTGTACAGTTAGGGGCTCCCTAATTGAAGAAATCTTTGATCTTCACCCTATACTGAGTTGCACTTATGTGTACAGTGAAATTTGTTAGACAGATGGGCCCTTCAGTTTCTTCTCCTCTGAACAATATCTTTTTGATAAAATAATAAGTATGGATACTATTTTATCATGATAAAATTAAGCAAACTTAACGGAACAGTCATGTGGAAAAAATGAAAAAATCAGAGTATGTTCACAGAGGGGCTAAAGCTGAGGCTGGAGCCCCGCTACCTCTGGATGAACTCGAAGAATCACAGAGCTCTGTTAGTCACTGAATCTGTGACCAAATCATATCCTTAAAACTATTTCATATATTCTCTTCCCTCTCCCTCCTGCCACTGCCTGCAAAGTACATGATCTACGCTTCCATCAGTGACCCTGAATTCTCTTATCTTCTGTATAGGTTCTTAAAACACACTCATCACTGTAGTATTTCAATTCCTTCCAATAGTGTATTAAAGAGTATGACTACACAACTGTCACAGATTTTTTGGCATTATCCTCTCCTCAAAAGGAGAACATTTTGTAGTGAAGCAGTATCTTGTTCGGTAGGATTTTTTAAAAAAAATATATATGTTGATATGTATCCATGTTAGAGAAGAGAGAGCCTTCCTGTTGTGGCATAGCCGTTCTCCAGTGATCTGAGATGCTAATCAATCTGGCACTCAATGTCCAAGCCTAGGCTAGGTAGAATCAATCTTAAACTTGTATGTTGCCATTAATGTGCAAAGTAGAATGCCTAGAGCTGTTTGAAAAATCCCTGCTCATAGGCTTTCTGTGTGCATTGGGGCAGAATCCTCTTTGCATAGAAGTAGAAAGGGGAACAGTTATCTCTACACAACTATTGGAGCAGGTCAAAACTATTTTTCACTTTTCATAAGAAAACCAAATATTTTCTATCAAAAGCAGACACTACTGGTGTGACAGAGTTGACCAAGCACTCTGGTCACTAAGGCACTAGTTATGTCCCTGTGGCATGGACTTAACTGGGAGCTGAGTGCTCAAAGTTTAATTAGGCAGGACTATGGGAACCTAGAGAGAGCAATCAACTCATCAGTAGGGAACAATCAAAGAAGAGGAAGGAAGTACAAGGGGAGGAGTCTAGCAAGGCATGCGGGATATATGATCAGGAGACCTTTCCTCTTCCTCCTTGGACAGTAGGCTAAGGGAGAGGCCTATGCCCACTTGGTATGTTGCTGAGCAAGGCCTTACTGATGAATTGGTGGAGGGGACCCAATAAATAACTCAATGGGTCTTACGAATGCTGAAGCGTCTAGGCTGTTCATGGTATCAAAAGGGCAGAGAAGGCAGCCCTACCACAAGTGGCAAAATGTTTTAACACAGTTTTCTCTTGTAAACTTTTTCCAGGGGTAACCTTCGACACACTGTGATGAAAGTTGAAAAAGTAATCAATTTCTGCCACAAATGTAGAGATAAAGTTATAGTGTGTCTGTGCCCAACACAATAGAGTTTCTAAAGCTGGAACCCTGCTTCCAAATATAATCTTTCTAGAACAAGATTAGAAGCTACGTGCTAATTATTTCAGAGATAATGAGGATGCTTGCTGCATATGCCTATGTACCTTCTTGAGTATGCTGGAGAAACATTGGTTGCATGATCACAACAAAGAAGTTATTAGCATTTCAGTTACCTATTTCTTTTTTCCTTTTCTTTATTTTTGCTGATGGTGGGTGGGAGACACAGATTGGATCTGGATCTTCACCTATACAAGCTTGATATTATTAGTATAATTGATATCATAAGTTTTGGACTCACAGAGAACTTACATAAAAATATTCTTGCTGAAGATCACAACTTTACACTACTTTATTTCTCAGAATTCAGAACCCCGAAACAAAGCAGGCTGCTTCCTAAAACTAGAGAGGGATAACTCCTTCCACATTTTCCTCTGTGCTAATTGACTCTGGTCCAGAATATATGCTCTTCTACAGAACCCTGCAAGTTGGACCAGAAAAACCTGAGCGTTTAAAGTGATAACTTGCCATTTTAATACAGTTTTCAGTACACCACATTACTGAACTAGGGATCCAGACTCCTGCTTTTCTAAAGTTATTGGATGTTTTGAAGGAATGTTTTGGTTGAAGTTTCACTCTCTTTAAATATCAAACAACTTATAATGTTTTCCAGTGTGTGATTGGGGCTAAGTGATTACACTATGATTTCCTGACTTGTAAATAGTTTCTAGAGGTTCTCAGTGTTAACATAAGAAGAGGTTTGGTTCTGCTATGTATTTTTTGAACTTAAGTGTTTGTCAACTTGTTTAACTGTATCTGCCCTCAAGCACACATGCCATCATTACTACACAGGTAATTAATCAAAAGTGCTTAATTTACTCAGCCAGTATGTCTAATAGTAAAAATCCTATTTGGCAAGTAATTTATTAGAATATAATATTTGCCTCTTAAAATTTCTTCAGATCTGCAGAAAGGAAGTGTCTTTAAGAGAAATGTAATATTACTCAATAGAATGTATCCAGAAGGGCAGGAGAAATTTTAAGGTGCTAGGAACCTATCTTGGAGGTATTTAATTTGTGTCCTTAGAAGTTGTCATTTTTAAGTGATCTGAAAAAGCAAATTCACACAATTACTTTTGCTCTAAATAATTCACAAGCTTTGTTCTCTTGATAGGCTGTGTGTAAAAATAGCATACTTATGGAGTTAACACAAGGGATGAATTTGCCCAAGTGTACAATGCATATTTTAAAGGCTAGTATGTGCTGTCATACCTATATTAATGTAATGCAATACACAAAAGAGAGAGGGTGAAATCTTGATCCTATTAAAGTCAATGGCAACATTCTCACTTGATTAAAATGGGACCAGGATATCATCCATAAATTTCAGCGATTCAGTTCCAAGCATTGCTTTCTCTGATCCTTTCAGGCCTTCACATTTGGGATGGGAATCTCATGAGAACAGAATTTAGAGATTTAAAAATGGAATCAGAAGTTGCAGAGATACATAAATGTGAAAAACGTCTCTGCATGAATTTTCTCTTTAAAAGCTCAAAGTATTTAGTTTAATGTTCTGGAAAAAGGTTTTAGATTTATTTTTATGGAAGCAGTTCATCCCTATGAAATATTGCCTCAAACAATCATCGTGATTTTGTTGTTGTAGATCCTCTGCTCTGAGGCTAGTAGCCAGATGATTGATTAAAAATGTAGTGTTTGTATGAGTCTTTACTCTGCTGTAAGTCTATTTCCCATTCCCTCCATTTTAACTACTAGATGCTGTCAGTAAACAAATAAGAAATGTGGCTTTTTGGAAGACAAGTCATTATGTTAAAAAGAAGAAAAATTGAGAGCAACACAGTCTCTTGGGAAAGTAGAAAATAGTACCCAGTTGAGTGTTCCAATTCTGGTGAGCCATTCCAATGAAGTTAACAGAAACAGATAAGGCAGTCAAATCCAAGAATCAAGTCAGGCAAAAGAAGCTTACTCTTGAAAGACAATCTTGGTGCTCTCTTTCCTCATGGGAGAAAATCTGATTGATTTTTTAGATTAAATTTCGGATCAGACTCTATATGTTCTGGCTGTCATATTTCAAGATCTAAAATCCAGCTATATCAATGTCATTTTTAGGTCTTACTTTTTGAAGCATAAAATAATCTGTTTATTGGGGTAAGAAACTGCATCAACCACTCCCCAGTCAGTTAAGGATTCTTAATATAAATCAGTAAGTAACTCATTCTAGAAGTCCATCCATTTATAACTGCTAACAATATTGCACAAACCTATTGATGATAAACAAGTTGTAAACCTGCAGAGTATGTTCTACTCTGTAAGTCTTTACATTTAAAAGGTGTTTTGGCTCCAATGCTTACTACAGGATGAGAGCTGGGAGAAGTTTTCGGACAAAACTTTTTTAGCCATAAAATACAGATTCAAGTCAATGTAGATTCAGGTCAACATCTCATGACTTCATATCAATTTCACCAAATTCTTTCAGCCCATAAACCTCATTTCATATTTTTCAGGTTGAATAAAATGTTTAATTCAATCCGAAATGAAATTGTTTTCACTCTTTCAGTTCAGCCAGCTAAGTGGAAAAATAAGTTATTCACAGAGGCAAATTCATCTTTTCAGATCTGTGTTGATTTTCTTATTATCCGTACCAATTTCAAAACAGAGTTTGTGAAACCTTTTTAGCTCTTGGTCTCAGTATTGCAGCAATGAGTTCCACAAGCTAATTATGTATTAAGTTAAAAAATTCATTTTTGTCCATTTTAATTGTTACTTTTCAATTTTCACTAGCTGTCTCCTTGCTCTTTCATAACGAAATGTTATATAATGACTTCCTTGTCTATACCGTTTATCTTACATTCTTCTGTCATGTCCCGCCTCACATTGATTGTTTGATACAGAAGTCTTGCAGCTTCTAGTTGAAATGTTATACCATGTTCATTTTATTGATTTATTTAGTTAAAGATTAGCACTACATTCTGTAAAGTGCTGCTAAATATATTTTGAAGATCAATCCTGAACTGGCTGAACAGAGAGAGTGGTGCAGTCTACTATGCTTAGTAGTCTATTTCTGTGATTCTACAAAATAAGGGAGTGGGGTCCAGTGTCTTTTGTGACTCTTCAGGTGCCTCCTAACTGGGTTTTCAGAGAGAACACCGGGGCTGAATACATGACCACAGATGTGGTCAGTCAGGAGATTGTCATGTGAGAGCTGCTGGAGGTCAGAAGACTGGCGGACGTATTTGGGGAAAGCTTCAGAGAGTAAAAAGCTCTGCAGGACCTCCCTGGAAAGAGGGAGGAATTGTAAGGATGCAGTGGAGGTGGCTAGCTTCTTGAGCTACGGGACCAGCGTTGGATAGTCGAAAAAGATTAAGGGCTAGCAGACCAGTGGAGAACCTGCTGACCTTCCTAAGCCAGGCAGCCATGGCCAAAGAAGGCGGGGATGGCTAAAGTCTGAGAGCTGCAAAGGGAAATGCCCGCTGGCTCTCTGAGCCAGAGAGTGAAGCCAGAAAGCCAGAGAGGGCTGAAGTGGAGGGTTTTGGGGGGATGAAGTATGGGAAGAGACATCAGAGCTGTACCTTGGAGGTGAGCATAGTGAGAGATGTTGGAGCTGGAGTGGAGAGCCTGTGCCTTATTTGGTGTCTTGATGGGTTGTTGAGACTTGAACTTTGAATGAAAGGTTTGGACTATGTTGAGGAATTCTGGGTTAAGGGACACTTCTTAGGGTTTATGGGCATGGGACTTCTGCAATAAATTAACCCTACAAGGTATATATATACTTGGAAAGCCCTTGTGGACTATCTCTTGGGCAAACAGAAGGGGAAACTGAGGCAAGCACACTTATTGTGCCACAGTTAGCAACAGGAAGGTATTTCAGATGGTGGTGGCCCTATGACAGTAGGTTTGAGGTAATGATGGTCAGAGGCACTTGGTATCATGAGAAAATGAAGTTGATTTAAAGACATGTTTTGCCAATATTGTTATGCAGGGACAGCCTTTGTAATAACTCATCGGTACTGCCGGTGAAAATCATATGCACTATACCTGCCAAACCACCTGGGATCTCTTTCATGGAAGTCTCAATCGGAAGAGGACAAATTCAGTATTCAGTATCCATTAGAAAGATTATGAATAAGAAAAAGATGGGTAGCTGAGAGACTTTATTTAGCATAAATGATAGCTCAGATGGCACAGGGAACTCTTGTCTGTATATTTCAAATTATCATGCTTAAGTGGTAGCAGTAAGAGGCGGCTGATCTGAACTTAATCTAAACTATGCTTCCAGGTGGTAATACACTGAAGAGTTGGTCCAAGGACAATCAGTATAGAAACTAAAGTGGTTAAAGTTGTAGAACTCTATAAAATGGTTGCAGTTATACCAGTAAAAAAGTTCTTATATGGGAATAAGACATACATATATAAGCATCTTTATAGAGGTATAATTTGCATCTCCACCAGGAAGTTACAATGCATTAAGTGTATCAGTTGCTAAATTAAAAACAGTAGTACAAAAGCACTGTGCAGATGATCCCTAAGTAATGCTTTGGGGAAATGAATGAGCCACCACATTTGTGTTATATAATTTTGAATGTTTCTATAAGTTCCGTACTAGTACTTGAAATTCTGACAGTGAACAGCCCGTTGACTGAATCAATATGTTCTCTATGCTGTTCGCAAGAAATTTTAAAACTGGTTTCAAATTTGACATTCATTCCTTTTTTAATGTAAAGCATACCTAGTGTTTATGAAAGTTTACAGAGATAGTCCTGATGACTGGACTTTGTTGGAAAGGCAGAAAGGTGGTTGTTGGCCAATTTAACTCACCTCTATCCTGGGAAGTAAAGACCACCTCTCAATATGTGATTAACATTCAATTAGTGGTTAAATTTTGATGCCTATTTTGCAAATGGCATAGCTTTCATATCCCTTTTGAAACATGAGAAAAAATATGGGAATTGTAATGGTCATCTTGTCATTGTGTCCTGTAAGAACCAATCTGAAATCACAGATGTTATTTTGCATAGGTCAGTGCTGGTAACTATTTTCAATCACTAAGAGACTGAGCTGAATTTAAGCTGGTTGTGTAGACATGAAACTCATGCTTTACGGACTTCACCAGACCTTAAACTGGCTAAAAATCCATGAATAAAACTGTGGATTTTAGTGTCTTCATTTAGTGTCTTCATTTCTTCTACAATGGAATCTGTTTCTTAGTTATCTGGAGGGTGGTGGCTTTTGTGCTAAGTAAGGTTGGGCACAACATGCTAATAGGACAAGAAGGGCAAGGGGCCTGCTTCTGCTCTTGTTAGTTTAAATAGAGTAGGATGAGCCCCCCACTTATTTAAAATAGGACTTTTTTTAAGATTGGCCTGAGGGATTTTTTGTTTTCTTTCCTTTTTCATTTCAGGTGCATTTCCCAGATTATATTTTGCCATAAAATGATGCAAAAGAAACTGCTCTCCCTTGCCTAAATCAGCTGCTTTCTAAATACGATGCTGCTATTAATCCAGTTGAGCCAGTGAAGCATTTTGCTCCCTGCCTTAAATACTGGATTATTGCAAACTGAGCTGACATTATGGGGAAAAAATAAATATTTCATTTTTCACAGGAAGCCCATCAAAATTTCCTGACAGAAGATATGTGGTGTTCTATGTAACAAACCTGACACCACAGTAGCTCTGAAAGAGGGAGACAAGGGGCTCAAGGTCGGAGTCCACTTTAACTGGCCTTAGCTCTGTGTGTACTCACTAATAGCCTGATCCTGCAAGGTTCAGAGCAGCTGCAATTGCCACTGAAGAACGTTTTCACTGAAATTGCTGCACCTCTCAAAAACCAGCCTCTGTTAGGGAGAATTTTGAAAATCTCTCAGCATTCTGCTGATTTGACTGCAAGCTTGTCCAGTGGGCTCATGCTGCTGCTGTTGCTTTGGAGCCTGCTTCATGTGCACTGTCTAGGGCAGAGGTGGGCAAATTACAGCCCATGAGATCATCCTGCCCAGCCCTTGAACTCCTGGCCGGGGAGGGTAGCCCCCGGCCTCTCTCCTGCTGTCCCCTCTCCCCCACAGCCTCAGCTCACCACACTACCAGCACTCTGGGAAGCAGGGCTGCGAGCTCCTTCCCAGCAGTACAGCAGCATGGCTGGCTCCGGCTGGGCAGCACAGCTTCCAGTCCTGGTGCTCTGAGCAGCATGGTAAGGAGTGGGGAGTGGGGGGTTGGATGAGGGTCAGAGGGTCCCGGGGGGGCAGTCAGGGGACAGAGAGCAGGGGATGGTTGGATGGGACCCCGGGGGTGGGGGAGGTGAGAGGACGGGGATGTGGATAGGGGTTGTGGCAGTCAGGAGATAGGGAGAAAGAAGGATTGAATAGGGGATGGGGTCCCAGGGGGCCATTAGGATCAAGGGTCTCTGGAGGGGGTGATCAGGGGACAAGAAGCAGGGGGAGTTGGATGGGTCGGAGTTCTGAGGGGGACAGTCAGGGGGCGGGAAGTGGGAGAGGGAGGATGGGGTCAGGGGTCAGACTGCTTGGGGAAGAACAGCCTTCCCTACCCAGCCCTCCATACAGTTTTGGAACCCCATGTGGTCCTCAGGCCAAAAAGTTTGCTCACCCCTGGTCCTAGGCCTACCCCTGGAAGAGATCTAGTCTCTTAACAGATGTGGCTTGTGCACAGAATTGGAATTATTTAATTATTAAAAATAATATTGTACTAGACATTTACATAGCACTTTAAAAATGTTGACATACATCCCAGCCTGAAGGGATGAAAATAAGTTTATTTTGTCTGATTTTTAAGTAGGTCAGTGCCTGAGGTGCCCTAATTACTGAACTACTTTTGGGAAGAGATTTGGTGTCTTCTTCAGTAAGAATCTTTGTGTCTCACATTTATCTACCCTTAATATATTAGCATATGTTTCAGGGTGAATGGGAAGTCAAAAATAATTTTCTTGAACATTATTTTTTTTCCCATAATTCAGTTTGCTTCCCATCACTATTGCATCTCTAACAGACACAATTTCCTTCATTCCTGTTGGGACTGTACATTCATAGATACTACATTTTGTAGTGCTATATCTCTTTTTGTTTGAAAATGAGAAAATTCATAAAAGCTTGAAATACACACCAGTTTTTTCTATTTGTATACCTTGGACAGGAATGTGTTTGATAGGATTTAGAATAATAATATATTAGAGACAGGCATATTACAATTCTGGCCTATGATTAAGCACAAAGGGCCAAATTTTGCTATAATTTACATTTGGAGTGATACCTCTGCAATCCGTGGAATCACACTGTTTGTAAATTTGGAGTAAATGAGATGAGGATTTGTCTTATCCAGACATTACTGGCAGCACCAAACCCATAAAGCTTTATTTTGCCAGCTGCTTCCACTTGGTTTTCACAGATTCTGTGTGATGTCCAAGACATTAAAAATTCTTAATTCAGACAGCGTAGGAAGTTTGTTGCTATTTTAGCAGGTTTGTAAAAGCTGGGAAAACCTCACCTGAGTAGAATGAAATCAAACACAGTAACTAAGGCAGCTGCTTCCTATCCCATATCTCTGTGGAACCCGATTGCCCATGGAGATGTATTTCATGAACTGCAGGGGCACAGACACAGACTTCTGAATGGATAATCAAAGCACACACCTGAAATATATATCTGGTGGTAAATGGTACTCAGAAACAGGTGCTGACAGAAATTCTAGCTGAGCGGAGCATTGATTGATGCTGTCAGAGACCCTGCCTCCAACGGTGGCCTATTATTACTTCTTGCTCCAATGGGAGATGAAAAATTTGATTGATATAAGATAATCCAAGAGTCTCAGCCAAATGTCTTTTGTATCAGCTTAATGGTCTGTGTATTAAATTCCGGCCCTTCCCCGCACCAAGCTGAGCCTCTGGTGGAGAGAAGGTGAGGGAGGGAATGGGAAGGCCATTTTTCAAATGCCCAAAAGGCTACTCCTTGCAGCTACACACTCCGCTCTTCCCTTCTCCCTCTCCCTGGCAGCTGGTGAGCAGAGATTGCTCTGGCTAGCTGACAGGCAGATGAAGTGTTGGATTTGGTCAGCAGGTGAAACCACAGGGCAAAGTACAACTTCCTTCCATTTGGAGGAAGAATTTTCTTGCCACAGGCCTGCAGCAAAGGGCACCCACCAACTGGAAGAAGGTGCTGTTAGAAGGGTGAAAGAGAACATGTGAAGTCACTGAATGGCAACATATAACAGCAGAGAATGGACCTGATATGGGGTCCAGAGGCAGCATAGAATTTTATATGTGCATGGGGGCTGCCATATACTGGTGAGGAAATTTGGAACTCTTAGCTCTGTGCAAATTATAAGGCACTAATTTGCATATTTTTTTATTTGCATATGCCCATAAATTTGTGTTGGGAAAATTTTTCCATCTTCCAAACTCCTGAAAAATGTGTTACAAAGTTCTTCCTGTGTGTGCTGAGGAAGAACTGTCCCCTGTTGTATGGAGTAAACTTCTGACAGATCCCTGCCATGCATAAACATATGCTTGGGGCAAATGGCCCCACACATGCAGATATACAATAGAATGGAATACATGCAGGACATTCTCCTACTGATCTGAGGCAGGGCGTTCTGGAAGGAGAGAAATAGAATTTCTTTACGGAGGCAGCTGCAGTTGCCACCTCTGAGACACAGCAAAACCAGCCATTGGCTAACCTCCCACTGACTTCGGCTAATTATTACTAAAATGTTTGAGAACCATTTTACGAACACTCAAATGTGTATTTTGTTGTTGTTTCATTATTTTTCATACTTTAGCCTAACACGGTGCCACAGTCAGACTACCCTAATGTGATGTACACGCTAACGTATCCCAAGTGGGGGAAAAAGAACTTGTAGCACATTGTATCTTTTAACAATCAAGGCAATACAAAAACTGACCAGCCTGGTTAAAAACTGGCCAGGTCCTTGTTCCTCCCAACTTTCAGGTTCATATAATTCCCCTTGTAGCCCCCACATTTTTGGGTGGTGGTCATACCTACACCTTTTCGGTATTTTGGATGTAAGAGATTATTTCAACTCCATTAACTGTTGTTATTAGTTTACTTCTGTATCACCCATAAAAGTATGCTAGGTATTTTATAACACAACTAAGACACTACCTCTGGATAGCTGAGAATCTACATCTAAGGGTGCGTCTGTGCTGCAGGATTATTTTGGCCGTGTGTAGTATACATGCATGGGTATAAATATCAGTGTTGATAGTGAGGCCAGTAAAGTTGATAGTTGATAGTAAGCCAGTAAAGACACACCTGAAGGGTGTGCGTCTGTACGTGGAGTTGATAGTAAGCCAGTAAAGAAACACC
This sequence comes from Dermatemys mawii, assembly GCA_007922305.1. Classification (NCBI taxonomy): domain Eukaryota; kingdom Metazoa; phylum Chordata; order Testudines; family Dermatemydidae; genus Dermatemys; species Dermatemys mawii. The sequence continues at coordinate 7,806,066 of ML677377.1, forward strand.
TGAAGGGTGTGGGTCTGTACATGGAGTACATAGTCTACTGGCCTCTACTGGCCCAAGCAATACCTCCTGTCAGCATAGTGTCCCCTTGCCTCCTCTGCTTGAGCCTCTTCCCTCAACAAGAAGAAACTCAGGCAGTGGGGAAAGACTCCAGCAGCTACCCATTGCCAGATCCCTTCTCCTCATCAAGTAAGGCTCCAGCTGTAAGAAGGCAATAGGGAAAGTCTGCCAGCTCCCCACTGCTGGAGCCCCTCTTCTCTGCAGGGAAATGTGTAGGTAGCAGGGAAAGCTTCTGGCAGCTGTCCACTGCTTGAGCCCTTCTCCACAGGGAAAGGCTCTGGGAGCTGGGAGTAGAGCGTTTTCTTACCGTATTTAGAGACTGAAGCCTTTCTCTGCTGCCTCCCCTCTTCTGACGCACGTAACCACACACCACAGCATGGGCATGGTGTGCTTTTCACTGCCACCTGTAGCTACACATACACTATATGCCACTGAAAGCTTTGTGTAGTGTAGACTTAGCCTTTATATAAGATGCTATGAATGAGCACAACCCACAGTCAAGAGGGAACAGAGGAAAGAGTGAAAAGCTTTACAAAAATAAGGTGGTACAGTTAGCTCACGTCTTGAAGTTTTCAGTTGATGTACGAATTAATATATAGACACACACACATGCATGGAGAGGTGTAATTACAGAATGTGTGTACCCATTGTTCAGTGCTCTTGTTCATTAGGGTTTTTAAAAGTATTGTGAATATACGTATAATGTATAATCATAGCTTTTTTCAAGTTACTTTACAATTACTGTCTTTTTAAAGAAAAAACATTCTGCGTTGGTGGGTGATGTCATTTTTGAATATTGTCACTCAGCACTTGTATCTTTTTAAAAAAGCATGGAATCTTGCATAGCATTCTCTAAATACCATAGTACCTAAGAGTCTGATAGTTAAAAGCAGAGAGGTAGGTGGTAAGTATTTCAATCCTTGCCCATTTTCAGTGGAGTTTATCGAGGAATCCATTATAGCTACAGAACACAAAAGCATATAGCTGTACACTGAATCCTTGAAGATGTCTTTTGTCTAATATTTAAGAATGTTAAACTATATCATACTGAGACTGCAACTTAAGAACTTGTATAAGTCAATAGCTGTGACCTCAGTGAAGCAGGCAACAGAGTTTGCAGATAGCAAGCTGTGCCTCATTCTTCTTTGGCTGGAGCTATGTATATTTAATTAGTGTCCTCTCACCTTCACACTACGTGTTTTTCCACTTGACAGTTCCTGGCATCAAAAGAATGTCCTTGAGGAAAAAGTCAGGCTTATTGACTCCTAAGCATATTATTTGACTTGGTGTTCAAGTATGCTGAAGAAAGAGCTGGAAATAATGAAAGACTCTGCAGTGTGAAGCTGCCTTAACTGACAGTGTCAGGTGGGTCGAAGCTATTGAACAGTTCCTATTAAATTAGCCTACCTTCATCTCAGCTAGTTAAAGCTGGCATGCTGACAAATTAGTTGCTTTCTGTATATAAAAGAGGAGAGGCAAGATGAGATTCCCATTTTGGAGCTTAGTGGCAGTAGATATGTCACATCACAAGGTCAATAAGAATCTGTCCATGGAAGAAATGTAAATGTTTGACTGGTGTCAATACATTCAGCATTAAATTGTGGAATATTCATTCCTAAAGCAGAGGCGCTCAGACCTACTAGTAAAGACTACAGTGAACCAACCCAGTTAATTACAGTGCTTTATATTCTGTTTTAAATCTGATTACAACTTTTGTTTAGCTTTTCCAATATTAGATCTTTTGCATAGTATCTGCTATTTCTAACCCAGGAGCCTTAATGGAGAAAGTTATCAGACATGCTTTGTATGTGGAAAAAAAAGGTTTGTTTGGATTTTTTTCTGTTCATGAGAACAGATGGATATTGCAATTATCTATAAAAGGAGCTTCTGAAGTCAGCATGGACCTAATTTGAAATTCAAACAGAGAAAATGTTATTTAAGTTTGGTTGATTGTGGTAAAAAACAGACGATCTGTTTATTTCCTAAACTCTGAGCTTAGTTAAACATGTTAAAGAAACTCAAACATAGACCAAATGGGGATTACACTATTCCAAAGGTAAATTTATTTTTCCCTGTTTTGTCACACTGTTCTGCTCTTATACTGTCTTTTCAATCTCAGTTCATTCACTGCGGTACCATAATTGTCAGAGAGATTCAGTTGCCATTGCTGGCATATTCAATTCAAACTGCTCAGCTTTGATCCTAAATTGGGTACTGGCTAAAAGGCTCCACTTTTCCATCTGGCAGGAGTAATCTCTAGTAAGGACAATCATGCCCTTTAGTTTAAGCACTTTGTCTGAAACGCAGTGCTAATTACTATGGAGCTAACTTGTGTTGCTTTAAATGAAGTCACTCTTGCCTAGATACAGCAATGCATTTTTTTTAAATAAAGGTTTTGTTGAGAGTTTATTTAGTTATACTTTACTAATTCAGCCAAGTACATATTAATAAATCATCACAATATACTGCAAATAAGGTAGTGATGATTGTTTCATTGTTCATATTAGCAACTTAATAAATCCTTGTATCTGGAAATGTGGAATATCAAGTTGCCTCTAAAGTGGAAGAAGAGTCCTTAACCAACTACAGCAGATTTTTTTTCTTTTTTTCCCCTCAAAATTGAAACCAGTAGGAGTGCTGTCTGAATAGAAAATAAATCCTTGGATCTTTTTTTTTTTTATCAGTGGAATTTGCATTTTTTCCATCTGTATTTAACTGAGTTCTTAAAACAGATTCAGTGCTTAATGGTGAAACTTCCTACTAAATTTCTGGTGATTTACCAGTTGGTACCTGATAAAAATTTCAGTGTAGAGGGTCTATAATCTAATTTAGCACTTCCTGTCACCTCATTTCAAGAATCTACTTTCAGTCTTTGAGCTAAAATACTAGGAGATCAACCTTGAGATGCTTCCAGAATACATGCATCCAAGAACCTACATCTCCATCTGTTTGAGGCTTTGTGTGAAGAGTTTGTGATGCCATATCTATTGACTCACCTCTTTCCTTCCACTCTCCCACATACACTTTATGGAAGGATAGCAGCAGCCATATTATCAATCAGGAGAGCTTACTTACAGCTGGGAGTAGACACTGTTATTTAGCGTGTACTCTTCTTGGACATAGAGAAGTGAGCATATTCTGATATCTTGTAATATTCTGAGAGGCATATATAATATCTCTGTAGGTAAAAAGTGTGGATTTTTTTCTGATTTATATAATTCATACTAAAACCAGGGCAGAAGAATTATTGTATGTCAAAAACTGGAAGGATTAAATCCTCTAGTTCAGATTTCTTCAGTATAATATCATCAGCCTTTAGTCTGACTTATCAGCTACTTTATGAGTATTCTTCACTTATACCTTAAAAAGAGAAAATTCTGCCTTTTGTCTCATAACTGGGTGAGCCAATGGCTGTGTCATTGATAGGAAGGAAAACATAGTAGTACGACCTTGTATCCTTGCCTAATTCAAAGGACTATAAGGATGTGTTCTTATCCCAAGACTAGTCAATATTTTTAATCACTCATTTGGAAGAAAATATGAAGTCTTTGCTGGTAAAGTTTGCAGATAACACACAAATTGATGGTATAATCAATACTCTACAGAGAGATCTGGATTGCTCAGTTTTAACATGTATTTTAATACACTCCACATGCAAGAGTATCTGTCTAGGGAGAAAGCATGTAGGTCTCACACACACAGCATATAGAGGGTGAGGAAAGGCTGTCTGTGTTCTGGAAAGCAGTGATTCTGAAAGGATCTTGGGGTTATGGTGGATAACTAATTGAACATGAGATCACAAGGTAATACAGTGGTGAGGAGAGCTAATGCCTTCCTTGGATGTCTATGCAGGAGAATATAGCATAAAAGTGAGGAAGGAGTTTTACCACTGTATGCCATTAGTGAGACAGCAGGTTTCTCACAGGAAGGGTGGGAGGGGGAAGTCACAGATTCCATTTCTCAGAGACATTTATTCCTGTACATGTTTTTCCCAAAAGGTGGGTCACCAATCCAATATGGCGGGAAGGCCTTGCCAGGGACGGGGGAACTGGGTAGTAAGCCTCGAGGAACTGGGGTGGAGGAAGGCTGAAGAATGAGCTGCAGGGGGGCAAACTTTAGTGAATGTCATTGCAACCTAGCACATAGTATTCCAGTGCCACTCAGGTTTGACCCCTCCACCCCCCACTTCATCATGATGGGGAACAGGGGTGTGTTTCAAAAATGAGCAGCGCCATGACCCTGAATTCTTGGCCGCAATGCCCAGAATGTGGCAGTAGCCCCAGCTTCACAGACAGGAGCCATAGAAGTTTGAGGTGAGTGTGGGATGGGCTTGTTCTCCAGTCCCATTGAGGGGCAATTAGGGTTACAGTACCGCCGTGGTAGACACTGCTGTGGGTGGTCAGCCAGTTCCCCCAGAATGAGTGAGGTGGAGGGTATTTTTATCAAAAAATCAGGGAGCAGTCATGGAAAATGTAGTCACCCTTGACTTCTACTAAACTTACTATGACTCCATCATGATTTTTGGTTTTAAAAAAATGCTGACACATATCAGCAGCCTTTCTCACTAATGTAAGCAGAGTCAGACCAGGCTCTACCCTGACATCTGGTGGTGAGCTGTGGGAAAGGACTTCAGGGGCTGATCTCGTTTGCATAGTCACACCCACCCTGCCTAGTATGATGGGACTGTTTGTCCCATCTGATGTGGGATCCCCAGTCACTTTGTTATTAGGGCATAATGAATGAAGTGTTGTTATCCTAGTTGTGTGAATCAAGGATGGTAAAAGTGTACTTGGCATTCTATGACGGAGGGACTTGCCCTCAACTAAGTAGCACTCTCTAGGCAAGGAGCATGGGTTCCCAAACCCAGAGAATTGAGAGAGGTTGGGGAAGGTATTTGTGCTTGGTAGTATGGGCCCCCTTCTGAGGGCCCTAAACATCACTTTGACTCTTCCTCTCTCCACTGTGTAATAACAGAGCTAATTTTGACTCTTGTTACATGCTCCAGAGCTGAAATCACTGATACATAATGCTTAGACCTACTTTGGGCTAGTGGTGCACCAGCACTGAGGCTCCCATACTACCAGCTGAAGTTACTAAAGAGCTGAAATCACTGAGAGCCATGTTAAGTGGTATGGGGGCTGAAGATATTTTGTTGAGCTGCTAGCAGAACATGTAGTGGAGAGGAGTAGCTAGCAGGATGGCTAGTGGGGTGGTGAGTGGCTAGCAGGATAGCTGGCGGAGAAGAGCATCTCACATTGAAGACTGCAGCGGAACCCCACAGAAAGGCATGGCAATCGGCCATCAACATGAACAGCGGAGCATGTAAGGTGCCCCCATACTTCCTGCCCTGTGCCCAAGCTGAGAGGTAAACTCTGCAGATGAACTTCCAAACTCTGGGGAGGGACTGCACTGACCAAGGACAGAAATTGTGGGAGGGGTGACTTTGGGTTGTTGGACTCAAGAACCAAAGGGAAAGGACACAGCCCAATCTGCTTGAGGGTAGTCTTCTGTTTCATGGTTTGTGTTTATGAACCCTAGTTGTGGAGTTTTCTCCCAGTTTAATGCTGAGTTGTTTACCTCATGTTATTAAAGATTTTTGCTACACCGATACGTGCTTGTGAGAAGGGAAGTATTGCCTCTTTGATGTACCCATGGGTATGTATAATTTTCCTAGGTCACTGGGTCGGGGCTCAAGATGGTTTTGGATTGTATTGTTGAGAGGGAACCCTATGTACTGAACCCAGCTCTTGCTTCTATCGACTTGGCCAGCAGAAAGGTTACACTAGTAAGACTATTCCTAGAATATTATGTCTAGTTCTGACATTCACATTTTAAACAATACATTGATAAGATCGAAAGGGGATCCAAAAAGAGGTACAGGAACAATTTATTAACAGTTAATCCCTAGTTCTTACATAATGTTTTCCATCAGTAGGTTTCCTCGCACTTCACAGAGCTGATAGGTAACATATAGTGATACTTACCAGCTCTGTGTTCTTGGGGAACCAGGGCACAGTACCCAACCTGGTCTGACTCATGAAAGACCTTCCCCCACCTCATCCTCTGCTTGAACCAAAACCGATCAGAAGAAAGACTTACAAAAAGCAATGAAAAGGCAGTGAGAAACACACCTAAACCCCTCCGGACACAGGTGAAAGGATTAAGGAAACTCCCTTAGCCTTATTCTCATAGAAGATGGGTCAGGGAGGCATCTCCATTAGCATACAGAATGGAGAACAGAGATTCCAAGGCAAGAACTGCACAGAACTCTGGGACCAGAAAAACAGGGAAGCACTGCACGATGGGGGATCTGTGCTCCAGATGTTAATGAAGCCACGCCTGCATACACCCAGCTCAGCAGTTATCAGACCAATTCTAGTAATAAATCCTTGACTGGTATCCAAAATACTGAAGCTGCCTAATTGCATTGTGAGCTCCCTTGAAGGAACACTTCCTAACGCCAGGAATGATCAATCCCTATTGTCTAGCTTGAACAAAATAACTTTATTATGCTCCCTTGAGCCATCAGTTTGCCCATAAACAAATCTAGTGTTCTCCCTTGAACCATTGTTCTTTTCCTACAAAAAGACCTACCCGCGTTCAAGTAAGTGCTCTGATGCCTGGATCCAAAATCTGCATCAGTTCCATTGAGACTTCATCTTCTCCTAACTGATCATGCTGGGGGCTCTGCCAGTTTCCAGTACTCTAGACCTTCGACTACCACAACCACCTGGAACCCCCAGTCAATTCAAACTTCACAGACTGGTGAAAACCCAGATCTCTCTGTGTGTGTGTGTGTGTGTCTCTCTCTCGGTATAGCCTTCTGACCCTGACTTGTGTTATCAGTATAGTTTTCTAAACCTGACTTTTATAATCAAATTTCAGTTAGATTTAATATTATAACTGTTCTGTTTGTTTGGCTCCCCTTGTGTGGTTATTACCTGGCAATAATTAACTTTCATAGTTAAGCTCATTGCTTCTCTCTCTCTATCGTGGATACTTTTTTCCCCATTAGCTCTGCAGTAACGCTTCTTATACCTAAGCTGAAAGATCCCTGTAGCACCCAAATGTCCTGTGGGGTTTGCTCATCAAATAGGTTACTAGCAGAACAATTGTAATGTGAAAGTGGGGACAAGGATTTGCTGAACCAGGGGCATATGAGGGTGGCAGCTTGGAAGCCCTGCTCGACCCAATCTACTGAGTCCAGGGACATACAAAAAGTCAGCTTGGGAGCGCTGATTAATCCAGTCTTCTCAGATGTGCTCTGTTAGTGTGTGTGTGTTCATCTGATTCTTGGGCTGGAAGAACTCAGCCCTGAGGAATCTAGGTCCTGCAGGATAGCTCCATTGAGAGGGAGCTTGCAGAAGGGAGAAGTAGAGTTCCATATGAGAACCCAAGTGACATAAACGGTATACTGATAGAATTGCAGAACCCCTCCTCCTTTCCCAGAAAAGTAATCTTAATGAATGAGCATACCCTAAAGTGACTGTCAAATCGGGTAACATATTACCATTTTACAGATGGGGAAAAAAGAGGCACAGAAACGTCTAATGACTTGCCCAATGTCACCAAGTTGGAGTGAGGTCTGGAAAACCTCCCTTACAGTGAGAGATTAAAAAAGCTCAATAGATTGAGCATATCCAAGAAAAGCATAAAAGGGGACTTGATGGGTACATAAGTACCTACCTGGGGAGAAGATTTCTGATAGAGGGATCTTTTAATCAAGCAAATGTTCAACGAGATCCAATGACTGGAGGCTGAAGGAGGACTAACTCATGCTAGAAATAAGACAGATTTTTAACAAAGAGGATAATTAGCCACAATTTATATAAAGGTATGGTTGAAAGATTTAAAAACCTTTCTTTCAGGATTAGATGCATTTTTAGAAGAGATGCTGAACCAGAAGTTATGAACTTGATTCAGGAATTACTGTGTGAAATTCTATGACCTATGTAATGCCAGATGATCAGACAAGATGACCAAAATGGTTGCCAATGGACTTAAAATCTATATAAGCACCATTTTCCCACAGCCATGCAGAATGGTAGCATTTAACACCCACTCTGCACAATTATAAATCACTATAGCTGATGCAGAGCTATGAAGCACCTGGGATCCTCCTTTGTGAGGCTCTTGGCTGACACCTCTGCTTTCAGTTACTTTCTTTCAGGAAAAAAAATACGTATTTTCTTGCCATTGTGAGACATATTCTACAGGGATCTGGGATTTAGTAGTGTGATGGTAATTCTCCTTTTCTGAGAAATAAGTGTCTGAAAAAGAAAAGCATAATCTGTTCTTCAAATAGTAATATTAATCTGGAAACCCATTACCCTTGTGACCTATCTCTTATATTAGGGTAGCTTGTCTCCTTTCTCTCTCGCTTTTGTGCAAATTGCATTAGGTGGAGCAAAATGATTTTCTTCAGAAGTTGAGCTATGTTAGCAGGGTGTTAAAGTTACAGAAGAAACTTTTGTCAATTTCTTTATTTTTGCAGGATAAGTAGCTGTTTCCTTGTAATATTTCATCTGAATTTATAGTTGTCATATAATGTGACTGTTATATTCTGTGAGTAAGGCATTTTCTGGTCTTTGTTCCTTGACGATGATGATTTTTCTTGAGATCTACAAAAAAATTCCACTTTGTAATTATGTATGGAAACTTCTTCCATACTTTTCAACTTGTCCATGAAGTTGTGAAGTCTCATTATTACTACCCTTGGTCTCATCAAGTCATCTGAACAGTAGAATAAAGCTCTCTGTGGGTGTGTGATGGGGTGTATAAACCCTGCATTTGAGCTGAAAAGGTTAAAAAGCACTTCTGGGCTCAAATGACCCTCCCCAGCTGCACCTGTGGAGCATGCTCCAGGTGTAGCAGGGAGAAAAAAAGGAAGCCAGGCATCTCAGAAAGGGGATGACAAGATAGGGAGAAGGACCTGCCCTGGCAGCTCCTGAGAGAGGATGCTGCAGGAGGCCACTTTGGGAGAAGAGGAACCTACCTGCTGGATCTGAATGGACTGAAGGTGCAATTAGTACTTTTTTCTATTACCTGTTCACAACAGATTGCAAAACTTGGACTATTGAGTGGGTGGTAGGAAGTGTCTCAGGGGACGGAAGCCTTAAGGTGCTCCTAGGTGTCAGACCTATGCTAACTTACATGTCCAGGGACAGAGCCCAGTGGAGTGAGAGGACCTGGGATCCCCTGTCAAACTCCCATTCTCCATTACAGAGGGTCCAACACCCTAATCACTAGGTGATGCTTCCAGTGAGCAGCAACCATTGCATGGTGCTATCAACTTCAATTCTATCTTCTCAATGAAATTCAAGAACTGTTCTAACTCGGTCCAACAAAATGATTGGTTCCTTCAACTCCCTTGAAATCCAGCATGAGGGGAGGGTTCTCTGCAACTTGCAGAATCAACAGAAACAAAGTTTGATGTTTTTAAAAATCCTGTTTAAAGAGTTATTATAAACATTTGGATTAATTTCCCCTTAACAATTTGGGTCTCAGAATTTCAAACCCCAAATAACTCCAGGGAGAATGATGAAAAACAAAATATGTTCATGGTACATACATATACATCTGTTTTACTTGATTTGCATCACCAGACAGAAAAATATGTATTTCCAGTCATTGCGTGAGCAAATCTTGCAATACTGGTGAGTCTACTTTATTCAGGGACTCAACCACTCTCTCTAAAGAAGTTGTAAAGCTGGCAAGGTAGATGATATGATGATTGTCCACACCAGGGATCAGCAACCTTGGCACATGGCACTGCAGGGTAAGCATCCTTAGTGGGCCCCGCCAGTTAGTTTACGTGCCGGTTTGCCGATCGCGGCTCCCACTGCCTGTGGTTTGCCATCCTGGTCCAGTGGGGGCTGCACAATTCTGGCCACCACTTTCCACAGCCCCCATTGGACCGGGATGGTGAACCACGGCCAGTGGGAGCCACGATCGGCAAACCGGCAAGTAAATAAACTAGCAGGGTCCACTAAGGATGCTTACCCTGCATGCCAAGGTTGCCTATCCCTGGTCTACACTATCTGCACCCCAATGACATGCAAAGCCGCTGATATTTCCAATGAAAATTACATTTTCTCTCTAAGGCCCTGATCCTGCAAAGCAATTACATATGTACTTAACTTGAAGTTGATGGGACTAACAACACAACACATTCATGTTTGTAAGTCTAGGGCCTAATTGTAGTCCCTTGTTTCCAGTGTTCAGAAAGCAAGCCAACTACAGAGTATTTTCAAGGAAATATTCTGAACAACTTCCAGATATTCCAGTTACTTAAACACGATCTTATTGGCTGGCACTAAAGTACACTTTATGTAGGCATAGAAAATGGCCAAGCCTTCTTGTTATGTGCATGGGTTTGTCTTGATTGGGGGAAAAGGTTGGTTTTGGTTTTGATGATTGATTATTTGTTGTGTTAGCATGTAAGCTGGGACATGCTAAACTAACATGATCATACTCTAGGGAATAGAAGGCAAATTGACTGGGTACACCCAAAAGCACAACTTGCCTTTCTATGCTGGACTTTTAGAATAAGTTATTTAGAACATGCTGTCTGACATGTTCTAAAAATAAATCTTTTTTGTCCTAGTCAAGACAAACTCTGAGATTAAAGCAATATTCTGTTTGGAAATTAGCATAACTTGATACCAAATTTCATGGGTCTTGGATTCTGAACAGCCATATGAAAGATAAAAATATAGTCTCTCAATTAGAGTTGGAGAAATATTGGGCCTGATTTTCCACTGCTCTACTCTGGTGATTTATACCATTGCAAAGTAAGTGTAAAATGCTACTATTCTTTCTGGTAGTGTTCTATTCCCACCATGCATTTTATAAATTACTACACAGGGTTCAAGAACTTCATTTCCTCTCTTAGCTGTTTTGGTTGGGTCCATTATTTTATTGCTTCCTCTGAGTTTTTCCACATCACTCAGCCAAACTGCCCAGAAGAAATTTATCTTCCTAAGTTGTGAAATTTCATAATAAAGCATCTTAACACATCAAACATCAAAAACTGGAGGAAAAAAGTGTTACAGAGGTGAAAATTAGAGAACCTGCAGCTTAATGTCTCTAATTCATCATACAGAGCCCGTCCTGTGGCAAATTTGCTGTCATGTAAGGAGCAGAGCTTTATCAATACTTGGGTCCATTTGACAATTATATCTTTTTACAAACTGGAAAGGCAGTCATGCTACATCAACAGCTTGCTGGGAAAAACATGACCTATATAAATAAATAATCTGGAATGATAGGGATACCTGGTGGGATGAGAACTGACATATCAACTTAATGTGTTGCTGTATACCTGCAGGCCAGAGGAAGTAAAGTAACTGCTATTTTGTTCTTCAGCTTCTGATGAACATATAACAGACTGTGGAAATACAGTGGTATTAAAATATAAATCTTTCAAATGGCATGTTCAACTAGCTTGTTCTCTTTGCCTTGTCTATTCTTCAAGTATAACAGTCTCTACTGAGGTTAGAGAAATGTCTTAATGTTTTAAATCGACACTAGTTAAGATGAGAAAATATAAATTACCTTCTCCTAGTGGGAACCTGGTGTACCAGATCCCAGCAGATGTTAAGAGAGAGTGTTTGTTACACCAAAATTTACAGTAGGGCAACAAGGAAAAGTTGTTAAGTACTTTCCTCTTGATATTGACAGATCTTGATTTCTTATTAAATAGAGCACAGTACAGCAAGTTTTAATATACAGGTAATGTGTGTGTGTGTGTGTGAATATTTAATTCTTACTGCCACACTTCCACATACATACCCTAGTCAGGGACAAGGGAAGAAAGTTTGGCGAGTAGAGCGATACATTTATTCTTGTGGACTTAGCTGATTTTGCTGGAATCAAAGAGAATAGGGGAGTTGTTGCACTCCCTGGCTTGAAGTGGTTTCCATCATATACAGTGTTTAGGGTTTGGTTGAATGACTGTCAGCATCCTACTATAAAAATTGTTCTAGCACCTCTGGCTCTGCCTGAGAGAGCGCCATAATTGGCAAGCTATTTTATTCAGATTTGCACTTCCAGAAATGATGTAACATCTTCTGTTGAGGTGTAACCTACAAAAATATTGTTGTAATATAAGCCTGGAATATGCATTATGCACTTCTGAAACATCACTTGGTAAGACTTCTAACTTGCAGCACCAGTCTGTAAAGACAGCACATCACTATGAATTACGGAGCTCTCTCATCTCTGAATGATTTCAGGATCAAGCCCCAAAGTACCCCAAATGGTGCTGCAAAAGTAACTAGAAACACTATTTGGTTTCCAACAGCAACCTACAAAAAATGAACAGAAGTTTCTGTCCTGAATCAGTATTCTGCTGTTGATGTATAATGAACAAGGAGTTTACCGAAGGCTTTTGTTACAAAAATATTACTACAAACTGAATCTCAAGTCTGTGATGAGTACCCTTGACTTCACACTTTCTCTTCTAGACTCAGATAGGAGGAAGCAAGCTCATGAGGCTATGGGAAGAAGTTTAAAGAAAGGTGTTAGGACAAATGGATACTTTTCAGTAGTGAAAAACCTACTGAGTGGTAGGTTTTTTAAAAAATTCTGTGTGTTTTGGAAGGATGGCAAAGGAAAGTTAGTAAGTATTCTTTAATTCCTTTTTACAACTTCCTAAGTTGCTTGGGGGCATAAGTCCAATTAAAGTCAAGGAATTCATGGTTATAAATTACTTAAGATCACTTTAAAATCCCACCATGTGTGAATTTTGTGTCTAATTATGTGTGGTTGGGGGTATCCTCATGTTTTGGGATAATCCCCACCATTCCCAGAAAAGGATCATGTGGAAAAGGGAGAGGAATGAAGCAGAGGAGTCAGCATGTGGTCAGAAAGAATGGTCATCATTCTCAATTCAAAGAATGATTCTGGGGAAACTCCTTTCTGTGACTATAGAGAAACACAAGTGTAGTGAGGGATCAAATAAGCTACACAAAATGCCATCATTATAGCTTTCCAACTGCTTGGCACCATTGTGCATAGTAGAGTGACTAGGGGCAGTAGTCACACCTTAATTCTATATAGGAGTAGGTCCTGAGTGAGGATGTTACATTGAAATGACTGGTTTAAGTAGGAAAATATTGATGGGCTGTGGAAAGAGTTCTTCCTAACTCTGATCAGCCAGATGATGCCTGTGATGTGGAGAAATAGCCGATAAAATAGATTTCAGTGTCAGGCCCTATTTGCATTGACAGAAGGTATATTGCAGTCATATTGCACTAACAGAGGGAATGCTGGCCAGGAAGCATTTGTTATCTGCATCTGTTTTCCAAATGTTTCATGAGATCTTCTGCTTCCACTACAGCAATAAACCTGAGTTTAACCTGTCCCATCCAAAGGACAACACACAATAGATTGTAGTGTTAGCTTTGGATAGGCCCCAATGATCTGTGGTGAGACATGAAATGTCAGCCTTCTGACCCAGAAATAAGTGCTGCCAAAGGAGTCTTCCTCGTGCCTTCCCTGCTGTAAAAATGTTTTTTATAACAGTGGGTCTGATTCATATTTGCTAAAGCTATTTGCAAAAATAAATGATTGCCCGCACTGAACTGCAGACACAAAATCAGGAAACTACAGTTTGAAAATGTTGCCCCTGTCTGCTGCCAGTGAACGCTGCAGAAGTAGATCTGACTGCAGAATTGGAGCATTAAAGTCTGATCCTCTTCCCAAACTGCCGCTGATTACAATGAGAGCATGACCAGACACTTAACAAGGCCATTAAGCTTTGTACAAATCTACCCTCAATCCACTTCTCCTACTACTAGTTAAGCTATTTATGGAAATAAATGGAGAAGACAAAGGTCTTTGTTCCCTTGGCTAAAAAGTGAGAGACTCAAATGCTGGTAAAGCAAGTAGGGCCATGGGAAGACTGATTAGGAAATATATTAGGGTGAGAGTGGGAGGTAATAAGATGTCCTCGTGTTATTTGGGCTTTAAATTTGCATTGTTGCCTTAGATGGAAATCTGAAAATGTTGGGAATCGGCTACATCCACCCTAATTGAATTGGCCTTGTTAGTACTGACCCCCAACTTGGTAAGGCAACTCCCATCTTTTCATGTGCTGTATATTTATACCTGCTTATATATTTTCCACTCTATGCATCTGATGAAGTGCATATCCCATGAAAGCTTATGCCAAAATATATACATTCATCTCTTAGATGTCACAAGGACTCCCCGTTGTTTTTCCTGATGCAGACTAACATGACTACCTCTCTGAAACCTTTTAGAATTATTCATTGTAAATGTTTACACTTTTCCTGCACTTATCTCCTATGCTCGATTCCATACAGATTTTTCTGGTCACTAGTTTGGCTAGCATTCTTATATCTATTCAGCTAGTGCTACTGAAATAGTGCTGTGAAGCCTATGCCGTGAAGCAGAGGCAACATACTAATGAGATGTTTTGACACTGTTCCATCAAATATTTAACCTCTCTCACTTCTGTTGTACACACTGCTTATTCCAACAGCTCTGCTGTAATTGTTCAGTGCTCAGTTCTCACAAAGTAAAGTGGTATCCTCCTAACCTACATTCCGTACTGTCTTATTGATACTACTCACAGGAGACATGGGAACTGGGACAACAGTAAGATGGTTCCAGGTGCTTCATTTCGCCTGAAGAAACTGCTACTGTAGAGTACATTTGATTCGGTTGCATAACTCTGAAATATACACTGCCAAATTTTGAAATGGTGGCTTTAATTTTGTGCCTGCAATTCTATTATGTGCCATGTTGCAAAGACAACATTTTTACAGGGATGTGTGCAGCCAGCCAAGCGAGGGACTCTGTTGGCAGCATTTCTATTTGTGAAGGAAGGCCAGTTTATGTCTTAAATGGGGTTCTGCTTGTGTGCATGTGTTGACCTCCATAATCCAGTTGCAGGTTTAGAGCCCAAGCCATGGGAGGGAGATTAAAATCTCATTGACCCTTTGTTCTGAATATTGGTACTCAACCATTGAACATTGCCTCAGGCCCTGGACTCATCTAGTTAGTCATCAGCTATGAAAATGTCCTTCCCTTCAGACATCATTACTGGATTATAATGTCTTCCACTTATCTTTACAAACCTCAGTGCACGCCACGTGCTCTCTTGTCCTTTTTCTCCAGCCCTAGTATTTCAGGGGCTGCAAGAGCCTGATTTCACATGATTTCTGGTTCCCTCTTGAAACATGACTGTTATTGATTGTGAGGTGTCCAACATGGGACTGCATGTTAAATTCTTCAGGATGCTCTTAGCGTTAGGGTTTAGCATAGAGAACAACATTAGACGTGTTTAAACATGCATGAAGAGTTGTCACGAGCCAACAGGACCAAGAAGGCAAGTACCACTAGCAATGAGCAACTTTTTCTCCTACTACAGCCAGTAGGATTTATAAGGCAGGCTGTCTGGAGCACTAGTCTAATGTTAGCACCAATATAACGGGGTTATAAACAGTGTTTTATATATAACTGCAAATTAATGTATTTAAAGCTGAGGAATACATGGTAGGTGCTCAGACACAGATTTTCCTGCCTCTTTGGAGAAGGCTCTCAGTTCAGGCATGTGTTTGAAGTTTTGGCAAGGAAAGAGTGCACCCCAACCCTTCCTGCTCTTGGCCCCTTCCTCTGGAATCTCTTTGTGTTGGATCCCCCCAGCTTGTGAAGTTTCCCAAACGCAAAGTTTTTCTTCCTCCTGCTTTGAAGAGATAGTTTTATCTCTTATATGTGTAACAGGAGAAACATCTTTCAGCTGAATGTTTTGGATTGGTAAGATCCCCTTGGTCACCCTACTCTCTGTTCCCAAAAGATCAGCTGGGTGGACTCAACTGTCTAGATGATTTGACCCCCAGTCTTCCCTTAAAACCTGTTCCACAGCTGAGTGGTCTGGCATTTCAGATGCAGATCTGTCACTCTCCTTCTGGGGAAATGCCTTCCTACAAAAGGTAAGCTGACCTTCCTGTCCCTCCTTGCCTCCCATCTGGACTTCCCTTTCTGGGTTTGCCCCAAGGCAGACACCCCTTTGTCCTCCAAAAGAGAAAGTGACCTTGATCTAGCTGTGGGATCACAGCTACCAGCTATGACAGACCCTCGCTGGCCAGTAAAATCCCCCCTCCCTTTCATTCAGGTTGGGCTTGCTTCCAGCTACAGAACCTTTGGAATCTGTCCCCACTGTAGCGGTCATCAGGACCCCAACTTCCATCTCTGGGATGCATGGCTTCATGCGTTCTAGAGCCAGACCTGTCTCCTACTGAACTACAACTTCCTGGCAGTCAGCAAAAGGGAAGCCCTCCCTGTTATAAGGTGGACCATCCCCCTCCCCCAAGGAGATGATCACAGGACAGGAGTTGGCTTTATCCAGCCCTTTCTGCAGGGACCTGCCTTGAGCTGCGGGGCTACAAGAACTGGTCACTAACATCCCTGCCCCTAATGGCCCATTTTCCATTGCTACCAAAGAGTTAGAGACACTCTCATATTTCCCCAGCAGCACATGTGACCTCACCCTCCCCTCTGGGGCTTTCAGTACAAGATTTCTTCTTGCTGCTAACAAACCCTGGGACAGATTCTGCCACATCAAAAAATATCATTACCCAGTAGAAACAGTGCAAAATTGTGTGCCACTGCTGCAACAGTTAGTTCAGCCTGCAAATCACCAGTTTCCATGTGTTCCTTAGCTAAAGGTGCAAGGACCTTATAATCTCCCATCAATTCTAGTTCTACTATTTTTCCTGGTAACAAATCCTTCTCATGAATTAGGTCTCTCCTAACCACAGAAATCTCTGCACCAGTATCCCTCCAACCTTGGATCACTTTATCATTAAATTTAACATGTGTGTGCTCACTGCTTGGTTGTGTAGAAGCAACCTTTACACATCTTGTATGATAAGAAGCAGTAGCCTGGGATGCCCCGTGCTCTGAGATGCAGTAGCTTCATATGTTACCTGGTGCCTGTTCCCACTCAGCCAAGGACATTTATTTCTCAAGTGCTCAGTGGACTTAGAATGAAAGCATCTTCTGGGCTTCTCTGCTTGGACAGGAGACTTGGGACAAGGAACAGGGGAATGCCCAGCCGCCTTTCTTCCCAGAGGTGAAACGATGATTCTGCTTTCTACCAACCCTGTATCCTTCTGCCAGTGGTTTCATTTCATTTACATAGGCCACATTACTTAATCCAGATCTCCGTTTAAGACTCTTGAATTTTACCTGGTAGGTTTCAGGTGTAATCTGGAACTATTTTAAAACCAGTTCCTTAAATTTACCATAATTTGAATCATCAGCAAAAGGCAATTTAGTGAATATTTCCAGAGCTCTCAGAGTCAAATTTGCAATCAAATTAGTCATTTTTTGATTCTCAGGAATCAAATGCAGAGTGATCTCTCAAAAGTGATTAAATATTCAGCAATATCACTGGATTCATCCTATGATGGACATAACCACTCCCATTTATGGATTTTTGGGGAAGTGGAGTCAGCTGCTAATGAGTTCTGTCTCTTCCACTCCAGTACAGCTAGTTCATGTTTCTGGGTCTCAATTTCTTTGTTTTTAACTCCAAGGCTTGCCATCTCTCTTTCCTTCTCCTCCTGAGAAGCTTGCTGTGCTAACCTCTTGGCTTCCATAGCCTTTCTATGTGCAGCCTCCTCTCTGGCTGACTCTTTTACTTTTATCTCCAGTTCTTTCAGTTGCAATAATCTCTGATGCTCCCACTCCTTTTCTGCAATGTGCAGCCTAAAAAGCTCCAGTTTGGCAATTGCTTTACTGCTTTCAATCATTTTCCTGTTTTTCTGTCCCTACTTCCCTTTTCTGAAATAAGAAAACCAGTAACCACTTTGTCTGTTCTCCAGACAGCACACTTAACACTCCCTTAAAATCAATGCCTGTGTCACAAAGCAATCGGCTGTGCACAGATCCTGCTCAACTACGGCACTGTGACATGTTGTCATAGAGACCCTTTTGGGACCGTCACTTGACGTGCTGAGATTACCTCTGAGCCTGTTTTCCCTGCCAGCATCCAGAACCCTGCCTTGTTGAGCCAGACATGCTAGCCCACTACAACACAAACCCAGGGCTGAAAGATGCCCCCAAAGCTGCAGACTTAACTGAAAACAGCTCAGCAAGTACTTCTGTCTCCATCACCCAGACACCCAGCTCCCAATGGGATCCAAACCCAAATAAATCCATTTTACTCTCTAAAGCTTATATAGGGTGCATTCATAAATTGTCGGACCTCTATAACACTGATAGAGAGATATGCACAGCTGTTTGCTCACCCAAGTATTAATCACTTACTCTGGGTTTACTAATAAACAAAAGTGATTTTTATTAAGTATAAAAAGTAGGGTTTAAGTGGTTTAAAGTAATAATGGACAGAACAAAGTAAGTCACCAAGCAAAATAAAGCAAAAAACACACACATCTAAGCCTGATACATTAAGGAAATGATTACAGGTAACATCTCACCCTCAGAGATGTTCCAATAAGCTTCTTTCATAAACTAGACTCTTTCCTAACCTGGGCCCAATCCTTTTCCCCGGTACAGTCCTTGTTAATTCCAGCAGACATCTTAGGTCGAAACAAGGGGTGTTCTCATGACTGGCAGCCTCCTTTCTTCTATTCCACACCCTTATATAGCTTTGACACAAGGTGGGAATCTTTTGTCTCTCTGGGTCTCCACCCCTCCTTCTAAATCGAAAAGCACCAGGTTTAAGATGGATTCCAGTATCAGGTGACATGTTCACATGTGCTATGAGACCCCAGCCTCCACTTTTCCAAGACTGGCCCACAGTACTCAGGAAATTTTTCAAGTAAACAGAGCCATTTACAGGTCATTGATTCTGAAGCATCCTTAATAGCTTCCACTTAATCGGTTTACATCAGTAATACAATTTTATATCTTATTTTCCTAACTTCAAACATAGAAATAATGTATGCAAACAAATAGGATGAACACACTCAGTAGATCATAAACTTTTCAAAGGTATCTCACAAGAGACCATTTGCATGAAGCATATTGAGTGACACCATATTCACACTCATAAGCATATTTCCATAAAATATTATGGAGTGCAACATCACAGGGTCCTTAGGTCTGTTTTATAGATGAGGAATGCAAAAAAAAAAAAAACCCAGAAGTTGACTTATCTCAGGGGCTTGTAGTCTAGTGGATTAGAATGAGACAAGAGCTCAGTCAAAGATCTGATATCGGCAAACATTTCAAACTTGAAGTAGCTACACTGAGCACATAAATAAGAGAGCATTCACAACTCCCATTGATTTTAGTGGGACTTACAAGTACTGAAAAATAGACCCCTTTTCATTTAGGTACTTAGCCTTAGAACATAAGGACAAAGTTTTCAAAACCTGAGTGCCTAGTTCCGGCCCAGACTTATTGTGTGAGTTTAGGCAAGTTACATCTCATTTTTATCCATGTAAAATATGACTAATGATATTTACCAGCTAAATCATAAAAAATCAAGGTAGCTGCATAGAAAATGGGTGAGGTGGGTATAGGATCCACATATCCCCTAGCTCCCACTTCTGGTTTAAATCTAATAGGCCATGTGACTTTGGGAGCAGAAGGGATTCTTCTGTTGCCACCTCATTCAAATTGTGCATGGAAATTGCTTGCAACAACCCTACTTTATGCAAAAAGCAGCTGCTAACAAATTGCTTCGTCACCCATATTTCAAAAATGGTTCTAACAAATGGCAAAAAATGCTTCATGTGAAAGTATATTACCCGTATATGTCATTCTGGCTAGAACAGAAGATTATAATGAAATCTGGTCCTCTCTTTTCTATTATGTGCTCTTGTGAGAGAAAGAAATGCTTGTATATGGAGTTTTATTTGAGTCTGGTTGTGATATTAATATTCCTGGCAGTCTGATGGAATTTCAGTTTGCTTTCTCAGTCCCCTCGCCCATTTTTTGTGTGTGCTGTCAGTAGGGCTCTTATTAAACCTTAAACTAGAAAAAGTTTTGATCCAATTATTTACATAACTATTCTGAAGACAAAATATGGGTGTAACAAGGTATTTCTTTTTTAAGAAAATATTAAAATTGGCACTGTGTCTTCATAGAACAACAGTTATCCAGTGCTGTCTTGAATTGTAAATTGATTCTACTATAAACCATGGCCTAATTTATGAACGGTTCTGAGCAGCTACTCCTCCCCTAATGGGAGTTACATCTCCCATTGTAAGTCTGCATCTCCCATGTTTAGTTTAATGGTTATATAGAAGAAAATCTGTTCAAAATTGAATTATTTTTGTCTTGTTTTGCAATTACGTCTTTGTAAAGTATCATCACAATTCATCTAAAGAAAACTTATGGAAAAAGCAACCAGGTGGGACAAGTGAATGGGTGTGTCTAACATAATTCTAGAGAAGAAAAAATGAAATGTGAAAAGTATAGTGCCAAAAAAGCAGGAAGTAAAGATAAACACAAAGGGGAAAACAAGTGTGTCCAATTGCACTGGGACCAATATAAATAGAACACTGTGAATTCATAGACAATTGAATAAATAGAACATTGTGAATTCGTATAGATTTAGTTGGGGATTGGTCCTGCTTTGAGCAGGGGGTAGGACTAGATGACCTCCTGAAGTCCCTTCCAACCCTATTCTATGATTTTATGAAATCCATAGAATTTAATACAGTTGTAATTTACACTGAGTAACTACACTTCTAAAGTGTCTGTTAAGCATTTTCCAGCATTAGTCAGAGTAAGTATTCACATACCAACTCGAATGAGGAAAATCCACAAGGAAACACTTTTATCTATAGAACATTTATGGCTATAACTATAAAATCATACCTATATATCTCTTTCCACTACTTTTTGGACCATGGTGTAAAGAAAAGTGCAACAGTGCACTCATTAATTAGTGAAGGCAAGGTGTCATAGATGCATAGCAATTCAAAGAAGTTTTAATTTTTCATTAGCTCTAATTAATGTTGACTCTTCATGTATCATTAACGTTACATCTGCTGACTTGGGAATTCATAAAAAGTACTAGAATGATCCTCAACTAAATACTTTATTCACCTAGAAATAAACCTTCCAAATATGTTTTACTCTGGAATTAAATGGGGTTCACTTAAACTAATTCAGAGCAAAACTGAGAGATTGGGAAGAATTTGGCACAATTACCATTCATTGTTCCAGGAACATTCCCACCCTTGGTTAACACATGTATTTTAAGTTCACTTTTACTTGATATTTGTACATTGATACAGAGCCACTGAGATCACTGGGCAGGAATTCCATCTTGTCTGGAGAGTCAGGTGTGCAAGGTCACTGAAATAGTATGTATCCTGGAAAAATAATCATGCAAGGAGTACAGCAAAGGGTCACAATTGAATTGTGCAAGAATTCAGCAAAGGTGGTTTTGAGACAAGTTTCAAAGAAACCTGCCAGAATTTGGTTTAACTACATGCAATGGACATCTATATTGGAAATCAGTGTGTCACTTAATGCAATAAATGAGCTCCAGAGATACTTCCATTCAAGTCATTCATATGCGATGATAATGAGCATGGCATAAATAGCAAGGTACATAGTGATTGTAAATTGTAAATTGAGCAGAATTCTCAGCAATTCCCATTGCCGTTTATTTAAAGTATATAATCAATTGGTTGAACTGAAATTAGATTCATTTGGGAAAATTCAAACACCAAAAGCAGTTATTTAATCTGCTTTGCAAAAGAAGGAGGATTGTGATATTAAATCTTTTAGCTTCCTGTTTGAATTGGAAGACAGTCAGTCCATTCAGCAGGTAAAAGAATAGCATGTCCATCTGTGGTTTATGTAGACCTGGCATTCAGGTTATGTTTTTTCATTCATGACCTTTAATCAAGGAGGAGAGGAGGAAAGATTCTTATACTATCAAGGAATTTGTTTTCAAGAGATAATTTTGACTGAATTAAGGACTAACTGATGTATGCTTATGTGCAAACTTAGATCCAATCCACTGTGGTCTGTTGTCCATCTAAGGCTCAATATTGCTGATATTGAACCCAGTGAAAAAACTTCTGTTCACATCAGTAGTAGGATCAGGACCTAAATGCTCAATATCATCCACATCATTGTAGCTATGGATACTGAAATATTGGGTTGAAAAGCCTATTATTCAGAAAATCAGTGCCCTTCTGGTATTCAGTAAGTACTGGTCAGTACTTCAGGAGGATTAAGGCAAATGAATAACATTCTTATTTTGGAAGTTATCTAAAGAAAAATGATAAGAAATACAATTTCCATGTACAGTATTCATAAATTATCAAGAGATACCTTTCATGAAGGACAGGTACATATAGCAGCTTGGTGAGAGAGTTTAACTATATGTAGGGCCAGGCTGAACATTAAAACAATTTTTCAGGCAATCCATCCTTTGTTGCTAAAGGGCAGAAGAATCATTCCTCCACAGAAATTTAATGCACTCTTTATGATCCTTACTGGAAGTACTATCAGGCATTATTATTTCATTTGACCAGTCACACTGTTTTTCAGAGTGCCATTTCTTCTATGAGAAGAGCAAATGACTCCACCTATTAGTATTAAAGACAGATCTTTAATTCAAGTCACTAAAGACAAAGAATTGAGAACTAAGGTCTATTCATAAGGTCAGATTTTCGAATGTACTTGAAATCAGCTATCTTTAACGTGTGCTTGGTTTTGTATGCACTAATACCTGTGTGCACATTTCTCACGTCCCATAGCTTGGGTGCACAAGTAAAATATTCAGTCATAATGGCTATGCCCTTGAGCTGGCTGAGATGAAACTGGTACATGATTTTCAGTTTGAAAACATCCCTTCCTGATGTCAGGAGACTGTACACACATATAGTGGCCTAGTATAGAGGAACTCGTTAAACCAAACGTTAGAAGAATGGAAATCTTTTCCCAAAGTATGCTTCAAACTTCACATAAGAAAGATTTGAGAGAATAAGTATTATGATTACAACATCCATCTTCTGACTGCACACAGTCTTCAATCCATTTCCAGTGCTGTATGCCATATCCTCTGGAATTAGGACTTGTGACTTTCAAGGTCCACTTTTTCATTTGTATCTCTTTCTTTATTTATTTAAAGCTTTGAAAAGTTTTATCTGCTTCCTTAGCACTTTTGAGAAGTCCCAGCTTGTGGAGATTAAACAAAATGAGAAGCTTTCTTCCCAGAGCTCAAGTCTGGCATTGGCTAACAACCCAAAATACATATTAGAACTGTTCAGGTGGAGGACATTACCCACCATCTTATTCACATTCAATAAAACAGAATTACTTACCTTGGTCAAAGTATTTGTATGCTCTCTAAATTTATAACATGTTATGCCATTTTGTGTTCATTTGTATCATGCCAGATTGTAGCATGATGTAAGGTAACCCAATTTAATATGACAAAGCACACAGGAAATTAAAAACAAGTTCAGATCTAATCTATTTATACGAGTGTCCAATTAAAAATGGAATAAGCAAATAGAAGCAGAGGGAATAGCAAAGTATTTTTTAAAAAGGCAAATATCAATGTCTGAAAAATATGCATTAACTAAAGGAAACCTGCATAAAATAATTCCTTGTATCTTGAATTTCTCTTCAAAAAATTCTAAGTCTTTATAATGCAGCTGAGTGGTGAATAAAACATTTCTCACTCAACCTGACTCCAGTTATAATACAAAATTGCCAAAGAGAACAGATTTTAATGGAATACAATAATACTAAAAATGAAGTCTGCAACATCTGTTCTACACTCATATTGTTGAAGAACATATTTCACAATTATATCAATAAAATTAAGATAAAAGTAATTTATATGAATGTATGTATCTTTTGTGCAGTGCCACATGCATAGTCAATGTTTTCCTAGCTTTTCAGTCCTCAGCAAGGGAAAAGTTTTTCTTCTAATGTAGTACATTTCCTACCATACAACTAATGGCAAAGAGGCCTTTTCATAAGTCCTTTGTTATAACTGAATGAATCATCTAAACAGGTTAAATAGAATTCTCTTTCAAAAATTGAGTTTTATTATGACAAAAAATTAGACATCCCAGTTGTTTTTTTTAACCCTCATATTATGTTTCCTATTCTCTGATTCTAGTTGAGATCTGTATAATGCTGCTGACTTCATTTACTTTCTGCACAACAAGTTCATTATTCTTTGACTCATACCTCACTTCTGGATGTCTCCAGTTTACCATGTATTTGATGAGAAATCATTACTTGTATAGGGTACAGTTATGATCTTCCATGGGAAAAGGCTGACAATTCTGGCCTCAGTAGTTATCGTTGCAGAACTAGCTCTGCTGGTCCTTTGCTGGCTTTGTCTGTGGTGCCTCATGATTAGAAGTAAGACTAAAAAGAACGCACTAGCTGAAGCATTAATCAATTCGTTTGAAAATGGTCTCAATAAATTCCTATTAAGGACTGACTTAACCCATCACCAAGTCAGTCTCATGAGTGTGGTGTTTTTAGTAAATCAATTAAGATATTTTTAAAAGATGAATGCGTATAAGAATTAACATCCAGTCATAGCCTGACTGAGCAGTATTAGGAAAACTTCTTAGGTTTTTTTTAAAAATGTGACCGCCAATATTGAACCAAAGAGAAATCTCAGTAAGTTATTTCCTAAGTTGTCAAGCACGAGCACAAACAAATTCTGCCCCCCTCCCCCAACACTTTAATAGCATATTTTCCCACTGTGATTACCTGTGCAGGAGCTCTGTTTCCTGTAGTTGCGATCATGAGTTTTGAAAGAGTAATTCATTTTTTGGCCTCTGGCTCTGGGGACTATGTTTGACTAATGATTTCAAGATATGGTATAAACTTTCTTTGAAGTGGCTCTTGTTTACAAGGAACTCACTAGTATTAGACTAAAAATGTGGCTATAAAGCAGACACTAAAGCAGACATATAAGAAGGTGTTAAAGCAAAGAGAAACTTCTGTTTGAGAAAACAGAATGCGAAATCAAAAATGAAGTCTCTCAATTTAAGACATTCCCAGAAGATCTGAAGCTGGTTCAATATGCTACCATACTCCTTCAATTGTCTGTCTCTTAATTTTGTGTTGGCTTAGCTTTGCAAAGCTCTAATGTCTGCAGCTTTCCATTGGTATTCACTTCATGAACTGGAGCTTGTACTATCCATAGTGCTGGATATTATATCCTTTGGAGAGATTTGTTGTTTTGCTTCTTTTTCCTAACCCGGAAACCAGCTGTGAATATTGCCCTGCATCTGTGTAGAAAAACATATACAATATTACACACAAATAACCTCCATAAAAATAACATTATTAATGTTGCAAAGTTAAGCAGCCAAAAGCTTGGAAATGCCGGAATTAAGTGCAATCTGAATTTGGTTCCTTTGTGCATATGCATCATGATGCACTCTTTAATAACATGATCACATACTCTTTTTTCCACAGGACGCCTGCCTTATTCAGTGCACATAATGGACCATGCTCACTTAAGGAGCAGCTATTCAATGTTTCGTTTTTTCATCAGTTTCCACTGTACGGCCCTGGGCCTTATTTACTGCACACAGTTCAAACCCTTCCCTGAAAACAGAATTATTAATGTCCTCTGAGGCTTTTTGAGGGTGTTGCTCACTGTGGAACCTGTGGGATTTAAAGATATTAAGAATGTATTTTCATAACACCCCTGTTAGATTATGGGGTATAATCCCAATTTTACCGATGGGGAACGGAGCCACAGAGAGAATATGGTCAAAAGCATTCACTAACTTTGTGTGCCCAATTTGAGATGTCAAGGACCTGATTTTTCAGAGTACTTTGCGTTATATAACACTTTATCTGTTCAAAGCATGGCTCCCATTTCTTCAGTTAAGACTGTGAGAGTTCAACTGTAAATCAGAACCCAGGATCTAAATTCAGGCAACCAGCACTCCTGCTCTTTCAAGAAGGGAGTGTGTTGTGTTAGTCCAATTTGGTTGTGCAAGGAGGTATTATAATTGCTCTTTAATAGTTTCTGGGTTGTTATGTTGTGTGTGTGATCAAGAAGGGAGTGTGTTGTGTTAGTCCAATTTGGTTGTGCAAGGAGGTATTATAATTGCTCTTTAATAGTTTCTGGGTTGTTATGTTGTGTGTGTGACTAGAGTATAAGATAGCCATACCCTATCAACTGAAAACAGATATTTAAATGTATTTAGGCATTTAAAAAATGAAGATAAATCTGTAGAGGGATTTTCAAAACACCAAGGCCCTTGTCTCATCTACTATGTGCTGGGCAGTGACATGAGGGGATTCTAAAACAATACTGGTTTCTTGGTTAAGAGAACTATTTATACTGGTGCGGTAATTGCAGCCAGCATTCTAGCCATGTGCACACAGACTAACTTCCTGATGCTTCTTCCCTTCAGCAATTTCAGCCCTTTCTCCCTCCAAGTTTCATGCAGGCTGCTAGAGCTCCTAACATTTTTGCTTCAAGTCTGAGTTAACCCTTGGAACTTTCAAAAATCCCTCTAGGAATCTGCCTGCATTTTTCAGATGGTTAAAAACCTGTCTCTAAATAAATATAAATACAAATCTGGAGCTCCTATCTATCTAAAAATATTGCTGTGGCTCTTAAACTTTATTTCTTATATATGTAATATTCAGGTTTCCATTAATAACTGTAAAGCATTGGAAGATCTATTTTTCTAGACTGTTCTTCTCTTCCCATTAGCAAATTAAATGATTTTCCAGTATGTTTACAGAATAGCTTATCAGGAACATTTCATTCCAGGCCCATTGATCAGTCCCATCCGTCATTATTTTCCATCATGAGGAATGGAATTTCTTTGTTTAAATTACCTATCAGTAATTACCTATCAGTGTTTGTTGTAATAATGAACATGTCTTCAGCCATAGTTTCATAATTTTGAATAAGTATAAGATAGGGCATAAAATGTCCTCTTAATATTTCTTAAAAAAACCCTATTAATTTTGGGGAAGATCTGGAGGTAGGCTAAATAAATAAATGGGCCTTATAAAGGCTAATTTAAATTGTTTAGGACATAGCTTCTAAAATGTATTTACACACTACCGTTGAGCAGAGAGCTATGCAGCACACTGAAGCCCAAACAGCTCTTTAGAAAATTTGTCTTGGCTTTAGGTTGTTACAGTAATGTATTTCTTAGTTTTTCATACAAATTAAGCAGACTCTGGGCATTTTCCTCCCTGCAGGGAATGTTGGTTTTCTTCCAACTAGTGAGTGTCTCTCCTCATCTTTTCTACTGAATCGCTCAGTTGAATGCTTGTCTCAGAGGCTCCTATTTCTTTCCACACCATAAGTCCTAACAGGTTTTAAGGCTTGGGGTACTAATGCCTATGTGGCATCCTCCATGACTCACACTTTTCTCTTAACTGCTTATACTTTTTGTTCACAGCTTTGAGTATAGAATTCTCTAGGACTGAGCAATCCCTGGCAATATGGTCATTCTCGTCCCATGTATAATTGAACCAGGACAGAGGTTAAAATTTATTTATTTTAGAGCAGTGTTTTCATTTGTATGCAGCTACTTTTGCCTGAAGCTTGCCCTTAGTGTCAGGAAGCATGAGGGTGGATGTCCCTTTACCTTTGTATCAGAGAGCCTTTGCTAAAAATCCACAATCTGCTTAGAAAGCTTTTTTTGTTTTTTGGTAATAATTTGCTACAATAACTTCTCACTCTCCACTGAAGAGAGAATCCCCATAATACCATGGGAGTGGGGATCTAGGGTAACACTGCTGCGCTTTGTAATTATATCATCCAGCACAGCTTACAGTATCAGAAGTTTGAGATGGAAAACATCTGTTAGATCTAGAAGTGGCAAACATTGCAAAAACTTTCTTTTAATATTTATGAAAGTGTGGATGATATCTCAAATTGTAATCTCCATGATTTACATGTCTATAAGGCTGATCCAAAGCCACTTGAAGTCAATGGGAGTCTTACCATTAAGTTCTGTGGCCTTTGCATCATGCCCTCAGTTGAGATAAGATGTGGCAAACATAAGGCAAGGCAGGGAGAAGTGGGGAAAGACAGTCTTCTGGTGTCAAGTATCAACCCATTTAGAGCTTTGAAAATGAAGACCAGGATGCTGAGTTGGACTTACTAGTAAATTGGAAGCCAGTGATCTGCAAAGATTGTTTGTGTACACTGTTGTTCTCTCCTTACTCTGCTTAGAAAGGCTAATAGATTGAGTTTTTGAAAGATCCAAGCACACACAGTTCCCACTGACATCAAAGGTTCAATAAGAGCACAACATTTGTAAAAAATCAGAACACAAGTAGCTTGCCTTGGATGTGCGGTGGTCAAGTGGATTAGGTTTAGGACAAAGAGTTCAGAATAACTGGATTTCATTAATGATTTATTGCATGACCTTTGATAAGTCACCTAACCTCTCAGCCTCAGTTTCCCCTTTTGTTTGTAAAGTGCAAAGTGTTATTTAGGCCAAGAATTGGAAGAAAGAGAAATAGAACTCAGGATGTTATGGCTGTCCCTGTCCTACACATAGTCTGTTAGGTTATGAAGCTTTTGTTGGGTACCAGTACAGCACCTTGTCTCTGGTTCTGGCTGGATTTCTGAATTCCTACTTGTAAATTCACAATTCCTCCCCAAAAGTATGCATGGAGAATGCATGAAAGGTGTCTGTATTATTTCCACATGCCTCACTGTAAAAATTACCTTTTTTCTATGAACACCACCCCCCCCAAAAAAAATGGAACTGCAAAACTCACACAAAACAAAACCAAAAAAAGAGTGAAATTAGGGAAACATATCCAGTTTGCCCAGCCCTACCAATTTCATAGTCATTACCTCTTCTATCTGGAATTTTCTTTACTTGGGTCACAGGTTTCACTGGTCAGCACTTCATTGTGGAGTCACCGAGCAGGGTTGCTTTTCTCTGCATTTTTTGCTGCTGGATCCCTTTTACTCCTTTCTGCTTGGCTGGTGGGTGGATGGGTACAAGTCCTTATCCTATTCTTGTTTTTCCACTTCCTGAAGGACTCCATACTTATTGTTCCGTGACAAAGATAAAAGGCTCCAGAGATTGGTTTGTTTTCTTATTAATCTTCCATGTTACTGTACTCTTCTAGT
The DNA here is from genome assembly GCA_007922305.1 of Dermatemys mawii. Taxonomy (NCBI): domain Eukaryota; kingdom Metazoa; phylum Chordata; order Testudines; family Dermatemydidae; genus Dermatemys; species Dermatemys mawii. The sequence continues at coordinate 7,835,203 of ML677377.1, forward strand.
TATTGTCTTGCTCTTCCATACCTAACCCAGTCCTTCATGTGCACTTCATATGATTTGTGCCACCTGTGTTTTTCCCAATGAATGCTGTTCAAGGTCCTGTAACTTTTTATCCAGAAAAGAAGTCAACTTATACTTGATGTAAATGTAGCATCCATTGATCAGCTTCCATGGTGGATTACTCTCCTTCCTTTGGCATCTCAATTGTATTGTCAAGAGCTCTGTGATGGGGTCACCAGGTAGGTCAATTAACTCCACAGGCTTCACTTGAAGAAGAATCCAGGAAGCAGACAACTAATCAGAAGCAGGTGCAGCTGTGCAGGAACAGGAGGGGGCCATATAAAGCCAGGCAGCTTGCAATAAACAGGGGGGTGCTGGGAAAGGCTGCAGGAAGCAGTCACTCCTTGAGTAGAGAAAGGTGAGTGAGAAGGGGAAACTAGATGTACGAGAGAGAAGTTCAGGGAAGGAGCAGTGAGGGCTGAGAGAGGAAAGCCCAGAACTGCTGAGCTGAAGGTCACTGCACTGGAACCTGGAATAAAGGGCAGACCCAGATTTCCTTACCAGCCCCTGAGGGAGTGGTACCAGGAGAAAGTGAGAGGGAAGACTGCCTAGGACTTCTAGGGACAAGGGACTTTGCTATGCTGGAAAGGGGAACACTGAGTGACCTGGCTGGAGGGCTGAGTCATGAAGAGGATGCTGTGGTTCCTAGAACAAGAGAGGGGCTGCATACTTCAAGGAAAGACAGGGCGATGGTGTACAAACCGCAGAAGGGGGTGGAGGGTGTAAATCTCAAGAGTTAATCTCCAGAGTGACCAGCAGAAGGACCCCATCACAGGCCCTTCTTGACTTACTGTGATTTTTCAATGCCCAGGTATATCAGTCACTTACAATGTCCTTGAAATCCTGTTATTGGTTGCTTATTATTCAATGAGCTTTTTACCTACATCAGCTCCACCCACCTCATTTTAAGCCTATACAGAATTTTCAAACAAAGAAACCTAGGAGACTTCACTCCTTTGTTACTCTTTATTGTAAATCTAGAATGATTTAATACTGGATACTGATTCAGATGCTTGTACCTACTGAGGAGATACCATTTCCTGTAACGACAACATGTTCTGCAAAAAGACTCCCCGAATTGTCTGATCTCCCAATTTATACACCCTTCTAGCTAGAAAATTCTTGAAGAAAAGACTGTTATCCTAATAGGTGTGTTTGAGGCTCCTTACTTCATGTTCTATAATGTCCTACAGCTGCCTTGTGCATGGGAAATGGAATAATTCTGCATTCCTCTTGAGTGGACAATTCATAATTCTCATGCTCACTTCTCTCTGGTCACTGGAAGCACATAAGCAGATCAGCGTTCCCACCTTAATCCATTATTTGCCTAGCACTTGCCACTAAGTTATCCTGTATGCAGCAAGTATCATTCTCCACCTTCTTGTGTTTCAGCTGTCAACCAGAAAACACTTTCCATTTATTATGGCAACGTTATTGAGCAGATGGAAAATCATTTTTCTAATGTGGTAAAACAAATTATTGCACAGGAGGGGGTTAATGAAATTATCTGCCAGAGGAGTAGTAATTGAGGGGACAGAGTTCTGATTATTAAGTTGAATAGAGGCTTGGTGTCCTAAATTATACCTTATTAGAGGTAGGGAACGTCTGCATTGTTTCAGTAGAAACAGATGATGCTGATTTAAGGAAGCAATATTTGAAGCCTGATATTTTCAAGTGTGGCTGGTAATTTACTTTGGGGTGTTCAACATTAGTGAAGCTGTAGCAATTCAAAAACATGTACTGTGAGTAATATGAAGTCTTTGTTATATGTTTTACAGAAAGTTCCTGTGATTAATTTACAGCTCTGGATATTTCATAGACACTTTAGCAGCATCCAAACATTCTGTGTTCTGAGCATAAAGAGTTATCATTAGAAACAAACTTATATCTGCTTTTCTGTAGTTTTGGTCAACACTGCTAATGCTGTCAGTACTCTAAGTACTGAATTCACATTACTTTCTAGGCTTCTTGTCATTATGACTTCCTTAATTTCTATGGTTTGTTGGAAAAACTTTTAAATGAAGCCTCTGTCTCCAAATTAAGAATTTACAAAACTACATCTTGCCTCAGATCACAGTATGAATTTGTAGTATCTCAACTTCCCACCTCTGACTAGTTATTGAATGTAAAGGGCCATAATTAAAAAATTACAGTTCTGCTTGATTTATTTTTTTCTAATAGTATTACAAGTAACATCAAAACCTGAATGATTAGGAAAAGGATTTCCCATTTTTTTCTCTGTTTGTTTGCCTTCAGTGTTTTAACACAACTCTGTATGTAGTCAGTTTCCCCTGTTTCACACAGGGATAGAGGAGGGAATTTAAAAAAAACGTAAGAAAATGTGATTGTGTGATTTTTGCAGTCTGGGAGAAGGACTCTGGAGCCCCTGTACAAAGTGAAGTTTCTAAGCATTTTTTTAAGACTACTTCCCTAAATGCTTTTTGAGGATCAGGGCTTGTGTTGCAAGTTGACTGCAGGTGAAAACTTGTGAAGTGCCAAAGAGACACACTTTTAGAGGTACTTAGGTACCTAAAAATGTATGTATGCATCAATGTGCTTTCGAAAATCTCACTAGGTACCTATGTGCATCTTTAGGCACCTAGATTTTTAAAGCTATTTATCTCTAAGGGTACATATACACTGCATGCTTCTTTCAGAGGCATGTTGTGTGATATACATGTTACATTCCCCCTCTTCCCACTCAAGCAGAGGTATAAATAGCCATGGCTTAGGCGAGTAAAGACACAGCTGATGAATATGCACCCTACACACACTACTTGCCTAAACCATGACTCTCTGTGTATCCTGCTATTTTTAGTGTCCCACTGCCTCCCTGCTGCTGGAGCCTTTCCTTCCTGCAGAGAAAGACACTGGTGGCAGGAAAGGCTCTGGCAGGGAGAGGCAGTGTGGAAAGGCTCTGCCTCCCCACTGCCAGAGCCTTTCACTGGCACATACAGCTATACATCACAATGTGCATGCAGCCTGCCTTTCGCTATGGTGTGTAGCTACACGTATCTTGTGTATCACCGCCAGCAATGTGTCATGTAAATGTAGCCTTTGTGACTTATAAAACATGGGTTACAGCTTCCCAAATGTCAGAGCACTTAAAAAAAACAAAAAAAATAATTCCACTTCACCATCCAACCAGCGCAGAGCTCCAGCCTAAAATTAACCCTGGCTTTCTGATGCAGAACTTTTCAATTGCAGAATTACTCATAACTCCCTCAGTTCCTGCTGACTAGTTATTTTTGCTGCCCTGACTCAAATTTGGCACAGCTGGGGCTCGCTGGAGCTTGGGCAATAACAGGAAGATGATGCTGTCAGAAAGTAGCTTAACAGTCAGTCTCTTTGGATCAAACTGGAGAGGGGAACAACTATTTTCCACAGTCAGGGAGGCATCTCTGCCTTCAGAATCTGAAGAACAACATAACCAAGGCTTTGTCTGTGAGAGATGTTGGTGTCCCTTATCCCACTTTGTCTGTTAATGCCACACTCCCTAATATTAACCTGCTTCAGTTGAGCTGTGACCACTTACTTAGTCTAGGCTACAAGAGTTTGAAGGGTATTAACAGCAACTAAGGAGAGGCGAACATTGCATACTGCACATGGGGATATAACTAGGATTAATCACATGAAACTGTGGTGAAAAATGTCTGAATATCCATTGCTCCCTGATGGAGGGGAGCTTACGTAGCTGAACATGTTCAAGCTCTATTTTCAAACTGAGACTTTGTGTCCTGTCATGAGCAGGGGGATGGACTAGATGACCTCCTGAGAAGTCTTCCAATCCTAATCTTCTATGATTCTGTATGATTGGTAACTGTAAGCAGCATAAATTAGGTTAACGTAGGTATATTGCTTCATGTCTTTTTAAAGTAGTTGGGTTGCTAAGAAATTGGAGTGGGGCAGAGGGTGTTTCCATCCTCATATACTACTCTTTTATTTGGTATATATGCTATGTTAAGTTCTGTTACACATGGTAAATTTAGTTAAAGACTGTCAATTTATTTAGTATCTGAGATTGTGGTTGGGCAAGTCACAATGATGGCTGCTGGCATGGTACTTCCAGGTGACATTCATGCATTATTTAAATTATGGAGAAGTGGGCTCTGTGCCTCATTTTTTGTTTTCTGAGATTGAGGTTAATGATGCCTCTGGATAGAGAAAACTGCCAACAGAAAATGCTCATAGTTGGCCAGGAACTACTTCAGCCATTTTCATAAGGGTGTGAATTGTTTCCTATTTTATGGTGTAAATCTGTGTCTGGTTCCTTGTAGTGAAATAAGAGTCCACAGATGCACCAAAGGGACTGAAAACTCCTAATCGTTCAGTGGAACAGGGAGCACTCCGTGGCCTGAAAAACAGCTTTGCCTATTCCTTTCTGCAGGAATGATTCCTTGATCTATAATCTTACATTCAGGGGCACAGAATGCAGCATCTATGCCATTCTTCTCAGTTGGGCTCCGAGCCTCCTCTTTGTCGCAACCTTGGCATCAATGTTTCACTTTTATTTTATTTTTCATTAGATCCGATTGCTAAAGCTTGGAAGACAAAGTATAATGGATTGAATAAGTATGGAGAAATCACTTGTTTAGGGCTTCAGTGGATTTCTCCTGTGCAGCAGGTAGGCATAGCTTTTGCCAAATTTGGTTCTAACATCGTATGAAAGCACATGGATAACCTTCACTGCCCTATTAAAATATGTACTACTCTAAAATTAACCTATTACACACATTTTGCTGCTCCTTTTACTTAGAGATTTACTTGGAGGTATTTGAGATGTTTCCTATACTTGGAGTAGGGTAATAGGATAATATGGTCATTGTGATTAATGCAAAGATTGCATCAGCCATGTCTCTTAGAGAGGTTGCATTTAATTCCATGAAAACACACAAACAATTGCATTTTAATCTGATAGATCCCAAAGGTGTTAAATTTAATCAACAAAGTTTAACTTAAATCAGTCAGGTTTATCCAGGAAATTTCCCTATTTGTCACAGTCTGCTCCTGCACAGTTTCTCCAACTGTTTTAGCTTCCATCATTGTATTGAGCGTGGGGCCCAACTGCATTTTATTCTTCTTGAAGAATTCCCTCTAAGCTGACTGACCCCTGAATTGAACAAGGCCACAGAGGGAAAGTGAAGTGCCAATTAAAGCAAGATGAAGTGGAGGAGCTATGGAAAGAGGTGCTGAACTCATGCAGGTTCTTAACTAGGGTTTCAAGCTCATAGTATTTTAAGGTCAAAAAGCAACAACTACTTTTTGAAGGAGAAGATTTTGTGTGCATTATTTGCTTCCAGAATATTTAGTATATGATACTTATTTCAGTTCTTCATTATTCCCTGAGACCTTTAAGAATCACAATTGCCAGTAATAAAGACATTGTACCAAGACATCCCCAAGGGTAAGTTGAATAAAAATTCTCTGGAGCCTGTTTGAAAGTGTTAACCTAATCACTAGTATGCCTGTCAAACCTCAAGGAAAGTGATAAGTAAATCAGTAATTCCATGAAATATGGACTTTTACTTATCTGCCTTGACCTTTCTCCCTGCTCTTTAACCTTTCTGCCCTTCAAGTCTCAAAAAATGGTTGTGTACTAAAATTAATGTAAAGCTGACTGCTACTTGGTAAGCGGGTGCTATACACAGTGCTGAAGTATATTATTTCAACTCTGGACGGTCTGCTTGGAAGCAGGACAGTGGAAAAACTAACATAATGCAGCAGCATTCTTTTATAAATGGAGAATTTAATTGTCCTATTGTGAAAGCTTATATGGGGATACACATCTTATGTAAGAGTTAAAAAAAAATGTTTTATGTGGGTTTCACCTTATGGGTTTTACAGCAACTTTTCTCTATCAAGTCAGATATTCCCAAAGATGATCTGTTTTGCTTATAGTCTAGTTCAAAAAAAAAAAGTCACTGCAAATTGTCTCTTATACAAGAAGAATATTGAGCATTGATAAGCTTATTCTTAATGTTCTGATGGATGAATGTTTGACTGGTGGTTAAAAAAGAACCCTAGTAATTAGCTATTTTTATAAGCTTTTTCTCTATAACTATCTGTAAACTGATGACATAATGTCATATCAAGACCTTTTCACCCAGATAAGACTATGCCAGCATGCTAAAATCTTTTTAGGGATCATATACTTAATCCCTATGGTATGTAAAACACTAAAAATTTAAATATTGCTGATTTAAACTGAGCTTTTACAAAACTGATGGTAACTAAGAATGACTTAATTTCAACCTGATTGGATCAAGTGGAATGGCTTTAAACTAGGCATCACACTTGATTTGTCCCAAGGTCTTAGAGAAAGAGGCACTGGAAGGTGGAGTAAGTGAAATTTTCAAACCATAAACTCTGGTAAACAAGAGTTGTCAAAAGTCTGCTTATCAAGTGTGTTCTTAAAATCTATTATAATAGCTGTGGTTGTGGGAGGCAAAGGAAAGTATTAGCTACCATCCAGGAATAGAATCCTATGCAGAAAGATTTATAATTGTCTCTAAGATTTATGGTTCAAACTGTGTAGCATGGTTTCAGCATTACCCAGCTCCAAGTTATAGACTGGATTTAAATTTGTTAAAATACTTGAGTTGGGATTTCTAATCAAACACCTTATTAGAATCCTTTTTAGAATTTGTAAGGATAGTTTATTTTTAGTATACATTTGATTTAACTCATTTCATACTTAATTCAATTTAATACAAAGTGTAACTTGTAGATTTAACCTTGATTTCATAGTTGTACTGCTTTATTCTTAGTTTAGTTTGTTAGTGACCTTTTTTTAAAAAAAAATGTTGGTTATATGACTTCTATAAAAAGAGAACAAGTCACATTTCTTTCAGTGAGAATGGTGAGCCCAGACCTGGATACCAGTTAGTTAACTCAGAAGACTCACCAGCTCTCCCTAATTAGCCTTTGTTTCTCCTGCTAAGCTTAATACATATTTTTATCATCCATAGATTTTTAAATCCATGCACAGTTTAGTTACTGATAAGTAATCAAAACTTTGATTAAATTTAAATAGTCTTTTGGGGATTAAAAAACCAGCAACCTTTAGGGGTATGACAGCTGAACTTGTGCAAAAATCAATACATTTATTACGCTATGGTCAGTGATACTAAAAATTCAGAAAAATGTGCACTAAATAGTTGCATACAATTAAATCAGAGAAATATAAACTAATTTCTGAATGAGAATATTCTAGCATGTAAAATTTAAAATGCAAAAATTCTATCTGGTCAATAAATTGAATTTTGTGATGTAATAATTTTAAAGATTAATGGATAACATATACGTGTGGGGCAATGGTCATGGATCATTGCATGAAAAGATCTGGAATCAAAGTCCTGGTTTGGTCAATGATCTTTTATATGACCTACAATGGCCATGATTTTGCAAGCACACGTTTAATATTACGCTTGGGAATAGTTCCTTTCACTTCAGTATGTGTGTAAAGTTAAATATGTGCACATGTGTTTGGAGAACTGGGGCCTATGTGTGCAATAAATGACCAATGAATAGCTTGATTAGTAAATATGCAAATATGGGCAAATGATCAAACGCTTGCATCACAGAATTTAGCAGTTAAGATGGTAGTTCATAAAGTACAAAATCTCTGACCTCATCCTCAAAAGCAATATGGAAAGGACAAAGCCAATTTCCCCTTATATAACTCAATTATTGGGGTTTAGTTTTGTACAGGGTGTGGAGGGTGGTGTGTGTATGTATATGTGTGTATGTATGTATGTATATATATATAAAAAAAAATTAAAAAAACCTCCAGTGCTTTTTGAAATGGGACGAGATCAAAGCATATTCATGAATTGTTAATGTGCATCAGCAGGGTCCATATAGACAGTTAGGGCATGGTTACACTTACAGGATTATAGCGCTATTGGTTATAGCAGTCCCCTTATACAGCAATATGTATAGCACTATTGTGTGTCCACACTGAGACGCGCCAGCGGTATAGCATGGCCACATTTGTGGCACTTCAGGCGGCATTAAGAGCAGCACATTAGGGCAGGTATCCCAGCATTCAGCTGGGTGCAATGTGCTTTTCAAACGAGGGGTGTGAAGGGGGACGTGTTGTGTGTATGCGGAGGGAGAGAGCCAGTGGTTTTTCCATCCTTCTGAGAGCCTGTCAGCGCATGTCCGTTCACAGAGGGCTTTGTTTTCACACAGGCTCCCTCCTTAAACATTTGCATTGCTTATCTGCTGAGTTAAGAGAGAAACTCTAAAGAGGTACTTCCGCATTCCTCCAGCCGAGTTCAAAAGAAAGGGAAGAGATGTCAATTGCCTTAAATGGCTCTAGGCATCTCAAGAGATCACTTGTAGCACAGTGGATGTCCACATTCTCGCCATAGTGCTACAGCAGGAGCGCTACAGCCCTTATTCCCCGTGTGGAGGTGGATTACCAGGAGCGCTATAACTCCGCGGTTATAGCGCTCTATGTGCCTTGCCAGTGTGGATGGGTAGTAGGTTATAGTGTTCATGGGGGCTTTATAGTGCTATAAAGTGCCAGTGTAACCAAGGCCTTAGTCTGTGGCAGGATAGTGCAGGGTATATTCATACCCTAGTTTGCTGCAAATAAAATGTTTGTGTAGACAAACCTAAAGTGTGTGTGTGTGTGTGATTGTTTTTATTTATATATATTTTGTATGTGTGTGTAATATAGATAGATATAATCAGTCTATGAAAACAATGTGATGAAATTCCATTAATTAGAGAAGTGGAAAGTCTGCTTTTCTCCCAGCCAACAAAGAGAGATCCCTAGGTGAAGTCTGAAAACAACCATTTTTCAAACCTTCTATATTAGGTGTATTTTCCCTGTACAAACAACTGTTCTTTTTGTTCCCTGAAAGTGCCGCAAGGTCCAGAGACATATTTAGATGTTTAATTCATTTTCATTATTGGTAGGTTTCATTCTCCAAGCAATAAAAATAAACTCTGCTATTTGTGGTACAGTTCATTAACATGTATCAGTAGCTTTCAAAATATGCAGTGCACTTTGAAGTTTGTAGTGGCACGTTTTGAAACATTCAGGAGAGTTGAGGTGTTGCTCCCTAGCAGTTCTTCTTTTATCCTGTGATTTTAAAATGTTTCCATGTTCTGTACATAGAGAATTTAAAGACAGAAGAGACCACTGTGATCATCTAGTTTGACTTTCTGCATAACATAGGTCTTCGAATTGTATAAAGTGATGCCAATAGCTTTTGGTTGAACTACAACATATAGTTTACAAAGATAACATGGGTTAAGATTTCAAGTAATGGTGAATCAAGCACACGCCTAGATAAATTGTACCAATAATTAACTATCCTCAATGTTAAAAACCTGTGCCTTATTTCTAGTCTGAATTTGTCTAGTTTTACTTCAAGCCATGCCTCTGTTTCCCAAGTTAAAAAGCTGTCCCCTATTAGAAATCATTCCTGACCTAAGTACTAGTAGACCATAATCAAGTCACCTCTCAAACTGCTTTTAGGGTAAACTCAATAGACTGACCTTCATTTGTCTCTCACCATAGGGAAGGTTTTCTAGACTTTGAATTATTTTTCTAGCTTTTTTCTGAACTCTTTCTGGTTTCTCAGTGTTCTTCTTAAAATGTGGACACCAGAATTGGATACAGTATTCCAGTAACCATTTCAGTAATGCTATGTATACAGTGGTAAAACCACCTTCATATTTCTACATCATATTTTCCTACTTATACATTCAGGAATGGAAGTGGACCTGTTAGCCAACATATAACACTGGGCAGTAATTCTCAGTTGGTTACCCACCATGATGCAGAAGTCCTTTTGAGTCACTGCTTTCAAAAATACAATCCCACATCTTGTAAGAGTGACCTATATTCTTTGTTCCTCGATGTATGAATTTGTATTTAGCTGTACCTAAAAGTACATTGTTCGAGTGAGCCCAGCTTACTGTGTGATCCAGATAGGTCTGGAAAATCTCATCTGTCCTCAACATTATTTGCTATTATACCAATATTTGTCACCAGAAAACTTTACCAGCAATGATTTCATAATTTATTCCAGTTCTTATGGATGTTTTTTTTCATTAAAAACTACCCATCCACTGTGATTGCAAAAGCCATATTGAGACAATGAGTGGAGAGAAGAGGACCAAGACCTATTGAGAGCCATCGTAAGGAGCAGATAGCTCATTTAAATGAACTATTTTCCCTTTTCTTGCCAAGACTTGGGTGCAGAGCAGGCACAAAGATTCCAGTTTTTTATGGTGCCTATTTTGGTCTCCTTTTGAGATTGATCAGGTTGATGCTGATTGAACAAGAGCCTCAATAAGGAGCTTCTGCACACCATGGTGCTGTAGAAAAGTTGGTCTGGATTTGACCACTAAGTCTAATACCAAACCCTTACACACAGGAATGAATGTACGAATTATGTGGCACTCTTGTGATATCTTCAATAACCCCATTTCTTTCGTCTTTGTGGCACGCACACACTGCCTGTTTAAAGTGTGCTTCTTTGCAGTGTGACAGATGTCTAAATTCAGTTTCTTTTTGGCAATAGTATGGTGATAGTAGAGATTTCTGGTTTACTTTATTGAGTTGCCTAAGCACAGCACTGAAAGCATTGTTTTGCTACCATTAACTGAGAATAGGGGAAGATTTTAAATAAGATAAACTAATTGGTAAGAAATACGATGACAACAGTAGACCATAATATGAAAATGACAATTCCGTATATAAGGTAAGGATGAAGTAATTGTTTATAGTTTGGTAATTTGGTACACGAAATTTTGGCACACAACTATGAAGGGTACATCCCAGTTTTCAGCTCAGCATAAATCTGGTTTGCTGGCATGCAGACATATGTAATCTAGGGTGATGTAAAGGTCAGTCCAATACTGTGGGAAGGGGTCAGTCAGGCCTGCTCAGCCTTCAACTAGGCAAGGGTCGCCGGACCATAATAGCAAATAGACCATAATACAAAGACTTGTGATGTAACCACTTTGATAGACATCTGGATTGAGCAGTTGTGACTGGACTATTAGACTAGACCAGGAATGCCCAAACTTGGTTTGCAAATTCCATTGGCGGGGAACAGCAAAGTGTCGCCACTGGGAGCTGTGGGTGCTCAGGTAAACAAAGCATCTCATGGCCCACCAGGGGCTTACCCTGAACAAGCTGTGAACCAAGTTTGGGAAACTCTGAACTAGACTAATCAGAAAGGGTTTAAATTTGATTGGAGCATTCAGAAAGACTGAAAGAATGAATAGTCAATCAGAACAGGTCAAAAACTGCATAAAAGACAGAGGCAGGGAGCAGGAAATAAGAGCGGGATGAGTCAGGAGAAGTGAGAAGAAGCAACCACAAGGTAGAAGTAGTGCTGCTGGGACGGAGCAGGAAAGGACCCTGATAGAACAGAGACACTACAGAGAGTAAGCATGCTAGCTGTACTGTAAAATATAGATACAAACAGGATTAATTAATGTGTATGTATGTTTGGGTTAATAAAAATGTATGTATTGGTTGTGTTGATGTTACATTATTTCATATGTATGAAGTTTAAGATTACTGTCAATGACAGCAGGGGCCCGATCACTGAAAGCAGAATGCAATCATTTAGTATTGCTCCAACTATATGTTTGTTTGGATACTTTTAGCCTGTATCCAAGGATTGTGCTAAGGGATTTATGTTTAGATGTCTTGAATCAGGGAATATTGGTACATTAAATAAAGAAAATACTTTGTATAGGAAGAACACTGCCTGGTTTCCAATCAGTTATATTGAGGGGCTGTATCTGTGTCCTTTCAAGGGTAGGAGGTCTACTGAGACGTTTTTCCTGACAATGTTTTCTACAAAATCCTGGCAATTTCTCTACAGCAGGAACCCTTTGATCTTGCAAAAATGTATAAATGAGTCTACTGAAGAGAGCCTCTGGTAAACCCAGGAAGGGGAAATAGGTGAACTATTCTGGGAGTATCCTGGGTCTGTTTTTGGAAATAACACTGGCTGGCTTTAGTTATTGCCAGATCAGGTCCTGTAGAAGCAAAATGCTGAACATGTGTTTAACCACTCCATTGAGACTATTCACAAGCTTAAAGTTAAGCACCCACTTAAGTACTTTGCTAGTCACATTGGTATAGTCACACCCCAGTGCACATTTATCCAGTGCCATCTCCTCTTGCTCTTGAGCCCAATACTTTCTAATTTGTATCTGTTTATTTTAGATAGTAAGGGCAGGAAGCTCATTATCTGATTTTTCTAAAGCATCAATCACAACTCTAATGATACATATTGTGGATGTAAGCAGTGTCAGGAATGAGATCTATTCTGACATCTGGTGACGAACTATGGGAATTGCAGTGAGTTATGGAAAATAACTTTGGGGCTGATCAATTTGCATAGACACACCCACTGCGCCTAGCCTGAGCCCACAGCAGCCCACATGGCCACTTTGGCTGATGTGGGAGCCCCAGTTTCTATGTTATTGGGGCAGGAAATATAAAGTGATGTTACCCTGGTTTTGTGAATGAAGGACTATGGACACGTACTTGGCCTTTGTTATGATGGAGGGACTCGCCATCATCTAGGTAGCACTCACTGGGCAAGGGCCATGCGTTTCAGAACACTCTGAGATTGAGAGAGGCTGGGGACAAGCACCTATACCTTTTGGTGAGGGCTTTGTCTGAGGGCCCTACAGGCCTATTGCACCTCACCTCTCTCCACTGTAGAATGTCAGAGTTAAATTTTGCTTCCATTAGGAGCCTGGGTTCAGGCTGCTGAGCTGAAATCACTTTAGGCTCACTGGTGCATCTGTACTAAGGCTCCCCTACTGTATGCTGAAATCACTTAAGAGCTGAAATCACCTAAGAGCTAAAGAAATCACTGAGCACTGTCTCAAATTGGGGGGCCTGAACATAATGCAGAGTGGCTGGTGCAGCCGAGCTGTCCATGTGTCGGCTAGCAGGATGGCTAGCGGAGTGACTGGCGCAGCAAAGCAGTCTGTGTGTTGACTAGCGGAGCCATTTGTGCTGCTGACGGAGTGACCGGCACCGCAGAGCTGTCCGTGTGTCGGCTAGCAGGGCGGGCTAGCAGAGTGACTGGCGCTGCAGAGCGGTTCGAGTATCGGCGAGTAGAGCACTTCGTGGGAAGGCCAGCAGAGCGGATTGCGGTGAGGGCTGCAGCGAAACCCCACAGAGAGGCGGCGCAGTCTGCCTCAGACCACGTGAGGTGCCCCTTGCCCTACCCTCCATTTCCACCCAGGCTGGGAGGTAAGACTCTGCCGAGTGACTTTTGAACTCTGCACTGACCAAGAACAGAGACTCCTGGGCTGTTGGACTTTTGGGACTATTGAGTGACTTTTTGGGGTTGTGGAACTCAAGAGCCAAAGGGAAGGCCATGGCCTATTTGCTGGGAGGGGGCTCCTGGTCCATGGTTTGGTTTATTAACCTTGTTTGTGGTGTTTCCCCAAAATTATGCCACATTGGTTCTCCCTGTTATTAAAAGGCTTTTGGTACACTCAGACTCTGTGCTTGCGAGAGGGGAAGTATTGTCTCTTAGAGACGCCCAGAGGGGTGGTATATGGTTGTCCCAGGTCACTGGGTGGGGGCTCGAGCCGGTTTTTGTATTGTGCTATTGGAATGAAATCCCTGGATACTGAACCCGGCCCTTGGTGCTGCCAACTCTGATGGGCAGAAGGGTTACATTTTTGGGTTACATAGATAAGAGTAACAGGCCTAGCAAGTTTGTTGCAAACAAAAGTGTTTTCAGGACCCATATAGAGATGAAGCATTTTTGCATTCAAACTACCTTATAATCATTCAATACCTGGGCAGCTCTGATATTTCAATGCAGCCTTTCAATAAGAGATCTTTTTCTAAATGTAGATAGAAATGATATAGTTTAACCAACGTGTTTCTAAGGCAACTGTCCTTGATTTTATCAAGTTACAGAAAGAAACAATTGGACACATTTAATTATTATACTACTTTGGATGTACAGAGGGGGAAAATGCATTTATCTAGTATACCTGGCCACCCCAGTCACCCTCTCACTCAGATGTAGGATATTTTGTGTTGCCAGCAATGTAGTTTTGCAGTGGGTTATTTCTGGAGCCCTAAGACTTGTTTTCTAAAGTAAATGCATATTTTCCTAATTGTAATCTCGGATGTTGTTCAGACCTGGAGAGGTGCCTTCATAACTCTCTGCTTCTTTTTTAGTACAAATGCATTCATATGTATGAAGAGAAATCTGAGGAGGATCAAGTTTCATGAATGATAGATGCTTTGCAATTTCTGGTGGCGGTCTTAACTCAAGGATAATGGGAGCATTTGCTTTGTTTTACAAGGTAGTAATAATCTTTGATAGACTAAACCATTGAACATTTATATTGCAGTAACACCTAAAAACATATTGCAATAGACACTGTACAGACATAGAAAATGACTAACCTTGCCCCAAGGAGTTTACTAACTCCTGAAGCAAGAGTGGTGTAATGACTACCTCTCACAGGACCTCCTGTCACAATTCCTGGGCAGAACTGCAGACCAACTGAAGAGGACTGTCAATACCAGAGAATCTATCTGGTTTCTATGGTAAACACAGTGCATGGTGTGGATAAGGCTTTTGGATGTTGAGTCAGTCTTGTCAGCACCCATGCAGGGCAAACATGATCAATAGATATTCTATTTGTTACCTTGTTATAAGGTTCTCCTGATAAGTGAATGCAACAGATTTTCCATAGAAGTAATCCGACTGTTTCAGAAGAACAAAAAAAAAAGGGGAGAAGGAGGTATTTCCATATCATAAGACACAAGAAAATATTCACAGCAAATGCAGAAACCAGTTAGAATTTCTTAGTTCAGAATTTGTTACACACTCTAAACTTACCCTGAAAGGATAACACACCTTTAGACCAAACATATCCTGAATTTTTATGACTTCAAGTGAATTGACTGTAGCACCTGGAAGGCCCAGTCATGGCCCATTGTGTTAGCTGCTGTACAAATAGGAGCAGGGGGAGAGACAGCACAAACCCAGGTGAAATGCTAAAATGTTCTGAATTTCCATTCATGGGAAATTTCACCATGTTTACATTTTTTTTCTTCCAAATCAGAACAAAAATATTCAATATCATTGAAAGGCCATTTTCAATAGAAAACAGTTTTGATTGGAGGATAAGGGAGAGGGAAGCTGCTTGGAAAATTTTCATGCCACTAAGAATCCAGCTTTTCATGGATCTTGAGTGCTTGTTATTCCTTAATCTTAGTAAATGCAGAACATTATTAAAACTATGTTTTTAAAGTAAAACTTCTTCCCCGCTACCTGCTTTGTTGCATTTCTGCTTTAAACCCCAGCTATATGTGCATGTGTGTTTTTTTATTTTTTAACTGAAAATAAAATTGAGGGATTTAATCAGCAAAGCGTTTCCACAAAACTGGCATTTTGAACCACTTTAGTTTACTTGCAAGATTTTTTCATAGCCTGCAGTTCTGTTCAGGAAAACACAAGCATATTACAAACTATAAAAGGGCAACATTCAATAGATTAAATGGTGTATATAATCAGTTAGGGCCTGTTCCTGTGAGGTGTAAGTGTCCTCAATGCAAGCATCTACCACTTGGTGGGATGTGAGCATACACAGTTTGTTCTTGCTCAGCACTATATGAGATCAGATCCTTAATTATCATTAATGTTCTCTCTGTTGAAAGGAAACTGGATTCAATAGATTGCACTCGTGCTTCTAGAATTTATATTCCCCTTCAGTGTAAAAGATTTGCTGAAAGAATGTTAAGCAGCAAGTTAAATTTAATGGTCTTTAGCACATCTTCAACATAGGGTTGAGTTGTTATAAAGTGAAACTGATTGGTAAATTTCAGACACTTAAACCTTCATCTACCAATCTGCTAGCTGTGGTGGATATCTGTGTACATAACTCAAAGAGTAGAAGCCCATTAATAAAAAAAACCTTTCAATTAACTGTACTACTTACACTCAAGAAGCATTCCTTCTGTTGTTGTTGTTGTTTTTTGTTTTCATTTTGAATGCACTTTAGAAGTGTGTATGGAATCTACTTTGAAGTATGTTTTAAATACATTAATTAAAATTCCACATGACGTAGTACAGTAGAACCTCAGAGTTATGAACTCTTCAGGGAATGGAGATTGTTCATAATGCCAATCAAAACGTTATGATTATTTTTTCAAAAGTTTGCAACTGAACATTGACTTAATATAGCTTTGAATCTTTACTTCAAGGAAGATCAGTGCTGCTTTCTCTTTATGTTTTAGTAGTTTACGTTAACACAGTACTGTATAGTATTTGCTTTTCTTCATCCTATCTCTGCTGCTGCATACTTCTGATTCCAAAGGAGGTATGTGTGGTTGACTGGTCAGTTTGTAACTTTGGGTTGGTAACTCCGATGTTCTACTGTGTTTTGGAAATAAAGGCTACAGCTGGTTGTGACATTGCTCAGAGTATTATCTGGACACATAGACATCTGTGTTCCCTCAATTCTCCAACCTGGAGTCCCTTTTACACTGCCTGACAGTATAAACAATCACTTGTGGTCTGCTCTCATACAGCCTCCAGCACATAAATCATTCCCCTCTATATTGTCTGAATGTTAAAGCCAGTCGCCCACGACTTACACTGCGGGTGACACCAGAAAACTGAAGTTCCAGACTTCCCCCCAGAAATGTTCACCCAGCATCCTCATGTACAATATAAACTCATATAAAGTTCATTATTTCACTGATAGAAAATGACATGCACAAACCTTGTTATCTCAAATGTAGTTTCCAAAATACTTAAATACAAACACACAGGTTTAGATAAAACAGTAAAACAAGTTTATTAACTATAGGAAGATAGATTTTAAGTGATGACTTATAATGAGGCATAAAAGTCAGAAATGGTTGCAAAGAAATAAAATGTAAAATGTTAACTAATTTTAGTTTTAACATTTAATGTTAACACCTAACTTAAGCTAAGTGAATTTAAAGCAAAAATTTCTCTCAACACTTGCTTTAGCAGTCTTTACTAGCTGGAATCGTTTCAGTCAGGAGCTCTTCCCTATTCATTACACTGCTCTACAGCCAAAATGCTTCTGAAATAAATGTAGTCACACTTTACTAATTCTGGGTCACTGAGAACGAAAACGATGCTTAAAATTGTTGATTGGCTCTAGTTTTCAAGATATGCTATTGGGTCAGTATATACGACCTTTGACATGGGAATGGCGGAGGATAAGTGAGTTATAAAGGGAAGGGATCTCAATTTAAACCAGAAATGACTAAAATACATCTTTGACTGGATCTATGAATAAATCTATGACTGGGTTTGGACAGTACTTGCTTTTTAGGCAAAACAATGAATGATGCAATCTGAAGCTGGTATTGCGTCATGCATGATATGAATTGCCTCATGTTATTAGTAGAAGTCATGGATGATGCAATCATAATGAAGCTTACATCACTCTGCTGAACAAATTGCCCTATATCAGCTCTAGAAATCATACAGTGTTGTGCTGTCTTATTTGTCAGTGTCTGATTTTGCAAAGGGACACATTTCTGTTTAGCCAAAGTGAGCAGAGATGCCTCGTACTTGTGTGAACAGTGCAGATAACTTCTGCTATGTTTGTGGTGAAGTGACTTTTGCATCACAAAAGCGCAGTATAACCACTATGGTTAAGAAAGCCTATCACCTTTATTTTGGCTGCAAAATTGGAGATCAGGACAAGAGGTGGGCCCCACACATATGCTGCAACACTTGTGCAACAAATCTTTGCCAGTGGTTGAACAGGAAAAGGAAATCTATGCCTTTTGCAGTGCCAATGATTTGGAGAGAGCCAACAGATCATACCAGCAATTGTTACTTCTGCATGGTGCCTCCAGTTGGGAAAGGTGTGTGAAAGAAGAAAAAGTGGACTGTGCATTATCCAAACATTCCGTCAGATATACGCCCAGTACCCCATGGAGAAGGACTGCCAGTTCCCGATGCACCAGAATCATTCTCACTTGAGTCAGACGAGGAAGAGGAAGAGGATGAAACTTCTGGTCCTGAACCATCAATGTCACAGGACCCACATTTTCTCCCATCCTCCTCCTCTGAACCACACCTCAGAACACAAGCTGAACTGAATGACCTTGTCAGGGATTTGGAACTCCCCAAGAGTAAGGCAGAGCTGTTGGGCTCCAGACTACAGCAGTGGAATCTCCTGGCAGGTGATGTTAGGGTTTCCATGTTCCGTGACCGTCAAAAGGATCTTGTCCCATTCTTCTTCATGGAAGGTGATCTTGTAGCCTGCAACAACATCGATGGTGCGATGGCAGCCCTCAACATCATTCACGATCCAGATGAGTGGAGACTCTTCATTGATTCATAGCAGACGAGTCTTAAAGCTGTTTTGCTGCATAATGGCAATGTTTTGCCATCAATTCCAGTTGGTCCTGCAGTCCATATGAAGGAAACCTATGACAACATGAAACAACTTTTGAGGTGCATAAACTATGACCAACATCAGGGGCAGCTTTGTGGCGATTTGAAGGTTGTTGCTCTCTTGCTTGGTCTGCAGACTGGATACACAAAGTACTGCTGTTTTCTCTGCAAATGGGATAGTCGTGCAAGAGATTCCCACTACATCAAGAAAGATTGGCCACTCCGACAGTCATTGGAGCCTGGGAGGAAAAGTGTTCAGCATCCACCACTTGTTGAATCAAGGAAGATTTTGTTACCACCCTTACGCATCAAGCTGGGTCTGATGAAGAACTTTGTCAAAGCCATTGACAAAACACAAGCAGCTTTCAAGTACCTCCGTGGAAAATTTCCAAGGTTAAGTGAAGCTAAGATAAAGGAAGGTGTCTTTGTTGGTCCTCAGATTTGTGAACTTCTTCGAGATGATGCATTTGACCGTGCACTGCGTGGCAAGGAAAAGACGACATGGAAAGCCTTCTAGTCAGTGGCAATACATTTTCTCGGAAACAACAAGGCAGACAACTACAGGTTGTTGGTGGAAAACCTCCTCAAGGCATAAAAAAGCCTTGGTTGCAACATGTCACTAAAGATGCATTTTTTGCACACTCATCTAGATTTTTTTCCACCGAACTGCGGAGCAGTGAGCGAGGAGCATGGCAAGCGATTTCACCAGGACATTGCAACAATGGAGAAACGATATCAGGGCAAATGGAGCCCATCAATGTTTGCAGACTATTGCTGGACAGTGACAAGAGATGCTCCATTTAATGAATACAAGAGACAAGCCAAGAAGCGCCGAGTAGACACTGAATAGGACTAAACTATGTACATAATAGTTTTTTGCCTTTTGTTTCATAAAACATTTTATTCATATAACCCTTTTTTGCTGATTTTTAAAGTGTTACATAAACAGGACAGGTGAAATATTATCATGTAAAGCAACCATAAACACATGAAAAGACCTAGGTTTACAATTTATGATTAAAACTCTACTATCTACACAATATACATAGACATAAAATGTAAAAACCTAAATATCTTAGAAACAGTAGCCAATCAGTTGTTTTAATTGTCATATTTGAATTCAGCACCTCAAAATACATAATAAATATCACATTTTATCTCTGAAGCAGACGACTTCTAAAAAATTGTAGACCAGTGTTATTAATTTCCTTGTCCTTCATGTGGTGTAACCATGAGTAGGGATGAAGGGGGAGAGATTTGGGGTTCTCTGTTCTCCTTTCTTATAGCTCTCTTTTTCTTTAGGAATCATCTCCAGCTGAGGTTCACGATAAAGTATTACTGATCTGAGTTGTTGTTGTTTGCTACATTGAAAAGAGGACACTTTTGTGTAAGGCACTATACTACGTGTAGTAAGACAGTCCATGCCCTAAAGAGGTGACAAGCATATTTGGGGCATGCACATGTGTGTTAAAAAAAATAATTAAATGACATCATGTATTCCTAGGGGACCAGTTTATTGCAGACTCTTATTTTGCATCTTTTTATAAACACACGTTTTTGATAATTTGTCACTATGGGTGTACCAGCTGTTTTAAGGCAAGGATTGTCTTACTGATTGTTTCTGGAGCACTAATGGAATGTGTCTTGATCATGGATAAGCCTCTGTATGCGATTTGTAATACAAGTAATAATTGCACGCTGCTCTGAAGCAATTATATTAGTTAATTCTTTCCTGTATTCATCTAGATATAGTATCTAGCAGTTTTGAGCAAGTTTTGGGTTCAGATCTCTGACCAAAATAATACTTGGTGCGGAGAACTGTTTCAGGTCTGCAGCTGGTTTGAACATTATATTTTTCATGGAAAGCACTATCCCTATCCATTAACCTTACTCCAGTCCTCTGATGCATTCCAGGTTCTTGGTAAGTTTTTTCAAAGCTGAAGGATCTTCTCCTCACTGTTCCTTAAAGAATACTTAAGGGTGATTCATGTGGGTCTCATACAATGACAACTTTTAATAGGTTACATTGTGAAACTGTTATATCTGTTCAAGTATAAGGATAAAACCTGTACATCCCATCTCCAGGATAAAGCCTTCCTATTCTATAGGAGGTGACCTTCAGGTTCTTTTTAAGAATACCAGGGTAAAGAATTCAGGCCCTTGGTAATATCAGCTGCATCTGTCACTAACTTCTCGTTTGATGACTAACTTTAGTTAGTCTTTAAGGTGCCACAGGACTCTTTGTAACTTCCCATTTATGTCCCTTGATATCCCCTGTGGAGCATGTGTGTATATGATCCTTATTTTTACTTTTTAATCAGTTCTTTATTTTGTAGCATACTGTTGCTGTCATTTGCCACTCACTGATTTAGACTTCTATTCCTTTGAGTTCCGACTACATACTGCTATTCCTCTGGCCAATTTCTCACTTTGTGTTTGATTTCTAATAAGCTTATCACTTACTCTAATTTCCCTTATTTGTCTATTACAGTATCAGCTAGTGAACATGGGACCACAAACAGGGAAGTTTCAGAGGGGTAGAAGGAGATCCCCTTGCTGCACGAATAAGGTGCAAGTACTAATCTTGGGGGGGCGTGAGTTTGTTTGATTGTTTATATTTTTCTTTCTCATTCACGTCATTTCAGTTACAGGGTCAGTTGGGATTATGTGTCTGGGGACTGTCTGAGTCTTTGTTTCCTGAATCATCTTTGATCAGCCTCAATCAGTCTAGTGATTACCCTCTCTCTGTGTGATTAACAAGGGGGTGGGACTGACCTAGGAGAGAAGGCCTTAAAAGCCAGAGGTTAAGCAACTAAGGGAAGCTAGTGGCCTGCATTTCCTATTCACAGAAAGCCAGGCTGGGGTGTCCATCCAGTGTGAGAGGTGCCTGCTGGTAGAATATTTCAGGAAGCAGGTAGGAGAGCTGGAGGAAGTGGCTAGGCTGAGGAGCATCCGTGCACATGAATAATTCATTGACAGTATTGATATGGAGACTTCCAAGGCTGAGGACGCTATCCAGCTAGAGAGGACTGATGTCATGCCATTGAGAGAGGAGAAGTCTCTGGTACAGGGAGGACACTGTCTGCTGGTTACTTCTGGCAACAGGCAGTGCTACACACCTACACCCAACCCATTCACGACGGTGATGGAGAACTGGCAAGGAGTGAAGAGGAATCACCCCCAAAGGTTGAAGAAGAGAAACCATTTACCCTTAACACTGGGAGGATCACAGCTGCCATGCCCAGGAGGAAATGTAGGGAGTGGTGATTGGAGACTCTTCTGAGGAGGACAGAGACTACTATTTAGCCCTGACATGGCATCCTGGGGGGTACGCTGCCTGCAGAGGTCCATATCCAAGATGTTACTGAGGGATTTTTGAGGATCATCTGGCCCTCTAACTACTACCCCATGCTACTCATCCATGTGGGCACTAATGATACTACAAGATATGACCTTCAGCAGATCAGAAGTGACTACAGGAGTCTGGGCATTAGGGTGCTGTTCCAGGAAGAAGGACTGCTAAACAGAAATGGGGTCCACCCATATTTGGATACAGCCTGACTAACGTAGTGAGGAGGGTTTTAAATTAGGTTGGAAGGGGGCAGGTGACCAAAGCCCACAGGTAAGTCAAAAACATGCAGACCTGGGAGAAGGATCAGAATTTGTGGGGAGCATGAACTGTTGCAGCAGGGATAATGGAGAGACAAGACAGAACTGCAGAATCAGATCAGGATATTAGATGTCTATACTAATGCAAGGCGTATGAGGAATAAGCAGGAAGAACATGAAATGCTAGTAAAAAACACAACTATGACATAGTTAGCATTACAAAAAGTTGTTGGGAAAATGCACGACGGGAATATTGGTATAGAAGAATACCACTTGCTCAGGAAGGACAAGCAGGGAAAAGGCGGGGAGGTGTTGCCTTATATAATAAAAATGTATACACTTGGACTGAGGTTGAGATGGAAATAGTAGGCAGACTTGTTGAAAGTCGCTGTGCAAGGATAAAAGGAGTAAAAAAAACCAAGGGTGATATCATGGTAGGGGTCTTCTATAGACCACCTAACCAGGAAGATGAGGTGGATGAGGGTTTTTTTTAAACAACTAACAAAATCATGAAAAGTACAAGACTTGGTGGTGATGGGGGACTTCAACTACCCAGACATCTGTTGGAAAAATAACACATTAGGGCACAGATTATCCAGCAAGTTCTTGGAATGTATTGGAGATATTTTTTATTTCAGAAGGTGGAGAAAGTTACTGACTGTTCTAGATTTGATTTTGATAAACAGAGAGGAACTGGTTGAGAATTTGAAAGTGGAAGGCAGCTTAGATGAAAATGATCGTGAAATGGTAGTGTTCATGATTTGAAGGAATGGTAGTAGGGAGAACAGCAAAATAAAGACAATGGATTTCAGAGGTTAAAACGGGGAACAAACAAGTTATAAATTACTTAGACAAGTAAGATGTCTTCAAGTTACCAGGGCCTGATGGAATGCATCATAGAATACTCAAGGAGCTGACTGAAGAGATATCTAAGCCAGTCGCGATTATCTTTGAAAAGTTGTGGAAGATGGAAGCGATTCCAAAAGACTGGAAAATGGGAAATAAATGGTCCATCTATTAAAAGGGAAATAAGGACAACCCTGGGAATTATAGGCCAGTCAGTTTAACTTCTGTATCCGGAAAGGTTATGGAGCAAATAATTAAGCAATCAATTTGCAGACATCTAGAAGATAACAAAATAACTAACAGCATGGATATGTCAAGAACAAATCATGTCATACCAACCCGATAGCTTTCTTTGATCAGGTAACAAGCCTTGTGGATGGGGGAAGCAGTAAACATGGTATATCTTGACTTTAATAAAGCTTTTGATACTGTCTCACATGACCTCATAAACAAACTAGGGAAATGCATAAATATCTGGAAAACCATTCCCATATAATAGTTATCAGTGGTTCAGTCATGCTGGAAAGGCATAACAAATGGGGTCCCACAGGCATCAGTTCTGAGTCCAGGTTAGTTTAATATCTTCATCAATGATTTAGATAATGGTATAGAGAGGAGACACAAAGTTTGCATATGATACCAAGCTGGGAGGGGTTGTATGTGCTTTGGAGTATAGCATTATAATTCATAATGATCTGGACAAAGTGGAGAAATGGTCTGAAGTAAGTAGGATGAAATCCAGTAAGGACAAATGCAAATTACTCCACTTAGAAAGGAACAATGAGTTGCACACATACAAAATAGGAAATGACTGCCTAGCAAGGTGTACTGCGGATAGGGATCTGGGAGTCATAGTGGACCACAATCTAACTATGAATCAACAGTGTAACACTGCAAAAAAAGTGAACGTCATTCTAGTTGTATTAGCAGGAGTGTGGTAAGCAAGACACGAACAGTAATTCTGCTCTACTCTGTGCTGCTTAGGCTTCAATTGGAATATTGTGTCCAGTTCTGAGTGCCACATTTCAGGAAAAAGATGTGGACAAATTGGAGAAAGTCCAGAAAAGAAAAACAAAAATGATTAAAGGTTTAAAAAATATGGCCTATGAGGGAAGATTGAAAAAAATGGGGTTTTTAGTCTAGAAAAGAGAAGACTGAGAGGGAACACGATAACAGTTTTCAAGTACATAAAAGGTTGTTACAAGGAAAAGTTAGAAGAATTGTTCTTCTTACCTCTGAGGAAAGGACAAAAAACAACAGGCTTAAATTGCCACAAGGGAAGTTTAGGTTGGACATTAGGAAAAACTTCCTGTCAGGATGGAATAAATTGCCTACAGAGGTTGTGGAACCTCCGTCATTGGAGATTTTTAAGAGCAGGTTAGATAAAGCCCTGCCAGGGATGGTCTAGATAATACTTAGTCCTGGCATGAGTGCAAGGGACTGGACTAGATGACCTCTTGAGATCCCTTCCAGTCCTATGATTATGTTGTGTTTTTTTTTTATGAGTATACAAATTTTCCTCATATATAGACCTGTGAACATATCTCCATTGCACTACTTTTTAAACTAAAAATCCCACTCATATTAGGTCTGTGATTTAATATGCGACCAGGTATCTGCAATTAATATGTAACCAATTTCCTAAAGTTCAGCACATCTGAAACAATCAGTTCTCTAGAACCTGATCTCTTTTACTGAAGAGGCTCAGTGAATACCAAATGATTTCATAGCCTAGGAATCTCCTGGTATGTTGTGCTTCTTCAGATATTAAGAGAGTTGTCACTTAATACAGCAGCCATCAGTAATGACCTCTGTAGTTAAGGTCGTACAAATTCCAGGGTCGGGACCTCAGATGGAGGAAAGCTTTTTTTGACCAAAAAAAGTGGTATTTTTTTAAAAGTGTTCTTTACTCACACTCCTGGATACTGAGAAGACTCTGCAGTTCTTATAGCTTGTAAATGTAAGATATCCTCAGCTTCCAGTTGTCAGTAGATCGAGTCTCTTGAAATCCTGGCTTGGAGTAAGTGCTGCGTGGGATTGTTGTCTGTTGTTCCAAAATTTGAACAAACTCGCTTCAGCTCTTTATTTGAGGTAAGAGAGTTAAAAAAAATGGTTTCTCACTGTATAGTAGTAGTAATAGGTTCTTGTAAAGGGATCACTTATAAATGGGTGATCAAATCTGTGCATGTTAGTCAAAATGTGCTGGGCACTTTACAGGTATACAAGGAGAGAAACAGAACCAACCCGTATGAGTTAACACATGCTGAGCTACTCCAATCCTGATTTGCTTGCCTTGCTTGTGAGTGGTGCTTTTTTTGTGTGTGTGTGTGGGGGGGGGGGGGGGGTCGGGAGGGTGTTTGTTGGGTGGGGGTTGTACCCTTGATCCCTAATTAGTGTGAGGTCTTTGGGGAAGCATCTTTGTTTTATTTTGCCTTTTTATGCCATCTCTAACACACTGAGGGCACTTCCAGAGTAAATATTCGTAATAGGAAACTTAAAAGATAGAGGAAATACAGTGTGTACAATGTGGCATGAAACTCAAATGAATAAGTGAATTGAAAGGGGACAAAGATTCTTCCCTAATTGCACAAGTGTGTGTAGGGGTAGGGAGGGAGTAAGGTGATGGGAGGGGACAAAATAAATAGAATCTTGTGTTGTGCCAAAATGAGTGAAGGGTTCAGAAATGTATTGTAAATGGGGTTTTCCAAGTATGTTTAGGGAAGCCTGGCTATTAGCCCATCTAAATTTGAATTTTTATAGCACCTGTGAAGTGTGTGGGTCCATGGTGGTGTCTGTGTCTATTAATGTTTATCTTTTGCAATTTCATCTTCCCATAATGTCTGAGAGCTTTGCTTTAAACTAGTCGTCTGTGATTGTGACTGGTGAGATAACATTTTCAGTAAGATACAGAGTGTTCACGCTAGAGTATGTGACAAATTGCAATGACAAGGCTGTGTTGATGGCAGTTTATGATGTGAAATGAAATCATGGCCACAATATTATAAAGAGGTGTGCTTGAGGCATCCTTGCTGAGCTCCGAGTGAAGGAAGATGCAGTTAAAATGCCCACTACTTGCACTCGGTTATTGTCAGAGCTGGTCAAATAGTATTCAGATGCCACATTTAGAGAGAGGTGGCAATTGCTTTGTGAATCATTTACAGACTAGTCTTGTGTATCAAGCATACACACACTATCGAAATTATTAATGATGTTCATTATAAAAAAATAGTGATAATGACTGTTGTGGACCGTTCAAACTATATGATGATGCTTTATCTGGGAGATTAGCTACTCATTCCCATGATTTTGTTTCTGGGTAACTGATTCTTTCTAAAAAGGAGAATAACGAATGGGAAATGACAAACAACTAATGCAGCTATAGCACAAATTCATTAAACTTTCAGGATATTCATCCATCTCTTGCATATCTGACAGACATCCAAATATGCATAAATAACTAGAAGTATGAGCCCAAAAAGGTACAAAAGCATTTATGAATCTGTTCTAAATATTTACCTGATTTGGTTAGGTATGAAGCTAACCACAGGGCACAAATCTTTTTATCTCTAGACAATAGGCAGTTGTATCTGGGGTGACCAGATGTCCAAATTTTATAGGAACAGTCCCAGTATTTGGGGCTTTGTCTTATATCAGTGACTATTACCCCTCGCCCCCATCCAGGTTTTTCACACTTGTCATCTGGTGCAGCCTGATTGAAAGCCCATTGAAGATGATGGAAACAGGGCTTTGGAGCGGTGCTCCGGCTCCACTCCAGCTCCAGGCAAAAACCTACTGCTCTGCGCTCCAGCTCCAGACTCTGCTCCAAAGCCCTGGATGGAAAGACTCACATTGACTTTTAGGTCCACAGAGAGATGTAGAGACTTGGCAATTTCGAGACTGCCTGCTGGAAGCAGTGGAGTTCAGGACCGAGTTTTATCCCAAGCCAACTAATGTGGGTATTGAGACTATTACAGTGGTGGCAGATCCTGCCCATTGTGGGGAGAATACAGAAGTGGGTTTGACAGGCTCTGCAGTGTGCAGACTGTTTTTGTGGGTATGAAGGTTACTGCAACAAGGGGCCTCTTGAGAGTGGATAAAAACAGAGGGGAAACGGGATTCGGCTCTAGAACAAAAAAAAGCACGTCGGGCAAAAGAATGAAAGTAAACAGGAGATTACATTTTTCTAAATCTTAATGCTCTGAACTACTAATTAGAAAAGTCATTAGAGGGAATTAAGATTTTAATCTGAGAGTGCCCCTGAGTTAGGTACTCAAATGGTACTGAGGGAGTATACATTCAGGGCAGACTTCCAACAGTACTGGATGGCCTTGCTTGCAGACCCAACTGCCAGTACAAATTGTCAGTGTAACTGAGTTATTGCTTTTCTAACTGTTCGATTAGAATATGACTGCAAATTTTTCCAGAGTGAATTGCATCCAAAAATAGAAAGGTAACCCATAAACAAATGCTGTGCTTTCGTTAGTTTCTATTTCTTAACATTTCTTTTATAGTTAATTACCATTTAAAGAATAATCATCTGTTGTCTTTTGGTACAGTATCTATATATAGTTGACAAGCTTGCTAAGATTTAAATGAGTATGCCTGTGTTTCCTTTGAAAAATTGTGGTTTTCATCATTTGATTTGTGGCCCATCACACTGAGCTGATTAGTGTACTATGCAGACATTCCGACTACAAGCATAAATCAGTTAAATAACTTTTTAACTGTTGTTTTTTTGAGAGGAAATAAATTAACTTTGACATGGTTTCAAGTGCTTTTTAGGAGTCCTCAGAGACACTTTTACACTCATCTTATTCTCTCAAACAGTGTCCATTTAAACAATATAAATAGTTAAAAGAAGGTACTTTCCTAATGGGGGGAGGGAGTGGAGAAGTAATTACCATATATAACCTTTAAGTGTCTGATTTAAGAACAAGTACTGTACATATGAACACGCAGTGATTATCACCTACCAATAGGTGCCAGTATTAGATAATTGAGAGAAGGGATCTAATGACAAACAGAAGCACATAGTAGAAAAACAGAATAAAAATCATAAAATGTGTGTGTTATATTTAATTCAAATGTTATTAGTTTCTACTTCTCTAGTCTTTTCTTTAGACCTAGAAAGGAACATTATTTTATCAGAAATTCAAAGGAAGAAATAGGAGAAGAATCATTCTTTCCCCCACCCCCCACTTAGTCACTTACTAAAAACTTTTAAGTGTCTTCAAAGAGACTGCCCACTTTGAATGCAAGCTTGATTTCAGAAATGTACTCCATCAGCCTCTGCATGTGTTTTCTGCAGCTTAAGGGTCTCTGGCATATTCCACAGTTTAGCCATGAAGTAAACAGAAACATAGATTTAGGTTGGCCCTCCATGGCAAAAAAACAGACTAGGTGATACAGGTATTCATTTTGTCTCATCACAGCGCCTCTTTTAGGCAGGACATAGTCTTAGCAATGTGGGGCATAAAGCAGGTTTGCTGAGAATTCTGTATTCTGTGTTCTCACCATCTGTGGTAGTGGTGGTGGGGTTTTTCGTTCTGGGTTGTTTTTTTCCCAATTGATCTACATTGCAGCAACCTACTTTACTTTGTGCATTTGAATCCATTTTAGAGAAATATTTCACAAGGATGTTATGTGTCAGATTTATGAAATATCTCTTAAAAGCAAAGTACCCAGCCAGGGCCGTTTTTAGGATTTATGGGACTCTACACAGTAGTATGAAACTAGTGCCCCTATGCTCCAGTGAAGGCGATTCCCAGCTGGAACCACAGCCCCAGTGTGTCGAGGGGCCCAGCCACCACCCATGCCCACAGACCTCCAGAACTTCTCCCTGCATTGCTGACACACACAGAACTTTGTACACAGCAGACACTGCGGCAGTTGATCAAGGAAGGCTTTGCACTGTCACATGGGGGATGCATCTTGCCAGAGCTCACAGCCCCCCTGCATCCGCTCACCACTCCTGGCTCACCCCGAGTATTTTGACAGGAAATACCAAGCAGTAATAACAACAATAATACGTGTGTGTGTGTGACAGACTGTGTGTTGGAGAGTGTGAGATTGTCTCACTCACATACACATAATCCGTATTGGGGCATTGTGATTTGTGAGAGGCAGAGTGTATGTGAGTGTGACAGCCAGTCTCTGTATGTGTTGGGGAAGTGTGAGAGACATTGAGCACCCTGTCACTTTCAGTTCCCCTCTTCCTCCTTCCCTCCCCATCTCGGTCCCCACCTCCCACACTGACTCACATGAAAGTTTCACTTCTGTCCTGGCCCCGGCACGGGAGATTGAGAGGCCCAGGCAGGGTCCACGGAGGGACTCCGTGCTGTGTTGCGGTAGGCTGGGCTGCTGCACCGCCAGTGACTGGCCGCACTGTTCTAGACCTCGCAGGGCCGGGGTAGTAAAGCCAGAGTGAGGGACGTGGCAGGGCTAGGGATGGGGAGAAGCCTGCCAGCTCAGCATGGGAAGGAGCCAGAGAAGAGAGGATTCCAGCCACAGCCAGTGAGGGAAATGGTGCACCAATTTCTCAGGTGCTCTACCCAGCCACATATGCCTAAGGATGACCCTGAGTCCATTTCTCAGGAGAGAAAAAAACAAAATGTCCACAACAAAGCAAAATCTCTCTGTTATAAGCCACAGAATCTGGCACTAATTCAGAAAGAAGCTGATTACAATTTTTTATTGTTTAAGAAAGGTGTGATGTTAGGCAATATAATGATATTTTGTCTTTGTCTTTGTTTTTCCTTTCTGGTCAAACAGTTTCACTCAGTTTCTTTTTTAGCCATACAACAGTTCAGGCTCACTTAAAACTGAACCAAGATGAAAGTGGCAAATCTGGTCTATGTTGGCATTCCATAACAAAAGCTAAAATCTAGTGACATCTGGCCTGGGCTTTCACTCTGAAAATTTTGCACAATTCAGCTCAGAACCCATCCTGTGATCTGTGCCCAGTACAAGTTTCTATAGTCAACCCTACCACTTGGTCTTTGTCTACTCTTACTGGACATGTGTCCCTTCAACACACTGGAACAGATGTATTTACAAATCTATTAATTTTTATTCCTACTAATCTCTCCCCTGTAAAATTGAGGCATAATTGATCCATATAGGAACATGGCCACTGGTCTGGGTGACATGGGCCAAATAGCCCTCTTCCCCCTTTTCACTTTTACTACCAGAGTGACTGTTTAGAGATGAATTGGACTTCTTTGCAAGACAAGGCAGAAGTGGTAGTATCAGGCCCTTCTTTGGGTAAGGCACATGGTGAGCTGTTGGACATCTGCTGTAAAAATAACATTTTCCTCTGCTAGGTAGATAACTGCTCTTTCTGCCATTTATTTTTTTAAAACTATAAGCTGCCCCACTTCACAAGCTGAAAACATTAGATGATTTTACAAGCATGGATGCTGTAAAGACAGTGGTGTTATGGCAATACAAAAAGTAATTTTTGGTTTGGAAAACTATTTCTTTTAAAACTCACAAATTCTCTTGACATATTGGGAAAAATTACATTCAGCAAAACACAGTAGGTCCACACAGCACTTACTTTAAAGGCAGTTCTTTATTATCTATTTTACAAAATTCTCTTTATTTTCTCTTTGTCACATTTAGTCTACAAAGAAACATAAAATCAAAATAACAACTTTTTTCCCATTGTCCTAAGCACTAGAAAATATTTCTCACTAATGGTTAGCGATATTGAGAAAGTAATGAGAGAGCCCTAGCAGATGAAAGTAGAGTGCTGGATGAGTTTTGCTGAATTCAGAATTCAGAAAAATGTCCTGTCCAAAATTGCCTAGGCAATCTCAACAATTTTAATGTACTGAAAATCTGCCCCCCCCGCCAAAAAAAAGTTGGATCAGGTAATTTAAAACATTTTGTTTCAATTTTGACCTTTTCAACTTTTTCATTATATATTAACTCAAATTTCCAAACAAAAAATCATTACAAACCAAAACCCAGAATATTTAGGGTGTTTTTGGCAATTTCAAAACTCTTTCATATTCTTTGCAAAATGGAAAAAATTGTAACGTAGCCTTTTCCAGGAAAAAAATTGCCTTTTTAAAAAAAAAAAAAAAAAAAAAAGTATGGAAAAGAGCAAAAAACTAGAGAAATCTGATATCAGGTAAAAATAGATGGATGTTCCAAAACATGCTCCAGTAGTTGGCCATTGGGCCATAATTTCATGTAAAGACTTTCTATCGATCTATCTAATATAGGGAATGTTCTTGAACAAAATTAGTTTTATTTTTTTTATTTGCAAAGTAATATGTGCTTCATAATGTAGAAGTAATTACAGAGGCTGTGAGAATGTTATATGAGCCCCAACAATGTTGAGATAGCTGGTGTAAAACTATTTTGTAAAGAAAATTATTTTCATTTTTGGGTTCATTGATCAGCTGTGGATATTAAGTTTGCAGAATCCTTTGATGCTGAACAAATTCTAACATCTCAACAATACTGTGCTATTGGTATGTTAAAAATCTTTCCATGTTGGCATAGAGAAGTATATTTTTTCACCTGACATTTAAACTTTTGTAAAGCATGAAGATAAAATATACAGAGGAATAGAATAGCCTGTTGGTGGCAGCAATAACTTATATTTGTTTTCTTGTGAGAAGTCTGGAAAATATGCAGACAAGCAAACTGTAGGCAACTGCATGTAATAGAGATTTCCAGTTATGCATCTGAAAATTGTATGTTGATTCTTAACTCTTAATTTTAAAATCCAGATTTAAAATTACAAAGTGGGTCTAGTCTCTAGTTAATAATTTGGAGAAATTGTGTATGAGCATGTGAGTCAGGACAAAGGAATATTGCTTGGCATGGAAGTTAACTTTACAGAATAATGAGATTGGCAGTGAGCTGACAACATGCCATCATTCTACTCTGAGCTTTTCCTTACAGAAGCTAGTTGGAAGTCTCTCGCTCTTGGTGCAACTTTTGTGGGCCTCCTCTTTGAGCAATGCTCAGCTTCCCCAGGTGGGTCAGCAGAATTTATGATAATAATGCATCTGCAGTTGCGTTCTCTTGCTGACTTACCACATTCAGATTTTAAGAGGTTATTTTGAGATGTATAACAACACTTCCTGAGGTCACTTTACATATGTATTTTGAGCTGGAATTGTTGAAGTTGTGTAGAATTTTATTCATTTTCCTGACTGGGTGTGCCTATCCCATGTGCTCAGCATGGTCAGTCAAAATCATTTCAATCTTTTCAAGAAAAAGTAACTCTGTTTTGTGTTGATCTTAGCCAGTGTGCATATGTTTGTGACTTCAAGGTTCAATGATGTGTTGGCAATATCTTTATAACAATGGAAGGGGGACCAATAAGATATTAGACCATCAATTTCATCTGTCTGTTTGCACTTAACAAAACATGCTTGTCATTGTTAAAAGGGCCAGATCACAGGGGCTTGGAAAATGGGAAAAAAAATTGTGAAAGTGTTCATGAATTGTTACTGATATTAATTTTAGATACAAATATTTTTGACACACTCTACACAAAAGTCAGACAGCCTCTGTCTAGAAGCCCACAATTAATAGACAGAGAAGATAAGAAATGGTAAACCTGGAGGAAGGGATGTACTTGGAATAAATCTTTACTGCTCCTTGACTTTTATGATTTAGTTTGTGGGTCAACATCATGCCTGTTTCTAGTGTTATAGTCTATAATAGTGTAACCCAAAGAATTAGATTTATTGTTGGGGGCTTTCTCAGGAAAAGACAGGCTTTGCCATTGAAGATGACATACTGAATATATCAGTGCATGTATTTTCTCCTCTCCACATTGCCTGTTCTTTCAATTCTTTTGTGTGTGTGTGTGTTAAACAAAAAGTTTATTTAGCAGACTTTTGGGATTACATCGAGTGTGTACAGCATTAATATAGTATATACACTACAGGGTGTACAACATTCCAGGCTTGATGCAGTGTTTATCTAAAAGCACACAAAAGTAGGAAAAAAAGTATTAGCGTGAGCTCATTGTACACCAGTGGCAGCATGTTTCTTTTTGAGCTTAAAGTGGGCCTGTCACTACCCTATGATTGTCTGTTCTTTCAATTCTTCTGCTGGAGTTAGCTACAGTGTTGCTGATTTCTATGTCCTCAGGCTGCCTGCATATCTTGAATTCCAGCATACGTGCCTCTCTTCCAAAGTTTGCACAAATGTTGTCAGTGAATCTACAGTAGGGAAGAAACTGCAACACAAAGGAGAAAGAACTTGTTGATCAGTGTTCAGCCCACTGGTGCAGTATGATTCAAAGCTCACTGTGTTAATTTTTGGGAGAAAAATTAGGACCCAAAGCAGGCATCCACATCGAAACCATTTTCCATATTAGTGTTATGGGAATTAGGCCTCGTCTACACTAGTCTGGGGGGGTCGTCCTAAGATATGCAACTTCAGCTACGTGAACAGCGTAGCTGAAGTCGATGCATCTTAGGTCGACTTATCTGCCATTCTCATGATGGCAGTGGTCGACAGCAGGCGCCCCCGTTGACTCTGCCTTGCGCCTTTTGGCAAGCTGGAGTTCCGGCATCGACTTTGGGATCGATTTAACACATCTTGACATGACACAATATATTGATCCCCAATAGATTGATCTCTACCTGCCAACTCAGCTGGTAGTGTAGACATGGCCTTAGAAATGAAATTTTAAGAAGATTTGAGGCAATTCCAACAACTAGTGTTCCCTTCTCCTCCACCTTTCTTTTTCAGTGTTTGTTTTCTACTTTACAGTTACAAAGAAGTTTTTTACTTTACAACCAAAAAAAAAAAAAATCTTATTTTAAAAGAGCTTTAAAAAAACCCAACCTTTTGGTTCGGACAACATATTCAAATGGTGCAGGCTAAGACTGGCTCGTTCCATTGCTGCCCAGACCCTGATGGCTTATAAAACTCTGAGCCATACAGTTACCTGTAAAGGGGAGTCAACCTTTTTATCAGTTTGGAACAGGAAGAAGCTTTTGTGAATTTTTCATCTGCTGTAACTGGAACTGATCCTCTCTCCTTCCTCTTTTTTTAATATTATCTTCAACAGTGCCTCTATCCCCACTACCTCAACATTGTGGGTGCACATTTCTTTTAAGCAGGGGCAGCCATGTCAAACATCAGTCCTTTCATGGTGCCCTTACAAACTACAGTCGGTCACTGCATGTGACTGAGTAGGAACATGTAGTTCTTTTGTTTTGAAACATCCTTTTTGAAATATAAAAGTTCCATTTAAAAAGTTGAAATTTCCTGATTCAGCATTAGCAAAATGTCGTGTTTAGTTTTTTCACAACAAAATTTCTTCAGAACTGGCACATTTATCTAAACATCAATTTAGATAAAAATGGCATTTTCTTCCAATTCTATTTTGATAAAATTTCCAATCAACTCTTATTGACACCACCATGTATCACTACTCAAATGATATATGACTGTGAAAACCCTATCACCAGAACATCTTTAGGTAATTGATACCCTTTAAAGATGCACCTATACATTTGTAGAACCAAAGGTAGTAATCCGTGCAAGACATATATAAATGTATTGGAAACTAACTTTAATTAATAAAATAAATGCTGCCTATCTAAACAGACATTTTCTTCATCCAGGTGGCAGTTTGTCTAAATCAAAAGAATAAAACCAGCCTCAAGAAAATCTTATGTCCCTTATTAAAAACATTAAGTGGACATTGATATCCATTTCAATACTGTAGCTTCAAAGTAAGTTCTGATATTTTAATTTTGCATGACATTTGAGGAATAGTGTAGTCTAAAGTGATTTTTCCGTAAAAACAGACTATAATATTAAAATACTTTTGGAAGAAGTTAATAGTACTGTTACCTTGGCACATCTATTCCTTTAATTTCATGTAAATTTAAATTTTATGATGGTTGCTTCTCCAAGATTATATAATCCCTTTTTTATTTAAAAGAATCAGAATTATACACATGATGATATCCAAGGAGACAACCAGCAATTAACAGTGAAAGACAGGCTGTTACCATAAGAGTTTTATTCACAATGAACAAAATAGAACTCGCTTTAAAATAAATCTTTATTAAAAAGATTCAATTTCGTGTAGTGTTGTTGTTTTTTTAAAAAAAGCACTTCGTTCAGACAAAAGTTAGTAGTCTCAGTGATTGTCATCATGTTTGTTAATATCTTCAGTTTTTCTTCCTTTTCCTTTTACTCCAGATAGATTAGTCTGTTCCCTTGCTTAAAAAAGCAAAGGATGCTTCAGCAATGACTAAAGAACTGATCCTGAAAAGCTCTGGTGGGAGTTCTGTCACATCAGGATGAGACCCTTTCTATGGTAGGATTTATATGAAGCTGTAGATGAGCATAGGTATCTTGATCCCAAATATGAGAGTAGTTGCAAGCAGAGTTAGTTGTGTAATCAGATAGTCATCACTTGCAATACTGGAGGCAAATAATGCACCTAGCACTGTGTTTGGAGGCCAAACAGAGGGTTTGGCTGATGTAAAAAATAGCCTGTTTATTTAGTGTTATCCATGTCACACTCTTTACACCTACAGTCCATACAATGCATCACCCTCTATTTGCTTCTGAGTGCACTTTTAATCTGTAGAGATGGCATGAGTCCTGTCTACTTTTAGAGGCATCATTTCTTGGATTTTCTCCCTATGGTTGGGATGAGTTAAGGCACCACAATGAACAACAAACCTTTCAACTGGATTACATCATGTGTTCCATTCCACACTAGAGTGAATTTTGCTGCCTCTCCTTTTAGCACCATGTGCTCAGGTAGTGTTCTGCAGTACAGGGAATAGCAGCTGGGTGATGGAGATACCAATGTGAGAAGGAGCTTCTCCTCAGCTGCTGTAGGCCTCTCACACTTCAACTTCTTAAGGAGCAGAGAGACTCTGAGGAAGGGGACACAAGAGTAACAGTAGATTTTGAACAAGTGAGCAGTAATTAGGGATCAGACATGCTAGGCTAGTACATTATTCACATAAGGGAATTGGGAGGAGGTAGTGGAGCAGGCCCTGAGCTGCTGGAGTCTACAGGCAGGAAAGTTCCACACCGTCTTCATTCCCTCTTGTGAAAAAAGTAATGGCTCACATTGCTTCTGCCACCCTTCTGGGTAAAATACCTTCCAGTATCTAAGCATGTGGGCTTCTTTCTCTTGGTTATGGTAGGTCTACAGTGGAGCTGTAATTTTTGGCTTGGGTAGATATACTTACCTTTGATTAGAGCTAATGTGCCAAAAGATAGCAGTGTACTTACGGTAGTGCAAGTGGTGGGATGCCATCCATCCAAATACATACCTTGCATTTCAGATAGGCTCTTACTTGGAGCAACTAGCTCATACAGCCACCTGTACTGCTAGGGCTACACTTTAATTTTTAGTATGCTGTCTTGATCAGAGGTATGTCTAGTCAAGATGGAAATTACACCTTCAGCAGAGTGTTTACATTCCCTCTGGGAGAAGGGAAAAGAAGGAGTCAGGGCACAGAGCTGTCAGATTAATTGGACCTCCTTGTTAGCTAGCCCACAATGATGTCCTCCAGCAGCAGTTTAGACTATCCTCCTGTTGTTCTGAGTTGGGGAGTATCGTGGGCATGGACGCATTTTAATAGGGCTGGTGCTCCTAAATCATTAAACACTTTTGAAAATGCCACTTTAAATGGCTGATTGAGGATAGTGTTTGGATTCCTTTAAATTACGGTCATGGTTGTGAATAATCTAGGGATTGTCTGCTTGCTGCCAACTCTTGGCAATTTGTTATTAGTGTGGTGTGTGTTTTTAAATTATAAACACTCCCAGAGGTTTGTGTGATAAGTAAACACCTTATAAATACAGATAATGGATACTAATGTGTTTTGCCAAAAAGCAAAACATTTTTCATTCTTGAGCTTTTTCTCACAATGAATAGCAAAGTTTTCAACTGGAAAATTCTAATTTTTAAGCTTGTATTTCATCTTAATGTGGGGTGTGGGGGTGGAAATTGGTGGCTGGTGATATCACAAGAAAATAACAGTTCATTTACTTAGTGCCTCTCATTTGACATTCTCAAGGCATTTAATGAATTAAACTTCACACTACTCTTATGAGGTAGCCATTACTATTTCCATTTTTGTGAGATCGGAAATGAAATTTTTAGTCCCTTTTTATTGGCATGAGTCATGCAAATATGCCTATGCATATTTGGGAACATACACAGTACGCTGTATATGAAGTATAGATACAATATCAAATGGGTGTACTTAAATGTGGTACTGTTCCTATTTTTGGAGCATGACTACACTACATTGACCAGTTCAGGTACATTGGCAGCTGGGATACAGAGGAGAGTGAGCTTGAATGTGAGAGACATTTCAGACTGGAGAGAATGTCTGGAGAGGCCTAGAAAAGTGTGTGGAATAACCTCTGTTGTGTTGTGTGTGCCTCTGAGACTGAAAGTCCAACTGTACAGAACAACAGTGGAGCAACATCAGGGTGGATAGATTGCAGGGACAATGCCTACAAGTGTTCAGGATGATGTCTTCATGCAATAAAAAGAACTTCATAAAAGGCCAATTTCAAAATGAAAGTAAACTAAAAATAATCCGATAACAGTTTCCAAACTTGGTCCCATCCTGCTGTCTAACCAGTATAGCATTACAGAACACAGTTGATTGAAGTGCCACTTGCATAATATACAGATACAGCTTCCGTTCTTCAGCCACATCATTCATGACTTTACTCTGAGGACATTGGTAATAGTGCCAGACTTGGAGGAGCTGTTGGTTTGGGCCCATTATTTGTGGAAAAGGAAAAATGTACAGGGAATTTCACTTCAGTGGTTGCCCCCATCTGTTGGTTCAGTTATGCTTCCAGCAAGTTAAGAAGATGCACATTTCAGGAGGCCACTTTTTACCACAAGTAGGAGGAGTGAAAACCAGTATTTGGCAGGTGTCAGGAGTGGATTTTTATATCATTTTCTCCTCAACCCTGTAGATAGATTTTGTCATGATAATTCTCACCTTCATGATCTCTAAACATAGGTTCTGGAACTATTGGTGTGGGGGAGGGGGAGGGTGCCGTAGCAGCTCCTGGCTGGAAAAGATTCCATTATATGTAGAGTCTGTAGTTTTGTTCAATGGCTCTCAGCACCCACATTATACAAATTGTTCCAGCATCACTGTCTCTAAATTACAATAATATGTCATCTCTTTACATTTCCCTTTGAAATTAGATGTAGATTATATATATTTCATACATTGCATGGTAATTGCTCAAGGCATTGTGAGCCTCATCCAACTCCCACTTAAGTCAGTGGAAAGACATATATTGACTTTGATAGGATGGAGTCCTGTGGCTGTAAGAATGGAGAACTCCTGGCCTTGTGACTTGCACTGATTGCTGATGTTCAGCAAGCATAATTCAAGGTTTGACTAGGTTTTATTTAGAGCCCTAAATTAACTAAAAGTGTATGAACATACACACACACACATGTTATATAGTTTATGAATATGTATCCTAGTGGTACTGTTTGACTGACTACTGCTATATATTGGTGCTGTTGGGAAATGTTTAAGAAGCAGATATCATGCCCTAGCTATATGTGAGTGCAGAGATTTTTTTTCTCTAGAAAAAGATGATCCCTGGGGTGGACTAAGCAGTCCTTTGGAAGAAACTGTATGATAAGCAAAATCTGGGATGAAGATTTTGAGCTGATCTTGGTTATTATATTATTTTCTTTACTAATAAACCAAACTCCAGGTAGGAAATTATTGTGCATTACATAGACTCAATATCTATAATATAGCTTTGGGGGCAAGACCATCTACTCCCATTAAAAGGCAGATATATAATATAAACTTTATAGATTTTACTTTTGATCTTTACAATTTGCTTGTATGCAATATGGTCACCTGATGGAAGATAGCATGTCAAATTGCATTAATACCATTTGCAATTGAACAATAGACTGGACACAGAGGGCCCATAGTTATAGTTCATCCCACATAAGCATACATGTGTAGTTGATAGCATCATAGTTTCTTTCGTGACTCTTCAGCATATTAATCAAGTGTACAGCAGTGTTAAAGGTCCTGTTTATGCAAGATGCTGAGGCTATCTTAATAACATCCTTCCCTTCTGTCACTAAATGTCAGAGATCCTGGTTTACAGGACTCTGGAGCTAACAAACTGCCACTATGGGACCTGCTGACTGTTGTTAGAATAGAAGCTGAACTTAGAAGACCCCAATTCTGGGGTCTGATTGGCAGAATGCTGGGGGCTCCGAGTGGTCCACAGCCTCTATTTAAATCCAGCACAGGAACAGGAAGTTGTCCAGGCAACTGGGATCCACCTTGCTTTGGACCGTGTGCTTCTTGCTCCAGCTCTCCTGACCTGACTCTCTGTTCTGGCCTGATTCTAGTTACTGATCCATGATTCTGCTCTCGAGTTCATCTCCTGCTTCTGATCTCCTGGTAACCTGACCCCACCTGATTCCTGACGCTCAACTCTTGGTTTGCCCTCTAGTCTGTCTTGGACACTGACCCCAGTATCTGACCTGGCCTCTCCCCTGCTTTGATCACTAGGTCAGACTATCTGTGTCCCGGTCATGACACTGAAGTCCAGAGGAATTGAGGGTGTTCATCTGTAGATAATTTTATGGCGTGTCCATCCCAGCCAAACATGCTGAAAATCTTGTATAAAAGCTTTCTGAAATTTCAAGTTCAGTTCTCCCTTGTGTTCTGTTTTTCATTTCAGAGTAAAAGATGGAAGGTTTGTTCTCTGGATGGTTGTCAGTGTTAGTATTTTGATAGTTACCTGCCTCCAGAATCTAGACTCTTCATCTTGTTGTGAATATAATTTGTACATTCATCTTTGTGTCAGGTTTGCATGTTCACTTTCAGATGGCTGGCTGACTTTCAAGTCCCTTTTCCCCTGAGAAGTTAACTCTACCCCAGTTTCCTAATAACTAAAAGAGGAGCAGGGGAAGACTAAAAACCTCCTGTGAACATACAGCATAATGGCAGAATGTTAGCGAAAGCATTGATTTTCCAAGGTTTGGTGCAAAAGAGAATACTTTTCTAACTTGTCTGTAGTTCTTTAGTAGGTCTGTAAGTAAAAATACAGTTAATAACAACTGTCAGTTTTCCTGGCTTATTGTCATCCTATGGCTTAAAATGAAAAAAAAATGAATTCTTGAACTCTTCCTGGAGAGAATGAATGAGCTTGCTTATCAAAGGACAACTCTTCAGTGAAGATCTTACTTCCTGCATCTCTAGTAAATACACAAACAGTGCGTAAAATGATAACTATGTTTTAAGTGCTTGATTTTTACTTTTTAATTACCCACTACATTCTCTATCTTTTAATCCTCCTCCTTTAAAATGGGTGAACTAAATTGTAATAGCGCATAATATAGGATATGTTATCTCTACAGACAAAAATGTGGTGTTTGATCATTTTAAACTGACTTCCTCACTTTGCAGGTATGACTCTTTCTCACTGGATTTACTTTATAAAGTAGAAAAGAAGAGGAGGCTCTTTAGGCAGCAGCAAAAAAGTGGGTTTTATAATAATTCAGCATAGATACTTGTTAAGGATTAATCCTACCCATGACAGAGTTGACAGAGAGTTTCATCACTGTGTATAGCCACCCTCGTAATCAAGTGCAAGCAGTTTGTATTTGATTTAATCCACACGGACGGAATCCTCTCATGGTTTAGAACAGGGGTGGGCAAACTTTTTGGCCCGAGGGCCACGTCGAGGTTCAAAATTGTACGGATGGCCGGGTAGGGAAGGCGGTTCCTCCCTAAACAGCCTGGCCTCACCCCCATCTGACCCCCTCCCACTTCCTCCCCCGTGACTGCCCCCCTTAGAACCCCGATCCATCCACCCCCCCGGCTCCTTATCCCCTGACTACTCCCTCCAGAGACCCCTGCCTCTAACCATCCTCACCCCCTACCTAAGCCCCCCCGCTCCATGTCCCCTGCCCCCTCCAGAGACCCCCTCCCCTAACCCCCCCCCCCAGAACTCCACCGCCATCCAACCCCCCTGTCCCCTGACTGCTCCAACCCCTAACCACACCCCGCACCCTGACAGGCCCTTTGGGATTTCCACACCCTATCCAACCCCCATTCCCCATCCCCTGACTATCCCCCAAGACCCTCTGGCCCTTATCCAACCCCCCGCCCCCTGGCTCCCTTACCACACCACTCAGAACAGTGTGTCTGGCCCAGAGCCTGTCACGCAGTACCGCCCCGCAGAGCGCTGCTTGTGCGGCACGCTGAGGTGGGGGGGGGGGGGGGGAAAACAGTGAGGGAGGGGAAGGAGGAGCTGGACAAAATTAGCCCGCAGTCCGGATGTGGCCACAGGCCGTAGTTTACCCACCCCTGGTTTAGAAGTTTGTGCTAATGCAGAAGGTGACGACTTTCTGGAAAGAGGAATTTATAAGTCCCTAAACCAATACAAATGTATACTGCCCTCTGCAGCAAGCACAAACTTACTACAGTGACCAGAGAGTAATTGGGACCTCCTAAAATCAGCAGCCAAGAGTGTCCTTAGGGTATTGAGGTGGACATGAAATCCTTATGACAGCAGGATTCCTTGTCAACTGACTGCACTAGATAGAACCTCAGCTTCATTGCACTATGGAAGCTGTTAGCTGCATAATACGGATTTGTTCTGTTCTTTCAAAATCAAATGACTATGTGTCAACATTATTTCTGGTTGTGAAGGCCTTCTCACAAGGCTTAGAATTCTCATGGCCATTGATATATTCAGACTGTACAGCTTACTACACTATCTCTTCTGGGTGGGAAATGGATAAAGATGAAACTAAGACAATGAATTCTGTCCAATATGGCTAGCAGCTCTCCTCATGCACTTATGGATCACAGGAAAAGAGCAGATATTGGGGCCAGCAAGTACATCTTGTAGCACTTAGTCCAAAGTGAATCCGTCACTATCCCATCATGAAAATGAAGAAGAACAGAAAAGCAACTAACTTATTACTGGAGAATAATATGTATAATAGAAAGTAAGCCTAGAAGAAAAAATTAGAGACAGATTCTGATTTGTCAAACCAAAATATACCTGGAGTAATTCCACTGGAGTCAAATCTACAATGGTATCGTTTACAGCAGAGTTTTGTCCATAATATATGAAACTTAAACATCCCTGGCAGACCTCACTTAGAAATTAAGCTATTCAATGGCTACTTATTGATAAACTTATAAAAATGTTAGCTGTACTTTTCAGTGTAACCTGTTTTAATAACACAAGGAAGCGCTGATGCAGAAAAGCACGTTCAAAGCATATGTTCTTTTTTAATCATAACATCTACATTATATAAAGAGCTATGAATAGAAGATAAATGGGTTTAATGCAGAATAAAATCTAAATATGTATTGTAGATGGGTAGAACAGCTACAAGTTTAGAAACTCATTTTAGATATGTTTCAAAAAATCTGAATAACCTGACACTTTTCCCTCCCCGCCATACTCAGTTTTCATCCTTCTTTTTCCGAAGCCCAACCAGATGCTCCCACAGTTTCTCAGAAAGGACTCAGAAACTTTCTTACCTATCCTTATTTTAATACTAAAAATTGTCCAAAAACAAATCTTAAATATTTAATATCTCTATAGATCAATATCTATGATCAATTTAACTATTCCAGAGAGGTGATGATCATGGTCAATTGCAGAACCATACAATAAATTGATCATGTACCTCCTGTTCACTCAGCCTATTAAGTAATCTCTTAGCACATAATCTAACTCTCTGAACAACACAAAAAATAAATCAGCCTTCCAAATAAACATTTCTTCTCCCCATCCACAAATATGGGATTTCTCCCCCTAAATCACACTTGCCTGAGACCTAGAGTGGGGGAGAGTGAGCTTTGGTTTAGTTAACTTTTCTTCTTAGGAAAATATATTGCTACTTCAAGGTCTGATAGCACTATAGGGACCTATGTTTGTTTAATTGGGAAGAGCTAATTTATCAGCTTTCCAATGGGAAAGCTTACTTGTACGCTGCAAGGGCCAGAGACTTTATAAAATCATGTCATCAGAGACTCAAAGACCATCTATCATTTTTAGAGGTTTTAATGATCTCCCTGTCTCCCGTGCTGAATCATGGGCGATGAGGCACTTGGCTTAATAGGTGCAGGGAATATTTTTAAAATTAATTTCACAATATTTTTTTAAAATGCTCCAGAAGTTTCCTAAAATACATTGTCCTGGCTTTACCGCTTGTGAATTAGATATCAACCTTAAACACATAGTGCTAATTTTTTTATACCATGCTTCGCCACCATGTACCCATATACATAACATGGCACAAGACTATGTGTTAGGGAACTCCTGGATTCTAATTCAAGCTATAGCTCTGACTTTACTGTTTTGTCTTTGGTTAAGAACCACTTAAAGTGCCTAACCATGCAAGATTAACGTAAATAGATGATTGCGTCTCCGTATCTCAGATTACCCATATGTATAAGATGGATAACACAACACAGTTGTGTTATGAGGATTAGTTAATATAGGCAAAGTACACAAAGGATTAGAAGCACTAGAAAAGTGCTGAATAAAAATATCATCATGGTGTAATTGCTGTATGGGATTTGACACTTTATAGCCTCCAGTGACAGACATTTATCAATACCCAGGACAGATAAATAGGACTTATCCTACAATCAGCAAAAACCCTAAAAGGACTTATTGTAAGTGTTCAGTGTACTTGGGACTGTTAAAGGCATTAGAATAATTAGATTAATGGTGGCTGGAATTAAACCATTTTAATAAACCATTTTAATAAAATAATCAAACCATTTTAATAAAATTCTATAGTATAAAAACATTGCATAAAATTTAAAACCATTTTAATAAAATTCTATAGTATAAAAACATTGCATAAAATGCATGTGTTCTTTCTTAAGGAAAAGGTCCTCCATATCTGGCATTTACTTAAAAAACAAAGAACAGAAAAAAAGACAAACTAATTCTATTTAGGTGCTTGTACTATGCCCATCTTTGTGGAATCTGAGGACCAGATTTTTAAAGTATCTTTTAATAATCTAGCCCTGAGTGCCTATCCAGGACTGTAGTGATCACCGTTCTCTGGGACACATTTCCTGACTACTAACTTAAATTGTTTCACAGTGGTTACAGATGGTGGTGTTTCATTTCTTTAGATTTAACCACTTTTTTTTTAAAAAGAGAGTCTGAAAGCCCTAATAATAATTACACTGTAGTAACTATCCAGCAGTAT
Source organism: Dermatemys mawii (assembly GCA_007922305.1). Taxonomy (NCBI): domain Eukaryota; kingdom Metazoa; phylum Chordata; order Testudines; family Dermatemydidae; genus Dermatemys; species Dermatemys mawii. Next base: position 7,879,369 of record ML677377.1, read on the forward strand.
TAAGTACTAATATACAAATTTATTCTGCCAGCCAGCAAAAAATAATCAAATCAAGATGGTAATTTACCTCAGCCAGTGAAGTAATCAAAATAAAATAAGAATCTCTGTAGAGTCCCTTTCTCCTAATTCTCCTCTTCCCATCCCTTTCATCCTGTCCATAGGAAAATATGCCGTTTTCTACATGTACTCTCTAAATGGACTCATGATGGGAACTGAGCAAATTAAACACCTCCGAGCCAAAGTATCAGGTATTGTGATAAAGTCCAACAGTTGCCCAAATGATATTCTTCAGCATGACTGCCAGGATGTAAGTCTCTGTTAAAATACCTTGGGTTATCTAATACAGCCTAAAGTGCATTACTGAAGCATTAAGCCAAATAACTTGAATTGAGCCAAATAAATATAACTTGAACCTCTTCCATTTGTCCCTCAAGCTTTCAGTCATTGTGCAGAGCAGTAGTTATGTAAATAAGTAAAGAGGGGCGAAGAAAGAGATCCAAACTAGTTAGTGAGTTGACAGATGTATTTTAAGATTCAGAAATGGGGTGTATGTGCATGTATGCATCAGGATGTAGGTGGAAAAGGTAGAAGGGAAGGACATTCCCACCCTTTACTTTGAGCACCAGCTGACACTTCTCTCTCATGCTCCAGATCTGAAGTGACACGGTGTGCCTTGGCAGGGATGGGAGGACAGTGAAGGAAAACAAAGTAAGAACAATAACAAAAATAAGGGAGGGATGTGGTTTTCCTTTCCTATTTATTATCTGACAACATCTGTTTTACTGCCATACTACATTTGACCTCTAATAAAGCAAACTATTACTGTACATACATTGTGTTAGAAAAAGGAGCACTTGCAATTGTTCATCCTTCAATGAGAGGAAGAACAATATAGAGGGAGGGATGCAATCATCTGCTTTCTCTAAATAGACAATTTATTTTGAATCTGTTGTGTTATAATGATAAACACACATTCATTTCTGTCTCTCCTTTCTCCCTCTCCCTTTCTCTGTCAGGCTTTTGACATCTAGTCCAATTACCTTGCAGTTTGTCTTCTCCGGGCCTCGATTTTCCTTAGAGAATGTTTGAGAGTATTGGACAGAGAATTATCCTTCTGTGTGGTGCCTAAGGAATATCTACGCTCTCCCTCTTGGGCTGAGTTGTGTCACACATCCACAATGCATAGCAAAACTCTGTCTTTGACAGGAATACATACACTGACCTTCTATTAGACTGCAGGTTAAGACAATACTGGAAAATCAATAGCTCATTTTCTCTCTCTCCTGCTCAGATTTTGATGTTTACTAAGATAAAGGATGACAATGCTAAAGGCAGGAATCTTGGCTGAACATCCATTGATGTTACCATGGGCTCAAGGGGTCGTGCATTGGCCTAATCGTTGCAAAGCTTCCAAACGCAGATCTGTCAATAAATATCAACCACCACTTTAGACAACAGCCACTACTTCCATTTGGCATCAAATATCACTTTCTCTCTTTTCTCCCCCGGACTTTCTACCCTGAGCTTTGCCGAGAAAGCTGCTGGGTAATTGGAACTCCATTCATGGAACACTGTGGCACTGAAGGATGTTGTTTAATTTTATCACTGTTTGCAGTTGTCTAAACTTACATTACCTCCCATAGAAGTGGAAAGAGGGATTTTGATGTCTGTCAGAAGTGTGCGGGTAGAAGTGTAGAGCAAAAAACTGTAGAGAAGAAAGATAATTATGAAATGTCCATTGGTTTTGTAATCGGGGGAAGTTTGTGCTAAAAATACAGTAGTGAGTTCTCTTATCCTGGTTATTATTGTCTCAGTTAATGCTGCTTGGCTTCTTTCATTTAATAATAGCAGCCATACTTATATTTCATATTGAAACTGTGCTCTAATGATATTGAGAGGTAGACCCACTCAACAAAAGCCAGGAAATTCTGTTTTAAATGTCATCCTCTTTTTTTTAATTTTTCCTAAATGCTACATGTTCCAGGAACTAAACCCAAGAGTCAAAGACCTGGTACTGCTCTTCCCAGTTCTCCCACTGATTTTAATGAGTGGCTTAGACAAAGAACTTAGGCCTAAATTTTCAAAACTGTCCACCAATTGTTTCTTGCTATAATGTGCAATTTAAATATCTTGAAATGAGCACTCAAATTGAGGCAGATATAATGAGTGGGCACTCAAAAATTAAGACTATAATGTCTGTGTACCTCTTCCCGAGAAAAAATGTATACCCAAGTGCTCAGTAGCCTAGTAGAGAAGCTCAGGAGCATGTTATGAAAACCTAAGCAAATTTTCATGACAAGATGGTAAAAAAAAATGCTTCAGCCTCTTTATGCTATGCTGCATCTTTGTCAGAAAATAGGTATGATTTTTCTGTTTTAGACAATTGTCTGAATTTTTCCATCACCAAAATGGATGTAATGATTGCTCCTTCTGAATGAAAAAAACATTGTCTAATGTGTTATTATTTTGAAGTGGGGTTTTATAAACCTAGGCAGAAATCCTAGACAGACTTCCAGTGAGACTCCTGAAAAAATACTTTTCAGTTACCTATAAAACTTTAAACAGTTAATCCAAGCAGAGGTATCCCTGCTCGATAAGGACCACTTAGCAACTAAAGAAAATATGTAGTTTCAAACACCATCCATTTTCTCTATGGTTGCATGTGTCTTTAAAAGATATGGCTAGATTTATTTTTTAATGGAACACGTTTATTATCTGCTAAATGTTAGCTAATAATGGACATCAGTTTGACCTTTACTACAGGATCTATTACTAGTGCAAGTTTTCATAAATAATACACATGGTTTGTTGATGAATTATTTTTTTATATGTAAGAAGTCAGATTTAAATAATCACAGTGGCCACAGCGCAGACACCAAAATTAAAACTATGTCCATACAAAAATAAGAATGGCCATACTGGGTCATACTAATGGTCCATCCAGACCCGTATCCTGTCTTCAGATAATGGCCAATGCCAAATGCTTCAAAGGGAATGATCAGAACAGAGCAAGTGATCCAATGTGCATTACTTTGCATTTATCAACATTGAATTTCATCTTCCATTTTGTTGCCCAGTCACCCGGTTTTGTGAGATCCCTTAGTAACTGTGAGATCCCTTTGTGGCAATATGTATGTGGAAATATATGAATAATATGTGGCAAATATATTTATGTGTAGTTTTAATTTGGTCTGAAAGTATCTAGTCTGCTTTTTGAGCTAATAAACCAGGCCATGTTGATACACTTTTAATAAAAAGCTGTGTTTTTTTAAAAAAATCCTAGGCATAAAACTTGAGCCAGAGACACCCAGTGGTAGTTTTTGCTATGTCATATGGGAAACTCTCTCTTAACTAGCCTTTCTGCTGTGTTAGGCCTGCAGTGAAGGAGTGCCCCACATTGCCTTACATTCACCCCTCAGGGGAAGAGTAGTTTTCGGTAGCTCTGACTGGCAACTTCCAGGCCTTGGCTGAACATATAGTAACTGTGATGTGAGACTTAAAGGTGAGGGAGTGTAAAGTTAAGAAAACTTATTAGGTCCCTTAAGAGCTACGTCAGGGAGGTGAAGGAGTCCTTATACACTATCTGCCAGTGACTAAGAGTACAAGAAAAAACAATAGTATGTATCTAGCTTCACTTGTCTGAATAATAAATCTTTAAATTCTTCTATATTTCTGCTGGCTCCCAGAATACCTTTTTAGTTTCTTTCAAATTCCTACAGGTTGGCATCTCTCCTCTCGTCAGGTCTATTTTCCTTAGGCCTTGAATATTGCATTTTAAAAGAAATAAAGGGTATAGTTCTCCTTAGGTGAGGTCTCTGCCTTCATTAGTAATCCCAGTGACATGTTGCTTTCTAAAGCACTAGCTGTGCATTAGTGCAGGCTTTTAGAGAAGTAAAGCAGCACAAGAGTGCTTTAGGGAGTTTTCTAATGAGCTGTCCATGTTTCCTTTAGAAGCTTTCATTTGGCTTCTTGATACAGAGGGAGCTTAGGAATGGGATCTCTTTTCTTCCTTTTCCATATAGATGTAGGTATGATGTATCCATGTGTTTTTTGGTTTTTTTTATGTGGAAGATATTCTGGGAATGCTGGGTCACGAGATAAAAGCTCAGTTCACTGGTAGATTTTCAGTGTAGGAATCATAGGACTTTAGGTCTGACAACAATTTAACCTCTCAGATGCGTAATGACTGCTTCAGTGAATAATGGTTTGCAGGACTGAGCTTATGTTTTTTTTTTTCTGTTTGTATGATTATTTTTATAAAAATACTTTTTATAAATACTCTAAAACTTAGAATAAAAGTCCACATTGCAGGTGATTATTTCATATTCTGTGCTCAGAATTTCCATTGATGTTGGCAGAATAACAGGGGTGTCATTTTAGAAAAATGGGAGGCGGTGGAAGTTGAGTCAGTATATAGAACATCCTCTGCCCCAAATAGCTTAATGAATGAGGAAAAATTAGGCAGTTATTGATTTTCTGATGACCATGTCCAAAGCTAGGAGTAAGGGGGCAGCTGCCACCCTTTCCTCATACCAAATTATGCCCCTGAATTGCATGGGCCAGATGTTAATTTTAGATGCAGTGTCAAAGACAAATATTATTTTCTTAACTACTACTTTACTCTTCCAAGTGGAGGTTCAGTTTTGATGAGCATATCCCTTGGCCCATGCCACTTCCCGCAGCCCCCATTGTCCTGGAACAGTGAACTGCGGACAGTGGGAGCTGCGATTGGTCAAACTTGCAAATGCTGCAGGTAAACAAACTGTCCCAGCCTCCCAGCAGATTTCCCTGATGGGCCTCATGCCAAAGGTTTCCAATTCCTGACCTAACTTCTGTGGTGATTCTGTGGTGATGAGTATGGCATAAGAATCTAAATGCAATAGATGTACCTGAATTCACACATGACCAGGCTGGCTTCAGAGGTTTGAGTTGTGGAATTCACACTGAGATAGATATTTGTTTGTCGGGGTTATTTTATTTGCAACTTATACCAACATCCAAAATAGTCAGAGTTCATTGAAATCTGAATTGCTCTGCACTTAGGCTCAGCTCTGATTGACATAAAAGAAAATGTTGTCTGTAGGACATGTGTACAATATGCAGCTATTCTATACATTGATGAATACAGATAGGGTAGCTAACTTTCTAATGACAAAAAAATGAACACCTCTGCCTCACCCCGCTCGCTCCATTCCCCTTCCCTCCATCGCTCACTCTCTCACACCCTCACATGCTTTCACCTGAGTGGGGTAGAGGGTTGAGGTGTGGGAGAGGGATGTGAGGGCTGTGAAGTGGGGCTAGAACAGGGGTTGGGTTACAGGGGGAGGGAATAGGCTCTGGGATGGGGGTGTGGGCTCCAGGTGGGGATGGGGATGCAGGAGAGTTGGGTTCAGGGTGCAGGAGAGAGTTCTGGGCTGGGGCAATGAATTGGAGTGCAGAGGGCCTGAGGACTCCAGCTAGGGGTGTAGGGTCTGAGATGGGGCCAGGGATGAGGAGTTTGGGGAGCAAGAGAGGTCTCCAGCCTGGAGACAACGGGTTTGGAGAGCAGTGGGGGAGTGAGGGCTCCAGCATGTGGTGTGGGCTCTGAGATAGAGCTGGGGATGAGGGGTTTGGGATGCAGGAGGGGGCCCCAGGCAAGAGGTTGGGGCACAGAGAAGGTGGGGGGCTCCAGCTTGGGGTATGGACTCTGGGGTGGTGCTGGGGACTAGGGATATAGAATGTGGTAGTGGACTCTGGGTTGGGGTTGTTTCTGGCCAATAGGAGCTGTAGAGCCAGCAATAGGACGGGGACGGCATGTTGAAGCTCTCTGGCTGCCCATGCACCTAGGGCTGCAAGGACGTGTCAGCCGCTTCTGGGAGCTGCACAGAGCTAGGGCAGGCAGGGATCCTGCCTTAATCCTAGGCCCACACTGCGCGGGTAACAGAAACTGCCAGGATCCCTTTTTGACCAGGTGTTTCAGTTGAAAAATGGACACCTGGCAATCCTTAATATTGATCTGCTTGGGGTTCAGGTAAAGAGAAGTGGGAACAAAGAGCTTCTCCCTGAATTGGGGGAGCAGTGCTCTGATTTTGCAGGTGAAGTAAGTTCTCCATCTTCTTTTTTGACTGGCTGCTAGTCACTGCATCCCAGAGATCTACAGAAAGGTTTTGTTTTGAGTATTGTATCCCTCCTTAGCTGAATGTTCTCATTAACTATGGCACCGAAGTGTTCCTCGGTCACCACCTGTGGCTGTTGGGTTGTGCAATGAAGATTAGGTGACTCCTTGAAACTCTGATGCCCTCACTGAAATATACAAGACCCTTTATTCACCTTGATCTGGAAATTAGATCTTGCTTCTCTTATCTGCTTGGATTTTTGATGGATCAGTGGCCCTGGTACACCTCTCATCATTTTGAAAGGAGCTATCTGTGTCAAGCACCTAACACAATGCATCACTCTTCTGGGAGGAAAATGGAGCTTTTATAAAGTGGGGTGATGTGAAGAGGAAAGTACATTTGAAGCTGGCCTCAGAATATGGGTGGTGGTTTTTATTTTTAATTATGCTTTCCTTTTCCTCTAAAAATAAATATCTGACCAGTAACTTCACAGATTTAATCCTCCCCTCATACACAATGTGACCCAAAATATTCTAATTGCTGAAGCAGGTTGAGCTATATTAGTCAAATTATTCATTGCAGATTATTTGCTCAATTCCTTTTTTGGTATTCATTGATTGTCTATGAGCAGAGTGTTGGTGGTGTTGGTCCCAGGATATGAGACAATCAATGCAGGTGAGGTAAGATCTTTTATTGAACCAACTTCTGTGGGTGAAAGGTACAAGCTTCCAAGCTTCACAAAGCTCTCCTTCAGGTCTGGGAAAGGAAACCAGTGTGTCTGAGCTAAATACAAGTTGGGACAGATTGTCAAGCATAAGGTGTTAATATATATTGTGGAAGACCACTTTAATGAAGTGGGCAATTGGGTATTAGATTGTTGAATATAAACGGTGTACCCAAGTTGTAGGAGACCACTTAAAATAAAGTGAGCAATTAAAGGTTACCAGGCAGTACCTTGTTTTACAAATTATTGTGATAAACCATATGAGTGTCTCTGAGTCCATGGTTTTTAGTGTCTAGAACAATTTTCTACTTCATTTTAAATGGTTTCCCACAATATGTGTTAACCACTTATGTTTAACTGTCTGTCCCAAATTGTATTTAGCTCAGACACTCTGGTTTCCTTCCCCAGACCTGAAGAGGAACTCTGTGAAGCTAAAAAGCTTGTACTTTCCACCAACAGTAGTTGGTCAAATAAAAAGTATTACCTCACCTACCTACCTTCTTTCTATGAGCAGATTCTTTTCCTCAAATGTTAATAGTTTTAAAAAAATCAAATGATTTGAAATAATGTTGCACTATCTAGATTGCTCATGAACAGTTCTGTGGATATTCACTACTGGAACTGTGGGATTTTTTTTGTGACTAGTCTGATAAAGCCTATGGCAACAAACCCTTCCAGCACAAATACTTGCATGTGTTGATTTAAATTTCTTTTTGCTAATACTGGTGAAGCTAACTTTGAAATTCATTTTGCATAAACGTGCATGCCACTAAGTCACAAAATGTTCATGACAATCAAACATACTGAATGGATATGAATGTGGCCAAAGAAAACTGATTTTAAAATACAGCTGAACATTTATAAAGGTTCTTCTGTCCCTGCCACCCCAGAATGGGCCTAGCAATTGCTACATTACAAAGAGAACCTTAACTCTTGCAACTATACCATTCAATCCTTCTGACTTAGGTTTGCCTGCAGCTTGACTGCATATATACCGCAAATTGACAGGGGTTGGACCCACATCTCAGCAGGAGTCATGGTCTGACTTGCCCCTAGCAGGGTCACAAGCCCAAGTCCTGTGCTTGCTGCCCCAAGTCAGACCAATTTGCATGTAGATGGAAGGGGGATTAGGCTCAAACCTGAGTCAGAGCCCAGGCTTAGTCTGCAGTGTAGACATAATATCTCACGGAGTGCCAAAGCCTGGGCTCCAGCCCAAACCTGTACATCTAAACTGCAATTGTATAACCCGGCAGCCTGAACCCCACGAGCCCCAGTCAGCTGACATGGTCCAGCCATGGGTTTTATTGTAGTCACCCATACCTGAGCGACCTGAATTTCACTCACTTCTGAGTGATTTTTGAAAGAGAGTTCATCAGGAGCCATTGAATTCTGACCTCACACTTGTGGACCTGTCATATCTGGTGCTTTACAATGGTGCACCTGTCACATCCACTTCTGAGCCCAAACTCTCATATTAGGATATGGGTGATAACCCTGGGAGTTAGGGTGACCAGATGTCCCAATTTTATAGGGACAGTCCCAATTTTGGGGTCTTTTTCATATATAGGCTCCTATTACCCTGCACCCCCATCCCAATTTTTCACATTTGTTGTCTGGTCACCGTATGGGGAGTAGATGGCATATTTGGAAAGAAAATAACATTTGTTTATTTTCTAGTGGAAGAGTTCCCAATTGGTGCTACACTTTGGCATATCCTGCAGAGCCCCACATTTCCTTGGCTCAAATGCACTAAAACAATTTTTTCATCTTTCACTGAGATCTCATGAGTGAGAGCCTGAATCTGATGATATACTGTCTTTCAAAAGAAGATGCACCAGTGACTTAATGGTGCTACTGCTGATTTACACTGGTATGACAGTGTTAAAAATTGAGCTTCTAAGAAGAATTTAGATATGTCCCAGTTCTCCCCAGCGTTTACCTCATTAATGCTTTGAATTCTAGGCTCACTAGTAAAAGGATTTCACTGATACCTATTTTCTTGTAAGAAAAAGTGCATAAACTCACTCCTGAAAGATACGTATTATTTCTACTTCTATTCTCTTTCATTTTTGACATTAAAACTCCCCTGGCCATCATGTGTGCCCCTATACTTGGAAAAAGCACTGTAAGATCTTTGACCGCAGCTCTGGTTTGCAAATAACTTTCTTTTGTGCTTCACTTGGTTAAGTAATAGCTTACGTTCATTTGCCCTGCACAGGATAAAAGAGTTTATAAAATCCACCTTCAGAATAACTTTTCTATTAACCTTGTGACTAACTTCCTTATCCAAGTCCCACATTAGCAGTGTGTGCCAAGAATGTGTGCAGTAGGTCATGTTGGTGTGACTGCTGGTGAATTAGCAGCCTTCCTCATCCCCATCTTTACACTTTCACTGGGATCCAGTAAAATGGTAGCTTTTCTGATAGCTGAATTTCAGTTTGAATGGTGCCAAAGGGGTTTTGAATGTGAATCTTTATCCTCTTCCAGGGGCCTAGGCTTAATTTAACTTTCCAATCTCTGCCCCAGATGCCCAATAAAGCATCAAAGAAACTTTTTAATGATATGTCAGAGTATAATTTGGCTGCTCACTTGTCAGTTCCCACTAGAATTTTTATTAAATAAGTCATCTGGGTAACTCAAAATTATAGCTAACGTGATGATAAAATACGTATGATTTGCCAGGACTGCTCTCAGTGTAGGATAACTTTTAGGTGTGATATGGCTTCTTTTGGTACAGAAGATCATCACTCTTGGGTTTATATGACACCAGAGCTGCTGCTGTTTTGTTTTTTTGTCAAGTTCTTACTAGATCATCAGATTTTTTTTTAAAAAAAGAAGAGTTTATTTTCAGTTCACATTTTCCCAGCACTTAGCACAACAGGTGTGGGGTTGTTTAGGAAGCCAGAAATGAACAGAAGAATCTAGCTGCCGCCTTTGTGGATTTGAACTTCAAATGTTTGTCATTCCAGCTTTTCATTGCAGGTATAACAGGATTTATAAGTGTGGCTTGGAGCCATTGTTCAAATCCCAAGACAGCCAGTAAGCTTCTAAGCTGTTTCAGTATAGATAAACATGAAATACTGGTATGGAGGTGTCAGTAGCAACTCCATCATTAGAGTGTAGACTTTGGACTCGTTTCTCAGATGCACTGATCATAAGCCTAAGGGCTGCTCTTAGTTATTCTGGCTAAGGTGGTTCCATTGGGATTAATCTGCTGTCCAAACATCACCTGGAGAACTGCGTGCTCCTAACTCACCTCTTCTGTGCCTGAGGAGGGAAAAGGTGGCATCAAGCTGGATCTGTCTATTTAAATCTCCTTTTGAACTTCTTGGGAAGTGCTGAGGGGATGTGAGCAGGGCCAAAGGTTTGGCCTTTTCATTCTAAGCCTGATTTTCTAGCACCTTCTAAAGGGTTTTATCTAATTTGTCTTGATAGTTATATGATAATTAATAAAGAATACTAACACCCCCCACCCCAGATTGGAAGTTAACATACAAAGGAGAAAAGTATAAATCATTACCTTAAATACATAAAATGAAATACCAGTTACATAAAAGGCAATTACAATACAGAAAAAACAGATAGGGAAAGGGAGGGGAGAGGATACCAGAACAAGGTATTCTTTCTGGAGTCTAACCCAAACCACCAATTTAGTCTGCCATTTCTAAGAAATCTGCCCATTTGTCAATGAACTTGTCTGTAGTTCCCTTTAACTTTTGAATAAAATAACTTATCCTTTCGCCAAGTGCTATGCTTTAAAAAGGATGTAAGAAAAACTTTGCTGAAGAATTTGAGGGCAAAAAATAAGTCAATGATAATATTTTCCCCCAAGAGTCTTTTTTTCTTTTTAGGGGGTGCATGTATTCACAGCTTCTCTAAACTCTTATCATTCCTCAGAGTTGGCTCATTTGTCACCATGCAGTATTTATTAATAAGATATTTTCTACCGGGGAGCATGTGGCCCCACAGCTCGCCACACTTGGCTCGACCCTCAGCTCGGGAGTGCGGGGCCCTGCAGCTTGCCATGCTCAGCCCAGCACCCCGGGCTGGGAGCACGGGGCCACTGGCACTGCTTCCCCGGCCCAAGCTTGCAGGCCAGATAAAAATGGCTGAGGGGCCACATGTGGCCTATGGGCTATAGTTTGCTCACCCCTGCTGTAGCATCTGGAATAGACAGTACTACTATTGGAGGCATGATACTAGACTAAATGGACCAGTTGTCTGATATGATATGGTAATTCCTCTTTTTCATGCTCTGTAAAAAGAAAAAGTCTAGCATAATGCTATGCAGCAAGTAGAAAAGCAATAAAGAAATGGTGGTTGTTAATTTGCTTGATATGGCTGAAATTCAGTGCAACGATGCCTAAATTTAGTGTAGAAATCCTTTCATTTCTGTTGGAAAATAAATGTACCATGTGAATTTTCATTTCATGCCACATATGTAACATACATATTCTACCACTCTAACTATAACAAGGTGACCCAATCTTTCTAGCTATAAAATTTTAGTACTTCATTTTATTGAATCCTAATGAACACAGCAAGCAGTATCTACACTTGCAGCCCTGTGGAGCTGTAAGGAGGTATAACTCCCAGTAGAAAGGAGAAAAAGCATAGGTTCATTAAAAATACGTGAATCTAAATGAATTTCTCCTGGACAAGAAATATTAGGACACACCATAACGTGGTAAAGGCAAATGAGATGATCAGAATTATGTTCTCTATAAATAGCTACAAAGATGCTGACTGTGTAAAGAAAATGTAACATTTCAATGTGCAGTTATATTTTCACAGCTAGTTACAAAATTCCCTTGTGCAAGATACACATTAATAAATAGACATCACACTGCTCACCTCAACAGAATTGTTTGTATGTCCTTTAATGTATTTTCAGGCAATTTCTATTTGGGGGCAAAATGGCTATCAGACAACATTTCAGCAATCGTTCTCTTCCTGAAGGTTTAATCCAATATTATGATTCCTCTATCACTTGGTTTCCATTATCAAAGTCATAAAATCACCCCAGCCGTGTGGTGTAGGATTATTCCCAACTATTTAAACAATTTAGGAAATTATATGTTGCAAATCACCATGGTATTTAGCCACTGACTAGAGATAAGTTAATGATAAACAACATTATTCGTTCTAGCTGCTCTGACCTACAGTGTGTTGTATCTTGCTCCTGAGGCTGTTACCTGTCTGGGAATTGCCAGAGAGCATAGGCCACATACCCAGCATGCATCCTGTGCCAACAGGAGCTGGGAAAGGGTAGTATAGAGTCAAATGAAGCCAGCACTGTACAAGTTGGAGATCCTCTTAAACTAGAAAATTCACAGCTGCACTTGTGGAGCAACTATATTACTGGACAGGATCTGGTCCTGTGTATTAATAAAGCTTTTACCCACTTCTGCAACTGCTTCCCTAAAAAATTGGAAAGTTGCATATTATGTTAAACTCAGATTTCATGAACCTAAAAGTGCTTGAATTTCTGTGTGCAAAATGGAACTTTCTTTCCTACCCCTAAAAATGTAACCACTGATCTGAGGAGTTGTCAGACATTTTCTACCAGAAAGATGGATTCAAAGTGTTTTTTTTAACAAATCTAGCACTTTCATATTTCCTGCACTTAGTTTCCATCATTAGTTCTGACAATAATTCTTTATCTGAACTGGAAAAACATTTATTATTAATTTACCATCTGTCATTTGATATCTTTTTTTCTCCCATCTTAAAAAATGCTGTACCTTTCAGAGATTTTACTATTTGTTGATCCTTTTCACACCTTAATTTTATCACATTGCTCTTTCTAGCCTTTTATATTTGTTTAGATTTGACTAGGGTGAATTTCAAGTAACATCTTAAGTTTGACATTCACATCTGTTCTATTTTTATATAGGAATTTTAACAATTTCTGTCCATATTCCAAAATATATATTTATAACTCAAATCAGCATTCCTAAACTGATGGGTATGCTTGTGCATGCTTCTCTTTGTATGTACACATCCCCTGTAAGCACATGATCTGAAATGGTGATTTAAAATTCATACACCTCATTTGCTCCTCCCAACATAAATTACTCCATGTGCGCCTGATTCCAAGAGACTGAGCAAAGCCTAAGGAAGCAGTTAGCATTTCTGGTGGTGGAAATGGATGTAATCTACGGTACCCCATGCTGGGTATTAGATAGGTGGCTGAGCCCAGGAGTCATATCTTCATTTGTGGGCAATATACCCAGTTGCTCCCTTCTCCTTTCCATTTCCTGTTACAGAGGTTGACAATGAGACCTGCAGCACCCTGCTGATTCTCTCCTCCACCCTACTCCTCAAACCCCATGCTGCAAACTGCATCATTTCCACTGAGCTAGATGTAGAATAGACTATATGGACATTGACTCTTCAACAAATTCTGTAGAATACAGTCTTGAAACTGCTTTTGTTTACACATAATTTCTCTGTCAATAGCCAAGTAGTTACAATGCTCTATTGTACTTCATGATGGCTTTTAATAGGTTCTGTTTGCTGATGTTTCCCAGTCTAGTTTCTTATGCTACCAGACTTTATGGAAGTGACTAAAAGCCTCCTTTCATTGTTTTGAAACTTAGTCAAATAAATGTCCATCACATTAACTTTTGCAGAAAGAAGCAAAGTTATTTCATTCCTCATCAGTAAAGCACTCCAGTGTCCTTTATTTTCTCTATCCTTTTAGTAAAGTATATATATTCTGATATTCTAAATATCCAGTCATTTTTTCTGATTAAACCTTCTATCTCATTCCAGTTCCATTGACCTGTATCCTTTGTTAAATACACATGACTGTTATCCATCAGTGTTACATATATGTGCTTCTGTAATTTGTGGAGGAACATTTACTTTCATAATGTCCTTTTCTGTCAACTCTTCCTTTGCTTTTCCTTAGTAAGCCCTCACTCCCATGCTGTTAATCTACAACTTCACGTGTTCATTCTCTGTTTGGGTTTATCTCCTTCAGTCTAGCCATCAAACTCTATGTGACTCTGGACAACTCACTTAACATTTCCATTACTCCTCCTTTGAGTAAAAATCCAGCCTGATTTAAAACTTTACTAAAAGAATTTGAGCTAATCATTTTTCACCACTCAACTTCTGAACCTTACAAGAGTTTTCCTACACTGTCACTGGGCCCTGGATTTTCACTTCAGTCAGTGTCAGTACTTCTAAAGGCACATTTGTCAGAGCATACCATTTCTTTCCTGTAGAATCACAGTTCTTTAATGTTTATGATAAGAATGCAAAGTAAAATAAACAGAGATGTATGTATCTCTATGGTCAGCTATCATCATACTGGAACTAAATATGAAGACTGAACCCTCTTTTGTAGCCTGTCTCCTCTAGTGATGTTCCTTCCAAGGCAGAGATTGCATAAAGAGGTTATTAGTTGGCTTTCTGTGCCCGGTACATGGATAGGCCATTTTCTCTTAGTACTAGTTCAGTGGATGGCACTCTTTCTATTTCCATTCACTTCAGTGGGTTTTAGATCAAACCCAGTTTGTTCTTGTGTGTGTGTGTTTTTTTTAAACAGCAAGTTTTAAGGGGCATTTGTATAGTTTTAGTTACATTTCTTTATACTATCACAGGAATTGTAAGCAAATAAACCACTATTATTTTGGAAATACAAAGAACAAGACAAAACATCAGCCTGAAATCTCCCATTGAATTCACTTGGTTTTTGGATCAGTCCCCCATGCAGATGAATTAACATCAGAATTTTTTTAAATATTGTTTTGGGGTTTTTTGCTCATTCTAATTTATTTTGATAAGTCTTGTGCTTGTAACTCTGTCTGGAGCTAAAGAATGAAGTCTCCACGGGGCTCATTATGCCTAATTCAACCTGAAAATTAAATCTGGAATTTTAACTTTTCAGAAGCAAAGTCTCCTGTACCAGAAAACAATAGATTCCTACAGTGGTTCTACTATTATGAAGCTGTATCATGAAATTTTAATAGGTCATTCAATATGTTGTGGCCTTGGGCTATTGATAAGCTAGGAATTGTACCCAGGTCTGTGGAAAACGTGTAATTCAGAAATCTTTTTTCTTTTCACATGTAACAATTTAAACCTTATTTAGTTTTCTTGTAATAACTGGAGCTCTGTCAGAGCTTTTTCTCCCCACAACAAAGCTTCTCAAAGGCAGGTATCTGTCTTTCTGTGTAATATCTCTTTTCTACCACTGAAACATTACACATTTATTCCAGCGGTAGTGAAAAGAAACCTGCATCCTATTAAAGAGCAGAGCTTTCAGTGGATAGAGTTGCATATATATTCACTCTCCTTCAGGGCCTCTGGTTTAGTTAGTTATTATTTAATATGATTTTCAGGTGTCCGAGCTCTGGATAGGCTCCTACCCATGAAGCTTCAAGCTAAATATTAAGTATTTATTAGACGGAAACCAAAGCAGGAAAACAGCATTCATTTTCCAGAGGTCTAATTTAGTCCAAGCACAAATCAATGCATAGCCATGCATAGTATTCTTCCAGCAAACACAAAAAAATTAACATACACTTTTCCCCATAAGTAGAAAACTATTAACCACTTATATTTTTAATGTGCAAAACAATTTTTTGCATTTCTGATCAGCAAAAATAGAAAAAAGAAAACTAACCATGTTGGGTGTTGGTAGAGAGTCTGAATTTCCCAATATCTTTAGATCTGTTCAGGAGTGAAAGTGACACAGTTTTCCCTGCATTGTTCTACAGTAATCATAGAGTGAAGATTTGCTTCCCAGCATTTACCTTTAAATCATCAGATTCTTGTCCCTGTAAAGACTGCTTAGACACATGCAGGATCAATGCTGGTGTGCTAAGGCAAACATCATCCAGGTCATGAGACCAAAGACTTCTATACTGCTTTGAAAGATGTATGTGCTCCTACACATACTGAATGCCTTTTGAAGAGAGTGGGTGGCCTCACACCGTTGAAGGAGAAATCCTTCAGAGGTGGCCATGGCATTTCAGTGATCTTTTGAATTCACCATTGGACATGATAGACAAGGCACTAATAAGAATAATGAATCAGCTAACATGTAATGACAACATGGACACAGACCTGTTCCTTAGTAAAGTTAGTATGTCTTTCAGTGCCAGGAAGAAGTTCAGGGCTCCCAGATCTAATGGCATTCCTGTAGAAGTACTCAAGTACACAGGGAGAGCCTGCTGAAAGGACTGCCTGGACTAAATCTTAATATATAACATACGGAAGATGTACTGCAAGACTTCAGACACCACCACTGTCACCATATACAAAAGGAACGGTGAAAAGTCAACCATGGAAACTATTATGGGGTATTGTTACTCTCTACCATTGGAAAGGTTCTGACTAGAGTTCTCTTTTGAACATCTGTTACACAAGATTAACAAGGTTAATCACGTGCTACCAGAGTCACAATGCAGCTTTAGGCCACTACAAGGAATGGCATGCATGGTATTTGTAGCCCAGCAGACACAGGAGAAATGCAGAGAACAGGAACTTTACAGTCTTTATTGACCTGGCTACAAGCTTTTGACACCATCAGTAGACCCAGGCTTTGAGAATTATTACCTAAATTTGGTTGTTCAGAAATGTTCACCAACATTCTGAGGCTATTTTATGATGGAATGCTCAGATGAGTCTGCATTGATAGTGTTCTGCACAACCGCTTTCCAATCACCTGACAATCAAGCTCAAAAAGAGGTCCTGTATAAATCTGTGCAAGGGAAATCCTACACAGAATCAAGTCATCATCAGCAACACATAGCTAAGTGCTCCTACAGACTTCTGTCTTGGTAGTATATTGTCTAATGATGTTACTATAGACAAGGAGCAGACAAGTCACATCAACAGAGACAGTTCATCAGTTGGCCAACTATCAGGCAGAGTGTGGCAGCAATATTGTATTAAGCATCAAACCAAGTTAAGACTATAAAGCGGTTGTGCTATCCTGCTTGTTGTATTGTTGTAAGTCATGGACCTGCTACAGGCATTACATTAAGCTCCTAGATAAGGTTCATTGATGACATCTGTGTGCCATAATCCTGCATCAAATGATAAGATAAAGTTTCCAATAATTAAGTTCTGGAATGTAGTCACTGCACAGGGATTTAAGCCATGCTTATTGCATCACAGTTACAGTGGACTGGTCATGTGTTGAGTATGGATGACCCGAAATGCCAAAGCGGCTGCTGCCTGGTGAACTGAAAGTGGGCAACTGCATATGAAAAGGCCAGAATAAAAGCTTCAAGGACACACTGGAGCACTGAGAACAGAGAGTCATCACTGACAGATAGATCATGCTAGCAGTCAGTAGTCCGCAGTGGGGTTACCTTGTTCAAGATTAATTGCCGTACGGATTTTGAGGCACAGACACTAACTCGTAAACTACAACAGCCATAGATTGTAATCCCTTCCTCAACATTGAGTTACCTATGCACTTCATGAGTAAAGGACTGCCACTTGCACTTTGGTCTTATTAGCTGCAAACATATCACAAGACATAAAACTGTCACCAACGTCATCCTCAGTTACCATCACAAACAACAACTACAAGAAGCTTGAGACGGGAAAGAAGGATGGTCTTGTTGTTAAACATTGGACTGAGAATCCAGAGATTTGGATTCTACTTCTGTCTCTGTCACAAAGGACCAGGAAGAGATTCCTCCCCCACCCACACATACACTGTCCATTGTATTCTGTGTTGTTGTTTGTTTAATCTCCTTCCTCTGAAATGTCAGGAATGGCCATGCCTGGAGATGGAACATAGGATGGGGAGGCCAGAGCTCTGAGTTGGCACCAAGCATTTTCTCTTTCAAGTGCTTGGCTGTCTAGTTCTTGCTAACATGCTCAGGGTTTAACTGATGGCCATATATGCATCAAAAAGGACTTTTGCCCAGGTTAGAATGGCAGTGAAGTTGGTGTAGAAGGGTTTGCCATCTTCTGCAGCACATAGGTGCAGGTCACTTCCCAGGATTATCATGATCATTTTCCTACCATTGTGGAGGCCTCAGGCGCTAATGCATCTCAGTCCCTCCTATTCTTCAGTGGCACATAATCTAGTGTCCCATGGGCTGTAATATTTTGGATTCATTTCAGTTGTTGTGTTTGGTTTTCAGGTTCCTGTGTGGGGTTGGTGGCCTGTGATAGACAGAAGGTCAAACTAGATGATCTAGTGGTCCCTTTGGGCCTGAAACTCTGTGACAGGCTTCCAGTATGATCTTGGCCAAGTCATTTCATCCCATTTTGTAAAATGAGGATAACAATACTCCTGCCTCCTTCCCTTTTGTCTTTTCTATTTAGATTATAAAGAAGGCTAAATTTTAGTCACAGGTATTTCTAGTAAAAGTCATGGACCAGGTCATGGGCAGTAAATAAAAATTCACAGCCCGTGACCTGTCCATGACTTTTACCAGAAACACCTGTGACTAAAATTTGCTGGTGGGGAGCAGCCCTGGCGGTGCATGCTCGGTGGGGGATGTGGCCCAGGTGCTTGGTTCCCTACCCAACTACTGGGAAGCAGAGATCTCAATATCCTAGCTCCATGTGCTGCCTCTGCTCCGCCCGAAGCCCCAGTTCTGCAGCTCCCATTTGCTGGGAACTTTGGCCAGTGGGAGCTGTTGGGATGGTGCCTGTGGGCTGAGGCAGCATGTGGAGCTAGGAGCTGAGGGAGGGGAGTTTCTGTCGACCTTCTGGGGAGCCCCCCAAGTAAGCACTGACCCGCATCTCAGTCTCCAGCCCTGATCCCCCCCTGCACAAACTCCTGCTCCTGGGGGGTGAGGGAGGGTGAGACTGCTCCAGAAGTAGCTGGTTTGACTGGCCTAAGGGCTGCCCAAACTGTGCAGGTGGCTCCCAGTCGAGCTGCAGATGTTATTGCAGAAGTCACATAGGTCACAGAAAATCACAGAATCCATGACCTCCATGACAAATCTGGAGCCTTAATTATAAGGGCAAGGACTGTAACTATGAAGGTATATAATGTCCAGCATAATTGTGCTCCGTCTCATTTGAGGCTTTAGGTTCTATTTTAATAAATTGTAGTCAGCTGGTGTGATTCATCACCAGAGACATCACATACTTAAAAAGAATACCACTAAAATACCCATCTGTAACTTGGTTAACCTAAGTTGACCCAGGAAGTGCAGGTTATTTTGGAGGCCACCTGATTTTCCTTCAGTGACAAGTTTACAAAGAAACTATTACAATAGGTTTGTGTGAAAAGTTTAATTGCAATATTTCTAAAAATATTTGTATTTATTCCATAGTTGCCATCATTTCCATAATAATTTTACACACTTTCCATGACATTTTGGGGTGTAGTTTTACATTAAAGAGAATACTGGTTGTTCCTAAGGCTCTTAAAACTTCAGCATTCGGTAGTGCATTGAGGATGATACATGTGAGCAACAATGCCTCTCAAAGCTACAGCTAAACCACTTTTTAAATTAAGTGCCTTAGAACTTGTGGGTGTAGGGGGAAGGTGAATCTTGTAATCCAATTAGTTGGAGGAGACAGCAGATTTGTTTTCCCCTTCAGCACATGAAAAACATTTAAAACACTACCCTATATAAGAGGCAAAGTTTACTAGGGAAAGCTCAGAAACAATCAATATACTCTCTATTGTTGAAGAGTAGGCATTTTTGCATTTGGAAGCAGTTGTTAGACTTTTTATCTCAGAAAAGATGGCATCTTCTGAATGATTTGCTCAATGCTGACGCCTATTCCATTCCTAAAGGCAGTACCCTTCCCTGGTCCTGAGTGCTGGATCAAAGGACTGGTTTCAAATATTTTTTGTTGTTGTTGTTTTTCTTTGTGGATTCAAGCTGCTGCTCTTCCTCCTCTGGCAGAAGTAGAGATAGGAAAAGGAAATAAACTGTGAAGTCAGTTGCTCCCATGCTATTGGCTTTCAATGTCTCAGCAGCCCTGGGGGGTCCAGCTTTAAGATTCATGACAGCTGCCTATCTCTTGAGACATGGAGCTAAGATCAACACATGTAGTTTGGGTGAAGATACAATCAGAAAGCAGGATCTATCCATCGTACAATCACCAAGGACTTACACCAGAGATGGTTTATGACCAAGAGAGGATGTAGTTGTGGTTGCTGTTGCTCAGGTAATAATCACAATGAAAAGATAGCATGAGAAGTAATGGTATGATCTTTTCTATTGCCAGTAGTTGCTAAAGTGTCATTTTGTGTGTTCCTGAATACTCTCATATTCTTAGGGTGTTATTTCCAGGCCCTTTTCTCCTTAAACATTTTGATTTCCTATTTTTTTCTTCAAAAAAATCACAATTAATACATTTCTAAAGCTATTTTTGAGTTAGTAACCTGTCACATGGCAAGGGAGAATTATGGAAGGACCACCATTTTCTGATGCAAATTCTGTGTTTTAGTTTTGGGGTTGCTTTTAACAAAAGGATATATATAATTTTAATACCTTGCTCAATAAAAATAACCCTCTATAGAAAGAATAGCATCAGAGTTTAAGCGTGTTATGCCACTAAGGGGATAAATAAAAGCCAAACACATTACTCAGCCTGTCATCCAACATTATCCACCAAATATAAACCACTTATCAGTTATGATTTCTTTTGCCTGATATCCAATTAATTCTGCTGTTTTTTCTCTTAAACAATTTCCATCGGTGACACAGATACTGATTATCAGTGACATCCAAGATTTTGTTTACTTAATCCTTTTCTACCTTTTTATTCCATTTCCATATCTTCCCATTTTTTTCTTACCCTTGCACACTCCAGCTAGCTTTACAGAATTCTTCTTTTAAAATCAGCCATACTTCAGGAACACAACATGTGAAAACATGACTACTTCTAAACTCAGGGGTAAGAGAATACCATCTCCTTTTCCCATCTGTATGCCTGTTTCCCTGGTGTGTGTAGTGGGGTTTTTTTTGTTTTGTTTTGTTTTTTTTACTGTGATCACTACCTAAATCTCTGTCTCTGCAGGTGGTGCTTTCAGAAGGGATGTTCTAGTCCTGAAATCCCTGATCCAGTAGATTTGGAAGTGCTACTTCCAGGAATTGGATCAAAACAACTGTCCTATCTAAGAAATGCATCAAAGTGCATAATTTTGATTCATTATCAAAAAGTCAACTGTTGCTGGTTTGAAACCTGACTTGAACAAAGGTAAAAATCATCAGCCCACTGTAGCTGAAGGTGAAACTCCGTTAAGTAGTTGAATATGCTCTTCCCAGAACTACAGCCACTGGAGGCTGAGAATTCTGCAATGGTTTTCTGCTTAGCTGAAATGCTAGAAACCTTGAACTATAAATGTTGATTTTTGGTTCATATTATGTTCAAGTTCCACCACTACAGGACCTTCCATTTAATCATTTATTCCTGTCAATAACTTAATTTGATTCAATGCTTCCTTCTCCAGAATGCTCCTCAAATGTAATTTTGTAAAGACTAATTTAAGAGGAATAGCAGACAAATCTAAATATCTATAATTACCTTTATTATGATAAAACTTCATTGTATGAAAAGCTGCATTACAGGAAAGGCTGCATCAACTATTTACCAGAAGACACTATTCTTCTGCATCAACTATTTACCAGAAGATGTTGATGATGAAAGAGTTCAAATGAAATAAATAGTACACACAATGTAGTAATGCTGATCAATAAATTCTCTTTGGATAGAGGTAATTAGCAAATTCAATCTGAATAAGAAAAATCCCAAGTAATTTGAGACTCTTTAGGAAGAGAAATGTTAAAACCTTTGTCAACAGTAAGAGATCAAATTAGTGCTGTCCAAGTTTAAAACAATAAAACATGTACACTAGAAATGAAGTTCTGTTGCACATACAGTGGAATAGAATGCAAATAAAATGTCTCTCATGATCAGGCACACACAAAAGATGAACAAAGAGCCATTTGAAAAACATTGACTTATGATCTCTCTTTACATGGCAAATCCCCAACGTTTTTTAAAATATCCACAAATATTGTGCATGGTTCAGTTTCATAGAAAGTGAACTGCATATCTGTTGGCAGGGGGCCTGGATTGAAAGCAGTAATGTTGGGGCAAGCTCTATGTCTACCAAATATAGAACAGTAAAGGATCCATGAGAATGGATTATCCTGGCACTGGAGATCTTTAGTCATTTGTGTGTAGTGGGCTGCCTTCCTCCCCATAGATCTTGACACATAATTAGCTATTCTGCCATGCATCCATTGCCTCCTGCATCACAGTTTTCCATACTGTTCCCTGACAAGAGAGGCCCTGGAGTAGAAACTTATGCAGCAATTCACTATGTAATGTTTTGATGGCAGTATGCTGCATAAAGCATCTATACCTGCCTGATGACCGTGCCTCTTCAACGAACTGCTTTTAGTATTGTAACAAAGCTCCAAGTTTGTACTTGTGGGTCCTGTGCTTCCTGGCAGATTTAGGGGCCTCAGAAACTCATCTAGGCCCCAGAGTGACCTCCCTTTCTCAGTATAATGGGCAAGAGTCACCGCCTAGTGAGTTACCTTCATCACAAGCCAGTATGGAAGACGGAAAAAAGGAGGGAGCCTGGGCCCACCCTCTACTCTGGGCTCCAGCCCAGGGACCCTAATTGTATCAGCTAAGATGGCTGACCTTTTATCCACAAAACACAATACAATTCTCTGGGCTACTTCCTCACAGCAGTCCCCGCTTCTTCAAACTCCACTTCACCCTTACCTCAGGGCCTCCTTCCTTCTGTGTGATATGTTGTCCACCACTCAGTCTCACCAACAGCACAACTTCTTCTCACAGCTCCTGACACCCACAGCCCACCTGACTAACTGGGAGGTTTTTATCTGGATTCAGCCAGTCCCTGATTGGCTTCAGGTGTCCCAATCAGGCTAGCTGTTTCTACTCCTTTCTAGAAGGTTCTTAATTGGCCCCAGGTGTCTTGATTGGCCTGGAATAGCCTTTGTTTGGCTATCCAGGGAACAGGGACCTGCACATCCTGAGACTAATATACCTGCCTTCCAGCACTCTCTTATATCCTTCTGGTCTGACTCTGTCACAGTATGTATTGTTGATGTAGAGCGTGGGGCCAGTGGTAGCTACATGGTGAAGGGGACAGTGCCTCATAACCATCTTGTGCTTTGCCTAATCAATGAGTGTCTTCCTCTCTCTGTGCCATACAGCCAATGCCCAAGGTCCTTGTCCTTTATATACGGGAAACAATGGCCACCAATTTTTAATGATGTCTTCTTTTCATATTTAAACAGAGACTGAAATTAAACTTTGTGATAGGGCAATTATCTATGACCATGATCTCTTGTATTCTGTGATGGAAGAATTTTCTCCATAATTTTCCTTTTGTTGCATAATTCACTCTTCTATGATGATTTCTTTGTGTGATTGTAAGAAGTCTCTGTCTACTATTCCTTTTTGCCTGGGTATGCTGTGCCCTTTCCATGGGATGACAAGGATTTATTTGAATTAATTTTAATTAGCAAATACCTTCTTAACGTAACTGTGGCAGACATAATGTTGTATTGAAGCGCCTTGTCACAAATCAGTTGTCACAGGAGTGGCTGAAACCATACCGTTGCTCAGCAAAACTCTGAGCCTGCATCCCTTGCACACTATTCTTAGAAAGGAACAGTGTTTACGTCGGGGTGGGCAAACGTTTTGGCCCGAGGGCCACATGGGGGTTCCAAAATTGTATGAAGGGCTGAGTAGGGAAGGAAGTGGCTCCCTAAAGATGCTGGCCCTGCCCCCTATCTGACTCCCACCCACTTTCTGCCCCCTGATCACCCCCCTTAGAATCCCCGACCCATCCTGCTCCTTGTCCCTGACTGCCCCACCAGAGCCACACCACTGCAATGCTGTCCAGGGCTGCTCCTGGACGCGGTGTGCTGAGGCTCCAGGAGAGGGGGAACAGCAGGGGTGGGGCTGGGGGAGCCTCCCTCGCCGGGGCTGGGCAGGAGAGTCCTGTGGGCTGTGGTTTGCTCACCCCTGGTTTACATAAACTAATAGTTAAAAGCATATGCCCAGAGTAAATCAAACAAACAATGAATTGTTTCTACAAAAGGCATGTACATTCTAAGAATGACGCCTATTATCACATTCTTCTTCTCACTACTTATACATACAACATATCCCAAACATCTGATAATATCTCAATTTTATGGAAATATTCATAGAGACTAGGCTGAGTGATCTGTAGGAATGATGGGGTCGTTGAACCATAGTTTTCATTTAACTATATTGTATTGTCACTGTGACACACATGATAAAGCTCCAGTAGCATGACAAAAGTTTTCTCATCCTACCCTAATTGAAGAGGACATTACAAAGGGTATAATAGTTTAGGCCTATCACATTGTCATTGTACAAATCAGATCTGGAGAGACTGAGAAAAATTAAGGATCCCAGTGCTATCTGCTGAGATAGATGCGCATACCTCCATGTGTTTATAATATCCAGAAGATATACAATTGTTTTGATAAAAGTTTTAAATCATCAGTGTTTCAAACATATTTCAGGTGAATTAACTGCATATAGCTCTTTGCACTGAGACACTTGAAAATTTGACCCTAAGTCTTTGCTCTGTTTATAAGAATATGATTTACCACCAGTGAGCAAATATTTTTATACCACTCTAGTAAGCACTACTTTTTCTAGCAGGTCCAAGAAGGGTCTGAGAATTAAGAGATTAGGGAGCTTTTTTATAGCTTTGAGATCCACTGATGAGCTTTAGGGCAAGGTCTGTTGGTGACTGTCTGGTTACCTGGTGCATGGAACAATGGGGTCCTGATGTGCTTTGTTTCTAGGCACTAGAGCAATATCAATGTTAAATGTAAAAAGCTACAAACAAACAAAAAGTTCTAAGGGAGAGCTCTGAAAAATAAAAACGGAAGTTAGGCACCCTACTTTCATTGACTTTCAGTGGAAGGTTGGCAATTAACTGGCTTTTTGTGCTTTTTGAGAATCTTGTCCTTAGGACTTCATTAAAAATTAATATTTCTATTGCAGTAGCATCTAGAAGCCAACCAGGTTGGAGCCCCTAGATTGCTTTCAGCAATTAATATTTATTAGCAACTAGTACCACCATCATCACTAAATCATCCTATGTTATTGTAAAGGTTTTGATGGGCAGGACCTTTTTTCTTACTAGTGAGAGTTTTGTGGTGGGAGTTTCTAGTTGGAATGAAGCATTGTTATTAGTCGTACGGTAGAATTCTAGAGACTTCCACAGACAGCAGGGCCCCATTCTGCTGGTATCCGTACATATGCATAGGAAGAGCTTGTACCAAGGAGTACTGTGGTCCATTGCCTGATGAAAGGATTGTTAATTGATAGTCCTCTTTGAGTTCATTAAGTCTATCCCATTAACTTCTGCCATAATGTGTTCCAAAGGCAACTCCATTCCGTGTCAGGTTACAGAATGTTGCTATTAATGCAAGGGAATGCCTTTATTAATCAATAAACCAATTCCCCCTCTACAAGCAAAATGTTCTTCTGAAATAATAGTTCTACAGAGTTTCATAAATATTCAACTCCCCCATTAGCCCAGTTATGTATACAACAATAGGTTTCTAAATGCGTGCACTTTGTAACCAAAGCCCACTTTTTAAATTAAAAGCAAACACTATCTCAGATACCAGCCTGCTGGTTTCAGGTAGATATAATTCAGAAACATAATAGTTACAACTTACATAGTTCTATTTTAACAGCAGGGAAAACAGGAGAGGCCCACAATTCACCCTCACAGAATTATCTTCATCAAGGACATTAGAGGTATGACAGTACCTGACACATCTGCATTAAAAATACATCTGCAGGAGAGAAGCAGATAAAGAGTATTTTAGTACTTACATTACTCTCTTTGATGGCACCAACATAAAATTCATATTGTCTCCTATTTAAAATAGTATCTGATTACACAGCACTGTATGTTCCTAAATATCTTTAAGGAATAAACCCTAGTGTACATCAGCACTTTTAATTAAACTGAGAGAGAGAGGTTTGTGTGTTTCTTTTCCCTGAATTTTTAAGTGTACTTCACGCTCACCAAAGGTATCAGCTGCTAGTGGAAACAAAGTAAGTAGAGAATTAGAGAGAAAGGGGAGAGGGTCCTCAGCACTGGTGTGACTCATATGTGTTGTAGAAGGACTATACCCAAAGGCTAGCTATTACTAAAGCATCATAACTTTTCATGGTGTTCTACATTTTAATATACCCTAAAAAGGGATATACTACAGTCTCTTTCTCTTGATGCAGATAGGTAACTCTTATTATTAATGACAATTATGTACATATATAGCTAAGAAATCATCCCTTTGTTATGGCTTGTTCCCGTTATTATAAAAGTGGCATGTTTACTGATGTTTATTGCAAATGCCACCTCACTGAAACCTGATATTTCCTGATTAGTCTCTGCCCGGCTTGAATTACTTCATTATTCACAAGAGGAGCAGCTGAAACTTTTTTGTTTTATAGAAAATTGTTCATTAGCAACAGCAAATAACTAACATTAGCCAACTTGAAGAGCACCGTTTAGAGTGTTTGATTGTTCAGTGATGAAGTATATGCACAGCAGATGATTTTCCCTCTACAGAATTAGTGATTGGGCTATTTGTGTGGGTTGGGGGCTGGGAGATGGAGCAGGGAACTGTGTAAGGAAAACACAAAAGATAGATGTAAGAGTGTAATGTTAAATGCTTTATTCTTTCTCTGATGTGCATAGAACACCTTCTAATGTTGGAAGTTACATGTGTACATGAAAGCCGTTAAGAGGGAGTGATTAAATTTGCATTTTTTTCTTTTTTAAAAAAATGGGTCTGATTCTCCACTTTTTTACACTGGTTTTATGCAGGAGTAACTCCAGCATGGCTCTTAAGACCAAAAAGCCCCGCATCCCATGTGGGTATCAGAAGCATCAGATACTCCCCACATGAAATCATAGCCCCATTGAAATCAATGGCAGTATTCCCAGTGACTTCAACGAGGCAGTATTTTATTCCCATTTCTATTCCCTTTTCTACTGCAGCCTGTTTGCTTTTGCCAGATGGGTCTATTCTCCCAAAGGGGCCTCCTAAATCTATGAGGAATGGTAATTTCAATCTGCCTATATAGGAAGATAAGATCCTTCTGGGAGAAATTCTTTGATTTCTCTTTACCACAACACTGGCTTCTGGCATTGGAAGGATGAGGGAGCCACATTCAGTAGGTTCACTCTATCATCTACCTATTTGCTCTATATAGCAATCACTCTGCATCTTTTCCATTCACAATTTTAGCAAATTCTGGCTTTCAGAAGCTGTAGCTGCCAATCTTGAGTTTGCTGTACAGTGTACATAAATTCTGTTTACTACTTGGCTGCATGACAAAATACATTACATTCTTCTCTCTGGGTAATAAATATTTGTCACCCCCTCCTCACCCCACACACACATGCACATAGAGTAAACTACTGTGTGCTTCCAAATTTCACAAGTGTCTCTGCCTCAATCTGGGTTCTAAATGAATGACTTGTTCTCTTTACACCTCGCTGAGAAATAAGCTAATTTTATTTGTTTTGTTTTTGACTCCCACCTCTTGGCCATGAACTTCTGCTTTTCCATTAATTTCTAATTCACATGCCTAATTCCCATCCTTAAACTCCCACTTCAGGTACGTCCTCACTACCGTGGGTAGCCGTCAATCTTTCAGTGATTGATTTCTCGCGTCTTGTAAAGACGCGAGAAATCAATCACCAGTGCTGCCCCCATCGACTCCATAACTCCAGCTTGATGCAAGGCATAAGCTGGAGTCGACGGGGGAGCGCGCTGCCAACTGCCACCACCATGAGGACGGCAGGTAAATCGGCTGCAGATAAGCCGACTTCAGCTATGTGATTCACGTAGCTGAAATTACGTATCTGCAGTCGATCCCCCACCCTAGTGAAGACCAGCCTTTTAATTCCCTTTGTATATGGACTCTGTATATGTTCTCTTTCTAGCTCTTGCCTTTCCTACAGCTAGAGGGGTTTATTTATGGTATATTAATGGTTTATTTGAAAGTTATGCCATGTCATTAACTACTGAAAATACATTTGTCTTTTTAAGGATTGGCCATTTCCTTATAAATTGCTTACTGAATATACTAAGGCATTTAGAATGAAGTGGGGATCTTTATGATATAGAAATTCCATTTGCACTGGTTGTGAAGGAGTTATAATTTTTTTGTCATGTAAGTAAATTGTAAGCTATTTGTAAGATATTTATACACCTTGGTACAATATGCAGCATGTTTGTGATTATAATATTAATTCTTAATAGCTTCTTGAGAGACCAAGCAGAAACCGAACCATTACCAAGAGCATTGGGTGTTTGTATTACCACTGTGCACAAGAAACCTTTCTAATGCTTTTGCCCTGGTCACCCAGGGAAACTAGTAAGTTTGAACTTGTCCCCTTTAATGCTGAGATAATTTTGCATTAGCACAGCACATCAAGAAATCCTAGCACTCACTACAAGGCTAAGGAAATATATGAATAGCTCCACTGAGAAGGGAGAATTTGAAAGAAAGTTGTGGAAGATTGACAAGTACTTTAATGAAAGGAGTTGAACCATGTTATCTGCATAGGCTGTACACTATATTTGCCCATGATTCATGTAATTCACTTTGCTGCTGATTAGACACAAACCTATCTATCTAATATGTTATACCTCTGCTGACTCTCCATGTGTTACAGTATAAAGGATTCTTTCATATCTCTAATCGTAAAAGTCCTATTTTTGGTATACTATCCCAGGTTTTTAGCTTTTTCTCATGACTTTTTCTCTGTATTTGAGTCATCCCACGAATTAATACATATTTGCTGTATTCCAAGGTAATAGTCTTATTTACATTTACTTACCCAGTTTCTTTCAGGGCTCCTTTCAGATTCAAACTGCAACAGAAGTTACCACTACAAAGCTTTTAATATCAAGTGCCTTAACTGTGAACAACCACTTCTCATTCCACCTCACCACTAGCCACCCAACATAATCATATCACAGCAGAGTTTGCTAGAAATGCTGCTGATAGAGGCAAAATCTAGGATGTAACCAGCATATGAATTAAACTAGTGGTAATGTTTTTAGTTACAACATTCATTATGGTGGTATAATTGCTGATAAATTATCTCTATTAATATTCTGTAGATTTGATGTGCTGTTACATATTGGAACATAGTTTAACTCAAGAAATGCAGCTAGCATTGTTGGAATTCATATCAAAACACCTAGCTAATGTTGGCAATGTTTCCAACAATATATATGAGCACCACTGAATACGTCTACTTTTTTAAAAAGTCTTATTTTTTTCAGTATAGATTTAGAACATAGCAAATACTATATATGCACCTACAAGCACACACGGATATAATGTATATGTAACAAGAAAATAAAGGTATTCTAATCTTGTGCAATAATCTGACCAGACAAGGAGCATCTATAACACATATTGCATATTTTATTAGCTAGCACCTTTCTGAACAATCAAGCCATGTTTTGTGTCATCTTTAAATAGTTGTGTCTCCCTGCCACACCAGTCTGTTTCTCTCCAATAAACTCGTCAAAGCTCTCCTGGCCCAAACTTTTCCTAGCAGATAACAATCAGTGAAACCCAGTGCCTGAGCACCTCTGAGATGTTTCTCTGTAATGCTCAGCCCCTACCACTGGGCATTCATAAAAGTTCACTGCTCTGTAAAAGGTCTGTTAATGTAACTGGAGTAAATACACTGTTCTCTTCAAACACAGCACTGAATTGGTTTACAATAAAATTAAAACAAGATTGTTAACAAAAGAGCATGGATTAAGTGATAACAAATAAAAGAGATATAGGTAGAGATGGTTAAAAGCAAATAAAAGTGAAAACATGCTTCTAAAAGTCTAAACCTTAATCTAGCAAGATTGTCTTTGTTCAAGATGGTTTCTTTTACAGTCTCTCTTCCTGCTTTTTTTACTGGCCATTTTGGCCAGGACCCATTACAAAGATCAAATTACATAGTTTCTTTATCTCCTAAGGTGAAGGAGAAAGATTGAGTCTCTCTCCATTCCTTGCATTCCAAATGAATGTTTTTGTTTTACAAGTCAGGAAGGTGTCCTGGCATTTCTGCCTTTGTTGCCTCTCTCAGGTGCAGAAGCCATGTTAATTCTCAGTCTCTAGAGTTCAGGAGCATGATAATACCTGTCAGTTTAGCTCACTAGCTTTATTTACAGGTAATATGTAAACTGAGGTAAACTCACATTCCTTTCTCTAGAAGAGACCAGTTTATCACCTTTACCTGGGCTAGACTGACTGTTCTTAAATGTATTCTGGTAACATTATACAGAGGGAATTTATAACTTCACATATAAAGTCAACACACATGTGAAACAATCTAGAATGGCTCAGGAGTATGAGTACCAACCTCAGGACAAGACTGCTAAGAAGCTATGCACAAACCCCAGATTGGTTGAGTTGTATGCTTAGAGTTCATCAATGAAGTATCAAGTGTGAACTCCTCAAGGACTATAACAGCCTTAATAAGGAATCACTGGCAGTCCCCTTGAGTACAGTACCCCATTCTATCTTGTCAACCAACCAAGCTTGTTTTTATGATAGATGGTCCCTTACACCAAAAATCAGCATAATAATCAGGTTATCCCAGTCCCAAAGGACAAGTCATTCACCTGAGGTCAGTTACACCCTATATCTCTCACAAAAGACAAAACTTATAGCTAAGCCTGTAATGCACTAATTAAAGGTTTAGTACCTAGGAAAAATTAGAGTGTTATTTACAAGGTTAAATCAGGTACACATACACACACAAATGAGTTAGTCTTAAGTTCCCAAAGATAATAGAAACAGTGATAATGTGCAAGTTCTATATGTCTTTTAGGGCTAAACCAGGCCAAGCACTGGGGAACTCTTGCTTATGCTTTGAAATCTTTGCCTGTCAGAGTCCAAGCAGCATATAGTTCCTTCTTGTCACAGATTTTTATTCCCTTCCCCCACTGAGTTCAAGCTGATTGGATGAGTCCATCTGCACATCTCCTTTTCTTGGGTGTTGTGGGGGAGCAATCAGCAAAATATTTGTTTTTGATGTTTCACAGTGCCTTATTTGGTTTCAATCGGCCTTCTTGGTGGCAAGACCTAATGCCTTCTGTAGGAAGACAGTATTTATACATTAATTAATGCTCCTTTCCTGTTTGATTTACACAATTATAGAGGATTACAGTGTAAACATGGGATACAGATTTTATGAGAAAGATTAATACATGAAGAATCCTACAAGTAGTTCAGAAAATCTACACACATTCTTATAAATCTGATATCTATTTTAACAAAACTAACACACGAGAAAGACAGAGTGGTTTCTAGCTAAGCATTTGTCTATGTTCTGTGAGGCTTAAGGGCCTTGGCATGAGCTGGCCCCTGGCCTGCCAGCATCAAAACATTATTTTACAATGATATTAATAACCAGTATCCTGTTTGCTTTCATATGACACTTCACAAGGTCTATTTTGTGCCAGTATTATTGTGGTATGGTAGAGTGTGAATATCCAGCCCAAATAATTGAGTGTTGGTGTGGCACCAATTAGACAGGTCCAGGTCAAATCATTAGTCGTTCTAAGGTTGAAAAGAGAGATTCAACTGGAAGTATAAGAGAAATTGAGAATATATATGTGTTGTGGAGTTCTCTCACTCACTCAAATCAGAACTTCAGGGAAATTATGTGTGTTTGGCTGGGGCAGGCAGAATGTGTGTATGTGTGCCTGTGTGGTGAAGGATGTTTGTGGAGGCAGGAACTGAGACCACTTAAATGACTTTCTTCTTCATCAGGGTTGAGAAAGATTTGCTGGGTTTGATATGGTTCTCCCAACTGATATGTAGAATGGTTTTTATTTGTCATTCTGTCTGTGCTTGATTTTCATGGCCAACACCATGGTTTTCTAATGCTACTCATACCTTTCTATACCAGAAGAAACCACAGAACAAATACTCCACCACCAGTGATAGCATGAGCTCTGGCCCAAGATTGGAAAAACAGCAATTCTGTAAGTCAGGAAAGACAGCGATGAATCAGAAAGACATTCTGGAGGGAAAAACTGCTTATTCTGTGTTTGTTTGTCACAGGCAATTATTATGACTTTGAAAAACATGTAAGTTTGCCAAATAACATTAAACAAATAATTTGTGTCCTCACCTCAAAACAAGAAAGAGAAGTGATCACGAGAATGGAAGAAGGTTATTAGTTTAATGAGAGCCCTTATGTATTACAAAGTTGTCACTCCCTATTGTAGATAATGACAACTAAATCGGTGTCTGACAATTCTAACTTTCATTTTTCTTTTTTAACTTTCATAATTCTCTTATGTGAAAAATGAGACTTCCAGGATCTGGAGGGCTTGAAAATACAGATAAATGATAAAAATTCTGCCTATTTCTCCACCAAGCAGAGTTTTCTTTCTGTGGGTTTTGTTTTAGATGTAAGACTTTCAGGAAAGGGTCTCTGCTTTTTTCTGTGTTTGGAAAGCAACAAGAATGTTTTGGGTGCCACTGCAATATAAATAATTAGTAATAGTAAGTGCAAATATTGGCATTTAGCATTAACTAAAAGAACAGTTCCTAAGTTTGCTCACATTCTGAAACTGTGTGAAAACTATCTTTTGAGGGAGCAAAAATCTGTATGTGTTTTGCCTGAGATGATCCCTTTTTGCAGAGAATAGCTAAAGCCCAAAGTGCCAAATGTTTCACTTTTTGCAGAAATGAACTCTGTGTGTGTGTGTATGTACGCGCATGAGTATCTATATCTATATGTTTCCAGCAATGCGAACATTTTCACCCATCTCTGCTATTTATTAATGACCAGATCCTCCCATCTGTCCATGTATAGAACTCCTGTTGTATGTGGCTGAATGACAGAATCAGACTCCAAATACTAATAGGGTAGAAAAGAAGTCTGTTAATTCTCTCAGCAATTTAAAATTTCTACTTGGAAATTTATGTTGTGTCTTAAAGATATTTTACTCATCCTCCAAAGATAATTACCTTTGAGTCAATCTATTTAAAATTCACACCAAATATTTATCAATCAAAATGTTTCTGGAATATGTAATGGTTGGAGAAGGAGCTGTGATTCCCTTATCTCCTGCACAGTCTCAATCAACAATAACTGTTTTAGAAGAGGTGAGAGCTGCAGAGGAAAAAGTACCTTCACAAGAAACTCCATCAAATATTGCAATCAAAAATAATCATAAATACTGTCTGACAGCTGTACAAGCACTCCAGTTTGATTTAGAAATTTAAATTAAATTTGTTTAGCCCCAACATTTCTGAGTTGGAGAAGATGCATTCTGAAGAAAAAAAATTCCCCAATTAGTTTAGTAGAGAAAGTTACAGATGTACAATCATCCACTGTACATTTTTAAACTCTCTCTGACTAATGATAATGCTTTTATACTTCATAAAATTGGAATATTGGAAGATAATATTAAAACAAGAGATCTGGGGTTGCCTGAAAACTCAGCAGGTTTAAATTTAACTACTGCATTATTGTTAGAGTGTGTGTGTGTGTGTGTGTGTGTGTGTTAGAGAAATTTGCCCACCATTGCATATCCTTACACCATTTACAATTTCATTTAAATATGGATCACTAATTTCAACAATTCTGTCATCTCAGTTTGGCTATTACATTTACTTCTGGTAGAGATAAAGATAGTTATGTCTGTAAGCTTGCACTAAAAATGGAAAGTATCAGGATAAAGAATCTTCATCATTGTATACGGGCAATTCAAATTGATCACAAGAAACTTCTGATTTTAAAGTTAATGAGATTCTGTGCTGTACTTCTGAGGTGCAGGACAGAACTGACAGACCAGGTGCAGGAGACTTAAAGTCAGTTTAAGGCAGAAGTGGCCAAACTGTTGCTTGCAAGCTACATGTGGCTCTTTTACAGTTAAAGTGCAGCTTGTGGCACCCTCCATACCCACACCCTTCTCTTTCTACCAGTCTTGGGAGGTGGGAAAGCTCAGGCCTTCTGCCCTACAGCGAGGCAGTGGGGCTAGGGGCTTCTGCCCATCAGAGAGGGGAGTATCAGGGCTTCAGTTCTGTGGGAGGCGCCTGCCAGATCCTGGGGCTTCTGCCCCTCTGGCAGCACCTGCCAGGTCTTCAGCTCCAAGTCCCAATATGCACCTCCCATGGGGTAGAATTCCCTAGACTCACTGCTCTGCCACAGAGCAGGAGCTCTGGTTGGTGTGCCCTGCAGGGCTGAAGTTTGCACACCTGGCTCTTGAACATCTAAACATTATTGTATGCAGCCCAGGGGGTCAATAAGTTTGGCCACTCCTGGTTTAAGGTATTCTTGCAGCCTGCCAATTCAGGACTGCCCACAGGGAATGGTGTAGTCACCAGCACAATTGATATTGCTCTGACAGCCTGTCTAAGCTATGGCAGCTTCACTGTGTGTGTGTATATATATATATATATATATATATATACACATACACATAAAGTATACCAAAACTCAGCCTGAAAGGTGATTATTTTGGAAAGGTACAAACATGTGCAAATACAAATTTATCATTGAATATATAGTTGTTTTAATTTTCTGTTTTCTGGAATAAACAAAGATGAAAGAGACCACTCTAAATATTTCTTTCCTGAGGAGACAGTAATATACAAGGTCAAATTCTGACCTTAATTTCATAGATTTATCTCCCATTGACTTCAGGATTTGGACCACGGTTGTTAGCTGCACATATGCTTCTCCCATTTATGTAAAATATAGGAGTGCGTCATTTAAAATTAAAGTACTGCCTGTTACTAGCACTCTGCTAGGAAAATTGTGATTACCACAATTTAAAAAATCTTTGTTTAAAAAAACAGTTTGTATCATTTTCTCAAACTCAAATTAGCATTTCAATGTACAGTCTGTAAAGGTGCAGGTTTATAGTGGGGGTGCTGATGATGGAAACCATGTATTTGGTATTTGTTGTTGCTCCTTGAAGCAAGGGGGTACAGCAGCACCCCTAGTCCTATCACCACTGAGTGTGGGAATTGTGCATAAAAGCAACAATGACTAAGAGGATTAGCAGTGTGAACGTCCGTAAGAGAACCTTTTAATAACTGGCTTCATATTTCCCCCCTGCATTTTCCTACCAACCAGATCCATAATCCACTTCCAGAATCCAGCTCACATGAAATGCAAGGAGCTTTGAGTCTTCATCTAAAATCCTCAGGGAATGTATTGTCTGTTCCATTAGCCCTCTCGAAAATATGAAGATTGGTAGGAAATGGGGAAAGGGGAGAAAGGAGGCTACTGTGTTTCAAAGGTCAAGCAGAAAAACGAGATCAAGGATCTTCTTGTGGAACATTTTGAAATTACACATGAGGTTGGCTTGACATCTGAAATCATATCAAAGGTAACTAGAATTTTCTGCTTTTACTCTCATCAGTTTTTCTCTGTTAAGATTTTTTAATTTCAGAACTGATAAAAATCCATTTATACTGCAATCTACAAATTCCACAACCCACAGATGTCCAATACTAGCCTTTAATCAGGAGGAGAATATTATGCCTTAACAAACATATAACACAATATCTGCAGTATTTTTATATTGGAATTTAGGGATTTTGCCATGGGGTTCTTTCCCACTCGCTCATTTCTCAAATCATTTGAGATATGCTTCCTGTGTGATTATAGTTTGATAACATTTTGAGCAATTTAATGGATATCTGCTTTGCATAACCTTCTATTTTTCTCACTGCATTATAGCACATAAGGTTAATCAATTATAAATTATGCTGTAAGAGAGGGTTAAAAATGGTCCTTCTAATACTCATTACTGGAGCTTGGTTTATATAAATCACTAAGCCAAAGTGGTATAAGCCAATTTAATATGTTTAATTTAGACATCAAGATAAATGTTTCCAGGATTTCAGATAAGCTTTTTTGCTAAATCAAATTATAAACTTTGCATTTGCACAGTTTTTATGAAAACTGTTTAGTTGTGACTGAGCACACAGGGTATTCAAAAGACAGAGTACAGCACCAACCAATCAAATGCTATCAGTGTGGATATCATTTTGAAACACCACTTATCTTACAGTTCCACTATTCCGTCTTTCTCTTTATTCCTGCCTCAGGTGTCCTCATGTCAATCATCAACAGGATTCTTTTTGGATCTTAGTGCAGCATTTGATAGAGTTTGGTATTGTAAGCACTTAGTGAAACTCAGTGAAATGGGAATCCATGGTAAAATGTACTTTTGGATAAGAGATTTCCTACAGTTCAAAAAAATAGCAGTAAAACTAAATGATACTTTTTCAAAGACAAGGCTGCTCAGCGTGGGAGCTCCTCAGTGCTGAGTTTCAAGTATATTTTTTTTTCCTTTGGGATCTCAGGACACTTTAAATCATCTGTATACACATATGTAGACAATGTAGTACTTTGTATCATGGGTCATGAAATAGATGTACTAGAGAATGAATTGAATGAGAACTTGGATATTGTAACTAGACCGGCAAAGGAATATAAATTCTAGCCAAAACTAACAGAAATAAAGTCTGCCTACTTTACTACAAATTGTAGGAGGTTCAATTGCAGTCCGAAACTGACATCAGATGGAGATGGTATTGCTGTTGAGAGGAACCTAGTGTATCTTGAAGTAATCTCAGACACAGAAATAAGGTTTGGACCACATGTCAGAAAGATAACAGAGATTGAATGTTCTGTGATGTGTTGCCAGTAATTATTCAAATTCCTGTGGTAGAACACTGGAAGCAACATAGTTCTCAGTAGTTCATCCAGTACTTGAATATGCCTTACCTGTCTCGTCACATATTGCTCTCAGTAATCTTGTGCAGTCATCTGTAGTTCACACAATAATTGGAGCTGTAAGATCTACTCCAACAGCAAGTTGTGAACAAGAAACTGATGTTCAACAACTTGAGAATCATAGAGAAGAATGGCTTATTTGGTATCAGAATTGTCTTTTCTCCCTGAGCATTACTGCTCAGATCTATTCAGAAATTGTGAAAAGAAATCAAGGCTGAAACAATCATCTTGTTTTACAGGGTATGTACAGGCTATGAACGAAGTGGAAGTACCTGATGATGTTAGAAAGGCAGAGTGAGCGAAGAAGTTTTGATTCCCTAATAATTCCTACACATGAACCTATTTGCTTTAGTAAATTTTTCTCCATTTGAAACCTTGCTTGAAAGAACGCATGGACTTGGCCAATCTAAGGAAAATTGCAAAAAAAAGACTATCCGACAGTATCCGTAACAAGGCAAACAGATTTATTTATAAATGGATGTTTCATCAGATAAATCCTTCAAGAATGGTGGATTTCATATCTTCATCCTGTGGCCTAATGGGGAGAATGCAAGAAACTGGATCAGTTTATGATATATCAGTTCGAACTCTATGGCTGAATTGAAAATTATTTTCACTGCACTGCAACAAGTAAACAGAGCAGAAATAGAAGTGGATGTTGTGATGTCTGTTGACTCTCAAGCAGCAGTCCTCAGTCTCTTTGGAAGAAACCAGAATATTATCAACAATCCAATTGATAAGGACATTCAGAGGATCATAAAGGAAAGCAATAAATTGACTTTTCAATGGATTCCTTCATACATTTAGGGAAATTCTTGTTGAAGTGGCAACAGTTGGCAATATTGGCAACCTATCAAGGGAAATATTAGCTGAAATAAATGGTCAAAAGATGAAAGATCCTCTGAATGGATATCAAAGCATCTTGGAATGTAATGACTACTGTCATGAGATTGTGGACAGGGCAGTAACGAAACTCAGTAGAGATGGGATCAAGATATACCTCAGCTGCAAGATGTCAGTAGGAGACTTTAACACTTGCCCATGATTTGGAATGTAACAGGGAAAGGAACAGAAAGTTTGGCTCAAGTCCTTACAAAGGACCCTGTGTGAGTTGCCAAATTCCTTCTCAAACGAATGCTCTGAGGTGATTATTGCAGGACAAGACTACAAGAACAACCCGAGCTCACAACTCTGGCCTTCAGCACCAATGCTATTCTGCTCCCTAGATAACCTAAAGTAGGTAACATCAAACAAAATAAGTATTCTGAATAGATTGAAGGTTTTAGAAACTGGGACTCTGAGTGATGATGAATGAAGTTACTTCAGTCACTTCTTGAAATTTCCCTAATGCTATTTCTCAATCTGAAACTTACCTAGAACTATCTTATTTCTGTGTTGGTTCAGACCACTGGTCCATCTAGTCTGGTGTCCTTCCTCCCACTGTCAGCAGTACATTAACACGGGTAGGGAAGTCACCATCTTTGGGCTTTGTTTTTATCATCTGCATCATTATCTGTCCTGACTCAGTTCCACCAAAGAGCAAGGCAGATTCAAGCAAGTCTCATCATTCAGTAATTCTGTTCTGAGTAAAGTGACTTGAGGATTCAGATGGATGCCCCAGGAGAAAGGTAAACTGAGTAGTGAGCCTGAAGCTGAAGATCAAGTCATGTAAAATACTTCTCTATAAACAGTGGACAATACCAGGTACATGAAACTTTTTTTCCCTTGTGTTTTTACATCACTAAAGTGCCATATAAAACTTATAGCAGAAAATAATTATTTAAGCACAGGCATTCGGTATCAACACAAATCTTAAGGATATTCCAGTGTCATCTGTTATTTATAAACAAATAAATTCTAGTTATTTTTACAACATATTTTCACAGTTTACAGAATCAGCAAAGGATGGTATCAAGAGTTTGTGACAGAGAAGCAAGCTGACAGTGTAGAGGAGGAATAAATAACCTTTGGCACGCAGCCCACCAGGGTAAATCCACGGGCTGAGGGATGTGTTGACCATTGCTTCCTGCAGCCCCAGTTGACCTGGAGCAGTGAACCACAGCCAGTGGAAGCTGCAATCGGCTGAACCTGTGGACATGGCAGGTAAACAAACACTGTTTGTTTAGCTGCCACATCCACAGCCCAGCACACCAGGGGACTTACCCTGGCGGGCTGCATGCAAAAAGTTACCGATCCCTGGTGTAGAGTATCCTTCTAGCAGTCAGGTTGATTGCCTACCAAAAATTCGTTCTTGAGACATTCCCAAATAAAACCACATTTTAAATGTAATTTTTTAAATAAACTAATGTAGGTTTCTAGACAACAATTTACACAACTTTTCTGTTGGGCCTCCTGGGTCTGAACCTAGATCTGAAGCATGGGCCATCTTGGGAGTCACCACTTTTCAATCCTCCACACAGCAGCTCATAGACAACAACTGGAACTGGGCTCTAGGAAGCCAAACTGGGGCACAAGCTCTGCTGGTTTGCTCTGATTGGGAGTGCTCCAAGGCTCTGAATTGGGCCGTAGCCCCTATTTAAGCCCGAGGAAGAAACAGGAACTTGTATGTGCAATTGGGCTTCACCCTGCTGTGGGCTGCTGGTGTGGTGTTTACCTGTTCCTGTCTTCTGATCTATTCGTATCCTGATAGCTGCCTCCTGGATCCTCTCCTCATTTCCATCACTTGATCCCAGCCTCCAGGTATCCTGACTTGGCCTGGCTCTTAGTAAACTGGTCCCTGCCCTCTGGTTCTGTTACTTGAACCTGACATCCTGGTATCCTGACTTGGGCTGATTCTTGATAACTGACTTAATCCCTGCTCTCCAGTTTGTGTCTCAACTCTGATCTCCCGGCACTCTACCCTGACCAAACTCCTGGTAATTGGCTTCTGGCCTTGGACTCTTGGCTTATGCTTGGCCACTAACCTGGCTGCTCACTTCCAGTCTTGATGTATGCCCTTTCAGATGGAGGTTGATAGATACAGTGTTGATAAGACTTGAAGTCAAACAGACTACCCTGTACTAATCCATCATGAAATGTGGATGGCCAGGATCAATCAGGCAAAGATACCATTAGATGTATTTTTACAGTTCTTAAGGTTTGAGTCTACAGTTTGCTAGGATAGTACAAAAGCCTTAAGACAACAGCAGGAAAATTTTTACACTAAAAATCAGGGGCCAACATATTCAAACACAACTATCTAAAATTAAGGATTAAAAGCCACATTTAGGCATCTAAACAGAACTAAATAAGTTGTGTCATTTTCTAAAGTGCTGGACACCTGAATTCCTCCTGAAGTCAATAGGAGCTGTGAATACTCAATACCTCTGAAAAAACTAGTCCACTTTTAAGTATGGATTTATGTACTGAACTTTAGACACCAAAATCTGAATTTTTTTGTTCAGGATTTTGAAAAACTACAAATTAACTACCCTGTTCCCTCCCTCTACCTCTTTCCCATCATCATTGTTCCCCGATCATGTCAAGTCTTACCTCTCTTTTCATTAAAATAGCTCTATGCTGTACTGTAACTATCTTCTATCTTTACCTTTCCAACTGCTGATTCTTAAATCTCTCTAAAGTTACATTTTTGAAATAATCTACTAAAAGTCTGCTGGCTATCTTGCCAGTATGCAGTCTAAAATAAACCCTTAATGGCTGCAAAGACTTTTCCAGGCATATGTTCTCTTGGTGGCACAAATAATTGGTGAGATGGTAATGCATTATTTTACAAAAACTGGCCTCTAGGTATTTCTAATTGAGTTTAGTCTCTTGTAGACACATAGTTTTACTGTAACTGTTTGTGTTTATTTTCTTAAACTAAGCTTAATTACCACATAAATATTTCAGTTACCACAGGAAACCGTTTCCATTAATCTGTATACTTTTTTCACTGTATCCAATTAATATCCTGACTCTAGGGCTGTGGTTAAGCAAGGACATTATGCTACAGGGGTCATCCCCTTTCATCACACCAAATTCTTTGCTCTTTTATACTCTCAACAAGAACACAACAAAATCACTAAACAAAAGCTAATTATCCAAGCTGAACAATGGGTTGCCTTGAGCTGACTAGACTATGATCAGAAGGACTAATTTTACAACAGGAAATTATGTAGATTTCTAGTGATTATGAAAATATTATGTGGCTAGTGTCACAATGTCCTCGAGAAGGAAAACAAACATGATGCAAACTTGTGAATAAGATAATTTGTCAAACCAAACATTGCCATAATACAAAAGGATTGCAGGAAGAGAAAAAAGGAACAAGTGACATACAGTAAGAAGATGGTCCCAGGATTGGCACTCCTTGTCCTAGAACTTTCTCCAGGTCTCATCCAAAGACTGCTGAAGTCAATGTGAGTCTTTCTAATGACTTTCATGGGCACAAGTTCCAACATGATTTTTCATGTGCTAAATGGGGTGGCACTAAATTAATATTGAATCCTCAAGTATTTGGATGGTGGTTTTTACTCCATTGATTCATGTGTGCCTGATATTGGGTGTCTGAAATGTCCTTTTTGTTATGAAGAATAGTCAAATCCATAGTTTAAATCTAATGTCAATACATCACTTTCCAGAGAAAAATTGAGGAAAGGTCTGACAATATGTCCTGTGCTGATATTATGTGAATTTTAATTTAGAATACTGAGTAAAAATTTTAAGACTCTTAGAAGCTGGCTTTTGAAATGTTTACCCATCAAGACCAAAGCTTTAAAATAGTAAAGCAGATAAGCATGTTCTGATGACTCACAAATTAGTTTTAGCTTGTAAACATTTTTTCTGTAATTTAAATTGTGTTTTGTAAGAGTGGTTCCATTTTTTTCATAAAAGATGTTTACCTAGCATGGGGAAATCCTGAGAAGAGTGAGTTGGAAGGTATCTCTTACTGCAAATAATCTGTTCAACCAAAAGCTTGGCCTTCTGTACTGGGTGCTTTGTATGCATACAATGGGACATCTCCTCAGCTGGTATAAGTCAATGTAGCTCTGAGGTCAGTGGAGCTCTTAATCTGACCCAGTGCTTCTCTAGTTTATTTGCATTTCTTTTGTCTCTCTTCTCTGCTCCTCAATATATTTTGTGGTATCTTTTTATTTGCGCCAAAAATGTACTCCATTTTTGTCCTATTTTCTCCTGTGTGCCCCCTTTCCTCTCTTATGTATTTATTTATGTACAGCATTTTCTAAATAGATAATGATGCCAGTAGTGTCAGTCAAGTGCTAATATGTGTTTGAAATTAAATTGAATAAATTTTCCTGACCCTGTTTTTATGTCAATTACAGCCACAGAAGAGAGCTTGCTCACATATTCCTCCTCTCTACTGCAGTTGGCCAGTCATTGTGCAAAGTCTCTGGGGCCAGGTCACACACCCGTTGGGGTGTTTAGCACTACTGACGACATTAATCCTTCTCTCCAGTTGTACCTGGGTCAGAGCTATCCATCAGACAGGACAAAAGGGAGAGAGTTAGTTTTCTTATGCCTTTTCCACTGTCTGGCTCCCATCAGGTAGGGCCATCCATATTTTGTGTTTCAGTATTGGACAAAATGAAAAAAAAAAACCAAACCCACAATCAATATACAATGGGACAGATCCCACAGTACTTACTCAGAAAAATTCTTATTGATTAAAAAAGAGAATTTTGCTTGAATAAGGACCATGGGATTTGATCTGTTGTTTTGGGTTCTTTGTATGAAGGACATCTAGAACTTCAATAATTCTGAGGAAAAATTATAGTATCTCTAACTTTCCAGGTTCTCCACAAACAAAAAATAAAACCAGCAGGGCTTGATTTAAGATCAGGATGAAAAGTGGGTGGTGATAACAGGATTCCAGTGGCCCATTAAGATCTAAACTACCATAAT
Source organism: Dermatemys mawii (assembly GCA_007922305.1). Classification (NCBI taxonomy): domain Eukaryota; kingdom Metazoa; phylum Chordata; order Testudines; family Dermatemydidae; genus Dermatemys; species Dermatemys mawii. Next base: position 7,921,847 of record ML677377.1, read on the forward strand.
CATTATTGTACATTATGACAAGATATGGAGATAGCTCTAGTACGTTACAATGACAGCTGAGTGCAAGTGTATTTAACAGGATAGCCTCACAATGTGAAACATTTCATTTTCAATAGAGTCCCAGAGGAAGGTGGGTACAATGTAGTTGGTATAGAGTCAAATTCTTGATTACGCTGATGTAAATCTGTCCCTCCAGCAATATATTCCTGAGAGGAGAATTTGGCTCACTCTTTCACATTTGCAAGCTTAAAATCTCCAAAATACAGTAATAAAAATGCTTAATACAGAAAACAAATTATAAAAACACCATTTAGCTTACCATAAAAGGCACAGTACTATATAAATCTCATATAAACAAGATATATAGCTTAAATGGCAATATTACTCAAAATTATAACTGTCCTATAAATAGCCTTATAAGCCATGCTTGAAGGATATTATGCTATTTAATCACTTGAGCTCAGGAAGAAGCCTGTTCCAGTCACCTGGGGCTCCAGAAGAAAAACCTCATCTTGCAAGTTATTTCTTTGTCTTAGGTATTGTATATCTAATTGTATATCTAAATTACAATAAGGACTTCAAACCATAGGTTACAGAATTCTCAATTAATAACCTTTGAAGATAAGAGGAAGCTTTTTTTCCCCCCGATGAAATGAAAATCAAAACTCAGGCAGGGAAACTCTCTGCTTTAATATGAATGTAGTTAATTTAGCTTTTTGTAAAGGGAAAACAATGTGTTTACAGTAATTACAAAGCAAAACAAATCATCATATGATTTATTATATTTGAGATGCAGCATTTCCACTAATGTTTTTAGAACAATTTCTTTTAATAGTTTGGAAAGGTACTTATCTGTACATTACCCCTAAGATGGAATTGAATGGGAAAACAGAGAGTAGGAGGTGGATGGAGTTCCTGGGAAACAGAAGGTTAAAAGTGAAGTGAATTTTATTTCCTCTTATCCTCAATAAATGTATCTATTAGAGCAAGGGTGGGCACCCGCGGGCTCCTCCTAACCGGCCACTAAGATCAGGCTGGGGAGGCTACTCCAGCCCCTCCCCCTCTGTCCCCTTCCCCCGCAGCCTCATTGCGCCGTGTGAGCAGCACTTTCAGGGGTGGGGCTGCATGACAGTGTGTCTGGCTCTGGGACAGACACATTGTGCACTCCGACAGATCGTGCTGTTCTGAGCAGCAGTATGGTAAGGGGGCCGGGGCCAGAGCGAGGGGTTAGGTAAGGGGCAGAGAGTCTCAGGGGGGCCGTCAGGGGATGGGGATTGGGGCTGTTGGATAGGACATGGGAGTCCCAGGGGGACTGTCAGGAGTTGGGGGTGTGGCTAGTGGTTGGGACAGTCAGGGAACAGGGAGCAGGGGGTTAGATAGGGGGTGGGGTCCTGGGGTCAGGGTCAAGGAGCAGGGGAGAAAAGGGTAAGAGGGAAAGGTGTGGAGTGAGTCTGAGATGAAGAGAGAGTAATGGGAGGGGAGGGAGAGGATTGGAGCAACCAGGTTGTGCAACCAGACAATCAGCACTGGGCACAAATTGTGGTCTCTGAGGCCTGGTCTACACATTATACTCAGTGCTACTTAGCTACTTCGCTCAGTGCTGTTAAAAAAAATGTAGATCCTTTATGACATAGTTTTAGGGTGACCAGATGTCCTAATTTTATAGGGATAGTCCCAATATCCAGGGCTTTGTCTAATATAAGCATCTATCCCCACCCTTGCATACACACACTCTCTGTCCCGATTTTTCACACTTGAGGTCTAGTCACCCTACATAGTTCAGTTGACTTAATCCTGCTATAGATGCAGCAAGAGCAATGGAAGAGGTCTGTGCCTGACTCCTACCTGCAGTTTCCCACCAAGGCCACATGGTGGGGAGGGGAGACAGCATCTGGGTCCTAGTGTTTCCCTCCTCCCACTGAGTAGTAGCATATCTTCTGCCTAGTTCTGGGTCCCTGAAGTGGTGGAGGAGCTGTGGCTGGACCCCATTTCCCTTTCTCTCATTCCTCAATGCAGCTGTCTTATTTGGCAACTTTTGCTTCCAAATGGAATATTTTGATTTTGCTGGAACATTTTCCAAGTTTGATTTTGTAGAAAATTTCAATATTTTTCATTCTGAACTGGAATTAAAATGCATTTTGAAATGTTAGAATTCCCCCACAGAATGAAAATCTGAGTTTTGACCAGCTCTACTGATAGGATTAATTTATCTAGGCTATGATTAATCAAAATGCATAAGTATTTGATATGCTTAATTTTAATTCCACACAAAATAAATGTTACCTACTTTGGGTTTTTGTTACAATAAATTTATACAACTCTATTTTTGAGACATTTCATTTTGATAGAGTTCCAAAAAGTAGAGTGTTGCAGCTCATAGGTAATATTGTGTTGTGTCCATTTGGGATGAAGATCCCAGAGAGACTTTTGCAAATCCAACTTTACTGACTTTGATACAAATCATACATTTGGCCCAGGATGTCCAGTGCTTTATTTGAACTTGGAAATCAGCTTCCTCAAGAGCCAGGGACAGTACAAAGAATAGTAACTTTGAATTTGTACTGTTTTTTCCCTAGTTTGCCTGTATATTTCATTTCAGTCTTTTGAGTCATTTAGTTCCCAAAGTGGTATTCCTCCACATGTGGTGTTTAGCAAAGTACATGTGAATCAGATTTGTCATGAAACAGTGCTTTTCTTAACTACATAGGCACTTAGTTCAGGTTTTTAGAAATATTGTAGAGATTTTGCAAAGGCATAGAAGGCAGTTAGGTGTTCAGCTTTCACTGAAAGTAAAATATCTTCCTTATCTGCCTTTTAACCCTTCTCCTTGTTTTTCGTCGGGCATGCTGAGAAACTTGAGAGAGGCATAGTCACTGCAGCTGGTTAAAAACTTTTCAGTGGATCAATTTTCCATTGAAAAAATAGTTTAATCAAAATGATACTATCAAAATAAAAGTTTTGGATGGTCCCAAATATAATTTTGTGGCATTCACATTTCTCAAGAAATTTTGCGATGTTGTGGTGTTCTGATTTGAAACAAAAAGCTCCCAAAATATCAGAATTTCCTGCAGAACATAAATTCCAGTTTGTGACCAGTTTTATTAATCTTAGTCTCACTTATACACTTGACTCTATGTTCCCCACAGCAAACACTTCTAAATTCTGAACTTTTACTCTAAAGACAGTCTATATTGCCAAGATTATGGTAGTTTGCGAACAATAATGAAACAAATACAAAAATCATACCTGTTTTGACTATAGAACAATTAAATATTTCAATTGTGGGGAATGATAGGTGGAGAACTATTTAGCTGTCTTCTGAGTTAAGGCGGAACCAATTAATTTTTAAATGTTCATCATGACTCTAAAAAAATTACAGTACTGAGTTTGCAATATTAAAAGAATGGTAGCCTTATGGAGTTGAAATTATTGCTGAATTTGGGGAGGGAAATGTAGTACTATGTTTACAAATCTTCCCCCGCCCCCACATACCTCTTCCACACAGATAATAAAGTTTTGCCCACAAATAATCCATTTCACTGTAAGAAGTGAATTCAGACTCTTGCGTGGGTTGCAAGTCAACAAGCAGAGCTATGGAAAACTTTCACTATATCGTCTAGGTGAGCCTGGATTGAGTTCCCAGTAAACTGGGTTTCAGGGGCTGCTTTTTTGTGTTTATTTTTGTTCTATGTCACATGACACACCAGCCCTATCAATCTATTCGAGGCAAATCAAACTCCTGAGCAAACTTAAATTGCTAAGTTACACTCAGTTTTGTGCATAGTCTTTTGCCTTAACCTGGTCAGAATATGTATATGTGGCAACATTTTTTTTCCCAATTTTACTTTGTAAAGTAAAGCAACTTTCCCCTGTTCCCTCTCTTAATTTCGGCACAACTCTATACTTTAGATGCAAGAGGATATTCTGTTTGAAGTTTTAAAAAACCACCACTGGCTAACTACAAAAGAACCAGCTTGGATCAAGATCAAAGATAGACGTGGTTTAAAAAATAACAAAGCTATTATAAACCTCCAAGGCAGTGTAAGGAGGTAGAGCAGGAAATGTTTGTACTGATAAGGGAGTCCTAATGAAAGCCCGGAAACTTGATCAATGGTGAATTTTATCTTGACATTGTCTGGAATAAAAACAGAGAAATGATCAAGAAATATGACAGGTTTCAAGAGATACAGTCTTGCAATGCTGTCTTCTTAGTTAATCAACAAACAAGACACTGGAAAGGGAATCACAAATTTAGTCCTAGGAGCTGAACCAGATATAGTAAATAGGATACAAGTTTGGAAGTATCTTATGAGTGATGAAAGCAGATGAACATAGGAAGAGTTAGGAAATATACTTTGATATTTAGAAGCATTAAAATGCTTAGGTTTAATATTGCTGGCACTGAGACAATACAAAGTAACCAGAAAAACAATAGTTGAAATCAAGTAGTGTTTGGATTTGCTATTAAACACACGATGGAAGTAACTGAAGTTTTTTTAAAATATGATTTAAGGTCATTTCTGTAAAAAATTATTAAAATAATACAAAGGGTTGGATATGAACCTCTAAAACTATACATTTGTATGTTTTGATTTGAGTGTCTTGTCCTAGGGGAGCATTTAGTAGTGATTTTTCAGGCCAGATATTTTCTGTGACTATCTTTAAAAGAAATCAAAGCTTCTTTTTTGTTAAAGTTTATGTTGATTATCACCTTGATCCTATTGTCCTGACCTCTGAAACCATGCAGGGCTGCAGTGGAATCACTGGGGATCCACCCATTTGTAGCTCATTGCAGGGTTAGGCCCTGTCTCTTAACATTTTCAACAATAATATTTGTTGCTGTAGGTAGTACATATAAACAAGACCTCATGTTGATTGTAATTTTTACTCTTTAAAAATCGTGCATTTCTTACAATTGTGATATGCAGGACGGTGATTGATTTGTATGTATGATAAAGTAATGACACAAAAATCACTTTAAATGTGCCATTTGCAAACATTTATGTCTAGAGAAAGAGCAGTGTTTGCCAACAATAGAGGAAAACTGTATGCAGTTTCCCTCAATCTGTATAAAAAGGATACAGACATGTTAAAATGAACTATATTAAAAAGAGATGAAATGTGCTTTGCTTAATAATTTTTGTTCATTGTCTCTGGAAAACTGAAAAATTGACATGAGGACAAGAAAGTGTTCTACCCTTGTGTACTGTGACTGTTTAAAACCATTTATTGACTAGCCTCTCAAGTGTGAAGACCTTAAGGAATTTGGCTGTTGAAAACAATAGCTTCTCCCTCTGCATCTGTGTAGATTTGGATGTGTCTGGGGATGAATATATTTTGATTTTTGAGCAATATACTACAATTTATTCCCCCAGATCTGACTTCTTGTTCTCTCATGATTAACTTATGAAAAGAAATATACAGTTATGGAATGTGAAATGGATTTTACCAAATGTTTTGATTTGGAATCTGTTAGGATACAAAGTATTTGAAGGGGAGGACTGAAATCACTAATAGAACTTTAAACTGTTGGGAGAGGATTTCGCAAATCCTCCCAGTCAATCTTCAAATAAATTAAAAACACGTAGACTACAAATTTAGCATAATTCTTTAACACGTCAGATTACTTACCTTTAATTAAAAGATCACAAGTGTCACAGTACTGCCCTCTCTATTTTCCAGAGTTAACTATATTCTTGAATTTCTTTAATTTTTGTGTGTAGATTTTAATTTAGTTTCTGCATCAGATCTTCAAGGTACTGAAAATAATTATAATAGTTGTGTTTCTCAGCCTTGTATCATGAGAAAATATTTCTAAGTTTAATCTTAGAAGTATCCATGGAAACTATTTGCTCTCAATCTCTCCTGCTGAAATAGTTCCAACTTTTTTGATAAATAATTAAGGAGACATAGGAGATGAAGAACTGGATCCTGGGTGTCCTATTTCCCAGTGGATGCTTTAACCCCCTAATGGCAGAGACTCTCTCTCTTTCTGGCCCAATCACTGTTTAAGTATTTATCCAAAGGGGAGTGTCTTCAGCGGGAGAGAGATTGAGAGAAGTGGTTCTCCCACATCCTGCATGAGTTTCTCACCACTGGGCTAAAAGGCATGTGGCATCACCTCCTTCCATCCCCCCGAGATTTAATGGAGCCCAATCTATGTTCTGTGCATGCCTACTGGACCAGGCCTCCCAGAAGAGTTAGACTTTCCACCATTCATTCTTCTCTGGTTCATGGACTGTGGTGAAGCTTAGGCTGAAAATAGGCATCCAGATATCTAGAGTGAAGAGCAGCAACGGGGAAGAAACCTAATTATCTAGGGAACTCTTACAGTGAAACTTCAGGTGCCAAGTTAATTTAAGCATCTGCAGCAGCAAAGCATGGATTTTGTCTAACACAGATGTGCCTAAAACCAGGGCACTGGGGGCATTGGATAAGGGACAGAGAGTCCCAGCGGGCAATCAGGGGATAAGGAGCAGGGGACGGTTGGATGAAGCAGAGGTTGGGAGGGCGATAAGGGCAGGAACAGGGGCAGTTTCATAGGTGGGGTGTCTCAGGGGGTTGGGCTGTGGATAGGGGTCAGGGCAGTCAGGTGACAGGGAGCAGGGGGGATTGAATAGGGGCTGGGATCCCAGGGAACAGTCAGGTGTTGGGGTCCCTGAAGGGGGCAGTCGGGACAAGAGGAGGGGGTTGGATGGGTCGAGGGTTCTTAGGAGGGCAGTCAGGGGGTGGGAGGTGGAAGGGGGCAGATAGAGGGTTGGAGCCAGGCTGTTTGGGGAGGCACAGCAGTCCCTACCCAGCCCTCCATACAGTTTCAGAACCCTGATGCGGCCCTCGGGCCACAAAGTTTGCCCACTGCTGATCTATGCCTTAGTATATATCACTGTTACAGGAAATATGACCGGTACTGTGAGGAGGCTGAAAACTACCTTCTCATAATTTCTCTCCTACTTGGAGTCACTGTAATGTCTTACTACAAATTCCTTTATTTTCTTGCCCTTACTTTTCTGCTTTTATATTAGGAAACACACTGAAAGCAAAGGGAACGAACTCTGGTAAAGTGATAGTGCAACCAAAAATAGCTATGAAAGTTAAGAGTATAAAAGAGATTGAGAGGATAAGAAAGCCAAAAGGCTCAAAATGGTAAAGGAGTGTTGAAGATAAGGCCTGGTGTCACTGGAAGAGCTGAAACAGTAGTAGTGGAATAGTAGAAAGATGTGATTAGAACAGAACAACCAGGAGAATTATAAAGAGGAAAGCATAGTCTGGGGAGCTGAGAAAGATAAGTGGCATGTGTAAAAGAACAGAGATTCTCATCAACCAGGAAAGGGCTTTGAAAAATTCATCCACAAAGTCATTTCATGCTCAGTAGAGGTAGCCAGCTCTTATTGCCTTTTATTTGCTCTTATACTTGCCTGTTGATCTCTCCAGCTGTCCCTCTGGCAAAAGAAAACCTTTGGATGGGAAGGGGAGTTGAGTGTTTTTTCTATGAAATTAGAATAATTTTATTGAATGGATCCTTTTTTTATCTGTTTGAGAAAAAGATTCCATTAAAGAGAAATAATTGTACTCAGAATTCTTTATGATGTTATAAAGATTCTAGGCAAAGTAGCGTGACTCTCTAGGGTAATTGCCCTGAGTGTTCTATTAAGCTAGGCCTGCACAACTCGGAAAGCAGCAAGGGCCATATTACTGTAAAAAAAACCAGCTGCAGGCCAAAAATCCCTGCCCTCACCTCACTCCCATCCGCTCCCCCCACCCCACCACTTGGCTTGCCCCACCCCTACTCACCCCCCGCGGACCACACAGTGAGCCCATGCGGGCCGCATGTGGGCCCCGGGCCGCATGTTGTGCAGGCCTGTTTTAAGCGCACCATGGCTTGCTTTAATCAGCCAGTAGCCCTGAAAGCAGTAGTAAACATGCCATGTAGGATTTTGCATGAGAGAAATTAAATTAAAAACATGTGGAGCAAAGATGAGGTGGAAAGACTGAACTCAAGAAGAAGTGTTGTATCCTATAATGACTATCTGTTCTGCTGTTGAAGAAACATTACATCAATGGTGATCTAGACAAGTGTTGGCCAAGAGGATGTGAGAGATTGTGGGTCTCGAACCCAAGGTCTCCAGGCAGTGCTAAGGTCAAGACCACCACCCAGAAGCTCACCGGAGCAACCTGAAAAGAGAACCAGTGTAGTGCTAGCCTTCAAAGGGTCCTGTCCCAAAGCTCCTGATTGGTGGAAATGTTCAGCACCTCAAAATAGAGCTCCCCAGCCATTAAAACTGTGAAGAGGTGCAGGAAGTTGTGTGTGCAATGGGAGGAATCCCTGGCTGACTGCTATGGTAGATCCTTCCTGCTTACGTGACTCCTCATTGCTGTTCTCCTTATCTTAAACCCCTTGTATTTTCCTGGTTCCTGCTTTTCTGCCTTATTTTAGGTCCGTTCTTCTATGCCTTACTCTGATTCTATCTCCAGCCTTGATCCTTAGTTTGGCACCTGACTTTAACCCATAGGTCTGACTGCCCCTGGCCCAGTCATTACAAAGTTAGGATAATTGTAAATGTGCAATTAAAATAAGTGTCTAAACTTATCATGGAACACTTTATATCTTCAGCTTGTTGTCCTGATATCAGCTAACTAATCAATTTTGTGAGCATTAATGAATCAATCAGTCCCTTGTCAGCTAGATTAGTCAGGCATAATTACTTACCTGCAATTTTGCTTCTCTGAGGGGATTATTTAACCAAATATGCCCATCACTGGAGAGACTTAAATCATGCTTTGAGTGTGATTCTCCAAAGCACCCTTTGTTTCCTAACCTCAAAGAGCACTCTACAATGCTTCGAAGAACTTGATGGCATGGCTTTTTGGAGCATCTGTTTGGGGGGGCCTGCTTGACAGTAACAGGGAATGAGACTCTGGGCCCTTGGAGTTCATTCTTCTTTGGCTGGCTCTGCTACTAATTGTGTGATGCAGAGCAAGTCATTTAGCTTAACTTTTTTTTCAAAATGACTAGTGATTTTAGGGCGTCCAATCTGAGACATCTTAAAAGGGCTTGATTTTTGGAGGATGGGTGCTCAGTACTAACGAGAATCAAGTCCACTTAAGGTCTCATGTTTAGATACCACAAATCAGTTGTCACTTCAGAAAACAGAGACCTTAACTTCTATATGCCTCACTTTCTCTATCTGTAAAGTTAATTACTGCACTACTGGAAGGCACTAAAGCAGGGGTCTCAAACTCAATTTACCTTAGGTGCCAGTGCCATTCCTCAAATCCTTCCAGTGGGCCAATAATGCCACTGAAGATGGTGTTCAGAAAGGAAAATGTTTATATTGTAATTTTTATTTTGAATTTCTTAGAAATAATAAAACTGTCATACAACTTTATACAATTCTTCACCTGCCAGAGTTTTTAGTGTTTGCCAGACAGCTGACAATGCTTCAGTTCTGTCAGTTTGTTAATGTTTGGTCTCAGTGACTGAACATTTGAAACCTTCAGGATTGCAGCAAGGTGTGCATCAGATAGTTGTGTTAGGTATTTTGACTTGTTTATATTCATTGCAGAAAAAAGTGACGTTGCCTCCATGGCTGACTAGGCCGGGCAACTAATGATGCTGACTTTGTCCTGCAATTAATGATGCTACCTCCATGCCTGACTCTGCCCGGCAACTACTGATGCTGCCTTCAGGGCTGATTCTGCCCAGCAACTAGTGATGCTATCTCTGTCCCTCTTTCCCAGCCAATGGGAACTGCGGTGGGGGGGGGAGGGGAGAGAGGAAGGCACCTGCAGCAGACATTGCTGGAGGTGTGTCTGTATGTGTCTTTCCTCCAGGGACCACAGTGGGGAGGTTCGTGGGCTGCAGATGGCCCGTGGGCTGGGACTTTGAAACCCCTGCAGTACAGTGATGACTATGGTATAAAAACCATATAGAGTAGAATTCCTACAGATAATACGGTGAGACTTATTTCATATGTATTTTTAACGGGCATCATATTTGTGTAAAATGATCTTTATAAGTGTTAAAACATTATTGTTAATTACAAAGGGTGTCCCAAGATGTAATTGTATCTTTTGTTTATTAACCAATCACATGTTTTTGACGGGATTGGTCATTATTTGGAAAAACGGCATTTTTGTTTTGTACCTTTGCTAACATTTTAATCTCTACCAATCAATGTCTCTGTGTTAAGTCAGTATTATTGCTCTTACTGAATTAGTTTAACTTCTTAAGCTTTTTGATGTGGCCACATATGATGTCTATAAAGGATTCCTTTTGAACATTTTTGTGTCCAGTCATTTCAAAGAGAAATACCAGAAGCATTTATTTCATCAATTAGATATTAATATTGACTGAAATTGAGATTTTTTTACTATACATCAAACATTTGTCTTCTTTTTAAATAGCATTACATTTTCCACTGAACTTTTCGACCGTGTTATCATTCCCATGACTTTTGTCTTCTATTTTATTATTAACCAAATACTTTTCATCAGTGTCTCTGTGATATTTCTACTGAAATAAAATAATGGTTTGATCAGTGTATGAATTAAGTAACTAAAGAGGGATATTTCTTATAGGAAATGTACTAAGCATTTAAATTTGCTGTCTAAATATTAGGCAGTAATCCAAGAACTACGCCAGAATTCAAAAGTTTTCTGTCTTTTGCATAGTATTTACCAACAGTATAGGACTGTTACCTGAGTAACTGCAATATTCAGCATCTGAAGGCTGTTTTACACATCTATAGTATGTAGTGGATACTTACCATTTGGGACAAACTTAAAATAATTTAATGGAAGCTAGAGGTATTTTCCAGAGTCAACCTGGCAATGTATAGATATGTGACTGTGTCCAGAAGATCAATAATATAAGGTTGTGCTTAAGCTGCTCAGTCTGCTGCATATATTTTACTTTTCTGTCACCATAAAGGGGAGAACAAAATTAAACAAAAGCTGTTATTGATCATCCTTGAGTGCAATCCTTATTTACTTAGTGCCTTGGAATATTACAGTTTGCTTCAGTTTTCTCAATTCATTTAGAGTGCTAACCCAATCCAGAAGGAGGAAACATTTGTCAGATATATTATACACTGGGTAAGATTCCCTCCCAGGTACATAAGAAAGGTCATACTGCGGTCATTTAGCCCAGTACCCTGTGATCTGATAGTGGCCCTTGCCACATGTTTCAGAATGAACAAACTGGGCAATTGAGTGATCCATCCTGACATCCAGTCTCAGTTTCTGGCAATTGGAGGTTTAGGGACACCTAGAATATAGAGTTGCTTTTCTGACCATCTTGCCTAGTAGCCATTGGTGAACCTATCCGGTAAGAACTTATCTGATTCTTTTTTTATACTTTTATAAAGTTATACTTTTGATCGTCACAACATCCCTTGACAATATGTTCCACATGTTGACTGTGCAATGTGTGAAGACATAGGTTTGTTTTAAATCTGCTCCCTATTAATTTCACTGAGTAACCCCTTTTACCACATTTTGTTGTGTGAAGAGATATATAACACTTTTTCTCCACACCATTCATGATTTTATAGATCTCTATCATATCCCCCTGTCACTTGGTGTGGGTTTTTTGAGGGATCTCTGCTTCTCCTGGCTGGTCATCCTTGGTTAGTTCTCAGTCAGGTCAGTTCCTGGACCCTCACCTCCAATTAAATCTATTAGCCCTTCAATTTTAGGGCTAGCAGTCTCCTGGCTGTTTTCTTGGAAGCAACCTGGCATAGAGCTCTCAGCCCTTCCCTATCCTGGACCTTTTTGCCTCCTTTTCCTTCTCTGTATGGTCTCCTTGATAGCAGGCCTTCTTTCCTCTATTGGTTTCAGCTGTGGTGCCTGCCTCCATGATTGGCAGCTGCTTGCTTGTAAACAGGAGACACTCTCCTCCTCCTCCTACCAGTGTTCAATACAGGGGTGGTAGACCTAGTCCTTTCTTTCCTCCCTCCACATCTCTTCCAAGATGAACAGTCCCAGACCCAGTCCTTTTAATCTCTCCTATTATGGAAGCTGTTCCACACCCTTAATCACTTTTGTTGCCCTTCTCTGTACTTTTTCCAATTCTAGCATCTTTTTTCAGATAAGGCAACCAGACCTGCATACGGTATTCAAGGTGTGGGAGTACCATGGATTTATATAGTGGCATTATGATACTTACTGTCTTATTATCTATCCCTTTCCTAATGATTCCTAACATTGTTACCATTTTTGACTGCCACTGGACATTGAGCAGATGTTTTCAGAAAACGATCCACAGTGACTCCAAGATCTCTCTTGAGTGGCAACAGCTAATTTAGACCCCCTCATTTTCTATGTTTGTAAAGTAATACACACCAAATAAATACATATCAATACTGAATTTCATCTGCCATTTTGTTGTACAGTCACCCAGTTTGGTGAGATCCTTTTGTAAATTTTAATAGGCTGCTTTGAGTAACTTTATTTCCTCTGCAAACTTTGCCTCCTCAGTATTTACCCCTTTTTCTAGATCACTTATGAATATGCTGAACTGCACTGGTCCCAGTACAGATCCTTGGGAGACCCAGCTATTGATCTATTTCCAATGACATTTATTCCTACCCTTTGTTTCCTGTCTTTTAACCAGTTACTGATTCATGAGAGGACTTTCCTTCTTTTCCCATGACTGCTTCCCTTGCTTAAGAGCATAGGCATGGAAAATTCCAACATTGGAATTGTGTTATCCATTGGGTCCACTTGTCTACGTGCTTGTTGACCCCACTCAGAATTCTAACAGATTGGTGAGGCATGATTTCTCTTTACAGCAGTTGCATTGATTCTTCCTCAACGTGTAATGTTTGTCTATGTGTCTGATAATTCTATTTTTACTCTAATTTCAGTATACAAGTCAGGTAATGCCCCTGGAAATGGCAGGCCTGTAATGAAGCAGCACCATAAACTCCTGTAATCCCCTAAAAAAACAGCCTATGAGAGCTTAATGCTAGGAGATGCTCTTCATCCACACAGCTAGGGCTCTTATTAATCCCCAGACAAACTTTAAAGATGCTTTCCTGCAGTGGAATCTCAGCAGGAGAATAACGGCACTACTCCTGCCATTTTCTCTATGAGTTATTTCTTTATACAATGTAGCTATTGCCATGAGTGCAGGAGACAGGGCTGTTACTAGTTTTCTGGGGGTCTGCCCTTGTATTTGTTGGGAGTGACAAGCATAAATGAAAACTTTATAGTATCTCTTCTACTTGCCTCACTTTTTAAAATATTAGACACATCGGCTCAATTAAGAGCATTGAGTGTGCTTCTAAACTTAGTTACAACACTGAAAATCCATCATCATTAATGAAGTTATGTTAGTGTGATTGAGACCAAATTTTAAATTACATTTCATTTACCTTTTTGTATTAGGTATCACTCCCATTCACCCACAGCAGTGATGTTCCCTTCCCCCATGGAATGAGAGGTGCAGTGTATAAGAAAAATTAAATGACTAAAGAGAATCCAAGTCTTGCATGGAGTAAGCAAAGGAGAAGCAAAAGTGACACCATCTCAGCTTGTTGCTTGCTAATCCATAGGGAACCTGGGAGCAATGCTGGCAGATAGCATTGCTTGCTTCCTAGATCAGTGCTGGAATTCTAGTGAAGCTGAAGACCCCTAAAACAGCATAGTTCAATATCAAGTGAAATGCTACCCAAAGTATTGGCAAAATACATTAGAGGCTACCTCACTACGTTCAATTTATTAGTTTTTTTTAAAGTAATGTTTATTTTAAAGTAGAATCTATGTCCGTTTAAATGTCCATACTTGTCATTTTTTGAAGTTCGAAACATGCAATAGCTTGACAAGAAAAGAGGATGAGCTTTTCTTTTTCTCCTAACTCCCTTTCTTCTCTTTTTTTTCGTTGAAGAGTCTGATGACTATGGTTCAGATTTATAACAATGTATGGAGGTCAGTTCTTACCAGTTACACTGCTAGAACACCATAGTAATTCTCTTGATTTTAGAGATTTACAGAGATGAGAATTGAATCCAGAATTTGAGATCATTTAATTTTAATAGTTGTAACGTGTTGTGCATGACAATTTTTCCTACTGTAAATCTATTTATGCTGAACCTGTATAGTTGAAATTCATCCCAATGTAAGGCTCAATGTATCTCTCAAGCCCCATTCTGGTCCTATTTAGAAATGTGACTATGAGGAGGTGGTGTAGGCAAACTGGTGCTTTCCATCATCCATGTACCACTGCGGAGCTCTCCACAGTATGAATGCATGGCCTTGATTTGGGGGGGCAGACTATAGGAAAAGCTGCATGGTCCGCTACAAGTGCTTTTGCATCAACTGGAACAAAATGGTGGTGGGGGTGAGCAGGAAACTATATTGTGGCTGTGTCACTCTCTTTGAGTTGTGGGTTTGATTTCACATCTCTCCCTCTCCTTCATTTTACCTGAATGAACCAGTAACTAGTGTTTTTTTTAATTAGCCCTTTATTAAGCTTAGAGGCCGATTAGCCTGGCCAAACCAAACAAGTGCCATAGCACTCAATCCTCTATATGTAAAATTGTTCTGGTAGCAAACCTAATAAAATGGGGTTTTTTTATCTTTAATTTGATAAGTTAAAAAAATTCACTGTAAGAATTTGCAGAGATTTGAGCTAATAATGGAAAACAAAATGCAGCTGAGGAAGGATATCTCATCGAAGGGAAGATGTTTTATTTAGCTTTTACTTTTTATCTGTAGTAGCAGGAAAGAAGAGAGTGTGTGATCCAAAATAAGGGCAGAGAGAAAATGTAGGGGAGGGGAAAATAAAAGAAGAGGTATATATTAGAAAATAATAAATGAATGTAGCTGACAGAGAACATCAGCTGGATAGTTAGACTCAGATTTATTGAAGTCCCATATTTATGTGCAATTATAGAGGTTTTCAAGCCCTGCTCATACCACATGCAAAACTTTGAAAAACATTTTATTTAACTGCAATTCTGCTGGTAAATCAAAATATTCAATTGTATTTCTTCTTCTTCCCTCACTTTTTAAAAAAAATATTGGGCACAACAGCTTAAAATTAAGACCATTGAGTCTTCTGCTTTTAAACTCAGTTACAGCACTGAAAATCCAAAGGTATTGCATCAGTGTTAACAGAGTTATGTTAGTGTGATTGAAACTAAAATCTGCCTCACCATTTTAAAAGTTCATCTACCTCAGCTGCCTAGTCCTCCTATGAGGCCATAATTGTTCTGTGGGTGACTCACAAGCAGGACAGTGTGCTAGGAAAAATTACAATACTTCTCCAATCACCCTCCTGACCATTTTCTGATTTGTACTGGAGTTTTGAAAAGAACAAACAACCCTTGTTGAGCCATACATGGCACCCATATTATTACATATGTATCTTGTGCTTGACTTCTTAGGTCTCAGTCAGTGTTCCCACTCTGAGAGGCATTGAGCAGCCATATATTAATATATAGAGAGAGCCCAGCACAGATACAAACATTGAGCGTCTACTGCGGCACCCTACAACTGCCAGCATGGCTCTCCCTGACCTGACTCTGGCTTGTGGGGGACTCGGAGCCGCAGCCCAGTCATGATAAGAGCCAAGCAGGCAGCTGTGGGGAGCCACAGCGGACCCTCCACCTGCTCTGGGCGGGGGGACCCAAGCAGCCTCTAGTCTGTATCCCTGCCCCCCAGGCCACATGCCCTGGGCAGGTGGAGGGTCCACGCTGCAGTTCCTCATAGCTGCCCACCCAGCTCTTAGCATCAGAGCCCTGCACAGATACCAAATTTGTATCTGCATACAAGCAGCTATCCAATGGTCCACGAATATAAAGCAGATACCTGCTGATTTGCAGGGCTCTAAAGAAATGACCCAAACAGTTTACTTCCCTTGCTGAAATGTCCATTCTCAATGCTAGACTGAGTAATCATTTCAGATAGCCAATTTGCCTCTCCAGCAATATTGTACTAAATGGCTGAGATGCACGGGTCTCTCGTGGTAGCATCTAGGATGGCGCTGTCAGCAGAACAATACTGGAATACTGCTCTTTTAAAATGTCCTTTGTGGCTCTTGAAACTAATTGATTTGTGAGGTGGAGAAAACCCTAGATGCAGTTCAGAGGAGGATTCTACAGCCTCTAATAATGAAGCTAAGCAAATCACAACAAGCTTAACTACGCATGCCCATTACTGGCAGGAGAAATGGATTAACTGCTGAGTGGGCAGCCTGTGGCCAGATGCAGGTGTAGTTTAATAGTTCAGGAGGTTGTATGCTTTACTGGACCAAGCGAATCATATGTTCTAATCTGTTCTCTGATTTCCTATCTGGCCTTAGCCAAGTCATCTTTTCTGTGTTAATTCTCTTCTCTCTAAAATGAGGGTGTATACTTAAACTACTTACTGGGTGTGATGGGACAGATAATTATTTAGGGTTCCTAAAATGTTCTAAGTGTTTGGAATTTCTGTAATAAGAGAAAGAGAGAAAAAATAGAATGTGGGCAATTATAAGCAGAACAAGGGTTGAGAATGCTGGACACTACACTTGTGGTACCCCGAAGAATCAGCTCAACAATCTTCTTCCAGATTGTAAGGCCAGAACTGTGGCAGGTGACAGAAGTGGATTCAGAGGAGTCAATAAAGTTTAGTGACGGGACAGAAAATGGTTATACAGCACAATCTGAAGATATAAAGATAGTTTCTGATCATGCTGGGCAGATTCAGAGTCCTTTCTTGAGAAACAGGTAAAATAAAATCCAGAATTAGATATTATTGGGGTGTTCAAAAAAGCAGCCATTTATCATGGATGCAGAGTCCAGGAGTCCTGCACAGAATCCAGGGACAGCAGCTGCCTTCTCTGGACTGGAGTGGGTCTCTCAAATGTGAAAATGGCTTCTGCCTTTGGGTGCCAAGAAAGTGCTATGACTCCACACTGAAAAGGAAGAATGTGTAAGTGGAAAAACAAATGCAATAGTAAACCTTAAATGTCCATTGTTACGTATGCAACCTGCAGAGTACACTTACTTTAAAAATAAACTCATTTAAGTTAGCCAGCCAGTAGCCTCAGACATCAAGGTTTCCTCTGAACTGAGACTGGTCTCAGAGCTTTAAAGCTTGACCAAACACTGACGCAGCATTAATGCAGGAGCCTTGTCCCCTGAGACTACCTACCAAATGTACTTAATACGCTCACTGAATGTCTCCAATGCAATTATTGTAGGGGTAAAGAATCCTTACATAAATATTGTATGTAGCAGCTCCAAGGCATGTCATTATTGCTCTAAATGCATTGGTTTACTCCTGGATAGATGTATCTATTTAAGCTCATTATAAAAATAAGTTGAAAAGTAGTATTCATGCCATGGAAATAAGTACTGAATAGCAGTAAACAGCAACAGAGGAAGATGACAAAAACCTAGGTGACTGCATAATGAGGGACTAGTGCTTGTCAGCTACTTTTGAACCTGGGACTACTCTCGTCATGCAGTCAAATGTGCCACCAATAATCCACAGACGTGCACCACATTCCAGCTGCTTGTTAGGATCAAAGTTATTCCTTTATATCTGTTCATATTATTCCTTTTTAATATTATTTGGAAGAAATGGATAAATCTTCATGCATGTAGCACTGTCTGCCCTAGGGTAAAATATTTGTTTGTTGTCCTTACCTAAGTATGAGATAAAAAGTTCTGTGTGACTAGGACATGAGTACTCTTTATTATGTTCCCCCTGTGTCTTTTTCTGGGGGAGGGGAACACTGGAAAAATATAGACAACTATGTATCTGTGACAGGGCATCTTGCCCCGCACTGACCCTGAAGGGATTAACTCCGGCTTATGGGCTATGCAGGCCATGCCTCCTTGACTATGCTGTGCATGCTTCACCTGGAAACCAGGTATAAAAGGAAGCAGCTTGGCTCAGTTGAGGCTGACTACTGAGGAATGAGGAAGATGCACATTTCAGGCTCTACCTGGAAGAAGTGGAAGCCCCAGACCATGGAAGTCAGAGGTACCAACACCCTGGCTGATACCCAAGTACACGCAGACAGCCAAAGAAGGTTGGAGCTACTGGGAGCTGCACAGGCTGAGGAGCCCAAAGAAACCAGACAACTGCATTAGGAATGGGATATAGCCCATTGGACTAGTTGTTGCACTAGTGCTTTTGGTCAGATCTCCACTTACTGAGTTGCAAGCACTCTCGCCCCTGTGAGGGCCCTGCACTGGGACCAAGTGGTGTAGTGAGGGCCCAGATCATCCTATAATAGTCACCCATTTCCCTGGCTGGCCATGATGCCACTCCATCCTGTTGAGGCTGGCAGCCTTATTGGCTTGGATGTTAGGCCACACAGTCCTGAAGGAGAAGGCAGCCACATTTGACTGTGAATGTTGGGCCACGCTACCCTGACACTAAGGGCGATTGGGCAGATTTAGCTGCAAGGCTATAACAACCCTTAACCCCACCCCATAAGGGGACAAACATGCTTGCCCTGCAACAGTATCAATGGCTTTACCCGAATGTGTTCTTATAATCACTGCCTTTTGCAGCCTTCTCCCCTGTCCTAGCATTGATGCTTTAACCACTAGTAAATTATTGTGTGTCACTCCCTTAAAAACTTTTCTAAAGTTGTATTAGAAACAATTTTCTCTTCCCTGTAGGCTCTTCAACTGGAGTTCAGCCTGTTGAATCCAGATTAGGTTTGTTCAACTCAAATTCTTTTTTAAAAAAATAAAACCCATTGATAATTTTACCAGTAAATTTAGATTATAAGAAATTCTGAATTGCAAATAGAGAAAAAGAGCTTAAGAACTAACGGATATAATTATTTAGAGAGAATGGGTCAGACTTTGCACTCTGTTATACTAATTTTATGCCAATGTGACTCCATCGAATTAAAGGCATCACACTCATGTAATAGAGTGGTGCATCAGGCCCAGTGTTTTTCTCTATTGCAAAGTCAATGTTATAGAAAATGATATTAAAGTATAATTTCCATACTTCAGGGATTACCAGAAAATGACTCATGATAAACTCACTGCATTTCTGGAATTGGCATTACAACATAAATTTAGCCTCTCTTTTCAAATTCTTAAATATTTCAGGATATAATTTAAGAACATGTCATCCATTGCCTTCATTAATTCGTCTGGTAGTTTTGCAGAACCTTAATAGTAACTTTTACATCCACGCTACATAAGTAAAGGATTATGCAGGCAGCCTGGAAGCAAAAAGATATTCTGGAATATAAGAGACAGGAAAGAAGAGAAAATCCATATTCTTCTAGTTTTGCTAAGGCAATGTAAGTGCAATATATGACATTGTTGCTTTTGGAGGATCTGAATTTACCTCATTGGGGATTAAATTGTCAGACTTTCTTCTTTGGTAGATTACATAAGACTGTGCTGTATATACTGTTGCCAACATATTACTTATAGAAAAGAATAAATAAGAGAAAAGCAGATCTGACTAATAAATAATTCAGATGGCAATAAGACTCATTGCTCCCTGAATATGAATCATTTTTGCCTTTTTCCCCTGTACTGATTCCATTTAATTTGTCAAATATAGGTGGAATTTTCACAAACACCTGAAATATTTAGGAGCACAAATCCCACAGGTGCTATAGAAAATCCTGCCAATTATTAACATGTAGGAGTAAACTCAATACAGCGATTTATTTTAGTGTAATTTTATTAGTAATGTGCTTGGAGATGGACAATTTGATAAATCTGAGAAAAAGAAAAGGAATCAAAAATAGAAAAAATTAGACATAAATGTCCATTTATTCATGTATCACTTCGAACAAAAACTTTATTTCAATTGTAGGTATATTTTAAACAGTGTTAGTATGTCAAGAGCATTTGTTTAATCTCTAGATACATTTAAAAAGAATACAGCATATTTTCAAAGCAGAGTCGAAGTTTGCAATCTGTGATCCGTGGATCACACTGGCTTTCTGGAGAACTTGCTGGCCAGATGATCCTGGCCCCTCCTCCGTGGTTACACCTGCCAAGTTGCATTAATGACAGTTAAAACCACATGTTTTGCTGCTACTGATTTTCCATGTGAGTAATTGTTGCAGTTGCCACAGGGATGGTATTTGATTTCTCAGGAGAAGTTAAGTAATTTACATAATTGGAAATAGGAGGGTAGATGGCCAATAAGGCAGTCTCTCTGTTGATATGTGGTCCACTCAAAAATAGGGGTATCACTTGCATACCATTTTACTCCTCTAATATCCATTAAGGGTCTGGTCTGAAATCCACTGAAGTAATTTGAAAGACCCCATTGAATGCAATACACTTTGTATCAGGCCCTACCTGAAAACTTGCTTCTATCTTTCAGACAAAACTTGAAATTATGAAACACAGTCAGCAAATACGGAGATTCCTTTACACTGTGCTTTTTGATTAATCACCTGTTCACCAGTTACTATTCACTATAACTAATGAGTTAAGAGGTCATGGGTCTCTGGTTTATCCTTATTTTCTTTTTTTTAACAATTCAATTTCATGTCACTTACTATAAGCACCTTACCTGTCTCTGTTATCCCAAGAATGAGAAGAAATAGCAGACCAATTTTCATGCATTAATTTATGATTGTCTGCAAGAATTACCTTGTGCTCTTTCCTCCAGACGCCCAACATTTATTGAAAAATTCACTCCAGTTTGACACAAAATGAGTCAATATTGCTGGTGTTTTTAGACTGCTACAATCTCTTTTATCTCAAAACAGCAAAGATACAATGCTTGGCCGAGCACCACTGAGCAGTACAGCACATTAGAACACAAGTATGTTTATTTCCCCATTGGCCTAGGTAGAGAATCAAGTAAGTTGCATCTTACCTGACTTAAATGTGCATCAATAAATCTATAATTAATTACCAATATATAGTTACAGTTAATCTAAATGCCCTTGAGCAAGCTTGTGTTTGCTTCTTATAAAAAATCTCCTGTTCTCTAGCTGAAATAACGATAAGAAATCAGGATCAGCATTATTTCAAAACTTATTTATTTAAAAGGGGCTGGGGTGGGGCCTATTCCCTCTGTCTGGCTTTTAATGATAGCTTAAAAGACTTTTCTGATCATGACTAGCACCGTACTCCTTAAATTGTCCCATTGAAACTGTGAAGGCTACTAACTTGAGAGTTAGTACTCAGCAAAGTGACAAATCTGGCACAATTTGCCCTTAAGGAAATGACCATATTAAAATTAACGGTCATATTTGATGCCATTCTAGTAATATTTTATGTGCAACGCACAGCTCTGAAAGACATCCATATGACTTCCACTGAAATCAATAGAAATTGCATATGCTGTAAGTCAGAGGGCAGAATTATGGCCTCGTGACAAGAGCTGAGTGAACGTTTTCATTCAAAACTTATTTCAGTGAAAAAATGCAGATTTGATGAAACTGCAACATTTTGCAAATTTGTATTGATTTTTACCCAATTGTTTTTTTTTGAGGGGGAGGGGGGGCTCAAAATGTTACTTTTGACATTTTCAGTGTAGAATATTTTAATTTTTTTCTTGTAATGACTTTTGTTTCAACATTTCCTTTTGGTTTTGATTGGAAAATAATAATAATAATAATAATAATAATAATTGAAATCAAAATTAATGTTTCCAGTACTTGAAATTGCCAGCTGACCAAAAAATCTGCTATTCACCCAGCTCTATGCATACCATGATTTGTAGAGGTGCTAAGCACCCCAGCTTCTGATTTAAATCAATTGGACCTGCAGGTGCTTGGCAATCCTTAAAATCGGGCTGCTAATCTCTCTCTGCCGCAGCATCTCCATCTGTAAAATGCACTTAGAACTGCTCTGCTTCCCGGGGATACTGGAAGTGTTATGTCATTAATATTTGGAAGGCATGTAGATAACACAGGCAGGAAGACTAGGTACGGACACCAGGAAGGGGAAGGGATGTCACAAAAACAGATGACTGAACCCTGAAGTTTGAATTTTCTCTTGGAAATGTTGTGACTTTTGGTGAGGACAGGTGTCAAGATTATGTCCAGAATTTTCAGGAGTTTGTGCAAGAAAAACTGACAATTTAGACATCTAAAAATGGAGTTTGAGGCTCCTCTGAGCATATATAGCCTTTTCGAAGGAGACATAACAGACACTGTGCACCAGTTTGGGAAGAAGGGAATAGGGTGAGACAGGAGAACACTTATGGCATGGCTATTTCCCTAATGTTTTAAAGAGTCCTAACAGGGGCCCTACACACTCAAACAGGTGTCTAGTCTAGTTATAATTCAAGCATGACTGAGTCACCAAGCATAAATTAACACATTCAGCTCAGCTGGCCACTCATTGGCTCACAGAGGTGTACCTACAGACCCTATTACACAGTGACTAAGAGGTCACCTAATACAACTGCCTGAGATATCTGTGTAATAACTATTTGCAGCACTAAACCTATTATTATATCACACATCTTTATAGAACATTTGGCATCATAGGCTGATAAACCTTCCCACCTTCATCATCCCACCATCTAACACAGGTGGGAAGGCCTGTGTTATCTACGTGCCTTCCAAATATTAATGACATAACACTTCCAACATCCCCCGGGAAGCAGAGCAGTTCTAAGTGCATTTTACAGGTTTTGCTAAAGTTCGGCTTTTACCTGTGTCTCCACTATTATTAGGTCTGCTGGGTCTGTAGGTACCTCAAAGGAAGAGGGAAATTGCCAGTAATTTCTCTTGGTGAGCCCTTCTTCCCCTTTTAAAAGAGAGGCAATTTCATTGCCTCTTTCATCATCTAATGAGAAAAGTTCTGAAGTAATTTAATGAATAATGGATTTTGCAACAATCATTCTATTTGGCTTTTTTTTCAGAGGATTCTCTATAGAGCAAAAACACATGTTCCAGCTCGTCTTCCCTCCTTTGTGGTAAGAAAATTTTAATAAATTATAAAAATTAAGAAAAGGAAAGGACCATCTCTGTGTGCACCTGGCAAACAGGCAGAAAAGGAAGATTAGTGTGAAGAAAAAAGCACCTTTAGCTATATTAAAGTACTCTGAAGTTCCTATAGACTCTCAATACAATAGACTACCTGCATAATAGACAGGCTGAAAAGGTTACAATTACCGTTGAATTCACCCCGGCTTGAAACATTTGTCTGGGGTATCTCTGAATGCTCGGATTCTATACGTTGCATGGAAAGGAAAAACACCAACAATAATCTGGAAATTTTTGAGTGGAGGAACAAAGAAAATAGAGCTAGGTTGGGGCATTAATGCCTTGACTTATGCTGGGGGGCATGCAGGGGAGATTCCTCCAGTGGAGCGAGACATGCTATATCATCCTTAAAATGGGTTCCAATATTTGAAAATGGCCTAGTGCCACGGGGATAGATAAATTACTTCTCAGTGCCAGCCTATGAGTATTTTTCATGATGAAATGCTCACTGTGGAATTAGTGTTGTATCAGGAAGACTTTGGAGCTTGACTCTACTGAGAAAGGGAAAAGACAGCAGAATATCAGTAATATTTTCCTAAGAAAGATATCTATTAACGTGAAAAATAACCCACCAGGAAAGTGGTGGAAGCCACCTCGCTCCTGGAGACTAGATAAATACTAGAGACTATCCTGAAATAGCACTGAGATGAACTGTGCTTTTTCATCATTAACTTCTCTGATATTCTGGAAATAGTGACTCATGTATATCTGAATATGGTGATAATTCTGCATCCACTAAGGAGCAGTGATGGGAGATGATAAAGTTTGAAAGTTAAGTTCCAAAAGTACTGAAAATTTCAGGGGGTTGTCCAAATCATATTAAAACTTATCCATACCTCTTTGGTCTGGAAATTCGATGAGGATAGTTTTTTCTCTTGGTATATTTGGTATTTCTGCTTCCTTTCCTGGACAGAATCTTACAGCATAGAGGTAGCAAAAGATAGTGGTAATGGAAAAGTTTACTGTGCTTTTTAGAACATTAAACTTAAAAATGAAATACTCAGATACTAGATGAAGGTTTAGGCAGGTTTTTTATTTTATCTGAATCATTCATCCATCCTATTAAGGAGAGGCAATGTTGGCAAATTGCCTTACCTGCAGAATCTGCAGCATGCTCATCAATATCTCTACCAGGAATGTTACATAAAGGTAATTCATTTATTGGCACATTTGACCCTCCCTATTTTATGCATAGCTTTGTCAAAGCTGATTGGAATCAAATCAGTCAAACGGTCAAATTTACTAATTCTAACAAGCAGCAGCCTCCAGTTACACAGTTATCAGAACACTGCCCTTTCCTAGCCCTCTACAAGGTGGATCAATGCAATTATCATCCGCTGACATATGGCAAGGAGCTATGAGTATTTTCACATGAACTAAATTGAATGGGACACAAATCATCGACTTATGTCAAGGAAACCAGAGTCAGCACCTGAAATATAGAAAATTTCAGTAGGAGTTGACAGGCAGTGAGGAAGGAAAACAGAACAGAATGTTGTTGATATTGCTGTGGACAAAAATCACTCAACCATGGTGCAGGTTAATATTTGCCCTGTCACCCAGAGTAAGTAAAGAAGTGCAGTTTGATCTGCACTGTGCATGTCTGTTTTACTTATAGAAGTGTTTGCTTGTTCATTTTCATATTCTGTCCAATGGGTAAGTGTCTCTATTCACTTAACAAGTACGTTTTGTTAAATATAATCAGTTACACTTATACTTCTCTTCCTCTTTAATGCCCATCTGTCAGCTCTTCAGTGACAATAGGGCCAAATAAAGTCTTTCTACCACTTTGTCTTGTATCAGTTTCATTAATCTTTAAAACTTTTTATTCTATGTCATGCTTCACCATGTCTATCCAATGTTTTTCCTTTATTTCTAGTTCCTTGCACTCTGATATGTATGATCATGTATGATCCCCTTTCTGGGTCAATTTTTGACATATTTCCAAGCCATCCAGTCTTTCTTGAGTCTGCTGTAATAGCCATTTTCTGAGTAGTAGCTGTGTTAGTCTGTATCCACAAAAAGTATGAGGAGTACTTGTGGCACCTTAGAGACTAAACAATTTATTTGGCTGTAAGCTTTCGTGGGCTAGAACCCACTTCATCAGATGTATAGAGTGGAACATACAGTAGATAGATAGACATGCAGAGAGCATGAAAAAGTGTAGGTTGCCATACAACTTTAAATGGTTTAAACAATTAAGGTTTAAATAATTAAGGTGAGCTATTAACAGCAAGAGAAAAAAAAACTTTTGTAGTGATAATCAGAACAAGAGGATATTTCAAGCAATTGGCAAGAAAGTGTGATTAACAGTAGGGGGATACTTAACATGGAGAAATAGATTGCAAACATGGGGAAATTGAATCAATTTGTGTAATGACCCAGCCACTCTCAGTCTTTATTCAAGCCTAATTTAATGGTATATAGTTTGCAAATTAATTCCAGTTCTGCAGTTTCTCATTGGAGTCTGTTTGTGAAGTTTTTTTGTTGAAGAATTGCCACTTTTAAATCTGTTACTGAGTGACCAGAAAGATTGAAGTGTTCTCCTGCTGGTTTTTCAGTGTTATGATTCCTGATGTCAGATTTGTGTTCATTTACTCTTTTGCATAGAGACTGTCCAGTTTGGCCAATATACATGGCAGAGGGGCATTGCTAGCACATGATGGCATATATCACATTGGTGGATGTGCAGGTGAACGAGCCCCTGATGGTGTGGCTGATGTGATTAAGTAGTATGATGATGTCTCTTGAATAGATATGTGGACAGAGTTGACATTGGGCTTTGTTGCAAGGGTAGGTTCCTGGGTTAGTGTTTTCATTGTGTGGTGTGTGGTTGCTGGTGAGTATTGGCTGAAGGTTGGGGGGCTGTCTGTGAGAGAGTACTGGTCTGTCTCCCAAGATCTGTGAGAGTGAGGGATCATCCTTCAGGATAGGTTGTAGATCCTTGATGATGCGCTGGAGAGGTTTGAGTGGGGGGCTGAAAAGTGATGGTTAGTGGCGTTCTGTTACTTTCTTTTTTGGGCCTGTCCTGTAGTAGGTGACTTCTGGGTACTCTTCTGGCTCTGTCAATCTGTTTCTTCACTTCAGTAGGTGAACACTGTAGTTTTAAGAATGCTTGATAGAGATCTTGTAACTGTTTGTCTCTGTCTGAGGGATTGGAGCAAATGTGGTTGTATCTTAGAGCATGGCTGTAGACAGTGGATCGTGTGGTGTGTCCTGGATGGAAGCTGGAGGCATGTAGATAAGTATAATGGTCAGTAGGTTTCCAGTAGAGGGTGGTGTTTATGTGACCATCGCTTATTAGCACTGTAGTGTCCAGGAAGTGGATCGCTTGTGTGGACTGGTCCAGGCTGAGGTTGGTAGGATGGTAGGATGGAAATTGTTGAAATTATGGTGGAATTCCTCAAGGGCTTCTTTTCCAGGGGTGCAGATGATGAAGATGTCATCAATGTAGCACAAGTAGAGTAGAGGTGTTGGGGGATGAGAGCTAAGGAAGCATTGTTCTAAGTCAACAGTTAAAATGTTGGCATACTGTGGGGCCATGCAGGTACCCATAGGAGTGCTGGTGACTTGAAGTTATATATTATCTCAAAGTGTGAAATAGTTGTGGGTGAGGACAAAGTCACAAAGTTCAGCCACCAGGTTTGTCATGACATTATCAGGAATACTGTTTCTGATGGATTGTAGTCCATCTTTGTGTGGAATGTTCGTGGAGAGGTCTTCTGCATCCATAGTGGCCAGGATGGTGTTTTCTGGAAGATCACCAATGGATTGTAGTTTCCTCAGGAAGTTGGTGGTTTCTCGAAGATAGCTGGGTGTGCTGGTAGCGTAGGGTCTGAGGAGAGAGTCTGCATAGCCAGACAGTCATGCTGTTAGGGTGCCAATGCCTGAGATGCTGGGGCATCCAGGATTTCCAGGTTTATGAGTGTTGGCTCTATTCTTGCATTTAAAGTGTTGGCTGTAGGAAGCACATAAGGCAGATTTTGTCAACATAGTGTGAAGGGGTTATTCAAGTAATTGGGAGTACTTAACTAACAATGGACTTTGGGAGATGCCAATCCGCATCTGAGCTTTCCTGGGAACATTCAAATTAACATGTAAACAATGGTGTCAGCCTGCAAAAAGCTGAATCATTCATAGACCTGTGACTTGCCCAGGTGGCTAGAGACCCCATCTAGTGGCTGTGATTTTGCAAAAGAGAGACCATATAAAGTCCTGGAAACCCCTCCATTTTGTCTTCATCTGGCTCAGAAGATAGCCTCTCCACCCCAAAGAGATGCCTGAAAGAAACTGAAACAAAGGACTGTAATTACAGGGATGTGAGTGATAGCTGGACCCAGACTAGGAGGAAGTCTAGTCTGCAAAATAAGTGAAATTTTGATTGCCAAGTGTCAACAGCTCTGATGCAGAAGAAGCAGTGGTAAATTAGAAAGACAGCAAGCGTTACCTAAATACATAACATATGCAGAGTATACAATGTGAGACTTTTGTTTGACAGTGCTTAGAAAGATGTGATTAAGTACTATTAAATCTTCAGTCTGGTTATCAGGCATTCTAATACAAGATTATTAGTGCATAGTGAGGGGTATAGAGAAATAAACCATGCAAATAAATCAGTGAATTCTTTTCTTTTTTTTAGAATTTTCACTCTTAACCTTCAGGCTACCATGGACTCATGTCTACTTCCGCCTTATCCCATTCTTTGGAAAGTGGTATGAAAAAATACCAGCTGCCTAAGGACTAACTTCAGAGCTTTTCAGTTTTTCTCTTTTCTGCTTCCCTTGAAGATGTTGAAAGCTTCTCACCCTTCCTCAATTACTCCAGGTCCATCTTTCTCCAGGCACCTTCATTCCATTGACCATTTTTTACAGACTCTTATAATATCTTTGGCTTTTACTTAAGGACTGTATCCACCCAGGCCTTAAAGGGAACAGCTCTGCTGCAGATCCTGAAGAAAAACTGAACACAAGACTGCTTTCAGGCCTTTCATATGCTGAAAAAGCTCAGAATTCACAAAATGATGTTTAAGGGTTTTGACAAGAAAACAGTGACCTTGGCAGACTAGATGTCAGCTCTTACCAAGACTGCAGGCATTAGCTAAGAGCTAACAAACTCATGGCTGGACACCAGACCAGTTTACCAGTACATTTGTTTTGCTCAAAATTGATATTAGTCTTGTTTAGACACCACAAAATGCTTGTAAGTTGCTGCATGCATTAATCTCATATATAATGTTTGTATTCCATGCTATAAGAAAATATGTATATTTTGTTGTATAACTTTGAAACTTTGCTGTGAACTTAAGAGCTCATGCATGGGAATCATCCCTTCCCAACCCCTCTCGCCCTCTAATCGAGAAGGACTGTCAAAATCCGATGGGCCATCAAGGAACATTACAATTTGTTATTGTGTCTATTGCACCTGAGAAATGCTAAGTACAACGAAGCTCATCCCATGGATTTGGGGCTGAATGAAAGCAATAAAACAAAGTCAGAAAAAAATTCCTTCTTTTTTTAAACTCTGACAGGACTAGAGATACCTAGCTGAAGCCACAGTTCCCCAGGGCTGCCCCAGAAAGATACTTTGAATTGATAAATCACTACAGCTCTGTCATTCCTAGGACTTTGATAAGTGAAGTGTGTTTGCTTTAACCTGTAAATAACTCTTATTTCTTTTTCCTAATTAATAAACCTTTGGATAATTTATTACAGGATTGGCTACAAACATAGTCTTTGGTTGAAGATCTAGGGTACCAACTGATTTGGGCTAAGTGATTGATCTCCTGGGACTAGAAGCAACCTGCATGGGGTGTGAGTTTTGGTATAAGAGGGCATTTATTTCTAAGTCTGGTTTGTCTGCATGGCAAGATAGACTGGAGAGTCTAAGGGGACTGTCTGTGACTTGATGGTAAGACTGTTACAGTGATCCAGGAGTTTACACGTGTTATTGGCTTGGTGAAATCTAATTCTAGAACACACCACCGCAAGTATAAATCTAAAAGCCACCACAAGTATACAATGGCCCTGATTCTCAGTCAGTTTTTCTCTACACTGAGTGAAGAAAGGGTAGGGGAAAGGTAACTTTAAACTACTTTTTTTCTCCCTTAATCTGGCACTGCACAGGGGCCAGCAGTGCCTCTGGTGTTGGACCATCCTTGGGATGCTCGTACGTGCACTCTGACTAGTCAAACAGCAGTGCACTCCTACCGCAAGCCTGCCTCTGAGTGCTAGGAACTGGCCGAGTGGAGTTCTGCTTTGAGAGTTTTATGCCCACACAGGAGTCCCCTTCATGAAGAGGCTAGTTCTCGAGGACCATTTCTGCACCCTTCAGGAATCATGTCAAGCAGCCCAGATGAATGGAGAATCGGCCCCTAAGAATTTTTAATGTGGCAAATATCTTCAAGGTTTATAAAGAATTATATGAAATGCCACTGTGTCCTCCTCCATGTTCTGTCTCTAGTGCTACTGCTGGTGCTTCTCCTCACTGCTTACATATTTGGTGGTTTGCTAGTTTGTTTTGTTTGCTTGTTCTAGTAGTATTTGTTTCTTTAAAATGTTTTAAAGGATTTGAATGACAGCAGGAAAAGTGACTTTTGGCTTCATCCCATATGCAACAATTTTTGCCCCATGCATAGCATGATTTCTTAATTATAAATAAGTGTGCAGTTATGTTACTATAAACTCTCATAAGTGGAGAAAAAATAAGGCTCTGTGCCAGTATGTCATAGTTTTCTTCTACTATGAACTGTCATTTCCTTATATCCCATCCTATCCTCTACAGAACAGAAATAAAATGGACTTATATCCTATTCTTCAGAACCCTGCAATAGTGAGGAATCCCTATATCTCCAAGGGACAAAATTCTGAACTTCAGAGTCTTATCCAGTCAACCTTTTGTGCTTAATGTCTTTAGCAGAATTGCATACACACATGCTAACAGATCATTGTGCATGCAGTACTGGGAATTGTGTGTTCAAACTGGTACTTATAAGAAAAGTAAAATAATTATGGAAATGGTGAATTTCGGATTGTTACTTCTGAAATTGAACTTTAACTCATGAAAGATGTATATTCATGATGTAGACTCTTTTTTATTATTTTTATTTTTTGGTCAATCGGTTTTATTTTTACTTTCTATCAGTTCAAATTTCAGTGAGAATCCCTGGGTAAAATCCACTGCTTTCCCTACTTCTAACTCACTGTAAAAATAAGTTTGGGGAGACATTGTGTTGGAAAGATTCCACAAACTGTTTTTCATTCTAGGTTACAACTTTTTGCTAAACAGATTCAGAAAATGGCATCTAGTTGTTTAGAGGTAAAGGAAATTATTTCTAATTATCATCTGACCGTGGGATTCCACCAACTTTTACCAGATAAGGAAGTGTTTCAAATCCACATGTATAATTTTTGTTTATACACATGTGACAGTTATCTGAAGTGAAGCCCTCTGATGTACACCAGGCTTCAAAAAGCAGAACAATGCCTTCTGCTGATAAGCAGATAAGCCTAACATCAGTACAAGGTAAATTGGTTGAAACTATAGTAAAAAACAGAATGATCAGACACCTAGAGGAACATGACTTGTTGTGGAAGAGTCAACATGGTTTTTGTAAAGGGAAATCATGCTTTACTAATCTGTTAGAGTTCTTTGAGGAGGCCAGCAAACGTGCACAAGAGTGATCCAGTAGATATAGTGTAATTAGAGTCTCTGTAAGCCTTTGACAAGGTTCCTCACCAAGGACTCCCCAGCAAAATAAGCAGTCATGGGATAAGAGGGAAGGTCGTCTTATGGTTCAGCAACTGGTTAAAAAAATAGGATGCAAAAGGTAGGAATTAAATGGTCAGTTTTCAGAATGAGAGAGGTAAATAGTGGTGGTCGCTGTTAGGATTGCCTCCCCACTCTGAACTTTAGGGTACAGATGTGGGGACCCGCATGAAAAAAGAAATACCGCCCCCCCAGCTTATTTTACCAGCTTGGGTTAAAATGTTTTTCCCCAGAACACAGCTTCTTCTGTATCTGGACCTGGTACACTGCCACCACCAAAGTAGGTTTAGGGTAGTTTGGGACCCTTTTTTTCCTTTTCACTAACCCCCCCAAACTTTTTCCTTCCCTGGGAAGCTTGAGAGAAAAAAAACAAACCTCGCCTGCTTTTGTGAGACGTGCCCGATTTAAAACCAGGATTTTACACAATGAAAAACAAGCAGTTAGCTTTTTAAAAGAAAGATTTTAATAAAAGAAAAAAAGAAAGGAATAAATCCCTTATAACCATTAATAGAACAGCATTTACCATAATTAACAACAGGATTTAGAAACCAAACCTCTTTCCTGAGGCAACTTTTTTTACTGTTGATATTTTTGCTGAATTTTACAATTTTAAGAAGCACCCAGCCAACACTCACCACTGAGAACCCTTCAAGTGATAAAAGAAGGTAAACTTACTGACTACAGTACTTGATAAAATTTTATAGTTACAGTGAAAGACATAGCTGTGTTTATTTTATAGCCGAGGTGAACAGAGAGAGACCCACAGAGAAACTGAAACTTAAATTTTTTTGTTTTTTGAGGAATTTTTTATTGGTTAGTTGTTCACCTTTTAGGTTACCTTTAGCTTAACCCCTTACAGGTAAACACTAATTCTAGGCTACTTTACACTTATGACAGTCCCCCAGGTGTTTGTTCTGGGAACAGAGCTGTTCAACATATTTATAAATTATCTGGAAAAGGGGGCGAACAGTAATGTGGCAAAATTTGCAGATGATACAAAATTACTGAAAATGGCTAAGTCCAAAGTAGACTATGCAGAGTTAAAAAGGAATGTCACAAAACTTGGTGACCGGGCAACAAAAGTGCAGATGAAATTCAATGTTGATAAATGCAAAGTAATGCACATTGGAAAACATAATCCAAATTGTACATACTAAATGATGGGATCTAAATTAGCTGTTACAACTCAAGAAAGATCTTGGAGTCATTGTGGATGATTCTCTGAGAACATCAGCTCAATGTGCAGTGACAGTAAAAGCGAACAATCTTAAGAACCATTAAGAAAGGGATAAATGAGACAGAAAATATCATAATGCTTCTATAAAAATCCCTGGCGCTCCCCTGGTGCAGATCTAGCCACCCCATCTCAAAAAATATATATTGGAATTGGAAAAGTTACAGAGAAGAGCAACCAATATTATTAGGGAAATGAAACAGCTTTTTTATCAGGAGAGATTAAAAAGACTGGGACTCTTCAGTTTGGAAAAGAGACAACTAATTGGGGGATGTGATACAGGTCTATAAAATATTGACTGGGTGTTGAGAAAGTTACTAAGGAAATGTTGTTTATTCCTTCTCATAACACAGGAACTTGGGGTCACTCAATTAAATTAATAGGCAGCAGGTTTAAAATGAACAGAAGTTCTGCACACAGCACACACAGAGGTGTTCATTTCCAGGAGATGTTGTGAAGGCCAAAACTATAAAAGAGTTCAAAAAGAACTCTAAGTTAATGGAGGATTGATCAATCAGTGACTATTAGCCAGGATATGCACAGATGCTCTGAATGTCCCTAGCCTCCATTTGCCAAAGCTGGGAATTGCCAACAAGGAATGGTTCACTTGATTGCCTGTGCTGTTCATTTCCTATGAAGCATTGACCACTGTTGGAAGACAGGATACTGGGTTAGACTGACCATTGGTCTGACTCAATATGGCCAATCTTACATTCTTAAGTGTTTGCAAATTCCATCTCTCCGACGAGTTTTGTCTTCACTTTGCAGAAGCAGTACTGGTCTGGAAGACTTCATCTTCTTGAAACCAAAAGTGGCTTCTTTGTTCTTCTTAGCTTTCTTGATGCTGATGCTGAAAATAGCTAAGTCCAAAATAGACTGTGAAGAGTTAAAAAGGAATGTCACAAAACTTGCTTAGAAAGATGAGAGGAACAAGCTGAGCTGAGTATTGAGAGCGTAAGAGTACATAAAAGAGTAACGTGTATAAAGAATACACTGGGCTAAGGGAATAAGGAAAAGAGCACACGAGTTCATATCTTAGTTCAAAGAAATTTATACTCATTTTGTGTGGATAGTCCCATTGAAGGTAGAAGGTGCTGCCTGGATTCAAATATCTGCTGTTGTCACCTTCTATTGGCTCAGTTCCTTCCTTAGATGGCCTTGTAGCATCTTCAGAGTCTATTCAGTTACAGAAAACCCTGTTTCTTCCTATTTCATTCAACAGTTTGTTGGTCCAGAACAAATTCACATGAAATTTGGCTAATGTTATTCATGGTTTCAAACTGGAAAGTAATTGAATCTTGTGTGGTTTCGTTTGAAAGGTGAACACTTCATTACTTTGAAATACTGCTATAAAGCATACTATATCAACAACTGGAGGTAGTGATGCTCAAATTTTACCCTTGAATATAGTCTTGTAGTCCCTGTAGTGCCAGGGGGAGCCCATTTATGCCTCCAAGGACAGAATTTTCAAATGACACAGTTTGTGGCCATATACAGGTATTGTAAGGACAATAGGAGAAAAAACAGTTGGTCTAGAGTGGTCAAGGAAAACCAAATCTCTCAAATTTTACAGAGTAAAATAGTTGTAACAACTTGGAAGTTCACTCAGAATCACAGAATCGCAGAAAATCAGGATTGGAAGGGACCTCAGGAGGTCATCTAGTTCAACCCCTTGCTCAAAGCAGGACCAGTCCCCAACTAAATCATCCCAGCCAGGGCTTTGTCACTTTAATAAGTGCCACTTAAAAGCTTGTGAACATGGATTAGAGTAGAAAAAGCAGTTCAAGCTGTGAATGCTAACCTTCACTAGAAATGACTGCTGTAAAAGAAGGGAACAGGAGGAGCTTGGGATCTCAGAATGCATGGCAATATTCATATATTTTTACACTTAAGGCTTGAAGACTTTCATTTTACTCCTACATAGTTATATACCCTAGACATATGGGAACAAAAAGCAAAACAGTAGACAGATCCTAAATTAACGCCATCCCCTTTTTAAGAGACCAATTCACTACTGGCAAAAATAAATCTGCTCCCTCCTGTATATTTTTGCTGGGCTTGATTTTATTTTTGAAATGGGTTGTTTTTTTAAAAATTTAATATTTTTAAATAAATGGCACATCTTTTCAACCTCCTTAATCTCTTTTACATTATTCTGTAAATTGTGCCTGAAGGTTTACATTTACAAATAAACCCACACATTATTTGAAGTTTCAGATCTGTACTGCAGTAAGTAGCTATAGTAAGACAAAGTGATTGCATGGAATCAGCCCTGTAACTATGCAGCCACATGTGGTACAGGAATGCTCAGCCTATAATAAGGATTTTAATCTTTCTAGAGGCTTGTCATAAGTGTGAAGTAGCCTAGAATTAATGTTTACCTGTAAGGGGTTAAGCTAAAGGTAACCTGAGAGGTGGACAACTGACCAATGAGAAACTCCTCAGGAGACAAAGGATTTTAAGTTTCAGTTTCTCTCTGGGTCTCTCTCTGTTCACCTCGGCTATGGGATGAACACAGCTATGTCTTTCACTGTAACTACAAGATTCTATCAAGTACTGTAGTCAGTAAGTTTACCTTCTTTTTATCACTTGGAGGGTTCTCAGTGGTGAGTGTTGGCTGGGTGCTTCTTGAGATTGTAAGATTCAGCAGAGATATCAACAGTGGGAGAAAGTTGCCTCGCGGGGGAGGTTTGGTTTCTGAATCCTTTTGTTGATTATGGTAGATGCTGTTCTATTGATGGTGTGACAAAGCTCCAAGTCTGTACTTGTGGGTCCTGCGCTTCCTGGCAGATTTAGGGGCTACAGAAACTCATCTAGGCCCCACAGTGACCTCCCTTTCTCAGTATAATTGGCAAGAGTCACCACCTAGTGAGTTGCCTTCATCACAGGCCAGTATGGAAGATGGAAAAAGGGGGGAGCCCGGGCCCGCCCTCTACTCCGGACTCCAGCCCAGGGACCCTAATAGTATCAGCTAAGATGGCTGACCTTTTAGGCACAAAACACAATACAATTCCCTGGGCTACTTCCCCACATCAGTCCCTGCTTCTTCAAACTCCACTTCACCCTTACCTCAGGGCCTCCCTCCTTCAGTATGATATGTTGTCCACCACTCAGTCTCACCAACAGCATAACTTCCTTCCACAGCTCCTGACACCCACACCCACCTGACTAACTGGGAGGTTTTTATCTGGTTTCAGCCAGTCCCTGATTGGCTTCAGGTGTCCCAATTAGGCTAGCTGTTTCTACTCCTTTCTAGAAGGTTCTTAATTGGCCCCAGGTGTCTTGATTGGCCTGGAGTAGCCTTTGTTTGGCTATCCAGGGAACAAGGACCTGCACATCCTGAGACTAATATACCTGCCTTCCAGCACTCTCCTATATCCTTCTGGTCTGACTCCGTCACAATGGTTATAAGGGATTTAGTCCTTTCTTTTTTTCTTTTATTAAAATCTTTCTTTTAAGAAGCTGACTGCTTGTTTTTCACTGTGTAAGATCCCGGTTTTGGATCGGGCACGTCTCGCAGGAGCAGGCGAGGTTTGTTTTTTTTCTCTCAAGCTTCCCAGGGAAGGAAAAAGTTTGGGGGGTTAGTGGAAAGGGAAAGAAGGGTCCCAAACTACCCTAAACCTACTTTGGTGGTGGCAGTGTAGCAGGTCCAGACAGAAGAAGTTGTGTTCTGGGGAAAAACATTTTAACCCAAGCTGGTAAAATAAGCTTGGGGGGGTTATTTCTTTTTTCATGCGGGTCCCCACATCTGTACCCTAGAGTTCAGAGTGGGGAGGCAATCCTGACAAGGCTTTTTTTAGTCTGCCAGAAATGTAATCCAACAAGTTTTACTGCCTTTCAGTTAGTTGGCCTATCTCTAAGAGCTGCCACATACTGCTCTGGGGAAACAAAGCATCAGAAAATTCCCAGGAGCAATGGGGAAGTTGATTCCAATAGCTATAAAGACATGAGTGGTATAATCTACATTGTACTCAGTATGGAATAGAAATCACTAAGGGGTTTAACTGGGACAGACTTAGTCCCCCACCCTGGGCCTAATATGCCACAAGGCTCTGGGAGAGGCTTTATTGGTTTAGTAGAAGCGTCAGGCCAACATAATCTGCCCTAAGATATCCCGCCTCAGAAGCCTTGGTGTGTAGGTGATGGCAGGGACATGTCAGGGATGGGATGTTAGACTACTCTCAGTAATGCAATGCAGTTCCCTAGGAAAATTCTGGGCTGCTATGGAATGTAGAGGACTCTTTCTTAAATTATGGGGAAGAATAGGAGCAAAAAGTTGAATTATGCATTTGTGGCATAATGCACCTTCTCCAAGGTGAGGATGGAGTTGGTAGAGGGTGGATCAGGAATATTAGCTAGGGACCTCCCAGTTCTTCTAACCAAAAGCACAGAAGAGTTGGTAAAATATTAAGATGCATCAGCTTCCATTAGTTTTCTCTTCTGTGCCGTGGAACCCTCTCCTTGGGGAAAATGAAAAGGCAGCTGTGCAAAAAAAGCTATGACCAACAAGGCTGTGAGAGCATTGCTCTTGTTTTCTCCTCATTACAGGAGAACACAGGACTTTCGTCTTTAATTTTTTGCTATTTTTAAAGAGTACAGAATATACTGTATGGAGTAAATAGTAGCTGGAAATCAAAGCTTTTGATTCAGAGCTATACTTCACAAACTGGTTAGAAATATGTCAAATAACAATATTTACAATTAAAACATGATTTACTTAAAATTGGGGGGGAGTGTTTGTTTTCCCTGCTAATTTATTTTTGAGAACCTTTTAGATTATGAAACCAGTTTTTCAAGAACTGCAGTTACCATAGCAAATGCCACAACAGTCACAATTACCATATCATGTTGGAATATATATTCTACATGATGATACAATTGCTATAGTAACTATGTAGCTATTAAACAGAAATACAACAGCAATTTTGAAAATCTTTTCAATGAATTGTCATCTTGTTTTGTAAATGTGCCATTTGTTATAACTTTTTTCCTTTACTGAAATTTTTTCATTAGTACCATCACTATATAATTACACAGCAATTACAAGGGTAGAGCAATAGATGTACAGTATCTATATTCAGAAAATGAATTTATTATTGATAAGAAAATCTTTAAATAATTACAGAATGCAGTGTGGCTTGGTAAGCCTCCCTTTCCATTATGCATTGTAGTTGTAGCTGTGTCAGTCCCAGGTAAAAGAGACAAAGTGTGTGAGGTAATAGCTTTTATTGGACAAATGTCTGCTCATGAGTGAGACAAGCTTTCAAGCCATACAGAACTCTTCTGGATGTCTAGGAAAATATTTGGTCAAATAAAAGATATTACATCACCCACCTTTTCTCTCTGTACATTTGTTCATTAGAAAGATACTGTAACTAAAGCCTTCTCTATCTTCTAATTTTCATTACCATAGGAAACCACTAAACCATTGTATACTTATGGAAATTTAACACACTGTTCAGAGGTTAAGTGTCCTCTTCTAATAGCTGAGCTACAGAGTTTTGAGTCTGCTACCTCTTCCTGCTAGCGAAATTAGAATCCGGGAGAGGATTCTTTGGTGCAGGCACAGTATAAAGTCAACATAATAACAAGAAATTGAGGCTCATACCTTTATTATTATTATCTGTATTTAGTTTATTATTATTTTATTTATTATGAATTTGTTATTAATTATATATTTATATTATGGTAGTAGCTAAAGGCCCCAAGCAGGATTATGGTCTGATGGTGTTGTGTTCTGAGCAAACATAGAAAATAGACAATGCTTGCCCCAAAGTGTTTATAGTTTAAAAAGCTTTTAGGATTAGGTTCAAATTCTACTTTATCGTTACTGGCATTGGCTGTATATATGGTGCCCGAGTGCGGTTTGAACTCTGGAAGATGTCAGACACTTGAGAGAAGCTCCTTAAGTGAGAGAAGTAAGTTTGATGTGTTTCATGTCCCCCGTAGTGGCTATTTCATGGAGGTTGGTCTGCTATAATCCCTTTTCAAAGATTTTCAAGAAGTTCTTTTGAAAATCTAGCCCCAGCCCTATACCTTTCAAGGTCAAGAATTCAAACTTCATAGTCTAGACAGTCAGCTACAAAAAATGTCCTAGATAGGGCTACCTCAAGAAGGTTAAGCAGAAAGTTGCCAGCTATTCAAGAGAGTGATTTTTCCTTTTCCTGTACGAAGGGACAATCATAGGGCCATGGCTGAAAACATCTCATCGAGATTTAACCATTAGCTAATACAACCCAATTATTCAGTCTTAGGGCTGGTCTACACTACAGCTGTAAATCAACCTATGTTACACTACTTCACTTACAGAGGTTATGTAACTGAAGGCAACACAGCTTAGGTTGACTTACAGTGGTGTCTATGTCATGCTGTGTAAATGGGAGACCCTCTCCTGCAACTCACATTACACTTCTCGGGGAACTGGAGTACTGGAGTCAATGGGAGAGCACTCTGCCATCGACTTAGTGCGTCTTCACCAGACCCACTTAATCAACACTGTTGCATCGACTGCAGCAGTGATGATCTAGCTGTAAATATAGTCATGCCCTTAGTTACTTAAACATCAATGTACTTAAGTAGAGGGTTTTGAGTTTTTTGATTTTTCATTGAACAGATAAAAACAAAATGGCAGCAGTAAATAATCTGATCTATTAATGCACGTAAAATTCTGTATTACAGAATGGGATAGTGTGGTCATTAGCATAAGTGCTTCTACTTCCTATCAGTGGTGAGGTTGTAATGAGCTGCCAAGGCATGGCCTGGAAGGAAACTCATGCCTGACGAGTGGATAATCACGTCACTGTCACGGAGTGTGCGGGAGTCAGGGCCCTGCATCCCCACTTCCTGGGATTCACAGTGACTCTCAGCCAGCCAGTAGATTAGAAGGTTTATTAGGGATGACAGGAACACAGTCCAAACCAGAGCTTGTAGGTACAAACAGGAACTCTTAGTCAGGTCCTTCCGGGGGCAGGGAGATTAAACCCCAAGCTTAGGGCTCCCTTCTCTTTCCCAGCCAACTATCCACCACAAATCCCTGCAGCCGTCTCCCTCTTCCTTTGTCCAGTTCCCTGGGCAGAAGGTGTCAGGTCTCCCCATCCACCTCCTGGGCTCAGGTTACAAGTTACAGGTATCTTCCCTTCAGAGGAGCCTCCCATTTCCAGTGTAACTTCCCTACCACACTTCCAGGTCAAATCAGCCCTGCTCCCTGCTGCATTACAGTCACCACATCAGATAACAAAACTTTTGTTCATGCAACTGCTGAGTTTGGTGCGTTTACCACATGGTATGGGGTTCCAGTCACCACTGTTTCATCTTTACATATATGAAACATTCATAGTTCAATTGTCACTGGTGAAAATGCATCACAGAGAAGCACCACAGCTATGAGCCATGTAATTCCATCAAATCCATCACTTCCTTTTAGGCATAGCTAAGGAACAACTTCAGCTTTGACTTAAACATTTCTGGTTTTTTGGGTGAACTTTTTTTGTCATTTCTTTGGTGTCAGAGAGTTAAAATACGTGTACTTCAGCTTTAAGTTTAAGCTTCCTGTTACAAAGTAAAATAACTGCTGGGAAAGAGTAACTAACTCAGTATATGTCAGAGGTCTGTTTATGGTGACAAACTTTAATGGAGGATGAGCAGCCCATATTTTCCTGTGCTGAGATGGGTAGCTATTTTGTCTGCTCAGACTGACAGATCTGAAAATTAATGATTTTTTCCTCACTCATGATGGATACCTTTTCTAGACATATTGCTGCATAACAGACAAATATCCTCTCTTAAAGACTTGTGTATAATTTGAAAAAAAATGTGTATTTCTGAGACAGACATTTCTATCAATATCCTTTGGGAATAATGAGGCCCTAGAGCAGAGTTTAAGTCTAGGATATGGTTCAAAATACTGTGCTGTGTCCTTATCTCCTTTTCACAGATAAGACGGGAGAAGGCTGTTTCTTACTTAGAGAATCAAAAGAACAGGCTACAAAATAGTAGCAAGGAAAAATCCACAGCTGAAAACTCCTCTCTATCCTTTGAAGAATATTTTTTTCTAGAATTTGCCTTCTCCATCCCCTCTTACTTTACTATAGGGAAACAGTATTTAATGAAACCATATTTACTGTAAAACGAATCACATCTGATTTATTTTTAATACATGAAGTTGAACCGTATGTTTTGTTTTTAACCATAGATGTTGTTTTTAATATTCCGATGGGAAAACATAAAGGTTTGTCTGCTGATTGGGAATAGTCCTCATATCATTTGTGCTTAGGTTCCAAATGATTTCAAAGGGCTATGTAAATCCCAGATGATGCTCTTATGGTATTAGTTGATATGTCTGTCAACCATTTTGATTTCTCAATAAACATTTCCCTTATTTGTGTTATGCTTTTAAATGGAATCTCCACTCTAAGGCCCCAGTTCAGCCAGGTACTTACACAGGTGCCTGTCTTGCAGCTGGTGAGAAGTCTTATTTAAGTCAATGAGATGACTGATGAGCTGGAGTATAAGCGCATGCATGAGTGTCTACAAGATCAGAGTTCTCCTTTTAATGGCAGAACCTGCCTCTAGCCCACAGCAACAGCTAACTGGACTGTGCACTGAGGACATTTATCTTGGACATGGAGTGGCAGAATCGTCTCCTCCAGCACACTCAGTTGTCCCTGTTGGGTTACTTAAGTGTTGCTGTCAGTTGGTAACGGCAGTTGGCACAGCTCTAGAGGTGGGCTGATCCTGGTTTTAACTTAAATGGTAGCCAAGAACAAATCCTGTTTGGCACCATTTCAGAAAATGTCGTTAAAACCTGAAGTAATATGCTCACTTCAGATACAGAGACAAATGAGAATGTATTTTAACCAAATCAGTCACAACTGAATAAGAAGATTTAGGGTGGGGATATGGGAATGTTGATGTTTGGACTAGTTTAGAATCTTTCAGGCCCAATTCATCTATTCCAGTAGTTGGTAGAAATAATATCATCTTCATCTTGTATATAAAGTTCCTGGGATAACCTATCACCACAACTGTGCCAGAATTCTTACGTTCTTGCTTTGGTATAGTGAGGAAGAAGGTTAATAATTAGCAATTGGCTACAAGTGAAAGTTGTTTTGGGTTAGGTTTATCCACATTAAGTGATCCAGAATAACTGGTGCATGAACAGTACATCCTTATTGTTTTCTTATCCCATGTTAAGATACTTCCCTTAGGGATAATTGCAACCACACAGGACTGCTTTGTTCCAAAATATGAGACAAGGTGGGTGAGGTAATATCTTTTACTGGACCAACTTCTATTGGTGGAAAGGACAAGCTTAAGAGCTTCACAGAGTTCTTCTTCAGGTCTGGAAAAGGCACCAAATACAAGGTGGGACTGATTGTTAAGCATGAGGAATTAACACATGTTGCAAGAAACCACAGGAAAGGAAGTGGGCAATTAGCACTTCAGAAATCATAGGACAAAGGAAGGTTAGTAGGTTACCAATTGTTGAATGAACCATAAAACCAGTATCTTTAAGATCATGGGTTTTAGTGCCTAATAGTCTAGCAGAGTTATGAATTTAAGTTCCCAGGCTTATCTTTTGAAAGCATTGTACAAGTTTTCCTTGAGGAAGAGGACTGGTAAATCAGATGTGGAGTGATCTCTTCATGAAAAGTGTTTGCACATAAGTGATAAGGTGATCTTGCTTTTTATTATTTTTCTGTGTAATTTCTTTTGACAGTGAAGTGATTATCTGGTTTCACCCACATAGTTGATGTTGGGACATTTGATGCACTGAATGAGCTACACCACATGTTGTGATGAGCATGTGTTGGACCCATATATCCTGAAATGTGTGGTGTGGAGAGGTATTGGTTATCACTGCAGTGGAGATATGTCTATAGGTTTTGCATCTGTTGTTCTGGTGCCACTTCGAGTTGATGTGTCCTGATCTATGGGGCACTTGCTTCTGATGAAGAGCTTAATAAGGGTGGGGAGTTTGAAGTCCAGCAGAGGTGTCAAGAAAGAGTTCTTTCAGGATGTGATCCTCCATCAAGTATGGATTGTGGTTCCCTCTGGGTTTTTTGGGATGGTAGGTTACAACTCAGGGTGTACAGTTGGTGAGGCTGTTTTTTCCTGTATTGAAACAGGTTCTTCCAGGTTATTTGGCTGGCCCATTCCATGATGTGCTTTACTTCTCTGGTGGAGTGTTCTTATTTGATGAAGGCAGTTTTAAGTGTGGGAAGGTGTGTATCCCAAAGTTTCTTCTCAGAGCATACTCAATGATATTTGAGTGCCTGTTGTAGATAACAGATTTCTTGATGTTTCTGGTGTGATTACTGGGTCTGTGGAGGTAAGTGTTTCTTGTATGTAGTTGTTCGTAAGGTTCCATTGTTGAAGCTGATTATGGTTTCCAGGAAGTTAATACTGTTGCAGGAGTGTTCTAGAGAGAGTTGGATGGATGGGTGATACTTTGACATTGAAATCTATGAGGGACTTTAGGTCTCTCCAAAGGATGAAAATATCATTGATGCATCTCAGGTATATAATTGATTTTGTGGTACACTTTTTCCAGAAATTCTTCCTCTGGGTGGCCCACGGAGAGTTTGGTATACTGAGGGACCATTGTAATACCTGTGGCTGTTCTCATAGTTTGGACAAAGTGTTTGTTGTTAAATGTATATTTATTATGGATGAGGATTAAATGTATGACTTTGGTGATGTGTTTAGGATGGATATGTATCTGAGTGTTATCCACTGTCAGTAGATATTGAGGCAGGTAGTGATGCCAACAAGGTAAGGTATGTTGCTGTATCAGTAAGTGGCCTGGATGGTTTTCTGAGGAAGATTTTCAATGTTGCAGAGTTTCTGGCGGAAACTGGCCTTTTATGTGGTAAGTGGTTTAAGGATCATCTGTGTGAGTCCTGATATTCCTTCTTTAACAGTGCCAAGACCATATATGATTAATCTGCCTGAATTCCCTTGTTTGTGTATCTTGAAAAGCATATAGAAGGCCCCCAAAGGTGGGTTCCTAGGGAATGAAGTTGTAGAGTTTTTATTTGAGAATTGTTTGGGGAAGGATTATTTGATATTCTTAAATTCCTGTGTGAACTGTGGTGTGGCATCATCTTTTAGTTCTTTATAGTAGGTGGTGTCAGAGAGTTGTCATTTGGCCTCATTAATGCAGTCATCGTGGTTGAGGACTACTGTGACATCCCCTTTGTCTGCTGGTTGGATCACTATCTGGTGGTTGGATTTCAGAGACTTTTTAGCTATCCTATCTATGGTGGTGAGACTGTGGTGGATGTGATGCTTATTAAGGATTTGTCTATTTATTTTCTGAAGCAATCAATGCCATAAGGAAGTGTGTGGTGTGCTTAGAAATAAGTGCACAGCATTCTGGGCAGACATGTCATGGTTCAATGTTCTGCTGCTAGCGTGTGTATACTCTTGGAATTTTTT
Organism: Dermatemys mawii; assembly: GCA_007922305.1. Taxonomy (NCBI): domain Eukaryota; kingdom Metazoa; phylum Chordata; order Testudines; family Dermatemydidae; genus Dermatemys; species Dermatemys mawii. The sequence continues at coordinate 7,965,220 of ML677377.1, forward strand.
CTACTGTACATTGTGATACACCTATCACAAGACCCTTGAATGCTTTAAAAAATCCCACAGTTCCTCTCCTTTCATCACATCATTCATATGGCTTTTGCAAGCCCAGTGCCATTTTCCAACTACTGTCAGGAAGCATAGCAGTAATCTGCTGAGCACTGTGATTCTGATGGACATTAATATGAACAAGCTGATGCACTTGTGCAATAACTCGAGAGGCAGGACAATCTTGTCATCTGAGGAGGATGAGAAAAATGAAATTGAGCAGTAATTTATGCATGAGCTTTTCAGGTGAGCTGACATTTCTGGGATGAGCTAGCTAGTGCTGATTGGTGGGACACTATAGCACTGTAGACTTGGGATGAACGGCAGTGGCTGCAGAACTCCAGGATATCAAATGCCATTTTTCTAGAAACCTGTATGCTGCAGCACGATATCACCAATGTGAGAGCTCTGCTCAGCGTGCAGAGGCATGCGGCAATTTGTAATTTGGAAGCTTGCCTCCATCAAATACCACCAGTCAGTACCTAACCAGTTTGGTGTTAGTAGATCAGCTATCAGGGCTGTTGTCATGGAGGTGTGCACTGCTATCTAGAAGTTGCTGTCTTTAGGGTCCTAACGCTTGGCAATGCACAGGAAGTTATTGGTGAATTTGCATGTTTGGGGTTTCCAGTTTGTATTGGAGTCCCATATATTTGTATTGATGGCACCATATGCCTATTCTTTGCCCCCAACACCAGACCTCAGAGTTCATCAACAGAAAAGAGTATTTTTTCATGGTGCTTCAAAGTCTGGTGGATCACCAAGGAAAGTTCTCCAGTATTAATGTGGAGTCATCTGGAAAGTCCCATGATGACAGAATCTTTACTAACTGTGCAGTGTTTTCTGCAGTGAGAACTGGAACTTTTGCTCCCAGAATCTCTATGTATCCAGGCCAAGAGGATAGATAAGGTCAAACGTAGACATAGGGACTGGGTAATGCAGGAAAAATGACTGGCATCTGTCAAATGTCATTAAAGATTAATCATAACAATGGATGCAAATTATTTAAAATATGCATAATTAATATGGAAAACATAAAAATATAAAGCAAGTAATAAATGTTTGGGTACACAGTGATTGTATGTGACAAGGCATCACTATAACTACTTTCCTTCCAAATTGCCACTTGTAATTGATCAAATTGTTTTTCATTTTTTAAATAGCAGACTCTTCTATTTCTAAGGTGTCTCCAGTTTTAAAATTGCTTCTAACTGCATGTCTCTCTTTTCTCCATTATGGAAAGATTTCATTCACTGTCATTGTAGCTGTGTCAGGCCCAGGATTTTAGAGAGACAAGGCAGTTGAGGTAATATCTTTTATTTGATCTTTCTGTTGGTGAGAGAGACAGGCTTTCAAGCTTACACCGCTCTTCTTCAGTTTTGGCAAATGTACACAGAGTTTCACAGCTAAATACAAGGTGGAACAGATTTCTAGCAAAAGTAGTAAATATGTTTTTCAATGGACAGTTCAAGGTGAAGTGACAATTGGAGAGGTGGATTGTTAGTTGCTTAGATGGTTTTAATAAGCCATAAATCCAGTGTGTATCTATTCATTCCATGACTTTTAGCATCTACAAAAGTTAAAAATGTGAGTTCCCGTGTTCATATTTTGAATGTGTTGTGCAGGTTTTCTTTGAAGATAAGGACTGATTGGTCAGATATAGAGTGATTGCTTTATAAAAAGTTTTCACCCAATATTCAGTTTCTGTGGACAATGAGTTAACGCCTTTCCTAACAGTATACTTTGTTACATCTGATTACATATCTGAAACTACAATGCAAAGATCTTATTGCCAACAATGGAAAAAAGTGATAGGTTCTCACCATGAGTATGATATTGCAAATTATACTGGATTTCACTAGAATAAATGTGATTTAATTCTACTTGATTTGATTTATGGCGTATTGCCAGACACAAGTCTTCGATAATGAGATTGCAATTAATAAAATATGATCATCACTTCTGACTGGGCAAAAATATTTTGGACTACTGGAGTGGGCTGTATCATCACTGGGAGAGTTAAGTGGCCACTGAGACAGAATACTGTACTTGTATTCTATTTTAATCACAGGTAATCACACTCTTCAACAGCAATTATTATGGTAAAAGCTGCCACAAAGTTTTACAAGGTGTTCATTTGCTGTGTGAATCCCAAACCCTGTATTCAGGCAAAACTGCCATTAATTTCAACAGGAGTTGTGCTTGAATAATGGGTGCAAGATTCAGCCCTGTAATACACAGTTACATAGAATCTTCCATTCTTGGGTCTCAAAATGCCTAATAAATATTAGGTCATTAAGCCCCAAACACTTTTGTCAGGATTTTAGGTATTTGAGCATATCCACTTTCCTAACTGGTTAATGGAGATGCAGAAAAATTAATGATAAAATGTTCATATATGGGTTTCAGCAATTCAGGGACCTAAATCTACATTGATTTCCAAAGGTACTGGGGTTTGAAGCTGCAAAGGCTTCAAAAGTGGTCAAGTGCCTACGAAATCTGTGAGTGCTCAACACTCTTGGAAATCAGGTCTTTTATTTAGATAGCTAAAGATGGATTTAGCTGCCTATCTTCAGTCATCCAAGTCTGAAAAATTTGGCGTAAGTGTCTTGACCAAGTTTGCACAGTAAGAAAGTCATGAAGCCTGCAAAAGAATCTGTCTCCCAGGCAGCAGCTTTAATTGCTAGATGATACTGCCTCTCAAACCTAATAGGACCACTGTCTGCAAATTAAGTCAACTACAGCAGCCCTTGTGAAAAAGTGAATATTTATTGAAAGTTACTACACCATGGTATGTTGTAATAATGTTGTCCCAGGATATTAGAGAGATGAGGAGATCAACTTCTGCTGGTGAGAGAGACAAGCTATCGAGCTTACACACAACTCTTCTTCAGGTCTTCAGAGGTCTTTCTCAGGACTTGAAGAAGAGCTCTCTGCAAGACTGAAAACTTGTCAGCACAAGTTGGTCTAATAAAAGATATTACCTCACTCACCTTATCTCCCTACACCATTGAAATATTTCTCTATGCCTATTCTCTATAGAATAGGCAATAACTACTAAATCTCAAAATCTATGCTATACCTGTTGAAATTTTAATAGCACTCCCTTTTTTGAGGATTGGCAAGGTTATAGTACCTGTGTCACAATTTCAGCTTCCAGCGATTAGCTGTTTGTCTTAAAATCAAACAAAACCTCTGATCAAAAGCTTTTAAAAAGTTTTCTTATATTTTTTCATAGTTTAAAAATTTAACCACAAAGAATATAATGTGATTTCAAGCTGGTTTTATGCTAAATTCTTCTTATTCCTTAGTATGTACAATAAAACCCAGTGTTAAAAAAACAAAACAAAACAGAAATAAGGTCTGATTTATAACTGAAGACATAAATCATCTATCCATGGCTGCTATGCTTGTCATGATGTCCTTATCTTTTCTGGATATGTGTGTGTAAGTCTGTACATGTATAACCTTGATATGTGTGTAAAAATCATAATCACCTGTACAGTTGTGTGTGTGGAGCGGGGGTCGGTATCTATGTGCACACGCATGCACACTCACACTCTATATAACCTGTAGATCTACATCTTTTCCCCTTTAAACTTCATTAATCATCCTTGCAAATGGAATGCTTCCCTTGAGTGACATTTTTATGTTAAAATTATATTATATTTGATTTGAACGCAACCTAATTAAGGTATACTTCCTGTAAGCTATTTAAGTCTCACCTCCCGATGGAATCATGGAACATTTAGAAAAATAATGAATTACATCTTATATAATCTTTATTACTACTTTTTAAATGAGTAATATATTCAGTTTTGGTTGAAATAACATAACCCTGAGGAGCAATTCGTTTCCACAAATTAGATTGGATCCTCACATATGAGATTGTTAAGCATGAAGAAGAAAGTTATTTGGCTCTGTGTGCCCCCTAGGAATAGCTTTTTGTAGAACTGAACTATAAAATGTAGTCTAATTCAAGGTAAAACTGGTTAATAAAAAAAAAGATGCAGCAACAGCTTGCTCTAAAGTACTAGCCTTTTTAATTTGTTTCCTTCCCACTTTGGGCTTAGATCAGGTGAAGCATATGTATGTAATTGATCTGTCCGGCTCAAAAGTGAAACACATAGAGATGGAGCAGTGTGCATCTCTGACTTTGTAGCATCTATGTGGCTTTTGGGAGTGGGGGCGCAGGGCAACTTTCAGTTTCTCTTCTAGTTTTACACATCTATTAACTATTAGTAAAGCCAAGGGGATTGTGTCACTTTGCAAAAGAGAGTTGAGTTACTTAGTATTTCTGGAGAAAAGTATGGTTATTTCTGTGGGGTAAAGTGATGTGTAGCATGTTCAACATATAGTGCCAATTAAATATTTTATGATGTGATAGTTCCTCTGCAAGAGACTTGAATATTATGCACAGTATTGTGGAAGAGGGTTTACAAATGATAATGCTAAAATATTTTAAAAAATCATTGCAATAATCATATGGTTCTCAGTTTATCTTCTTTATATAGTTACTGTAAACAAGTAACTATTTTTGTTTTTTTCATGTAGATAGATGTATAGACTTAATTCGTGGAGCATTAATAGTTTCAGAAAAACAAATGTTACTGCTAACAGCTAACGGCTCGTGAAATTTATATCCTAAAACACACCAAGATTTATAATCAATTCAGAACTAGGCCATGCAACATCTGCTGTCTGATCTTTCTTGGTTAAATATTATATATTTATATTTTATGTAGTATAAGACCCTGATCCAGCAAAGCATGTGCTTAGCTTTAAACATCACTAGTACCATTCAAATTAATAGGATTATTCTTATGTCTAGATAATTTGCTGGATTGGAGCCTTAACGGTGAAGTTTATTGTAAAGGAGTTTTTTTAAAAAAATATGTAAATAATAGCACATTTTTGAGAATTTTAGCTTCATCAGACTTTTTTTAAAAATTTAATTCTCTACTTTGCCCATAAGTCATTCACACGTCATCTAGTTCCTGGCCATAAATTTGGGAGACATTATTTATATTAGAATATTATTGTAGTGTAATTTAATATTGCGTGATACAAATAACAGTGGTTTAGATGTGATGTCACTAAATATAGTATACACTTTTATGTAGATTTTCATCTTTCCTCGTAAAACAACTCTGAAGCTTCCTATGAAATGTTTTTGTTACTCTGCTGTAAAATCTCTCGACTTTTACAAATAAAACTGGTAAATAGGTGGCCAGAAATAAGTGCAGTGTTCCAGGTTTGGCACTGCTGTATAGAGATATCATTACCTCTGTGGTCTGGATATGGTGTCACTCTATGTGTACTGAAAAACTGCACTGGCGATTTTTGTTAATGTAGCACATTAAAAAAATCTGATCTAATTTGTTGTTCACAATCACCTCTAAGACTCTTCTAGGATCTCTGCTTTCCTGATCCCCACTCCTATTAAATATATGTGCTTCGGATGATTTTCCCAAGTTATATTGGGTTTCATATTGTGTTCATATTATCAGTCTAAGACATTCTTTATCATTTCTCTATATTCAATGTGTTTTGCAATTTGTTTCAATGTTTTTCTCTTCAAATATCCTCAGTGCACATTTAGTTTTTCAATAGTTGCCTTACTTTTTATGGCCAAAATTGTCCAAAATGTGTGCTTAAAGTTAGGTGCCAAATACAATACTTAGACCTAAGTAGGTGGCCTGACATTCAAAAGTGTTGAGCATACAGCGGCTCTAATTTTTTTCCACCATGTAGCACTGGTGCAGGCAGATCTCTAACTGGCTGCTAGGGTTTTAGCCACCAGGTCATCTAAACCTACTAAGAACTCATCTAACTGATGCAGTTGTAAAAATGTTAACAGTTGTGAGGGCTTTGTCTACAGTAGAGCTGCCACCACCGCTGGAACTGAATTAAAGGTAGCAAGAGTGGGAAATTTTAGGGGAGAAATGTGGAGCTTCAAGCTCCCTTAGATTTTAATAGAAAGGCTCTCAGATCAGATACTAGCACAGCAGGTTGAGACTGGAAGACCAAAATTCAGTTCCCTGCTCCACCCCAGATTCCATACGATCACCAAGGGCTTATATATGCAATAAACTGGAGTGTGAATTTATCCTATACTAGCCTGCTGCAGACTGTCCATGTGGACCCTGCTGATGAACATTAACAGTTCATTAGTGCACTTTGATCTAATCCTATTTCAAAGAGGACTAGATCAGAGTACATTACTGAATTATTAATGCACGTCAGCAGGGTCCACATGGACAGTTAGTTTGCAGCAGGCTAGTGCAGGGTAGATTTGCACCTTAGCTTGCTGCAAACTAAACCTTCATGTAGATGAGCCCTTAGTGTCTGTGTCTCAATTCCTCATCTGTGAAAGGATATAACATTATTTTCTACCTCAGAGTGGTATTGTGAGAAAAAATATATCAAAGATGTTGATGTGAGCAAAAAACTACAGTAATGGGGGACCATATAAGTATCTAGATAGAACTTTCCATTCACCAAACCCAGAAGCTGTGCCCATTTAATACAATAACCCCTGCACTATGAACCTCTCTCTGGTATGTGTGCATGTGGGTATGTGATATAAGAGGAATATGAACTATGCTTCTCTTCCTTCTCTACTTTACTGCTGCATTCTGTCCTCCTAACTTTTCCCTAAAGCTGAAAAGCTGTTTTTTGGTTTTGGTCCTTTTGCCTTAATGTAGAGTTCTTTTATTTGATGATGGTAGGCATTTCTTCTCCCCAGTTTGATTTAGGAATCACCTGGTCTGTGAAACAGTCTGTCCTTGCATTTGATGCCTATGATGTTCCCCTCTGGTGTTATCTGGACTGGTGATCTGCTAGTCACACCAATCCTTGGCTCTGGGAGCCATCCTTACCCTGCTCTGCTGTGAGAACCCCCACTCCTGGGCAATGTTCCCTCTAATTTTTGACAGGCCGTGTGTGCAAAAAATTTCTTCTGTGCAAATTTTTGACAGGCTGTGTGCGCAAAAAATTTCTACTGTGCAAACTTTTGTGCTTCTGTGCAAATTATTGTGAGCACAGTGTTTTGCTGTGTGCACAGGATTTAGGATCTTTGTGTGTGCGCACGTGCACACAGCTTAGAGGGAACAGTGCTCCTGGACTTTTCACACATAGCTTCTGGCATGTGAGCTGCTCCCAGCTACCACTGCTTAGATTGTGCAACAAAATGACACTCACCAATATCTCCAGTTTCAGACACAACCCTAGGAACCTCCGTATTGCAGCATCCAGTTATGCCCGCTGGATGCTTCAAGCTTATGAGTTGTCAATTTAATAAAGAAATTGATATGCACCAGGCTTGTTATCCCAAAGGGAGTCTCTGATACACTTCAAACCAAACACACTGCTTCAGGTAGAATACACAAACAAATTTATTAACTACAAATATAAATTTTAAGTGATTATAACTCAAAGCATACGAAGTCAGTTTTGGTCAATTGAAATAAAAGCAATATTATTCTAAGCTGATCTTAACACTTTCAGTGCCCTTACAAACCTAGATGCTTCTCAGCACAGGCTGGCTGCTCTTCAGCCAGGCTTTCCCCTTTGATCAGCACTTCAGTCACTTGGTGGTGGTATCTGTAGATGGAGGTTGAAGAGAGAGGAAGAGCATGACAAATGTCTCTGCCTTTTATCATGTTCTTTCTTCGCTCTTGGCTTTGCCTCCCCTCCTTCATGAAGTGAGCATTATCTCATCACAGTCCCAAAGTGACCAAAGGAAGTGGGGAGACTCACTCCAGAGTTCAACAGATCATTTTGATGCTGCCTAGGCCAGTGTCCTTTGTTCCTGTGAGGGACACTTGTCCCATACATGCTCTGATGAGGTGTGAATTGCCCTCTGCTCTTGAAGAGTTTTGCCGGGGCCTGTTTCAAGCCATGAGGACACATTTTTAGCCTCATAACTCTATACATGAAATTACAACCTATAACATTACTGTAACTACTATTACTATAACATCACTATAACAACAGTGCTCAGAGCATCATGAGCCTTCTGAAGACCCTGGACATGACAAACTTTGCTCTGGATACCACACAAACATATTATAAAGATCAACATGGGGGTGCTGGGTGTTCCCCCGGGGTACAGAGCATCACACTGCCATTAAGCATAGACTGCAACAAGGGATAGAATGTAGACGAAAAGGTGAAGGAATAAAAAATTCTGTGTGGTACTCCATTTCCATAGTCTGACTGGTGCTGAAATGATGGAAGGGAAGTTGTGAAGTATGCATTGGCTGAACCCAGCAGCAGAAAGTACTTTGCCAAATTCTTTTCCCTATTTCTAAAGACTAAACTGTCTCTTTATTAAGAGGACGATTTACAGAGGGGCTGCAATGGCATCTAGCATTCTAGCCATGTACATACAGACTGACTTCCTGATTGCTCCTCCAAACTTTCCTCTTCTGCAGCCTGTGATCTTCCGTCCAAGTCCCATGCAGCTTGCTACAAAATTGTGAAAACCCAATAAGCTTCGATAAGATCCTGCTAAAAACAGATATGGGCATAGGAGTTAGCATTCAAATATGGGTCATCTTTAGGGCCAAAATTTTCAAACTTGGATGCTTAAAGTTTGTTCCATGTGCAATTGACTTGGGCCCAGTTTATACAGAGGTGGCTAAAGTCGTCTGTTATTCCTGTTTTATTAGATTTGAGCTATCCTCTTTCATCTCCTGTATTATCATTTTTTTCTGGTATAAAAATACTGGTATAGTTGATTGATTGAGGATGTGGATTCATACAGATTAATTTGTTTTCCTCGCTCAGACGTTTTACTGTTTCAATTCTGGGCCATACTTTAGGAAAAGAACCTTGTTTTTAAGCTTCTCACATTGGTATAAAGTCACTTTGAGTTCTTAGTTGTGTCTGTTATTTAATTCCTCAGCCTGCCATCTTGTTACTTGTCCAGAATGAGTATTCTATTAAAGTTGGCTATTTCTGTTTAACAACAACAGTGAATTCAAATTGGATAGCATTGTATCATGCTTCTTTGTTCACTGGAGTTATCAGTGGTGTCAGCATAGTTCTGCGAATAGTAATAGTAATTAACTGCCATACTCCGAGGAAAACATACCTTTCAGGCTGTGTGGTATGCTAAGTCAGCACCTCTGGGTGCTGTGCAGGAAACACTATTGCACATTGAACTTAAAGCTAAGAATGTATATCAAAAAAGAAGAGGAGAGAAAGGAGGCCTCTGAGAAAAAAAATAATCTAGTGCGTTTTTGATTTCTGCAAACAGAAGTCTTCATTATGGTAATAAATAAATTACAGAATAGGATTCAGTAACAGCTTCCCCATGTTAGCTTGCCATGTCTCCTCAGATTCAACATAAAAATATGGTGGGGGCTTTCAATGAAGACTAAGGTCAGTGACTATTTTATCCAAACTTGCTAGCCAGACGGGAAGTAGCATTTAATTCTACCAACACTATAATGGCATTGTAGTGGGGCGCCTGCCCCACTCCCATGCTAGAGTGGGCAAGAGTAGGCCAGAGGGGCTGCATGGGCTGCCAGCCAGTAAGAAAAGGGCCTACTGCGGGTCAATCAGGGCCAAGCTTGTAGCCAGCCAATCAGGGACCGGCTAGGCGCTATAAGAACGCTGGCCATGAGAGAGGCAGTCAGTCTCTCCTAGACCTTCAAGGGGGAAAGTCTGGCTCCTGGAAGAGGAGCTGCAGCACCAAGGATAGCACAGCCCTGGGCAGGCCCAGGGGAGCAAAAGGGAACTCTAGCCTGGGTACTTGTCAGGCTGCTGGCCCTGAGAGAAGGGCCATCCGGTGTGGAAGGGCCACGGGGGAAGTGGCCTAGGGAGAGTGAAAGAGACTAGGGGAGAGAAGGAGAGCTGGATGGCTGCCGACAAAGGGTCCCTGGGCTGGGACCCAGAGTAGAGGAGGGGCCTGGATCCACTCCCCTTTCCCCCCCTCATACTGCACCTGGCTGCTGAAGTGGCCTCGGTGGACTACACCCAATCCCTGCCAGAAGGAGCTCGATGTAGGCTGTGGTTGGCCACTGCAGCCGAAGGACTAAAAGACTGCTGTGAACCTAATCCCCTGCTGGAAGGGGGTGAGCGTGGGACTTGGGAGTACTGCTGGAGGGCAGTCCCCTGAAGAGGACGCTACAAGTAAGGAGCAGCGTGCGTCCAGAGGGCAACCAAGAGCGAGAGACGGATGGGACACCACCAGTGGAGGGCGCTCCGCCGTGAACTAAGCTAATTCCCAGACTATCCGGCAGGAGGCGCATGGTGGTGAGTCCCAACCCATTGCAAGCATACATATCTTGGGGTCACATGACATTTATGAAAATTGCCGGGAATCAATGGTACTTAGAGAGGTGCATTACGCAATTCAAGGTTTCTACATCTCTTTTCATTCACTTCAGTCCTTACCTGCAACCTTACTGATATTTCACTCCTGGGTCTCTAAAGAGCAGATGATAACAAATGTTCTGGATTTATATATTTGGACAGAAGCCAATTAAATCTCCAGTGAAAATCTCTGAATTTCCCTTTGTGTCCTAAGTTGTGTATAAACTTTTAAGGTAAGATCCTGGCTCCACTGAAGTCAGAGACTTACCATTGATTTCTATGGAAGCAGGATTTTGCCCTTAGACTTCACAATTGATAAGCTAGTGCATTAGCTTACTACATCATATGGCCCCATCCATCTTGTTTGAAAACATGAAGGCAAAACATAAATTTCAGATTCTAGCATCCTCAAAATATTTCCCTGCATTTCTAGAGACATCTTTTTTTCTGCATTGCAAGTCACTGTCCAAGATATCCCCTATATTTGTCCAGCTGAAATCACAGTAAGTGAATCACTGGAATGACTCTGAATCATACTAGCCAGCATTTTGTACTCTCTCATATCTTGGCCTTTTGAGAACTTTTAATATTCGCCAAGACTCAGCAGTAAATCAAATAGCAGTTGTAATGAATAGTGTTAACTGTCTATCTGCATTTCTGCATAGAATTCCTAAAACTTTCAATGTCCTATCCCATGGCTTGTGAAAAACCTGAAACAAGTTTCTTCTGAGGATGCCTTTATTTTCTTTTTCCAAACTCTGGTTTTAAGTCAGAGGATTTATGGCTTTTTTAAATTAAGTGGCCTGTTTTGTGTTTCAGAAAAATCACAAAAAAGCTTTTTGGTTTTAGATTTTTTTCTCTTTTTCATTAAGAACAACACTTTCAAAACATTACTTTTTAGATTTGGGGGTCCTCTTCTTTTCTCTTTTTGCCACTGAATGCAATAGAATGTCTTGGCTTGGGGTTTCCTCTCCGATACACAGACACTCAAGCTTTCCCAAAGCCTCAACTTTGAACAGAGTGGCCAAACAAAAAAAACAAACAAATTCTGTATTTTGCCACTTTTTTCAAGATGTTTTATAAAGTTAGAATAATAAAAGGAAAATGAAAAGTTTTAGGTGTCAGGAGGGAAGGTTAGAAACCCTGGATCTCGTTCATTTTATTGCACTCTAGGAAAGAGAGGGTGAAAAGGAGGAAAATTAAAAAGTCTCACAATTTCAACCCCCCTGAATGTTGCTGCATTTGGAACTCTGAAAGTTGTGTTTGTTTTTTCAATTTTTTTTAACTTTTTGGTGCCTTCTTTTATTTTCTGACCAACTCTAGTTATTACACCAGTCTTATTCTGCAAGACACATGCTCACCAGAGTAGTTCCTATTATCTTTCTGTGCATTTGTAGGATCCATGGACATATTAGACAGGATGCTGTGTCCAGTTTGTTTTCCATCAACATTCTAGTGCTTTGAATTTGTCACTAAAAGGTTCAACTCTGCTACCTTGCTCATGTTTAGTAGTATTTAGTCATAAACATACTCCCATTGAGTTCCAAACTACTACTGAAAGTGATGGAAAAAGGCTCTTCAGCAGAATGTTCATAGCACTGTATAGCTTATTAAAAATAAACTGGGCATCCTGAGTAAGACTGGTCCAGAGGCTTGGTATGTCAGACCATCCAGCCACTGTCAAGATATTTTTAGGGGAACCACTTGTCTTTGGTGATGTGAATTCATTTTTAGGAATATACTATAGCTTCAGGGTATGAGTCAATTCCTGATGCAAGTTTTTTTATATAACTTGTATTGCTTTCCTGAAAAAATGAATTTTTGATGATACTTGGTAACGAGATACTACAAGATGCATTAGCTGTTTAAAACCAAATGACCCAGAGGCAGAGAGAGGATAAAGGTTGAATGCTATTACTGCAGTTATTTTTAAAATTACATTAGGTACCATGCCTTTTGCATAATCAACCATACTGAAGGGAAAGATGTAACAGGAAGCTGGGTTGGGCCTTATTTTATTCCCAATAAAGGAAAGGTAGCAGCACAAGCAGCAGACTCTAAATACCTAAGACAAAGAAATACAGGAGGTGGAATTCTTAAAAAAAACAAAACCCTTTTTCCTTTAATATAGGTTGACAAGAGAAACATGGTCCTGAAGAAAAAACAACCCCCTGCTGCATGTGTGCACAAACACACATATACATACATGGAAAAAATAATAATTTTAGCCTCTGGACTGCCCTGCACAATGCATGAGCCAGACTCAGCTATTAAAATGGATCTTCTATGTAGGTGCCATATTAAAGTGCAAGTGTCAGTGCTTTCTGTCTGTACCTCAATTCACCATCTTAAAAGGTGTGTACCTGGTGGAACAAACAGAATTAGATTCACAGTAAAAAGGATCTTGCTGCAGAGACAGACTTATTAGGGATTTGCTCTTTATACATCAGATGTGCTCTTGTTATGATATTTGTAAATCACTTAACTTCAGATTTCTGTGGAAACTGTAACACATGACACAGATGTATTTGTGATTTCTTTCTGGCCTGATTTCTCATGTTCTCTGCTCAGATACTCATGTCTTAACCCTAAGGTTTCCTGCTACAATTTCTTTATCTTTATTCCTATTTCTTTCCTGGTATGAGCTTTACTTCCTACCACTAGTATGTTTATAATCAGAGTTCAAAGATCCCTGGACTTCTGCTGCTTCAGGGGTTTATTCAGATTGCTCATGGTCCTGAGTAATGTTGAACATTCAAACAATGGTCATAGTGTAGCAGTTCAATTCCTAGCAGTGATTTAACCAAAACTGAGACACAGCAGCTTTATGCAGATCCCCATATCAAGTGGGGATTTCTTTTCTTTATCACCTGATATAGAATTGACGATTCAACCAACCCAGAGGTTCTCTCGGCAGTCTGTATTTTATATGAAATGCGGAGTGTTAACCTACTGAGTCAATGTCGCACTAAGATAATTGAGTAGCTGAAGTAGCTAAGATGTGATGCATTGTATACTGTGTGATTCTGGTGGTCATGGGTTTTTTCCTGTTCCACGTTGGGCTGTGCTTCCAAAGGCTGTTTTTTTTGTTGTCTGGGGTTTTTTTTGTTTTGTTTTTGTTTGTTTAATGATAGTGCTCCAGGATCTAACACTTCTATGCAGTAGATAAACTGGCAGGGCAGCAAAGAACATATTGATAAAAATGGGAATCATCTCTGAAAATGAGCCAGTTAAAAGACAAAATATTTGTACTCTATCTAAAACGCTAGCAAACAATTAATCTATGACTTGATTGCTGTGCAAAAAGAAGCACATGGAATGGAATTGCATGCTTTTACAAGTCAATTTGATCACTTGGCCCATTGGCTTTTACAAGGCAAGCGATAGTGTTCAGACCAGTTTGTTAAGCAAAGCCATTCAGTTTGGAAGTGAGAGGGAAAATCTGAATTTGCCAATCAGTTTATATTTTCTTTGATATCAAGCCCCAGGCACATTGCTAAGCTTAATAAAACAGAGTTAGCACTACTATACTATAAAGACTTTTCTTTGTTATAATAAGGATACTAATTTGACCAAAAGTGTTACCATCATATTTTCATGTAGCAGCAAACAGCCTCATTTATCATTAACTGAACAGTTTAAAATTGTACTGACTACTTGGAAACATGTAAATTTCTGTTACGGCAATATCAAAAATACCAAAAGTTTGGTAAAAATCTGACTCTAAATGTTCATGTGACTTCTAAAATTGTCAAATGAATAATCACCCAGCTATGCAATAATATAACCATTTAAATGAGTGCACAGAGATTTATAGCAAACCTAATCCGTGTTCTGCTTCTAATTCATCAAGAGAAATGATCACATTTGCTCTGAGTGAGAAGGAAAATCTCCATGTGCAGATTTCCAGTGACTTGGTCTTTGTAAGTATATTATTCCCCTTTGTGTGCTCATTGTTCCCATAATATTAATTTGTAGGAAGCTTTAACTTAGAGAAGAATATTTTAAATAGGCTTGTTGTCATTTCATTTTATTTATTTATTTATTTTTGGTGTATGAGAGAGAGAGAGAGAAACATAGCTGAGAGAAGCTATGGGAATGTATAGGCTGGTAATTGCCAATACAGCAAGCATCTCTTTAAGTCACTCCAGAATACAGACTAAGGGCTTGGTTACACTTACAGCTTTATAGTGGTTTTAGTTATACCCACCTTCAGATACAGCTCCAGGGACAGTGCTTGTAGGGAGCCGGGGTGGCCTCCCTCCGAGCCAAAGGGAACAGAAACCCTCTTGCAGCTGGATTGGGCGGGCCTTGACGAAGCTGGCCCTGCCCCCAAGAAGAGGAAGGGCGGGACAGGAAGTATAAAAGGTAGGGCCCCTAGCTCAGTCAGGGCTGCACCGGGGAAGGAGGCAGACACAGACCGCGGGCTGCTCCCTCCCTCCCTACCGTGCCACCAAGCCAGGGAGCCCTGATCTAGGGGACAGCCTGTGGTTTTCAGACCTGCCAGCTGCCGAGTACCCCGAGGAGCTCTCGGAGACCTGCAGGGACCTGTGGCCAACAGAGGTGGATGCTGCAGGGGACCCCCAGTGGCTAGCGGCTGAGGACCCTGAGGAACCGTCGGAGCCCGACAGTGACCCGTGGGCAGCCGAGGCGGACGCTGACGGGGACCTGGAACCAGCTGCTACAGATGACCCTGACGCCTGCTGGTGCCCGCTTGCCTGTGAGGTACACCTCAAATCCTAGCGAGCGCTCCCCTGCCTGAGGGGCGCGGTCCTGACTCTGTGGGCGCTCCCCTGCCTGAGGGGCGCGGTCCTGACTCTGTGGGCACTCCCCTGCCTGAGGGGCGCGGTCCTGACTCTGTGGGCGCTCCCCTGCCTGACGGGTGTGCCACTAATGCTGGACTTTCCACCTCCCGATGCTAATTCCCCTGTGACCAGAAGGTGTGGCCAAGACGTGGGAGTGCGGTGGTAGCTCCTCACCACCCCAGCGGCCCGGAGGGCCTACTGACCCATATACAGTGCTCCAGCGTGTCCACATTCATAGCCACCACCACACTGGCATGGCCACATTTGCGGAACTTGCAGCGGCTGGGAGTAGTGCATTATGGGCAGCTATCCCAGCATTCAGCTGGGTGCAACGTGCTTTTCAAACTTTGCACCCAGCTGAATGGGTGCAAACGGGAGCATTTTGTGTGTATGCGGAGGGAAAGAGTGAGTGGATTTTTGGTGTGTTGAGAGTGTATCAACAAACTGTCTCTGAAATGCCAGGCCTACAAACTTTCTGCTTTTCACTTGCTCAGAAGGTAAACATTTGCATTGTTAATTTTCCGAGTTAAAGATAAGCTCTGAAAACATACTTCCGCATTCCTCCAGCCGAGTTCGAAACAAAGGGAACAGAGGCTTTTAATTGGCTTAAATGGCTTAGAGGGCATTTCCAGTAATCACTCAAAGTGATGTATTGTTAATACCCATTTACACTAGAGCTAAAACGGAGCACTCAATAGATTACAGCTGTTAATCCTCTGGTAAGAAGGATTACCAGGACTGGTATAAATGTGGACTTATAGCACTTTACGTGCCTCACCAGTCTGGACAGGTAGTGAGTTATAGCACTCCTGGCGCTATAAAGTGCCAGTGTAATCAAGCCCTAAGGTCCATGTAATGCCCTAAATCTACACACATCACTCTTGTACATGCACAGGAAGGGCAGTCTATTTATTCATACAGAGAACATTTCACCTTAAGATTTCAAAGCATTTTACATGAGATAAGTTAGCTTCTCAAGATGCCTGTGCAGGTACATGGGTACTTGTTAGGTGAGGCATCACCATGTGTATACTCCACCTAATATGTCTATGTGGTAATTGGAAGTGTGACTGCAACATGTGTAGACAAACCCTACCTAGATGGAATAACAATAGCAGTGAAGCCACAGCATCACAGGTAAGCTGTCTAAATACATATCCAAAGTCCTGAGTGAACTTATATAGCCGTTGCTGCCACTTGTGCTGCTGCAGATTCACTGTTAAGATTATTTGAACTAGCTAGATCAAAGCCGGGTTTTGTAACTCTACATCTCTTACTACAGTGTAGACATACCTATAGTCTTCCAAGCTCTTTCTTAGCATGCAAGAAAATTTTCTGTCTTGGGAAGACATGCTCTGTACAGATGTTTAGTTTTGTTATGCAAGGTTCCAAGTAGAGGGAACTGTGCAAGCAGCAGGCAAATTTGCTCTCTGCCTTGCCCTCTGTTTAGAGTACATTCTTGATGCAGAACTGCTCCCTGGATATTTGGCATTGGTATTTGGCTGAGATTCTTAGAGAAAAAAATTGATGTGTATGCTATTTGACCATTGCTGTTCTAGGGCTGGTGTGTGTCTCTGAATAACACGTTACTTTTAGAGTATACCCAGCCTCCATATCACCAATTTCGCCTTCACTGGCAAGCTATCCTGCAAGCAAGGCTCTGGACATTTGCTAACACTTGGTCTTTTTCCATTTTAAAGACCAAATGCTGCACAGAGGCACTCAGTAACTTCCCAGAAGTCCAACAGCAAGCATGTAGCAGGGTCTAGCTTCAAAAATCTCTGCTTTCATCTGTTATCCCTTCCATTTGAAACTAACAAACTCTTTGAATGTATGGAGCGTTACTCTTCATGAGCACTTTGCTATTCAGAATTTGCATCATTGTTCTAATAAGAATTGCAGCATCAGTTCCACTAGCAGTTCAGCTGGCTGGCACGTGGAGCAGTCCAGAACCATGTGGAGTATCCTGAACCACGTGGAGTAGCCGAAGCCACTATGCTGAACAGACCAATCATTGGAGAAGTAGGATAGGGCCTCATTTCCACTGTGGGCTGAACTGAAGCACCATCTCTAAACACCCCTGAACATTGTGAGTGTTTAAATATAGATCTGAAAATCTGTGACTCATGACCATTTCTGTTTGCACTTAAGTAGCTATATTGGCCACTTGGAAGAGTGGTCTGGAAGAAAAATAGTTTTGTCAGTAAACTCAGTACATGTGACTCAGATGTTGATTTTCGCAGTCACTCTTCTGATTACAGTCCCACTTTAAGCAACAAAATTGTGTGACATGGCCACATTTTTTGTTTTATGAGCAATTTTCACTTATTTTAGAAAGAAAAATATAAAAGCAGCAGACAAACCAAAACTGCTGGATTTAGAAGTGGGAAAATCAGGGTCCAACAAATATGAGTATAATCACTCCAGCACCATCCCTCTGGCTATAGGAATTTGACTCCCTTCAGTGAACAGATTTAACTCATTAATACTAATAGGAGTTACATTGGTAAAATTCACTATGTGTGCAAGGTCTATAGAGCAAACAGAGCAAGGTTTCTTGTTAGTGCCTTCATTTGACTAATTCACTCTATGACAATGTGAACAAATAGCAAAGTATGAAGAAAGGCAGTGGTTAAAAAAAAAAAAAGCAATGGTTGAAAGTGGGCAGCCTGGCATGTGAGCATTGTCTGAGGCTCAGGAACACAGGAGCAACAAAAATAAACATGAAAAGTGGGTAGTGACAATAAGCTATTGCTATTTGATGGCAAGTTGGTGTCCTGGGTGAAATTATTTAGCTGTGGTGTCTCCATCCCGTTTCTAGAAAGCAAGCATTAACCTTCCAAAACCACCATTGCAACTGGGATGCTTTTTCAGGGGTCTCTGCAGAGAAGTCATTTTGCATGGACACATAGGCTAGACTACCTTTTCCTGTCTATGTTGTCCCTTCTGGACTGGATTAAGGCAGATTGGGGAAAACAATGTTAGGGAAACTTGGACTGTCTGTCTCTCTGCTGCACCTGCTCTGGCTCCATATATCAGTTTGGTGCCTTTGTGAACACAGAATTTAATTTTAAAATAATCAGATGTGTGTGCCAGCTCTGTACAGAGCTGTATGTTATTGCTGCGCTGATCCATTGCCACAGCTGATGGGTTGGGTGACTCATCACAGGAAAGTACACAAGGCCATTAAGAAAAAACCTATTTTTTCTTTTCCCTGTTCTTTTGTGTCCTTTTTTCTCTTTCTCTCATTTTCGTTTAATTTTTTTTCATTGACTTTAATTAGGCTCTCGCTAGACTTCTGATCTTGCCTGCTATAGTACATGAATTTCCAAATCCCTTACAGCTTTAATCTGGAGCCTTTAGAAGACAAGTTTTTCCAGCTGGGATTAAAAATGACCAGAGTTACAGGTATGATTAGATATAATGTCTGAAATTTGTATATTACTTGTTTCTAAGTTCCAAGGTCCATTTTCTTTGTATCTAGGGGCTGTTAAACACTCTTTGTATGTTCAGAGTTTCCTGTCCTGGATGAAAGAATATTGTTTAAATCAAAAGCACAGAGCTCTGTTTTGATAGCCACACACTGAACTTGGGGGTGGTGTGGAGGTACACTGTGCTAGTGGCTGGGCCAGAGAGGCAGAATGCCCTTGTGGAACTGGGGGAGCAGCACACATGGGACTGACTTGTGTACCTTTTGTCACGTGTAGTGCATGTTCCCCACCAGATCTAGTTTAGGGCTGGCAGCTGGTATGAATATCCCCACAAGAGACACTGCCTGGTGTGGGAGGGGTGAGGGCTCCAGTTGGAGGTGTGAGCTAGGGGTGGGGCCAGAAATGAGTTCAGGATGCAAGAGGGGGCTCTGGGCTGGGGAAGGGGCTTGAGTATTGGGGGGGATGAGGCTCTGGCAGGGTGCAGGCTCTGGGGTAGGGCTGAGGATGAGGGTTGGGGTACAGGAGGGTGCTCCAGGCTGCAATTGAGGGGTTTGGAGGCCTGGAGGGGCATCAGGAGTGGTCGGGAGGGTTTTGGCATGGGGGAGGATCAAGGGGGAGAGCTTAGGGGGGCACTTACCTCAAGAAGCTCCCAGAAGCAGCAGCATGTACCCCTTCGGCTCTTACATGGATGCACAGCTGAGTGGCTCTGCATATTGTCCCATCCACAGGCACCACCCTGAAGTTCCCATTGGCCATGGTTCCTAGCCAATGGGAGCTACAGGGATGGCGCTTGAGGTTGGGGCAGAATGTGGAGCCCCCTGGCTGACTCTGTGTAGGAGCAAGAGGGGGTATAAGCTACTGCTTCTGGGAGCCACACAGAGCAGGACAAGCTGCAGACCCTGCTCCCCAGTGGGAGCTTGAGGGCTCGATTAAAATGTCTGGGGGGCTGGATGCAGCTCCCCAGGCCAGTTTGCCCACCCTGGACTAATATCAGAGTAATCACCTGTAGGCATAAAGTTACTGTGCAAACCTATTTTATTTTTAAGGTAAAAGTATTACAGAGAAAAGATGAAGAAAACCTACATGCTGCTAATAAGATTACTAGCCCCTAATATGGGCTCTGGAAGGAGAATTCTTTCAAAATCCCACCCAAGATATTTCCTTGTGGTTTCCAATTCATCACAGCTTCAACTCATCACATGAATACAGTCTTATAGGGTTTTAGTAGACACAGTCCTTCCTTCTAAAGATTGGGGGACCAGGGGGATCAGGTTTATCCAAAAATCCGTTCTTTGCCTGTTAGTCCCAAGAGAATCCACTCTGCTCTGGTATATGCACACCTCTGCAGGAGGTGGCTTCAAACTGGAGGAATTATATTATATCCTCCTCCTCTTAAAGGAGTAACATAGAATTCTACAAGAAAACGTACACAATTTCATTTCTAGTACAATGGACCCTAAAGGTGTTATACTTAAGTCAGTGAAGTTTATCTTAATTCCCTAAGATTTGTCCAGGACGTTGTCCACCTGTAACAGCAGAGAGGACAAAGGAAGGAAGAGGAATAAAGATGATAGGGTAGGTTGAAAGAGGGATGAGGATGGACATGGGTATGTGGGGTGAGGCTGAGGTGAAGACTATGAGGAAGTTGCAGCAAATAGCCAGTCAGCACAGGCCAGAGAATGTCCAGTCTAAAGTGCAAAATCATCTCATCATCAACTCATTAATTCCATCCTGAATATAAAAGGTAGGAGGGGCTCCTTGGATGGAGGAAAGTATGATCAAAGAGAGAGAAGAAAACATTAAGGACTTTCATGATTAGGGAGACACTTACGTGTTAGTGGTCGTTAGATTAATTATTAAAGCAAAACCAGAAATGGGGTAAGTTTATATTCTGTTCAAAGACCAGTGTGGGGATTCCATCTGCTCTTAGGTGCTATTTGGGTAGGACATATCTTGTCGGCTGCTGAGACTGTGGGGAGGTTAGATTACCCATCTACTCAGCTATGTGACTTTTCCCCCCTTTTTGTAGTTGTACCTTTGTACCTGAACAACCACTTTCTTTTGTTAAATCTTTTCCACTGGCCAGTACAAATGTGCGGCTAATGAGTGTCAACACTTTCATGTCTTCAATTCAACTCTTGTCTTGTGTGTTCATTCATATCATATGGTGGCATTCACAAGTACCATGGCATTTAAACATATGATGAATTAACCAATATTAAAGCTCAGGTACATACAGTACCAACAAAACAACAGAGTAACAAAATTACAACATTGGCTTCAAATGAAAAGGATGGAGCCCCAATATGATAAACTTTGAGAGTTTGTAATCAAGCCAAATGTGTTTGTTTTTTAAGTGCAGCTATTCAGCATTCTGATTACATGTTTACATCTTATTGTTGATGTATAAGCAAAATAAAGGGAGATCATTTGTTTAAGGGACAAAAATCATCATTTCCTTGTTTTCACCCTCCAGCATATGAAAAAAATCTTAAATGTGTTAATAAAACAAAGAACTACATCCATTTAAATCAGTGAAACTGTTTTACAGATTAGTGATTGCTACAGTTAAAGGTTTGTAACCACTGCTAATATAAATCTATTTCGAGGGGTTTATAAGTTTCCCATAAATGTTCACTTCAGGCTAAATTTTTGGTACATAAAATCTGAGCTCAGGATGATTTTATTCATAAATCTTTTTGAAAGACTCTGTTTGGGATCATATATAATTAATTAAAGGAATGAATAATTTTAATTCAGGTCAGATTATTGCTCCGTTTTATGAATATTGCTCACTTGGTTATCTTTCAGTGGTTGGATTGTGAGTTTTCTGCTTTTTTTAATTAATTTTTGGGGGGGTTGCAGATTCTAAGCAAATTAGCATGTCGCTAGCTGCTTGGGAGAACTACATCCTCCCAGTTCCAGTGCAGGCCCCTACAAACCATGAAGAAAACTGGTGTTCAGTGCAAACAATTGCCAAGCTGCCTACCCACAGCTGCACAAGATTCAGGATCTGGGTGAGTATGTCAACTTTACCTATCTTACTCTTCAAATTGTGGAACCTTTGTGAGGGGCAATGAGCAGCAGTGTAGCATTCCTTAGTAGCATCACTTCCATAGGAATCATGTTATCAATCCAGGTGGCCGGGGTGTCCAGGGTTCTTGTGTATTCCTTTGATTTTTAAGAGACTGTGATGGGATATACCTGGCCCTTTATGACCCCCTGCTGGAGGATCTGTAGTCCTGCTACACTCCGTGCCAGGAAGGAGCAGCAGAGGTGGGTCCTTTAGGCCTGCCTAAAAAGGTTGCATAGAAGCAGCCAATCCATGCCCAGCAGGCTCAGATAAAAGGATCTGCAGGGTCTTGAGGTTAGTTCTTGGCTGAGGCCAGAGAGGTGCAGGAGGGTATTCCTGTCTAGCCAAAGAAGCTCAGCAGACTGCATTTACTGGCCCAGTGTGGGAAAAGGACCTGAGAACTTTAACCCTGAAGTAATGGGTATAGATGAAGGGAACAGGTGGGAAGAAGCCCAGGAATGGAACAGTAACTAATTAAAGGAAGCAGTGTTGGGACTGGCCCACAGATTAGTGGGCAGGCCTTGGTTCCCCCACTGGTGAAGTGGCCTAAGCCCTGAAAAGGGGACTGTGACGTTGCACTGCATATGTTTTATGGAAATCTGCTGAGTGTGAATGACATAACTGGAATATGCTTCATGCACAAGGTCTCTTTTAAGGTATCATTACAAAACTTATGATCTACTGAGTGTGTTCATACTATTTGCATGTATTTCTATGTCTGGAGTTAGAAGGATAAGATATAGGCTTGTATTACTATTATTATTTATTGTATTACATGTTAAGTGGAAGCCACTAAGGGTGCTTCAGAATCACTGAACTGTGAATGGGTTTGTTTACCTGCAAGCCTTCCTAGGTACTTGTCTTCCAGCTACTAGGTATGAAGAAGGAGGTCTTACAGTGACATGTGATCATGTCACCTGAACTGGAATCCATTTTAAACCTGGTTCTTTTCTATTTAGAAGGAGGGGTGGAGACCCAAAGTGACAAAAGATTCCTGCCTTGGGTCAAAGCTATAAAAGGGGGTGGAACAGACCAAAAGGGGTTGCAATCATAAGAAAACCCCTAGTTACCATCTGAGCTGGAACTATCAAGGACTGTACCAGGGAAAAGGAATGGGCTGGAGGGCTGAGCTGATTAAGACATGCCTAGTAAGGGTGGCAAACTGCCAGGAGCTGGGAAAAGACTATAGTACCACACTCTGCCCCTAAGAGGCCCTTAATAGGTGAGTGCCTCATCACAAATCTCTCTCTTCTGCATGATGGTGGGGTTGCATTTCATCCCAGTCCCTGCTTCCAATGGAAGAATCAGAGGGAAAACTCCACTAACAAACCTTGTGGAACTTCTTATCTCTTACACTAGCAGCTTGCAACTACTTCCACTGTTAATACTGGTTCAACTCCATCAGTGTTAAAATGATGGAACATCTAGTTTAGATGGGTTTCTGGCTCGCATCTGCATTTGAGATTCTTTGTTGATTAGTCTTGTTCTGGGCAGAGTTAGATGCTTTGTATATACGTGCTTTGTATGCTGAGAGAGGGGCACTCTCTCTTCTCTCCACCTCTCATCCCTCTTCCAAGCCATTCCTACGTGGCTCAGTGATAGTATAATTTCTATTTTCCTGCTGTAGAATGTTGAATAATCTGATATAATTAAAGACAACAGAGAAGAAAGAGGTAAACTTTTAAAAACTGCTGGGAATTAAAGAGCTAGTTTAAAATGGCAGTTCTTTATTGAACTCCAGGCATGTAACAACTCCCTGTGGACTAGCTGTAAATGTTCCACAGTGTGTAAAATGTGCACAACACCAATATGGGACATATAACTAACACTGTGGGATTTGTATAACATTCACAGAAGACCAGTTCTGGGGGAAATAACTCTTCCTCATGCAGACTTTGCTGGACCAAGCAGTTTGAGGATAAGCTGCCATCTAATGCCTCCTAAAGATTCTTCAGGAGGAGCAGAGCAGACCACTTTACTCTTGGAAGAAGTAGGAGGGGAAAAGCCATCTTTCCCCAAAGCTCATCTATTGTAAGGTAGCTTTTCTTCCCTATAGGAATTATACTATGTGAAAACATCAGCCCACACCCATTTATTTATTTATGGTAGCTTTAGGCTGATAGATGCAGGCTGTATTTATTGTATTACTTGTATTACAAATGTGTGTATCATTGAAAATTCCTCTGCCCCTTATTCACTTCTGCAATGAGTTAAGCCAGTGGCAAACATTAATTGTACCTCTATGGCAGACTGGCAACCGAAGCACAGATATAGCTCCTTGGATTTTAAGGCAAGAAAGGATCACTGTGATCATATAGTCTGTCCTCTTGCATAACACAGTATAATACAATTTCACTCAGTAAATCTTCAGTCAAATCCATTAATGTGAGAGAGAACTGAAGAATATCTCTTTTAACCAGACATGCAACCCTGTTTTGAAGATTTCACATCATAGAGAATTCATCAAATCTCTTGGTAAAGTTGTTCCAATGACTGATTACTAGGACTACTTGAAAACTTTGTGTTCTGTGTGTATCTATATATATAAATTGGGGTTTTGATTAAACAATTGTTTTCAGAAAGTATCTGCTTTCTTAAAAAAAATTCAACTTGTCATCGCAAAAACAAAACTTTCCAGGTTCAGGGGCAAAATTTTAACTTTTCAGTTTTTTTGATGAAAACTCAAAAATCTCATCAGTTCTATTAATTAACTTCACTATTAAAGCTGTGCACCTTCTTTCCAGTTTTAATTTTGTTTAGCTTTAGCTTCAGCTTCCAACTTGTAGAACTCATTATGACCTTCTCTGATATCTCTCTAATTTTTCAACATCCTTGTTGAAAAACCAGACTACTGGACACCGGAAGGTAGTAGTCTCACCCATGCTGTATACAGAGGTGATATAATCTCACTACTCTTACTCAAAATGCTCGTTGAGATTTTCTCAGAGTGACACAGGGCTCAGCTGTGAGTCAGCCTATGCATCTGTCCAGTGGAGTAAGAGACACAAAGTACCCCTTTACATTCTTCAAGGACCACAAACATTGCAAGTCACAGTGAGGGGTGGGAGTTGAGAGGAGAAAGAATAGTAACTGCTGGCTGTTACTGCCCCTCTCATGAAGATGGCTCCGCCCCCTCTGAGGCACCAGCCAACTCACTGAGAAGTGAGCTGTGCCAGGAAAAAATGCTGCCACAGCTTCCTTCCCCTTCAAAAAAAGGCCAGAGTGTCATATTTTGGTCTCTTGTCTGTTCTTGGGGCAGTGAAACCTGCTCTAGATTGATTGCAAGGTGCCAATGAAGCCAAAGTATGTTAGTGGCAATGCTCCTGACTCTCCTCCCTGCTCTAACTATCCAGTCCTGTGCTCCCTAATCATATTCTGGTTTGGTTTTTTTTACAAAGAAGTTTCAGATATTGTTAAAATTTAAATCACATACTTGTATAACTCTCCCTATGTATGTGTTTTCTCAGCACAGCTGTAAGAAGCTGCAGCACTAGAACCTAGGCCCCTGGGCATTCTGGGCAGTTGATGCCCCCAAATCACCAGTAGAGTTTTAGGCTGGATGTACCATAAAGCTAGGCTCAGCAGGAAGTACGGCTGCATAGGGCCTGTATGGCAGCCCCTCACAGGCCACTGCTTGGCTGGTACCAGTATATAAACCAGGAAGCCATGATGGAGAGCTATCTGAGCAACACAGACTGCCTGTCTGTTTCTCTTCCAGACCCTGCTAATGATAAATTCCAGCTTCTGACCCTGGTTCATCCTCCTCAGTCTTGCTCTCTGATTGCTGTCTGTAACCTGCCACTTGACCCCACTCTCTCTGTAACTTGACCCTATCTGTCTCCTAGCATGGCCTGTCTTGGACTCTGACCTCCTAGCATCCCCTGCCTGACTCCCAACTCCTGCTCTGACCACTAAGTCAGACAGCCCACATTTTACTGTGATAACAGTAGCTCATCCATAGCCCAATATAGACTGAGAGGGCTGTAATCTAAATTTTCAAACAGAATATCAAGGGCCTGTGAAAAAAACATGGCAGAGTAAAGGACAATTAAAACTCATTCTACCACATACCTAAAACCCTGGTGATTTTTTTAGTTAAAAGTCACAATGTTAGTGTGATGCTCAGCTATTAAAATTAATTCATTACCATTATTCATTACAGTTCATAAAGACGGTAGCTGAACCAGGCAAAATCAAAACAATTTACACTGAAAATCAAAACATTATTGCAAATCATGAGACTGTGAAGGAAAAAAATTACCATAGAGACAATAAACAAGATTGCATTATAGTGTTTACGCAATATGAGTTCTCTCTAATTTCTTGGGCTAACAAACGGTCCCATCTAATTACAGAACAATTTTTTCTTGACAAGGATGGGCTAGTCCCTACTCACTTTTTTGCTACACTTTGTGAGCTGATGAACCAAGAACTGAATCTCAGGAAAAACTTCCCAGCTGTAAGAACAATAGGACAACGGCCAGGGCACTGTCTACTGCACAGAACTGCTCACTTACCGACATCATCTGCCCAGTGCAGCTGGTAGTTAATGCAGTGTTAAGGCATGTGCTTTTAAAGCAAGTATATTTTAGTTCCAGCCCTGCTTTCACCGTCAACTGCTGAGTGGCCATGGTATGCAAACAGCAATTAATGCAACCTCCTCAATGGATTTTTTTCCCCCAATAGACCAGAAACCAAAGAACAGGACACAAGAGGAATGAATGGAAGGTCCTGACCTTTGGATGGATACAAGTACCAGCCATTTACTTCTAAGTAGGTTAAAACCAAATGGCTGGCAACCGTGTCTTATTTGGCTGACCTCAGGAATGCACTCATCCAACAACGGAAAGCCATTCCCCTGCTTTAGGCTATTATCCCTATACAGACTTCCCTGAGTCTTGTACTGAGACAACAACCAATATGGGGTGATATAGTCCCTTGGTGCCAGACAAAGATTTGAAACAGATCTTTCCTGCAAAAGAGAATCCTAGCTTACAGCTGCAGAGTCCCTAACTGTAGCGTGTTCAGTTTCCTCGCCTCAAATATTATTTTCCTACACTGTGACAGTTAACTTGAACTGGATGGGTAAAAACATTAGAGGCCTTTTTAAAAATCTATTTTAAGTAGATACCATTAGCTGAGTTTTGCCATTAATTGCACCCTAATGATTCAATTATAGTGAAAATTTAAATGGAAAAAAAACCCTATTGTACTCCAATAAGGCTTTTTCTTTTCAACCTCTCTCTGCTTGGAATTGCAAGTCTGCTTTATGTTTGCCTGTTTATAGAGTCATAATTACTTAATTGTTCAGTAGCTCTGGGTAATGTAAAAAGAAAAGGCTTTATAATAGGTTTTGAGCTTCTTTATATCATCATTTGTGCTTAAAAACAATTTGATGGAACTAAACAAACCAACAATATGCTGAGTGGGATTGACTAGTCTTATCTTGTATATGAACATGATATGGCACTCAAGGATATTGGTCAAATATGCACAAACCCAGAAATTAGCAATGTAAATAGTACATTTCTTAACTGTACTATGAGTTGAAAGTCTTTCATTGCATGATATTAGCATCAAAAGGTCCCAACTAGCACCAGTGTCCTACCACCATGGTGTAGGCACTATACAAACACAATAAGATAGTTCCTGCTCAATGAATGTCCAAGCTCAATAGACAAGGGATATGATTACAAGCAGAAGACTAGGAACTTAGTAATGGAGAGATTAAGTGACTTTTCCAAATTCATAGAGGAAGCCTGTGGCAGAGCCAGGAATTGAATGGAGGTCTCTGACTGATCCCATTCAGTACCTTAACAACTTCCTTGATGTGCATACATGTATAAAAATGCTTTAAAAACCCTGGCACATTCACTACCACCAGCTCTACCAACAACACTCCCTTATTACATGGGAGAAGTGCATACAAAAAAGACCCCCATTAAGATGGAGAGGCAACAATGGCACAGACTCTCAAATCTAAATGGTCATGAATGTGACAAGTTCAAAATCCTAACTAATTCTGAATATTGGTATGCAGACATATTGCAAATATATTTCATAATCCTCTGAATACGAATGGGAGATTTTGAATAGAGGGCATTAAATTAATTACATCCGCGAAACTTCAATATAATTTAATTACTGTGAGTGGCATATATCCTTCATATAAAGTGTTGCTGAAATAATTTCCTCCATTTAGAAGCTCAGATTAGTTATCAGAAGATCATTTTCTTCTTTCAGAGCAGTTGTTCCTCTCTTTTAGAAAGGAAGCAAGCATGCTGAAGGCAGCATAAAGAGTAGATGAACAATTCATCTGAAAATCCCAATTGCAGAGACTCCAATGAGATATGATCACAGGCAGAGGAGGGCAGAAGAGGAGCCACTTAATGCTATTTCAGTTTCCTAGCTCCCCATATCAGAATTATCTTGGATTAAATTGATCCATCATTTATTAATACCACTTTCACAATCCTTTGGCTTTTTGTTAATATAAATTAAATTTAAATTATATGCAAATATTAGGATTATGGTGAAATATCCAGGCTGTAGGTATTACCACAGTGACACCTGAAAACACTTCTGTTCAAAGATTCTATCTGTGTTTTTCATTATAAATTCCATTTTTAAGTCAAAATGATTCATTTCTTTCCTTTTCTTTCAGTTTCCATCCTGAGCCGAGATTTTGTGTGCCAAGCTTCTGCCTGGTGTGAATTTTAACAATAGAGATATTGGTGAGCCTGAAATTAAAGAGAAGCATTTTTATGCCGAGCTTGTAAATAGCTTCCCAAATACAAGGATAACATAGATGACAACATTGTATAGCACACAAAAAAAAATCTTGTTCATGCCGTGCATTCGTAACACCCACAGCTAGTACTAGGAAGAATGGTCTGAGAGTTCGGTTCAATTCCTGGATCAACCACAAATTTTTTATGTGTCCTTGGGAAAATTGCTTGATATATTCTGGGCCTCAGTTCCCCTTCTGTAAAAAGGGAATAATACCTCCCTACTTAAGTAATCTTGTGAGAATGAAACATATCAATCATTATGTCTTGCTTAGATGATGAAGGCCACATAAGTCCTTCCATAGATAATTTCCCATGAAAAACAGCATCCGATTACATGAATAATATTTTCCACTCCTGTAGTGTCACTGAGCTTGTAGGCTTATCAAATGTTACATAAGCTATTTTCAGCGCCTCACCTTTCTCCTAATGTAGAAAATCATTTATTCCCAACGGTGATTATAAACACATACTTATTGGATTGAAATTGACAATGGCAAATATCACAGGATACAAGGGATGAGACCTATTTTCAAACATAACTTCAAGACAATTTCTGCAATCAAAACTAATGCTACAGAAAAGGCATATTCAATCTCTCTAATGCATATGCTATTCAATCTATCTGATCTCTCATTATCTGGGTGAAACAAACTCTTTTAGTTAGTTTGTTATATAAGAACATCCCATGCTCCCGTAATAATTCTGTAGTCATTCCAACAAAGAAGCTACAAATCACTTCACCCAGTGTAACTGTGTTTTGTATGACATACATGCAAAAGGACCAGCAGACCTGATATTGCCTCCTCAGACAATTGCAGCACTTTATCACTACATTCTGTTAACTGAATCAAGGAAAGAGAGTCCTAATTCATGCTGGTGTAAATTAATTGGCTTCTGTGAAATTTATAGCGCTTAACAATATAGATTTATTGAGCCTAATTCTCCTCTCACTACACCTCTGTAAATCAGTACAGAACTGCACTGAAGTCAGTGGTGGAAAACTGGTATCTGTGCAAAAAGAGCCAGGCCCTTGAATTAATAAAAAAAAAACAAAAAAACTTTGTAGCCCTAGTGCTAGCTTGCCCTTATATTAACTGACTTGCCTTTATTATATTCAGCAATAATGAAAGGAACCTACAAGCCTGTACCTTGTTAGACATTAGCTTCAGTAGTTAGCATAAGGCTTGAAGCATCTGAGCTTTTGCACAGATTAACAACCCAACAGTAACCCCCAAGATTTGGGGAACTGAGAATAGATTGTGTAAGGAGAAATTTTGCTAGAATATACCACACCACCACCAGCCAACCATAGAAACATGAGCTAACATCCACAGATGTCTGATCAGAAGGGTGCCATGGCAACAAGTTGGGATCATTCATATACTAAAAGTACAGGATGAAGTCATACCAACATTAGTAGGGCGAGGAAGTGCAAATAAGGAAGAGGGGAGAAGCATCTACTGAACATGCATCGCACAGAGTGGCATCAGCATAACATTTTATAAAAGTTGTATCCCAGCTTGTGGGGAGAAGGAGAAAGAGATGTAGCCAGAATGATGGTCAGTAGTGATGAGGAAAAGGTGATGGTTATGGGGAAGATAATGGCTAACATGTTAGGTTGTTCTGCAAGGAATAGTGTGAGTGTAGTTGTCCAGATGTACATTCTGTATTATCTACCTTACTGAGGTAGAGTGTGACTTTGCTAAATGTATTAATAAACTACTGTAAATATAGAAGGTTTCCTACAGTGTGGGTGTTGCAACTGTGCATATTGGGGTTCCCAACTATATAGTATTTTTAAAAATACTGGGCCTGACCTTGGAACAAGAACCTGTCAACCCTCAAAGTGATAACTGAGAATTCTTAAGTAATCAATACAATTAATACATAAACTATAGCTCAGGCTACACCTTTACAAAAATGCATGTTTTTAAAAGATTCTGTAAGATGCTAAAGCCCCCATTTTCTATTGACTTTAGCACTCAGCAGGAGAAGTTCAATATCTCACTGGATCTGAGCCTTGATACTATTTCTTTTTTTCCTGAAGCTTTGTTACAATTTTACATGCCTCTGAATCCAAAGTGTCCTAAATTAGCTGCAGAGAAGCCAAATAATACAGGGAATAGAGCTGGGCGGATCTGTTCAGTGAATTTTGGATATTTCTCAGCTCAAGATTGTTTGGAGGCCTGCAGGTATCACTATGAATAGTGTCTTTGCACTTTAACCTTAGCAAATTAGTCTTTAGATTTTGAATAAGATCAGTGGGTGCTAATAGGACAATGACAGTTTACTCCCTTCAACTGTCTGTTCAACTTTTTTAAGGCTCTTCTTCAATGATAATGCACACTGAGAGGTGTATTATGACAAGAGTCTGAACAGGCTGCTTACATTTTAACATACTCCTTTTATTTCTTTGAGTCAAACAGGAAAATGGTGTTTGAGGCCATAGGGATATGAGTCAGGTGGAACTTAAGTACTTACAGGAATGAAGAGAAAGAAAACTGTTTTGGTTCCTGAGCCATCTGAGGAAGTCTGAAGAAAGCTCCCAGGGGCTGAAACATCACACAAGACAAAATTAAATCCAGAAATTGAAGTCAGGTACTGCCACATGTGTAAATCAGAATTTGAACAAAAATAGAAACAAAAATCCTAGCATTAAGCCACTTCTCTACTTTTAAGAAATAGAAAGTATCATATTACTTGCACCAGATGGCACTGTGTGAAGGTATAAATAAAATTACTTAGAAGTTCCCTCAGAATACCTAAAATGGAGTTGATAAACTACTACTGACTTCTGATTCCAGAGAAAATGCTGACTAGGCAAAAAGATTATCTCCCCAAGCTAAGAATGCTCAATTTTCTACCTCTTGTAATAATGGGCGAAAGAAATTCCAACTTCTCATTGTGCACCTTGTAGCTGGGGTGTCCTGTCTTTCTCTTCAGGAGTTTTATATGCAACCAAGATGCCTTTTCATGTGTTAATCTGTTAATGGCTCTGTCCCTTGTGTTTCTCATTCTCAACGGTTGCTAGAGCCATAACATTTGTGGAAGCACCAAAAGGCCCAAACAGGATTGAGGTCCTGTTGAGCTAGCAGCTGTACCCTACAACTGTAAAAAGAAAAAAGCACCACAGGGACTTGGCTGATCTGGCAGCTGAAGAGTAGGTAGAAGGTGGACATCAGGCAAATTTGAAAAGACTTTGTCTAACTCTTTTAGAAATCTTAGATTAATTCCTAGCAGATGGAAAACAAAATGTTACTCTTCTTTTTCTCTCCCTGTTCCCCTTTTCTTTCTATTCCTTTATTTGTTTTTGTCTCTTTCTTTAATCTCTCCTTATTTTTGGGAAACAAATTCAATGAAATATTGTTGGGGACTGTCCATTGTGTGTTATTAATAAAGTCAGGGGACAACCCCTTACTCCCATCTCAGCAACGGTGGAGAACACACACTCCAAAATCAGTCTGATGATAGGTAGGAATGACCCTATCAGACACCTTGGCTACACGTGTAATTGTACCAGAAATAAACAGCATGTAAAATAAAATAGTTAAATAACATAGTAGAATAATAAACATAAAAATCAAAACCCTTTGATTGTCTTAGGTAAGTGAATGCAGGATACTTTTTTTCTTTTCCTTATGTCTACTTAATGTCTTCTCCTTATGCCTGAGCTACTAAATTTAGTTCCATGTGAAAATGATCCCAGAGTTCCAGTGTTTACAAATAGAGGGGTTTGGTTCAGACTTTCAGAAAATGCAATAATGAAAATATTCCCACCCAAAAATATAAATCTTTAATTTTTGTTAGCAACACACTTCATGTCACAGCCAGGATGTTCTCAAGGACTGTTTCTTGTACAAATGGAAAAATCCCATGTACGTTCACCAAAATTCCTATTTAAAAAGCAGGAGACCATATTCTATCATCAATTCTTAAGCAGAACTCCCCATTGACATCAGTAAGGCGTTCTGCTTACAAGTCAACAGTGCAGTATGGCCCCCATGACATTACCCTAGTACAGTAATAAAATCACTGACTTATTCAGAGTCCATTTCTGGATTTAGTTTTGTCCCACATGATGAATCTTACTCCCATATCATTTTCTTACCTTTCTCCCTTCTGAGCAGGCACTTCATTTGTGGTTCTGTGTACCCACTAAATCTTGCTATTGAGAATTCTTATTTCTAGATGTTTTAGAAGTAAATCTGTCTCAGCTGAGCTCTTGAAATGAAAATAAAAAGTTCATTTTTATTCTAGGGTAGAAAATTCTCTCAGCTGTATACTCTCATTTGAATTACTGCCCCCTGAAGTTTTAACACTGTGACGGAGTCAGACCAGAAGGGGATAGGAGAGTGCTGGAAGGCAGGTATATCAGCCTCAGGATGTGTAGGTCTCTGTTCCCTGGATAGCCAAACAAAGGCTACTCCCGGCCAATCAGGAAGCTTCTAGAAAGGAGTAGAAACAGCTAGCCTGATTGGGATACCTGAAGCCAATCAGGGACTAGCTGAAACCAGATAAAAACCTCCCAGTTAGTCAGGTGGGCTGTGGGTGTCAGGAGCTGTGGAAGGAAGTTATGCTGTTGGTGAGACTGAGTGTTGGACAACATATCATACAGAAGGAAGGAGGCCCTGAGGTAAGGGTGAAATGGAGTTTGAAGAAGCGGAGACTGCTGTGGGGAAGTAGCCCAGGGAATTGTATTGTGTTTTGTGCCTAAAAGGTCAGCCATCTTAGCTGATACTAGTAGGGTCCCTGGGCTGGAGTCTGGAATAGAGGGTGGGCCCAGGCTCCCCACTTTCTGTCTCCCCTAATTACTTACTGAGAAAGGGAGGTCACTCTGGGGCCTGGATGAGTTTCTGAGGCCCCTAAATCTGCCAGGAAGTGCAGGACCCACAAATACAGACTCGGAACTTTGTCACAGCACATTTTGACAATTGTTCTGGATCCAATCTGTTGAAAAGAAACATTATTTCACCATGACTGACAGCAGAAAATTTCAAAACTCATTTCAGAGCTGCAAGTAATTAGTCGATCATTACAATGTGTTTCACTTAAACAGCAGAATTTACAGTGATATTTTCCCACCTACTCAGACATAAGTTCATGGTAAACAATAATGACGTGTCTTGCCAGGAGCTGCAAAATGGAAGCTTAGAGTTACCTTGCTACAAATAAATAACTAAACTTGGGGTTTTTTTAAGCCAGGTCGCCTCTTAAGCTATTACCAAACTTCTTAGACCACAACAGGGGAACATATGATTAGCTACCAAAAAGAAAGAATGCAGCAAATAATGAGACACCAAAGATAACTTTCTGACAGCACTTATTAAGGTATGATTAATGAATTACATAAATATAGACAATGTAACCTCCAGTATATTTAAAAGAGCTAATCAAGTATCATGCATGATATGAAGTTCAAACAAGTAAAAAAAAAAATAGGCAGTGGCTTAAAAACTAATACAATTAAAATTTCATATTTGGGCTGATTTAACAATTAGTTATACAGGATAAGCTGGCTGATGTGGAAATATAAACTTCAATTTCTAAAGAAAGGAAGATACCCTTCACTGAACTAGTTATGTTGTTCAGGGAGACAGATATGATACTGGTGGTAAACCATTACAGTAACTCCTTTATTTCATAACCTGTGATGTACAATTTTAAATAATTGTATTTATTGATTTCATGCTGCATTAATTTTTGTCACCAATTCTGCCCATATCAATGAAATAGCTCTTTATTAATGCACTGTACTTCCAGTGGGAAAAGTGAAAAGGGACTACAAAAAGGAAAAAAAAGAGGAGGAAACTGAGAAGCCTCCATTATATATGTGGTAGTAGAAGGTGATGTTTAATTTTAGTGCCACTTGCATAATTCACCCCGATGCTGGCTAATGTCATCTCTATCTTCATAGCAAAAAAAGCCCACCAAAAATCCCCCATCCTAAAAAAACACACTTGCCTACCACAATCAGACATGCATGTTTGGGCCTGTCTTTCAAAACTGCATGAGCATATGGCCAAGTACAACACATCTCACTCTGCATTGTATGTATAATATTGGTAATATAATGCAACTGTTAGAGACTCCTTTATGCACGCAGCAGTTTTGAAAATCAAGCGGTTTATGTTTATTTACATGAGTTTGACACACACACAGCAAAACTCTATTGCCCGCTAATGGAGAAAGTCTAGAGTCATAGGCCTAATGCTGCCAGAGAATCAGATTTGTGAAAAAATAGGTGTGCCAATTCACATACTAGCCTTCCTTCTTGACGGCTTTTTCACGTCTGCAGTTCATATATGTTTGATCTGTATCCTGGAGTGCTTAATCCAGCGCATTGTTCAGTGGTGTCAGGTAACACAGCAGCTGAGTGTGTGACAACTCAGCACTGAACTGTAGCAATATTTACATTTCATATACTCAGGCCTGGTCTACACTGGGGGCGGGGTCTCTCATTGATGTACTTAGATCTACTCACTCCAGTGTCTAGTGTCAGAGGGGTAGCCGGGTCTTAGCCCACTGGGTCTTAGCCCACGAAAGCGCATGATCCCTAAGACCTGTTAGTCTGTAAGGTGCTACAAGACTCTTTGTCACCCTAGTGTCTTCACCTAGATATTTGGGTAAGGCTTTAGCTTCCATATTTTTCTGTCATTCCAATGCATTTTGAGAGATTTTTATGAGACTCACAAATAACTTTCATTCTCTTTTAATATGTTTTTGTGATGGGATACTTGTGCCCTGTTCCTGTGTAAACCAGGAAGAGGTTAAATCCCATTCTGAGCGGACAGGAGGGGTTGCAGATTACCTGAGATGGCAGACCTGGAGAGAAGTGTCAACAGCTGTGGCTCCTTAGCTCACATGTTTCATGCACTTGTAGCTAAGAATTTGGTTCCATAGAATTCTCCTGGACTTCAGTAGGAGTGTATAGGTGCTTTTGAAGATTTGGGAGCGGTGTTGGGTTATCTTTTAACCCAGCAACTTGTTGAACTAACTCAGACCTGCACTGTGGAGGGTAAGTGGATATTATCACTTTGTTTGAACTGGGGAGATGTCCACTAAAGGCTGTAAATTGAAGTTAGACAAATTCAGAGTGGAACTAAGAACATTGTCAACAGTGAGAGTTATCAAAATGGGATGTTTTTTCCAGACCATCTGCTCTAGGCATTATTTTGGGGAAGTTTTATGGTGTGCTATATAGGAAGTCAGACTGGACGATCACTATGGTCCCTTCTGGTTTTCGGATCTAGTTTAAAAAAAATAAAACCATAAAGAGGTCTGTTTTGATTGTTTTGTTTGTTTTCCCAATTGGATTCTCTGCTGTACAAAGTAGGCTTATGCTGCATGTGGTTACTTGGACTAGGTGGAGGGAAGCTGCCATGTGACTGACTTAGTTTGCTTTTTATCTATGCCTGAAGGAAATCACTTTTCTGTTGGTGGTGGTGTTTTTCCCCCTTTTGGCTGAGACTAGCTTTTTTTTGGTAATCGGGGAGATAGTGACCTCAGCCAGCAAGGGTGGCTAATAGTTCTGGATTTTCATGTGGAGAAATCTGCACCATTGGAAGGCTGTTTGTGGCCTTTTTTGTTTGTTTGAGTTGTTTGGCTGGGGTTTTGTAGTAATGTGTGTTTGGTGACTTTTGTTTTGGTGGGTTTTTTTTGTTTGGGGGAATTTTTTATTTTTGCGAAGACAGCAAAATATCTTCTTAAACATGCTGAGCCATAGTCCTCATTGACACTATAGGGTTGAAGGATATTATCATGAAAGTTCATACTAAATCTAGTGATGGGTCGCTTGTTGAAAACTTAGTGCTTCATTCAGTTCAGAGAAGCACTTAATCACGTGCATTCTTATCCAGACGCTCTGTGTCTGCAAAATGGAGGTGAAGAGCTCATTAGTGACAGGTTCTGTTCTGAGATTTCTGGTCCTCCCTGAATCAAGTCAGGCTGGCAACAAAACACTGATACTGTCAAACCCAGTAGATAGCAAAAATTAATTATAATAAAAAAAACCCTACTCCCTATGAGCATGCTTTAAATCTTAAGGATTGGAGAGGGAGACCACAGTTCCTTGTGCTATGATTCTATCAGCGCACAGCAGCTAAGCTGATCTGGACTGTTCTAACTCAGAGCTGGGCCAGGTATGGTAAGAAATTGTGTTGGAGAGACAATATGTAGTATTCTTTCTCTGCACTGATATATCCACTGTGTTGTTAGGGACTTACTGAACTGGTCCATATATTGCTTGTGATCATTAAAGAGCTCCTTTAAAAATGGAGGGGCATTAGCTGTGGAGACCCATTTTCAAGTGCTCAGCCCCCATAACTGGGAAGCAGTTTTCAAGAGAGTTCAGTAATCAAGAGCTGCCTCTGTGGTTTTAGTAGCTGGATTTTAAAAGCACCAAACATATTGAGCTCTTGAAAATCAGGCCCCTTCTTTCGGTACTAAAAGCTAACCTGAGTCCTTCTGCAAATCTCCCCTTGAGTTTCTTGTCATTTCCCATCTCAGATAACTACTTTCTGGTTCCAGTTTTAAATGGATATAACAGAAGACCCTAATATTGGTGTGTGCTTTACGGTTGCCACATTGTCTCTGGAGAAGGCTCACTTCAGTTACGGCATCAATTATACTTGTGTTTAACTTGTATTTTTTTTTAGGGAGTTTACCTCCCTGAGATTTCTGTGGATGAAAGGCAGAAATCTATACATACATCTATAGTAAAGTTCAACCTGAGCTGCAAAATTGGATTCAGAATTTACTGAAGTTCAGGGTTGTTTGAATTCAGGGGTTTATAATTTGATGAATTATGCTGAGATTTGCCAGCTGCAACTGCATTTTATATTGCGGAAGTCAAGTATAGGGCCAATCCTTCTCAATGTGTTTTTGAGCAAGCAGTTTTGAACTAAGTATTGTTTTGAACTAAGATTATGGTTATAGGATTATAATGGAAGAGCTGAAAGATTGTTGGTTTGATTTAGGAATAACTGAGTTAAATTCTATGGCCTGTATTATGTAGGAGGTCAGAAAAGACTATCATAATGGTCCCTGCTGGCCTTACAAACTATGAACCCTTAGTTTCTGGAGTTTGACTTG
Organism: Dermatemys mawii; assembly: GCA_007922305.1. NCBI lineage: Eukaryota > Metazoa > Chordata > Testudines > Dermatemydidae > Dermatemys > Dermatemys mawii. Next base: position 8,002,775 of record ML677377.1, read on the forward strand.
GGCAGAAATGTTGCTTTTTACTGAAATTGGCAAACAAAGTCCCACTCTGGGCCCTATATTTTAAAAAAGTTTTAAACTTTTCAATTATTAATCTTTTCCTCTTACCCCCCACCTCATTAAATATTTACTATTCTTAAACTGTAACTACCTGAGAAGTAACTCTAAAATATCACCTTCTTAACCAACAGACTACCTGTGTGGATGTTTAGAGTAATATATGATTGTTTTATTGACCAGAGGTTTTTTTCCTATTAACCCTTCTTAGTGCTGCACATACAAGAGAGTAAATTAGAGTCTACTGTGTTTCAAGCAACTGCAGACAGCAATAACAAAATTCCAGTTAGCTCTAAACCAGGTTGCACAGATGTAAAGGGAATATAGAATTTGCCCAAGTTCATATTACTGGTGAAGATGCATAAACCAGAAATGGCAAAGATAATTTTTCACCCAATGGAAGCTTGCATGGCTAGTTCTTGATAACTGTTTTTATGTGTAATCTAAGCAAATATGAGATGAGAAGCAATAAATATGGCTTTATTTTGCCACTTTTCAGGGAAGCATTACTTTTTGATCTTTTGCCTTTTAAAATGTATTTGTCATTGTCTTTATACTTTGTAGTTCATATTCTGGATGAGAATTTAGACTATGCAGGGGAAAAATGTTATACATATGGCAAAATGAATATTCTATTCCATGCAGTTGAGTTAGTGCTACAATGTTTTATTAAACAGGCTACTGAGCATAGAGTTGGGTTAATCATATGCATTGTATCTAACTCATACCTCAATTCCATTTGATTCCATGGAATTGAGGTATGAGTTCAACCTTATCCTGAATTTCTGTAAAAGTCATATGTCTCGATTTAATAGCTCTTTTTAGAAACCGGTTACACATTAGAAAGTAGTTTCCCTTTCATGTAGGTACAAGAAACACAGAAAGGAGTTGGGAGACAAAATAATAAACAAAGAAAATGACTTTGGGTTTTTTTGGGAGGGGGGTTGTTATAAAAACTTGCAGAAAACAGCTAATTATTTATTTAAGCAGGAAATGACAGAAATTAGGCTAAATTTCCGGTCCCAGAAACTGGTGAAATGAGGCAATGTTTAACTGCAATGTCAGAGAGTCAATGAGCAAAAAGAGACCTAAGATGAACATGTGCGTTACACTGCTGCTCTTGCAATTTCTTCAGTCGCTTTAAATTTCTTTTCTTTCTTTCAGTGGGAAAGACAAGGATGTGGAAGGTGGGTCCTAGGTTTCTAAAAGATAAAAACCAAGTCATTGTGGTGCATTGCTCAATCCCTGCATCCTGCCTCTAAATTCTTTGACTGAATAATAGAACTTGCAACTGACTGTTGGACAAAATAAACCAAGTCGCCAATTCAATAAACTAGCCAGGCAATCCACTGTGCCCAGCTGGCTTTCATGGTCTCAGTGACTGTGCAAGCATCAGTTTGTCAATCTGATTATATCTTACCAATAAAATTGTGGGCCATATTGTGCCATTTGTTCTTTTGTGTTTAAAGCAGAACTCCCTGCTGATTTCAAAGGGTGAGTTCTGCTTAAAAAATCTATGGTACAATGCAGCCCTGTGATATGTAGCACAAGCCAGAGTTAATAAAGAAATAACTAAGTACCCAGTGCCAACATAAAATTCCTATCATCTCTGCAGTGTTGGTTAACAGAGAATGTAAATCACTTTTGTTCTTGACCTTCAAATGCAGAATGATCCTTTTCCCCAATTGGTTCCACATACAGTGTTTTGATAAAAGCCCAAAGAAATGCTTCCCTATCAATTTTAGTGGCATACTGGGATAGATATAAATAGTAATCATTTATAATTACCCATCTCTCTTACTGTTTTATGAATGCCATCTAGGAAGAGTGCTGCTCTGGGAGCGTGAAAATCTACCAGATAAACTACCAGCACAAATAGAGTGCAATACAACAGAATCCACTCAAAAGGATGCATAATAAAAGATGACGCCAGCTAAAATAACGGATTTATTGTGCAGTGATTTAACACACAATCCTACACATACCATGACATCCCACTAAACAGATTTCTGGTGAAGGATGGGAAGATATAACAAGCTGTCCAACAAAACAGAGTTGTCATGTAGTATAAATCTACCATACTTTGCACTGCATCAGTCAGAGGTTTTCCATGGCCACAGCAGCCTTTGGTAATTCCTGCTGTGCTCTCTCACTCCTTGTCAATATATGACACATGAGGTCTGAACAGTTTATGTGGCACCCAGAAAAGCAATGTTTTGTCATGGTTTGCATCTGATAAGTCATTAGTCTCCATTTGGGATCCATCAGTCTAATGGTGGGTGTGGACTCAGGCCAAATTCTCTTCCCTTTCCTCCTGAACATCACTGATACTTGGGACTCCTTTCAGTGACTGTTTTCCTTTTCTCCTCTCAGCTGTGGTCTTCAGTGGTGCTGGTGAGACTAAGCTGCCAGATGGAAGAGATGGAACTGGTGCCAGGCCTAGATGGTTGCTTTTCTTTTAGGAGTGTTGACAAGCACTGACTACCTCTTGATAACATCTTTGACCTCCCTCTGTGACTCTCATTTTGTCACTGGGCCACAATAGGAAGCCTATCTGAGATAGGGGTAGACAGTATTGAATATCAGCAACTTTCTAGAGTTCTTTTGCTTTTTCCCAGGGTGACTTCTTCACAGAGTATGAGAGCCACTTTACAAAAAGTCTTCTGGTTCAGTAATTTCTGGTTACTTCTGGTTCTCTTGCCCTTGTCCCTCAACTCCAAAGCCAACAAACCCAAGAGCATCTGAGTCCTCTGGATCCTTCCGTATAGCAGCTATATGGAAGCTTGGAATGAGTAATTTTAGAGAGAGAGCCTTCACAACTTACACTAAGGCCAGGTCCTTAGATGCATGCCTGAGGTGCAGCTATGCCCAACTAGGGTTTTCAGGAGCAAATGCCGAGGCCACATCAACAACATTGGCTGCTTGTTGCCCACAGAACCTCAAGGACAGCAGCCCCCTCAGCAACATGGTACACCTCATGGTGTTTCCACACAGACAAGGCCAGGATGGGTTCTGGGAGGAGGAGACTCGTCCCTGGGCCTGATCCAGCTCCTGCCACTTTCCAGGTCCAGTCATTGTTTTCCCCCTTCTGTGCAGAGGGGCCAATCCTGAATGGGGCTGGGCCTGGTCATTATCCATTTACCATAGGCTGTGGCTTACTCACATTTCCATTCTTATCTTTGCCAGTGGTATGCATCCATGCATAGATATCCAACAAAGAGTTCATGCTGCTTCCATCTGTGTTAACTTCTACTTGGTCCTCTCTGTAGTAGCTACTGTATGGGAAAAAAATAAATAACATTGGAGCTCCTCTGGGAACCAGGGAGCCATGGTAGAAGGGGTGGTTGTGTGAAAACACTAGGTTACCTTAGCTGTAGGGACTTGGAGAGGTAGCTTTGTTAGTCTGGATCTGCAGAAGCGACAGAGTCCTGTGGCACCTTAAAGACTAACAAAAGTATTGAAGCATAAGCTTTTGTGGGCTAATACCCGCTTCATCAGATGCATGCAGTAGACGTATCCAGAGGTGGGTATAAATAAGTAGGCAAGAACCATTAGCGATAACAAGGTTAGTTCAATCAGGCTGAACCATCTTGTTATCTTTTAATCAGGGAGGATGAGGTCCTCTTCTTAGTCTTTAAGGTGCCACAGGACTCTTTTGTCACTTAGCTGCAGGATTCATCCAATAGTTTAAAGCCCAAACTGCCATCCCATTCACTGAAAGATGTTAAGCCCACTCCTATGATGGAATAATTTGCAGAACACTCAGTAAATTGAAATTTACAGAATTTCCTGATATATAATTTTATTTTAGTATGGGATAACATTGACATCTTCATTAGCCTGGAGGCAAAGAAATAAACTGTGTATTGAATACACCTTAGGATTGTTTTAAAATGTTTTTGTTTCCATTTTTCTTTTAATGAAAGAAGTCTCCATACTCCATACAGCTCATTAAACTAATCTTAAAAATGCTTAAGCACTGAGTAACCAGGACACGTTGAGCTGTATTAAAAGGTTAGCATTTCCAAAATTTACCATATGGCAGTATCAGAGATGCCACCATCTTCTGTTTTGTCCCCTGCCTATAGAACAGTAACTAATATATGGGAGCTGTGCAGTAACTAGGCACAAGTAGGTAACTTGGTTTATAAAGGGTGATCATTGTACCTCCTACTGTGCCTTGCTTTCCTCAGCTTCTCTTCCAGTTGCCTCTTATTTCCTTTATTAAGTATTAAGATCCCAGCCATGTTGTCTTTTGGGCTCTGTCACAACTGTGCAGTAAATTGCAACAATCTGCTTTGGATAACACTCTAAAGACAGATGATTAAGCGGCTCAGCAGTAAAATGTGATGCATATGAGTGAAGCATATCCAAAGAGACGCATACCTCTGCATTACTACTTCATTGATGTGTGACATTCTTCATTTTGCTTCCTTAGCATTACGGAAGAGATAATAAGATAATTTAGTTGCAAAGTCGATGCTAAACTAATTCATAAGATGTAGATACTTTGCACTGGTAGCTTCCTTCCAGGAACCTGAATTCTCAAGTTAATTTGACTTTCCTAATGTTGCTTGGAGGGCAATAATCTGATTTCTTTGTCTGGGATTGTAAGCAGCAGAAGAGGAGAAATGACAAGCTACTGTACAAGAGCAAAGAATCATTTCAATACAGTAGTGTGCAATTCATAGAATATATTAAGAATGTTTGCTGGTGTTTTGGATTTTTTATTTTTCAACAAGTAGAGGGATGTTTATCAAGTGTTACGGATAAAAGGAGGCAGAGGATACCTGCCTGCTGCCTGTTCTAAGAAACCAGTGTTTTATGCAATACTGCAGTAGCAAATGCCATTCTAGAATTTGGTCCTGCAAATAATTAGCATGTACGATTTCACTGGAGGTGGTGCTGGTTCAGTAGTGCCTCAATGAGTGAGTAAGGTGCTCACATACCACTGACTTTCAGTGGAAAATCAGTGTCAACTTCTTAAATGCTTCTGAACATATCACCCTTGAATGGCAATTATTGTCAAATGTATTTAGACTTCAAGAATGTCTACTCTGTACCATAAGCTCAGATTCAAGCCTACCCTCTGCTTGAAATACACTGCAGTTTCACTAACCCAGGTATCAGACCTGGAGTCCCAAGATCCTGCAGAGATGTAAGGTCCAAACTCGAGTTAAGCCAGGACCGAGAATCCAAGCTCTGTTTTGCAGTGTAAGGTACAGCCCCTCTTGACTCAGATCCCAGGAGTGGGCTAGAAATAGCCCACAACCCAATGAGACAACTTCCTTAGTCCTCTCTCCAAACAATCTGCAATCTACTCTATTACATACAGAAGCCATCACCACCCTTTGTGAATTGCAGCAGCTCAGATCAGCGTTAACCCCTTAACTTCTGATCACTGATCTGCAAGCACACTGTTAGAGGGATTCCTGGGTTTGCAGTGGACAGTGAACTGATCAAGCCTTTTGCAAAGTGAGCGGCTTCAAATTTCCTGTAATGTACAGGGTGAGCAGTAAAGTTTTTCCCACGGTGCACCATGGCTGTAGGGTCTGAAAGCGGGATTAGAGACTCTGGGATATGGTTACTTTGACTTGGGTGTGCACACTGCAGTGTGGATGCCAGAGTCCTGTGTTCAAGCACAGGTTTAGAAGCCTTAACATAGGGTTAAAATACAATGTAGACAATAAAGGTCCCGGTTCCCTAACATGGGTCAGCTGACCCAAGTCCTAAGGGTATATCTACACAGCAGTGTAAATCCTGGCTCATATTTAGCCTTTTACTCAAACCCCTCTTCTGCCTACATACAAATCTTTGAGCACTATTGCTTTGCAGTGTAATCACAGCATCCCTTAACTTGAGTCATGCAAAAAACATGGGCCAATTTCCTTTGTCCTCTCTCATCTCCCATGGACTCCAGGGAAACAGAAGTTTCAACACTCTTCCCCTCGACCCCCTCCCATCAGTTCAGTGCCGAAACTCAGTCAGTGAGTATTTAGGCCCATCTCCAACGCTCCCCCACAAGCATATTCATTAAGGTATTATTCTCCTTCTTCCATTGGGCCAAACAAGTCCATACGTGGGAGCACAAAGCATCCTGGACTTCTGTTTCCCAGGTGCATACAGTTCCAGCTGTGGTAGGTGCACTTTCTGGATGATTTAGCGGCCCCTTGCTGTCGTAGGCCCATTCAAAGGGAAATGTCTCACCTCTGGCATCACAAAGATTACGAAGACCACAGAAAGCCACAGTAATGTAGATAGCATTGATGACTTTGGCATCCAAACAGATCTGTAAACATCCCCAAGCGGATTTCAGTCAGCCAAAAATGCATTCAGCAATCATTCTACATCTGCTGAGAGAGTAATCAAATAGCCTTTTGCCAGGGCCTCTGAAATCCAAGATAAAGTTTCATACCCAAAGGTAAAATGGGGTTTTAACATCAGGGACAGTAATTTTGTTTCTGACAATGTCTAACAATTTACTAAAACAGCAAGGAATCCGGTGGCACCATAAAGACTAACTAAAGATTTATTTGGGCATAAGCTTTTGTGAGTAAAAAACCCACTTCTTTAGATAAAATAATTCTGTTAGTCTTTAAGGTGCCACTGGACTCCTCATTGCTTTTGTGGATACAGAATAACATGGCTACCACTCTGATACTGAACAATCTACTGCCTGTTCATAGATGTAGATTTATGTTTGGTGGAAAACCCTGGAATCATGAACTTTTCCCATGCAACCTATGTTGACATACATAAATCAATCTCTGTGATCCATAAGGCTTGCAGCTTATGCTCTCCTGCTCCTTACGGAGGGATAACTATAGGCATGATAATCAATGTCCCCAGCACGGTTTGGAAACCCCATTCTCATAAAGCCCCCAGTTATCTCAGGAATATCTTATGCCCATCATGTTGGAGTAAAGCAGGTGTGTGACTGCCACATCAGGAGAGGGTACACCAGACTCCGCATTTCCTGTCGTGCACAACATAGGTGTGAAATTATTGGTTTTTTTACTGGTAAATTTCAGAAAACATTGACTTCTATCATACACACCAGAAGAGATGAAAAAGTGTTATCAATCATTTAAATTTACAGATAGACAAAGTAGGAAATTCTTTTGTTTGAGAGCTTGTTAAAGTTTGATTTAAGTATATTTACTTACAATTGTACATGTGATGTTGACCATTTGTGGGATTTTAATGGTTATAAAGCTTGAACTTTTTTGAATTTCAACAACTACTATCATTAAATAATTGTCTGATCTCTAATTTCCTGCAGCTGTGAAAATGAGGAAAAATGGAAAAAAATAATATTAATTGATTTATTTTTAAAACTAATAATGTCAAACCTAAATGTAGGCTGAAAAACAAACAGTAACACAGTGTGCCTTTTTAAAAGATATTTTTAAAATAAATATATTTGTGGTCGATGAAACTGAAGTTTTTTAAAGTTTTTGTGCTCATGAGTTACGATGAAATACCAGAGTACAGATACTAAAGGTGCACACAGTATATATTGTCCTTTGTGTATTTAGTGCCCATGTACCTTATTGATTATGTGCTACAGCAGCTCACATCATAAGTATGCAGCTATTCACCTGGGAATCTCGAGACAACAGGTGCAATATTAGACTTATGAACTAGTTAAGAGTTTCATTCTAAAAATACAGATGCAGCTGGGAGAGTTGGAGGTAAGGGATATCTGCTACCTGAATTTAGCAATAACTAATCCAAATATCACAGGGATTTTAATCATAGAAATCACCCATGCAACTCACTATAGGCAAATACTGGCTTGCGGAGAAATTACCATGGTACACAGCTACTTGCAAAAAAAAAAATGTTATCCTTTTGATAGATATCTGTTTTTTAGGCATTTTTTTCTATTTATAAATATTTTAAAAGTAGTTAGAGCTCATGTAGACTTGATGTCTTTCTAACAGATATGCTAGGTCTCAAACAGAAGTAATGAGTTTGATGTAGAAATTACTGGGTAGGGTTCTGGTGGCCTGTGCAATGGAGGAGGTCTGCCCAATTGATCATTATAGCCCCTTTGGGCTTTGATATCTCTGAACATTTTCATTGACTTAAATGAGATTTTTGTTTCATGGAGTACTGCTCAGAAAATATGGCTCCCTTTCTCTGGTTCAGTCTGGTCAGAGCATCTCCTGAGATTAGGATGAAGAAGGTCCAGGAGATGAATAGCAACTGTGATGCAAAAACTTGCTGCAGCAGTTGTTGGCAGACAGCTGCTGCTTCTGTTAACTTTTCCCAAATGTCTTTTATTTTGTAAGAACCCCAAAAAGGAGTGTTAAATGGAAAAGCCATCCTTGCATTATTTTGTCCACCAATAGGCATCATTTCAGACACACCAATTTTGGTTTATTGACTTCCAGTTCTCTACTCTGCTTGTTTACTAGACAGACATACCAGACAGTCCTTGAATGAAATGAGTAAAAGCTTTTCTGGTTAAATTAATTACGTTTTTCTGTATCATTCATACAGATTTCATAAACAATTTTATATTACTGCTCATTGTGATCTGTTTATGAACTTTCCCTCACTTTTTAAAGTTCTCTTACAATTAGTGTACATTTGTTGTCCCAGTTGTCACAACAGTCCAAATCCTTGGCTGCTCCATAGCCCCTTCATCCACTATAAACAAGTTATGACTGTGTCTTGAGGCCGGCCTGTGTGCCTCAGCACTTCATGCTGTACTCTGCCTCTGTTCTGGCCTCTGTTTGTGTTTGCAAGAGGGTCTTTGAACATGAGCTGTCTTTCCATCTTCCTCAGTCCTGCGCTGGGGAATCGCTGATCACTAACAACTGAATTAGGGCCTTTTGGAAAATGGTAAGTATTTTCCCTTTAAAAAAAAAATCAGCAGGATCATTTTATTTGAAACTTCACTAATCTGTTGTTTGTTAAACAAAGACATGATCCTCTTTCTTCCTTTGGAAAAGGGAGGAGAGGAAGAAGGGCAACCCCAAACCTCTTGGTTTTCTGAACTCCCAAACAGTTTATTTAAATTAAAATGTATTTTATTCTGTTGGAATAATATTAATAGAAATGAACAGTTTCCATGGATCTCTTCCAGATCTGGCTGAAATTCTTCATGTCACTGTGTCTAAGAATAAGATCTATACTCCTGGATCAAGGAAAGAGGTCACTTTGAATTTGCTCTTTTACTGATCACCATCTGTCTGAATGACAACCCCTGTGTTTTGTACCTTAACTCTGCAAGGTATAGGATCATTTTTCTTGTTATCCAGTTTAGACAATTTCTTTCTGTCTTCCACTGTTCTGTTAATTGATCAGAAGCTTATCACCATTGTAGGCAGCTGCACACCTGCTGATGCATTCAAATGTAGGATGAACATGCTGACCTTTAATAAGTATTGTCTGGCATACTGATTTACTTGGTTTCATGCAATTTAACCTTATTCTAACATACCTGTTCAGGTGTTGTCCAGTCATGCAATTATGAGAATAATAATGGAAAGGACGCAAAATAACTTTTTATTCTCTTTAATAGTTGAAAGCCACACAGGAATCAAGAACATATACAAGTCTGAACATAATGGAGTTTCCTGCAGATCTGAACCCAATAAACTTAAAATATATCTGCAAGTACTGCTATACATACCGCTTCGAAGGTCGAGGGTGAATCTAAACTGGAGTTCCAAATATCATTGTTCTTCAGAATTTGGTCATCCTGCCATTAACAAAAATCCATTGTCTTCTAGAAAAATTAGTGGGCTAACAGCATAAGACCTAACCCTGTTAGCTGATCAGCTATCAGAGTGTGGTGTACATACACAGGAAGAAATTGCCTAACACTGAAATCAGTAGGAGTTTTTGAATACAAATAAAAAACTGATTAAGAAGCTCAGGATTTCACCCTACAAATAATAAAGATGTACCCCTTCCATCTGGATATTACCTTTCTTCCAGAAACCTTAGTTTCTCAGAGATGTGAATGCATTAAACCTTACAAAATTGCCTGGGAGGGAGGTATCCTTACCTCTATATGTGGCAGGGGAAGAATAGAGTCCAGAACTTCAGATTTGCAATCTTGTGTGTTTTTACCCACCAGGCTAACCATAGACCTTGCCCATGCAAAGGCTCACTTGTGTAATATTGTGACATCTTGCGTGGTTAATGGTTACTCCTGTGAGTTAGTACTGGGAAGAATTGACTCTTTAAGGTCGTCTGAGAAAATCCTATCTCTCCCTTTCCACTTTATACAGGGTCTCTGTCTGTACTTAAAAAAAAATAATAATCAGCAATGCCCTTGTTCCTTATGCTTTACCAGTACCAGAAACTGGCTCACATGGCCCCAGTGTTGAGAAGATTTTTCTCATTACATTTTTCATAAATAGATTCAAGGGCAGTGGGCCCAATTATCTTCATCCTTCTCTTAGGTAGTGTAAAGGGTACTATAGACAAGGGAAACATTGTCTTCTGTATCTTGCTTTCTGCTGCAATGCATTTTGTCTGTTTACAGACTTGAGGTCCCTTCCTCCTGTGAGACTTATCTTTTTAATGGCAGTCATATTTAACATGCACAATTTTTTTGTAAGCATGACATTCACTATGTTTGTAATAACAATCATTTGACTTATGATTTAAACCATTACATCAGTATCCCATGCTGTGAGATGCACTGCTGCCTTCACTTTCACGTTGTTTACTGCCCCATTGGTATGTTGACATTTTGTAACTGTTGGCTACTTCCCCAGCAGCTGTGATTTCATAAAGCTCTAGCAGAAATAAAGAACAGCTTCAGACAACAGTCACTGCTGAAATGCTTCACTAGACATGCCGCAGACTAATTGATCTTCCAAACTCCTTGCTTGGATATTGGATTAATTGAGTCAAACATGTTTAAATTAAACAATAAATAGTGCAAGTAGGTGATGTGTTCAAGGTGCACAATTTTTAACTGATCTTAAAAATACAATAGATGAAGATAAATTAAAGAACAAGGAATAGAGAGTTCCTATAGTTGTGCTTCTATATATCCAGTGCAATTTATATTATCATTATAGACCTACCTACTCTTGGTCTGAAAGATGACTTCTAAAAGGAATTAAATATAAGTACGGTTTCTTTCTGAGAGTATAGTGCATCTCTCCTTTAACATACTGCATCATTTCTGCCCCACAAAATCCCATTGGCCTCAGCAGACTTCTAGAAATATAAGTATCATGCCAGCTACTGCCTATGCACTAATCAGGAACAAAGATCCACACTATATTAGTGTGGATTATGACTGCATATAATTTAGTTTATTTCTTCTGAAAGGCAGTGTGAGAGATTTAGATCTGTTATATAACATGGATTTAATTCCTAGCTCTGCCTTCAATGACACTGTCCAGCCTAGCCACTGAACCACATACAGAGATTTATGACTCTGCTACTGTTTCCATACTGTGATCTGCTGCTTTAGCTCAAGTGGTACAGACTCGTGCTTTTATCAGAAGTTCTGTCTACACAGAGGAACCCAAATGGGGGATGAGGATACATTACACATGCTGTCTGTACTCATTAGGACACAATCATAGAACATCAGTGTTGGAAGGGATCTCAAGAGGTCATCTAGTACAACCCCCTGCTCAAAACAGAATCAATCCCCAACTAAATCATCTCAGCCAGGGCTTTGTCAAGCCTGACCTTAAAAAGCTCTAAGGAAGGAGATTCCACCGCCTCCCTAGGTAACCCATTCTAGTGTTTCACCACCCTCCTAGTGAAAAGTTATCCTAATATCCAATCTAAACCTCCTCCACTGCAACTTGAGACCATTACTACTTTTTCTGTCATCTGGTACCACTGAGAACAGTTCAGATCCATCCTCTTTGGAGCTCCCTTTCAGGTAGTTGAAAGCAGCTATCAAATCCCCCCTCATTCTTCTCTTCTGCAGACTAAACAATCCCAGTTCCCTCACCCGCTCCTCATAAGTCATGGGTTCCAGCTCTCTAATCATTTTTGTTGCCCTTTGCTGGACTCTTTCCAATTTATCCACATCCTCCTTGTAGTGTAGGACCCAAAACTGGACACAGTACTCCAGATGAGGCCTCACCAGTGTCAAATAGAGAGGAATGATCATGTCCCTCAGTCTGCTGGAAATGCCCCTACTTATACAACCCAAAATGCTGTTAGCCTTCTTGGCAACAAGGGCACACTGTCGACTCACGTCCAGCTTCTTGTCCACTGTAACCCCTAGAACTGCTTCCTAGCCATTCAGTCCCTAGTTTGTAGCAGTGCATGGAATTCTTCTGTCCTAAATGCAGGACTCTGCATTTGTCCTTGTTGAACCTCATCAGATTTCTTTTGGCCCAATCCTCTAATATTTCTAGGTCTCTCTGTGTCCTTTTCCTACCTTCCAGCATATCTACCACTCCTCCCAGTTTAGTGTAATTTGCTCCCAAAGTCAGGAATAGAAGCCAGGAATCCTTATGCTCTGTACTCCACTGCTGTCTTGCATGTGTGTAACCCTCTGACCATGTGTAGTCTCTCTGTACGTGGGCTGCTCCAGAGAGGATAACAACATATTCTTTTGTACCTCCTTACTTGTCCCACCGCCAAAAAATAATGCTGTAGCTGAAGTGGAAGAGGTCGGAGCTGTAGATCTAAAGGTTGTGTCTTCACACTCTGATCATTGTGGAGGGGTCTGTGTTGAATGTGTATTACACAAAACAACTATGTTAAAAGAGCGTTATTAATGTTTAAAGCCTGTGAAACCTACATTTGGTACCCTTGTGTATATTCATTATGGTACTGTCTCTTTAATTACATTAATGCATACTTTTTGTTCTCCACAGGACCCTTTCCTTAGTCAGTGCACAGAATGGATAATGCTCACTCATTGGGCAAACAGTATTTTGTTTTATCGCTGATCAGTGTGACATCCCATTTCTTATTTATTGCACACTATTCAAACCCTGCTCTGAAGAGAAATTAATAATTTCCTCATGGGGTTTTCTGAGTTGCTCATAATTATAAGCAGGTTAGTGCTTCACAGAGATGAATGCATTTATTTTCATAATAGCCTTATGATATTAGGGGTTTCGTCTCCATTTTTAAAGATGGGAAACTGAGGTAAAGAAAGATTAAAGTAAAAGATTCTACTAATTTTGATGTACATTTTGAGACACCTAAGACCTTATTTTTCAGAGTACTTAGCATTAAATTTCACTTGATATGTTCAAAACATAGCTTCCATTGGCATTGGTTACAGCTGAGAGCATACTTCTGTCAGTTGCACCCCAGCATGTTAAGTCAGGCATCCAGCAACATGAGGAACACACAGTTAGTGACAATCTCTGAAAAGTTTAATTTTATGAGAACTCACCAGCATCCCACAGGAACTCTGTGGTTGAGACAAGAATAGCATCTGGATTTCCCCTGCAATATTTAACTGCCTTAGACACAAGACTCTTCTTTCTCGTCCTGCAATCCTCTGCCCCATTCACTACACACCTTCCAGATTCCTCAACAAATGAGAAAGGGGGTCCTACAGATGACAACCTCCCAGACTAAACATCATGATTTATCCTTAGGCAAGCTATCCTGTGCACTGACCAAGGCAGGAATCCTGTGGGGGAAAAATAGTATGTGATCCTGCAATTATGGAAGCTTAATTCTGAAATTTCCTAACTTTTGAGTGTTTCATTTGGCAAGTATCATAATGTTCTTTATAAGTAATTTGTGTAATTTCCTAGATTTTTAAACATGGGGAAAAAATAAAATGTGACATCATTGACATCCACATGGGTCATCAGTAGGGTTGGTACCGAACTTATAACTGTAGTAGGTTGTTTTCTTGTATGTGGACCAGTGGTCAAGGGGAAGGGAGACTTTGCTAGTGGGTTTCACAAATATTTGCTTACAGCAGAGAAATGGTGAGATTCAGGAATTTTGGGTTCTCTTCCTGCCTGTGCAGGAGAGTGTTTTCTACTGGGCACAGATTTGTCTGCCCATTTCCTCCCATATATGACCCTTTCTGCCTAATCCTCTATTCCCCATTCTTGATTTCTCATCCTAATCCCATTCCCCTCACCTAGCCAGTCCCAGTCACTACTCACAGACTTTTCATCCCAATTTCAATCTCCTTGTCCAGCAAGCCTAAACTCTCTCCCAGTTAGGGGTACCAGAACAATTTGTGTAGTGGGGGTGCTGAGAGCCATTGAACGAAATGGTAAACCCTGTCTATATTGGAAACTACTTTAAGCCAGGGGGTGCTGCAGCACCCCTAGTTCCAGCACCTATGCCTCCAATCTCAATGAAGTAGAACATACTTTCTGGAAAGATTTTATTTAATCAATCCTCATTCTCAAGTGTATAACAATAGTGCTGCTGTGAACTAGATATCTTGGGGCATTGCTAATTTGCTATAGAGTCTTTCACCTATTCATTACAATTTTCAGTCATGTTGTTAGATTTTCTTAGAACTCTAGGAATCTTATGGTTACATGAGAATCCCTACAACTTTATTTTTGTGGAGAAAAATAGCCTGATACTCTTAAATGCTCAGAAACCAGAAGGCAAACAGAATAACCCAAACTGGCCTAATCAAGAATTAACAAAAAACCTCCTGTTTTTTTACGGGGGGGAGGTGATTCACAAATATGTGAATGCTTGGGGTTGGCAATGCTGACCTTTTGAATCTCGCATGGGTCAGAATGGATGTGTGGCGGGTTCCTATAGGAAATAAGGTTCTTTCCCTCTCTCTAGCCTACTTCCTGTTATATACTTACAAGGTCCACAAGATGGCACTATGCCACATGCGATTAACATTGGCCAGTAAAAAGGCTTCTGAATTTCCATATTAGTCATTCTGTACATTTGTGCCTTGTTAATCAGTGGGCTTTTTAAATTTATATACATTATCATTTTGAATTAAAACAGCCCCCTCCAAATTAGTGGGCATTAATAGCATATTGTGCATTGTAAGATCTCAGCATCACAAACTCTGGGTCTTGTAAAAGTAAGTATGTGTGTTTTCAAGGAGAGGGAAGGAATCCTGTAACATTGATCCAGTACAGGGAATTTGACTTTGTTTTTAATCCCGTTTGTGCAAAAGCAGCTTATTGTTCATCTTCCTGCTCTTCATTTGAAAGATGAAGAACAGGAAGATAATTATTTGGAGAAGAAATGATGAAAAATCAATTTTTTTAGATGCTGCATTGAAGCAGGCAGTGCACCACTTTAAAAAAGAATGAGCGTTTGAACTGGTACAGTGTCAATAGGGTAGAACAGTCCCCTAAACCTCTTGTCATCTGTGATAAGGACATCAATAATAGTCATTGTCAACCTTCATTAAGTTCAGATCTTCCATTCTTCTTGCCCTCAGGGTGCCTTTCATTGATATTTTCCTTAGAAAGAGAAGCAGGCCTCCACATCAAGCTGTGTTTAAAGTTTGATTCCTTTCCTCAGGGCATTTTACTACAAAAGGAACAAATTATTTTTAACTAGTCTTTTTTACTGAGCTTCTCCTTGGTGTTTAACCTGCTTCCAGATGCAGAAGAACTCTCCTATTTAAAAGCTTTATTTAAAAAAAAATAAAATTCAGAAAGCATGTGAGCGAAGAACTACGCACAAACAAGTAAAAAAGAGAAAGATAGGAGCTTATATTGCAACCTAGACCTGCTGGTTTTCTCTTCCCTGGAGTTCATGCAAAGATCTTTGCTGGTTTCAGTCTTTCTGATTTCATGCATGACTGTATTTTGGGTTATAACTAGCCCCAAACACTAAGATAACTTTGAACAATACTATTGCATTTCACCTTGCTTTTCCTCAAAACCATGGGGAAAGTAATAACTACAACTCAGCCCAGTCTGAAGATTCTCAGACCCTTTGGCCACCTTCTGTTGAGTTTTTAATAAAACCAAGTGAATTTGTGGTTTCAGGTTTTATTGTAAACATGAGCTTTATTTTTGAGGGTGGGTGGGAGACAAATATTTTCTAAGTTCATACAGCTTGTGCTGTTTTCCCCAGTTAAGGCCAGAAACAAAAAGACAATAAGTGAATTGTAGTGTTGCCACATTCACTTCGCCTCTCTTGTGATTAACAAGTTATACATTTCTATCAGTGAGATGTTGCTACTCTGGAAATGGTTTAATATCCAGGGAATGTTTTCCCCTTAATTTAAATATTCCTCTTATTTCCTCATTTATGTTTTTTCTACTTCTAGTCATTACCAAAGTCTGCTAGAAAAACACCTCACATTCTGCTGTTAACTGCATGAAAGCACATGTTAATGAGATCTGTAACCTGATTTCCAGTCTAATATCCAAAGATACTCTGGTAAAGCATGTTTATACAAGATCTGGTTAGACAATTGTTCCAGTGAAAATAGAATATCAATAAAAAAACAGGATTTTGTATGCAAAATCGTATGGTTTTCAATTAAGTTTCAGAAAAAAATGTAACTATACTGTTTCAACAGTTTTGGAACAAAGTTTTGTTTTTTTTCATTTGAAAATAACTTCATTTAAAATTTATTTCATATGAAAACATTTTT
Organism: Dermatemys mawii; assembly: GCA_007922305.1. Classification (NCBI taxonomy): domain Eukaryota; kingdom Metazoa; phylum Chordata; order Testudines; family Dermatemydidae; genus Dermatemys; species Dermatemys mawii. The sequence continues at coordinate 8,019,354 of ML677377.1, forward strand.
AAAGGGTCAAAATCAAAACAAAACATTTTAAATGTACTAATTTGAAATATTTTTATTAATCCAAAACCAACCTTTCTTACAGAATTTAATTTTATGAAAAAATTTGGGATTTTGAACCCATTTGGAATGTGTGTGTTGTTCAAAATCAGATATCTGGTGGAAAGGAAACCAGTGCTAGTTTATTCTCTTGTGTGCAGAACTCAATGTGTTATTGTGGGGTCTGTCTGTGTCTCAGTAAACTCAAATCAGAGTGTTCAGTTTACAAATAAAATATTTTTCTTCTAACTGCCAACCCTACAAACTCACTTTGGGATCAGGGTGCCAATCCAGGGTCTTTAATAGTCATTACCGTGAGTGAGCTAGAAAAATTTTCAGTCCAATTCAGTTCTGTTGACTAGATGAGCTAGAATGAAATCCAGTTTATTGTCTCTTCACTGTGTGATTTCTGCTTGACTAGGTTTTTGGTAAATACATTTTGCTTAAAAAAGCCACATAAAATTCAGCCCCATCACCACCACCTCCCAAAAAAAGGTTAATTTTTGAACCCTGTGAAATGGAAACAACTTAGAAGTTTAAGAACTTTTTACCTGCTTTCAGCTACCTCTATCAAGAAGTCACTGATTTTCCAATTGATGAGTGGAGAGACACCTCCTGGAACATGAAGTCTGTTGTGAAAGTTGGACTAAAGTAGAGTGAATAACTAATTTGGAGGGATTTTCAGGAAGTTCTAAAACAAATCCAGGAAAATCCTTTTGGATTGACCCAAATAAAAAAATTCCAAAACTTTCATTTAATCAAAAAATTTTAAAAGAAGTTTCAACCCAAAACTAAATATTTAGATTTAAAGCTTTTTCAAATGAAATTGAAGGAAACTTCTAAATGAAAAGTACTTTTGAATCAAACTCTTTTTGAAAATGTCAAAACATCTCAATAATTTCAGATTTTTTTTTGGACCCAAAAATTTGGCCAAAATTGGCAGAAATAAGCTAAACATTTTGGTTGAGCTGAATCTGCATTTATTAGCTGAAAAAAGTTTAATGAAAAATTTTACCCAGCTTTATTTGGATGTCTCCCAGTGTCCCCTGAAGATATCTGAATGGACACCACACTCTAAGAAAAATGTGGATAAAGTGTAAAGAGTCCAGAGGAAAGCAACAAAAATAAGACGCTTGGGAAAATATGCTGCATGAGGAAAGGTTGAAAAAATTAGGAATATTTAGTCTACAGAAGAGAAGGATGAGGGAATTGACGTAACTGCTTTCAAATACCTAAAACATTGTAAAAAGGATAGTGATCAATTGTTGTCCATGTCCACCAATGGGAGGACAGGAAGTAAGCATCTAGTCTGCAATAAAGAAGATTTAGGGTGGATATTAGGAAAAACTTCCTGACTATAAAGATAGCTAAGCAATGGAACAAATTACCTAAGGAGGTGGTTCGGGGCTTGTCTACATGGAGATAGGAAAATTAATCTGAATTAATTTTTAAACTGGATTAGTTTAGACCATTTTAATGTCCACATGGATACTCATATTCAGTAGTAAACTGACCTTGATTTGGTATTAATTAGGTTTAGTTTAATTCACGTTGGAAATGAATTAAAATAAACTAAATTTAAGCCACTTTAATTCTAAATGAGTGTCCACACTGAGGTTTAATGTGGTTTAGCTAACTACTTTAAATTTACACCATTTTGGTAATTTAGATTAATTTCCTTGAGTGTCCCTGTGTAGACAAGCCCAAGTCATTGGAGGTTTTAAAGAAATGGTTAGACAAATACCCGGCACTGATGGTGTGGGTGCACTTAATCCTCGGTATGTTGGGATGGACTGGATGACCTCTTCATGTTCCTCCCAGACCTATATATCTCTTATTCTCTGATTAGAGGAGGGGGTTTTTTTTTAAATAAATGAAGGGGTTTTTTTTAAATAAATTGTATCCAAGCAATTCCATTTCAAGATTTATTGTGTAGACAGAAAGCTGATCTCTCTGGTCGTTTTAGGAGGTATTCTAGATGAGGAGAATATACTCAGCTCTGACAAAGAAAGGATAATAGAGGACTTTATTACAGCATGTAAGTGCATGAAAGGCTCATTCCCAAGGTGTGAAGAAAGAGTAAGTGTCATTGAGTCTTCAGTTCATGAGTTCAGTTTTTTTTCAGGTAAGAGATTTCCATGGAGTCCGTTACGTCCTGGTCTAAAGTACACACCATGCTTTAACAACAATGCTAGAATTAACTTTTTTTTTCTTTTTAGTGGGACTTTCTCCTCCTGAGTTACATACTGACTCCAGTCCCCGTAGAAAATGCATTCTTCCAAAGCAGCCCAAACCGTCTTTGTCCCAATATTCTGCTGCCAACTTTTGAAGGCACGTTTCATTTGTCCATTATTTTATTGGCTTATGTAGCCTCAGTTTTTAAAAGGGTTCCAGAGGTGACCCCAATAACTACAGGCTGGTAAGCCTGACTCCAATTGAAACTGTAGTAGAGAACAAAACTGTCAGACACAGAGAGGAACATAATTTGTTCAGGAAGAGTTAACATGCTTTTTGGGAAATCGTGGCTTACCAGTCTACTAGAATTCTTTGAGGGGGTCAAAAAGCATGTGAACAAAGGGGGAATCAGTGGTATTTAGATTTTCAGAAAGTCTTTGACAAGGTCAACAAAGGCTTTTAAGCAAAGTAAGATGTCATGGGATAAGAGGGAAAGTCAGAAAATAAGGGTAGGAATAAATGGTCGGTTTTCAGAATGGAGAGAGGAAAATAGCAGTGTCTCACAGGATTTTGTTCTGGGATCAGTCCTAATCAATGTATTTATTAATTATCTGGAAAAAGGGATAAACAGCGAGGTTTCAAAATTTGCAGATGATACAAAACTACTCAAGATAGTTAAGTCCCAGGCAGACTGTGAAGAGCTACAAAAGGATCTCTCAAAACTGGGTGAGTAGGCAAGAAAATGGCAGATGAAATTCCGTGTTGATAAATGCAAAGTAATTCACACTGGAAAGCATAATCCCAACAATCCATATAAAATGATGGGGTCAAACAAGCTGTTACCACTCAAGACAGAGATCTTGGAGTCATTGTGGATAGTTCTCTGAAAACATCCACTCAGTGTGCAGCGGCAGTCAAAAAAGTGAACAGAATGTTGGGAATCATCAAGAAAGGGGTAGATAATAAAACAAAATATAATTTTCCCTCTATATAAATCTATGGTACACTCACATCTTGACTACTGTTGTGTGTGTGCAGAGGTGGTCACCCCATCTCAAAAAGATATATATTGGAATTGGAAAAGGTTCAGAAAAGTGCAACAAAAATTTTAGAGGTATGGTACAGCTGCCGTATGAGGAGAGATTAAGACTGGGACTTTTCAGCTTGGAAGAGGGACAACTAAGTGGGGGTTGATAGAGGTCTATAAAATCATTACTAGCATGGAGAGAGTAAATAAGGAAGTTTAAGAATAGCAGCTGTGTTAGTCTGTATCCGTAAAGAAAATGAGGAATACTTGTAGCACCTTAGAGACTAACCAGTTTATTTCAGCATAAGCTTTTGTGGGCTATAGCCCACTTCATCGGATGTTATTTACTCCCTCTCATAACACAAGGTCTGGGGGTCTCCAAATGAAATGAATAGGCAGCAGGTTTAAAACAAATAAAAGGACATATTTTTTTTCACACAAAACTCAGTTAACCTATGGAACTCTTTGCCAGAGGATGTTTGTGAAGGCCAAGACTATATCAAGGTTCAAAAAAGAGCTAGATAATGGAGGGGATAGGTCCATCAATGGCTATTAGTCAGGGTCGCTAGCCTCAGTTGCCAGAAGCTGGGAATAGGCAACAAGGATCACTTGATGATTACCTGTTCTATTCATTCCCTTCTGGGGCATCAGCCATTGGCCACTGTCGGAAGACAGGATACTGAGCTAGATGGACATTTGGTATGACCCAGTATGGCTGTTATGTTCATTTTGATGCTGAAGAGGAGGAACATACAAGGATGGGCTGGATCATACATTTATACTACAAACCCACATTGGGGTTGATGCAGAACACCTCTAGAATAGCTCCAGGAGACATGCAGGGATGCACACAATCTGTGCCATGTATCAGGAGGGAGCAGAAATCACTCCCTTCCATGAATAACCAGCCTTACTATCTGTTGTGCTGAGGGGGCAGTGAGACATGTCATATCACCCAAAGGTGGTGGTAGAAGATGGAGCTAGTAGAGAGTAAGGGTACATCTATACTATCCGCTGGATTGCCGGGTAGTTTTCGATGTATCAGGGATCGATTTATCACGTCTAGATGAGGTGCAATAAATCGATCCCCGAACATGTTCCTCATCGACTCCTGAACTCCAGCTCCACAAGCGGAGTAAGCGGAGTCGATGGGGGAGCCACCATGGTTGACTTGCCGCCATGAGGATAGTCAGGTAAGTCGAACTAAGATACTTCAACTTCAGCTATGCGAAATTGGCCCCGGTGTATGGGGTCATAAAAGGATGGGAAAAGGCATCTTGTGACCTTCCCCACCTCCTTTATGCACTGGTATAAAGTCCAGGCAGCCGTTGATGTACTTCATAGTGCCTAAGTGTCAGGGTACAAAGCACATGCCATATTCATTTTTGATTTTCCGCTCTTAGGACCACAGGTATATGCATGTAGTTTCCTCTAGAGTTGGGTGAATGTTTATGATGATAGAATTTGGTCTATGTCTTGTTTTTGTGTTGCAAACATAATATTTTGAGTGCTTTTGTTGTATAAATATGGAATTCATAATTGCTAATATTTCCAGTGATTTTTCTGATGAACGTCTTAACTTTTAAGCTTTGCTGTGGCTGACTCTTTTCCCACATAGTATTAAGAACTAATTTGACAGTAGCTACAGGCAAAGCTGCAAAGATGACTCATGTTGTCAAATGTCCTTTGTCCTCACAAATGCAAAAATCCTCAAGCCAAGTTTCAAGTGCGTTTCCATTTTATTCTGATTTATTGTTCATTTCTCTCCTTGACACAGCAGTTTCCAAACACATCAGTCCTTAAATGCCTGCTAACAGTGGACTGTTGTCAGTCACCAGCACAGAATATCAACCAGAGAGAAAGTCTGATCAAACACCTTTTGAAATGTCTGCCACAACAAGGAAAAAGACAAGTCAGGCTCACAAAAAAAGACCTTAAAATCAAAATTACACATCTTATGTGTATCCAGCAGATGCAATTATTTTAAATAGACGTAAGACTGAAAATCATGTGCAATTCATTCATTCTCTGCATATTTCTTAGGCTGGTTGGTTGGTTGTCTTTTAACCATTGACAATGGCCGTGGTGGATAAAATTCTAATGCCAACGAAAATAGCAAAATGAAGCATCAAACCTTCATGGGGCTGCAAAAAGACCTTGGAATCATCCTGAGAATAGCTAAGAGGAGAATCAGAAATGATTGCCCTGAGGGATGAATCTCTTTTTGGATCAGATGTTTTTAAAAAATATGATTACTTAAATCACTCTTATTTCAGTTAAAGTAAAATGCATAATCTTGAGCCATGCTCTCTATTGTTGTTATAAAAGAGAACAATAAAAGAGCAATCCAAGCATTGGTGGCTCAGTCTATTTATTTACAAGATGTTAGTTTAGTTTATTCTATAATGTAATTGTTCTTTATACATCAAAAACTGTAACCAGTTCAAAAGACTTGGACTGCAGAATGGGAATGGATCCATTTTAAAATTAAATACTAGAATAGATTTGCTTTTTGTGTACCACAATGGAAGTATAGTAATTACAGTTTTTTAATCTGAAAGGGATTTAACAATAATTTATAGCCTTGAACTCCTGATCTCTGCACTGTAGCTGCATACAAATCAATAACATATTTTACTATAAGAATTTGTCCTTGTCAGCTAAAAATTCTGATCACCTCTGAATTGTCTTTCTGAAGGTTAGCTTTGTTTAGAACCTCTGTAGTACTTACCAAACCTAACACTTGGGAGGAGGGATAATACCAAGGGCTGAATACAGATTTTTTTGCCAGAAAAAAAATAGAATATGTAAATTATCTTGTTCTGTTTTAGTTCTGGTTTCCCTAAGTCCCAGGAGCAATTTTTTCAGCACTTTGAAAACTTAGAGAGAATTTTGCCTGAGCAACAGCTGCAGGATTTAGCTCCAAGAACTTGATTAATAAAGGTGACATTGGTTTGAACTCCAATGAGCCCAGTGTAGCAATTCCTGTACTCCTTTCTGTGCAGTGAATGAGGCAGAGGACGCATAGGAAAAAAATAGAACATCATCATATGATATACTTTAATTACAATACATAAACAAAAGAGGCCAAATTGTAGTTGAATGAGAAGCCATGTGTTGTTATGTATTCCCTAACTACTGTGTGCTTCACTTTGCAATCTTAACATTTTAATGTAGTTTCATATAATTTTCTATATTTAAAAAATAGCTAATAAAAACAAATCCCATGTAGAATCATATAGACCTCCACATGGGACATCAGTGGATTTACAGCCACAGCACAAACCTAAAACTAGAGCTAATGGAATAACTGGTTGCAGTAGTGAGTTTTGTTCTGGGAACCAACTGCTAGAGTGATGAGTGACTCATTTTGCCTGTCTGATTCACAGCTATTTGCTAAACAGCACAGAAATATTATCCTTGGTTCAGTTCTGGGTTTGGGAGGTGGGGAGTATACTTTAGTGGTTGTAGAACAATCTGCCCCTTCTTCTGTCTCCTTCTGTTCCTATTGCTCCCAGCCTTCTCCTCTTGCCCCCATCCCCTGCTCCTCACTCCTTTGCTTTCAAGTCAGATTGCTTCCTCTTTCTCTATGCTGCCTGGGCATGAGCGGGGACATTGAGAACACAAGGACTATCTCCTTGTTCTCAGTTCCAGTCTTTACTGCCCCAATAGTTGAGAAGAGTAATGCTGGAAAAGTCCTGCCCAGTCTTGCAGGCTTAAAATGGAGCATGCTCAGTTGCTCTGTGGAGACAGAATGTGCAGAGTCTATAGATGGATCACGCTCAGTCCAAACAATCTTCAGATAGTAATGATGCCAGCTCCTAACAAGCCTCTGAGAATGTGTGAGGTGTTTTCTCTCTGCCCCCTTGCGGCCCCCCGAGAGAAATGTTCCTAGGCCATATTTGGGCAGATTTTTCATCGAAATGGCCAAAAGCTCATCCCTGACAGCCTGGCAAATCTGTCAAATTTCAAGTCCTTGCTCAAACATATGGAGAGGGCAAGGGCTTATCAATAAACACTTGCAGGAACTTTTTAACTTGGTACTAGGAAATAATAGCTGAACTGTTTTTGCTAAAACTGTTTTTTAAAAGGTTTAGCCTAAGGCAGATATCTGACATGGGGAAAAAGTTCAGCTAAAAGGCTGAGGCTTGGAAAAGTTACTCAAAGCAATTGAAAATACCTTAAAATGGAAAGTGTTACAAAGCCTGAACTATAGGTGATGCTATCAGCACTGCCTCTGTTAGTCTAACCCATAAAGGATGATCAAAAACATGGTGCTTCGTCTGTTGTTGCAGATCATAGAAAAAAGAAAATTGATAAACACTAACATTTAGGATTCTTAAGGGGCAAACTGGAACATCCCCGAAATGCAGTACAGAACTGGATTTTAAGAATAACTTCATAAGGCCAATTTTTCCACTTTTCTCACCACAGGAAGAAATAAGCTCTGAATGTTGTTCTTTGACCAGTTTTCCAATGGATATGAAGTGTTTTGCTAAATTTTGTTTGTCTCCTTGGAGTTACTTAACATTTCAAGCTGTTACCAGGTTCTATTAGAAGTTCTTTTTTTTAGCTTTCCTACAACTTTGTTTAGGGGAACAAATGAAGGCTGAAATTTCCCAAATTTAATGTCTTTGAGTTACAGGTTGTTAAAAATTATTTATATTAGTGTCTGAGATTTCTTTGTGTCCTTTAGTTAAAAAATGCATTGTTTCTTTTGTTGTCCATGTATTTAATTTATTTGAAAACCAATATGTAGGCTATATTTTAAGACCAAAAGTAGTAAAAGCAAAGTTATGCATCTAATTGTAGTGATTGGTGTGGGTGAGGACATGTACATATGTGCTTCATGCCTTCTACTTGCAGGTTCAATGGAATATACATTTTTTTGAACTGTTCCTAATTAATGAAGATTATATTTTCACTTAAGTGGAAGGATTAATGTTATAAGATAGGTATTGATTTAGTAATTGTCTGGCCACTCTCTTAGGTGCTATTTTGCAATGAAGCCATTGCTGAGTCTGATATTTGAACACTTGCAACTGGGTGAAGTTCTCAGGAGGACAGTATGTAATGTATATGGCTCTGATTCTGTTGCCAGTACTTGAGGACATGCCTTATAGAATCTTTATCTTAACTCAAACCAGAGGCCTATGAGTGGTCATGGCCAGAATGAAATGAGTTTGGTGGTAGTTGTTCCTTTTTTTGTGATCAATAGATTCATTGCATAATGCTGATGAAATAGAACAGGAGTGACTAAATTCTAAATATTGCTTTGGGTTTGGTGGAAGGCTTAAGTCAGAAGAAACAGAAAAGTGAACAAATATGAAAGAAATGAACAAGTGTGGATGCTGCATTTTGGTGAGTTGGCATGAAATACAGCTTCCTGTTGACAGTAAAGCTGTTTTCATCAGTTAAAATACACCAATGATCTCCATCATTACTGACTGCTGGGGAAAATTTTCTACATGACAGAATGAATGATTGACTGCCCATGATAAATTGCAGCACTGAAAATTGTATGAGAGACTCTGGCAGATAAAACAAACAATCTCTCCTTTTACTTCGGCTGAAATTAGAAGGTCCACATGGAATCCTGAAAATGGTGGACTTTAGTGGAAAAAACAGATTACTTCACCTTTTCACTATTGGTTGTCCAACTGGAAACTAAAAATATACCACATGACACACACTACTAACATTTGAAATGAAACACAATGAACAGTGAATAATGAATGTTCTTTTATTGACACAAATCTTTTTCATAAGCAAAAGAGTATTAGTTCAAACATCCAATCCTCCAAATCGTAGTAAGAACAAAACCTGTTTCTACTAATGCCAAAATTGTACTTGTGTTCATCTAGTGTAGAAATCTTAAATTTAAGTAAAAATAATTTGGGATTCTTGTTGTTGTTGTTCTTTTAAAGGTTGCTAATTAACAGACTAAATGTAGTAATTTCCAACAAATGGATATCCACTGATTCTTTGCCATCAGAAAAATGGGTACACACTGCAACCTGAATAGTATTCATGAGTTTGTTCATCAATAGTTCTCAATCCATTCTCTGTGCTAGATCACCTCCTCCAGGTTTTCGTACACACAAAGAATAGTTTTCTGCTCTTGGGGAGTTGATCAAATCAAGTGCTGAGTGTCTCGTGTAAGGTACGAAGCAGCTTCCATTGACTTCATTGAAAGATTAGGATGTTCAGCACCATGCAGCCTTGGGGCTCTTCTGTGCACTATTACACACGTTAGACCGTTAAAAGAACATTGTTAATGTTACAAAAGTCAAGCACTAAAAATGAAGAAATGACAGTATGATGGGTGCCTCTGTATCCCCTATTAAAAGTATCCTCCATGTTCCATTATAAGATTCTATTTTCATCTGCTTATACCTTTGCCAGATCTTAACTTTTGGGGCTGCAGTTTTCTAGGTGGGTATCTACCACAACGGTTCAGTCATTTCCAGGAATGAGGCTGAGGAAGATTGTTGGGTCCACATTTAACATATCTTGAGAACTTTTCTTTGAAATGCTCTAAGCCCCTGTGCTTTGGAGCATGGACATGAAATTCAGCAGAGGGGGTATGACTCTTTGCTATCAGCCTGCCAACGCTGTCATTGTCAATTCTGTGCAAAGTTTTTTTTCAGGGGAGAGGTCACACTTGGGGCCAGCTACTGCCCATTGTCTTTAAGCAAAACTCTCTAACATCTAATGGAATGTTCACACAGATTGAGGAGACTATACAGATCTCTGCCATGACTATTTAGTGACAATTGCAAACGTGTCCATACTGTACTTCCTGAAAGAACACTAAATCCTTATTACAGGGTAAAACAAACACACATTGCATATAGGCTCACACATCTGAGACTGCCATAGCTAGTGTAGAAAATGATCACTAGTGCGTTTTCAGGTCCAGTCTTGCTCCTATTGATATCAATGGGTGTTTTGATATTGACTTCAATAGGAACAAAATTAGATTCTGAAACAGAGAGTCCTAACTGTACTGTCAGCTTAACAGGAAACTGAGGCATCCAATTTACTGGGGGGAAAAACGTAACTATCTGTATTTATTTTGCTTGCACATTCACAAATACCAGCGATTGGTCTCTTATCAGTGTGATGGGAAAGAAAAGGCTATATCTAAACTTAAAGCTTTGTGTAAGCCCTCCCTCCCATTCCCCCAACCCTCTATGTTAAGCTGAATTGACCTACTCCTTACTTATGCTACTGCAGGCTGGGAGCATGCTGTTTTGTTCATCTAAAAACAGAGTGGAGAAAAACACATAGTAACTAAACAGGAAGTAATGGAAGGATGGAGTATTCTCCAACCAATAATATCCCTTCCGGTCTTTTAGCAGAATCACTTAGCAGTCAGGGTGAACTGAAACACTTGGTAAGAGGATATTAACTTTGTCTGTCTGTTCTTGTCTTAAGCTGCAATAAAAAAATGTTAATCATATTAATAAAATTTTGCAAGCTAAAAAAAATACACAAAAGTGGTGGAAGCCAATAACATCTGCAGCTGGAGATAAAATAACCTCAAAATATTCAGATTGTTTTAATAACTGCAGTTAAATGAATCCATGAACAGTGCAATTTTATTTTACATAATGCAGCTCCATAAAATAGGGATGTTAGTGCTAATCGTGAAATAGCAGAGATTAATATTTTAAATTAAAAAGGAAGATAATTAAAAATATAACCTCTGATTTAGAGTAACAAAGACAATTCAACACTGAAAGATCTAAACAGCTGAAAATTGTCTTGATAACACTTAAGATGGCAATGCACAGATGAAATGAAAATGTAAAAGCACTGGATTTCAGTAAGCCTTTCGTTAATACAGACACACATGAAACCTTAGGGACACAGCACCAGCTCGAAAACCAATACCTTGACTAACAGCAAAGACATGAACCTTTATCAAGGAGAGAGATGTAAAAGTCTTCATGATATCAGGATTAATCTGTGTTAGAAATCCAGAAAGATGAGAGAGAATATTTGTTGGAAAAGATGATAATAAATAGCAAAGCTACATGAGGCAAACCTGAGATGCTGGATCTGCTCTGCAGGAGATGAGGCTACAGTGGCTTTTCTTCTTTACATCTTTATCAAGAAGATTATGTCTAATCTTTTCAGAGTACAAACACAGTAAAAGAATTATTCAAAGATATCCTCAAAGAAATGAATTATTTCCAGAATCAATAGCAGGGTTTTGATAAAACTGCAGCATAATCATATCCTAAAGCATCAATTAAATATCTTGAACACCAGTCTAATCTGGCCATCTGTAGCTAGAACACATGTCCTATCCATTTGTCTGGTAAAGTGTTTGGGAGAAACTTTCAGGACTATGTCAATAAAATAGATGTTCAGAAAAAAAACCTTAATTCCTGAGTAACTTTAAATTGACCTTTAGGAAATCTTGCGAAGAGTTTTTCCCACTAAAAATTAAACAAAGAGATGCTCCTGATAGTAATCACCAGTTATTATTGCAATGCTCCCACACCCACCCACCCTGCCACACACACCTTGAAGTTAGTAGAAATACTGACTCAGTGAGAGCAGGTTAGGCTCCAAGAATTATATTTACATTCACTTTACATGCAGCAAGCTGCATTTGCTTCAACAAGGTGTAATCATTAGTGGAGGGGGCAGGGGGAAGCCAATAAAGTAATCATGCAAGAGCAAGGGGCAAGAGGGAGTTTGTGTAACCCTTACTTCTGCTCATGTGTACAAGATCTCGCTAGCGTAAGTCTTGCAATACTTGTGAAAAATAGGGTTGCAATCAGCACTTCAGCGTGAGCATTAATTTTGGGGTTGTTCTTGTATAGAAGATCTATAGGAAATTGCATTTTATATTCATTTCTTTGTAAAATAGCTTCCCACCATCACACTGCACACATTTCTGAATCAGTGGCATACAATAAAAGCACCTTCTTAAAACTCTAACAGCGGGGGGTAGAATATGAAATCAACAGCAGTCATTAGAAAAGCCTTGTGAGATTATTGTCATGGGGAGATGGATTTACCTCTAAACAGAAGTGATATAGTTGTGTTGTAATGAAAGTGTAGTGGTCCAGCCATCCAACCTCAGCTTTGGGTTTAACTTGGATACCAGGTTGGGTCTGATCCTGGCTCTGTATGATCCTCTAATTTTCCTAGGTAGATTGTGTTTCCTTTTAAGGCATGTGTTGGCCAATCCCAACTGCTATCCATATGCACACTAAGATCCTTAAGGATAGACTCCACTGGCACTACTGACAGCAGTTATAGTGTCATAATGAGTTTTCTTGGTTGTTGGCAAGGATTAAATACAATTGAAATCATTGGTCTTTTTGCAGCTTGAGCTAAAGGACTGAGTCCCTCAGTTGAGAGCTGTAGTGGACTCTTCCTCTGGATTGGGTAGAGAGATGGACAAGTAATACACAGCAACAGTGTGTTATACTTTCTTCTATCTTTCTCATCAAATTCTGTGGGATGGCTTTAGGTTGGAGCAGCACCAGTTACAGCTAAAGCAAGGGGCAAAGACAGTTTTAAGTCATGATTTTTTTCAATATATATTAGATCAGAAAACATTGAGGTGCCAGTAATAAGCTGACTGTGCCTGAACAATCTATTAGCAGTCACTTATGTACAGTTCTTCTAAAATAAAAATGTACAAATTACTTTTGAGTTAACCAACCCTATAACTGCTCAAAAACAGGTTCAGTCTTCAGTTCAGTGGTTATCGACTATTTTGAGTCCATGGAACATAAGATATGATATTTGCAGCTCTCTTGCTCAGACTGCTTGCATCACCATGGTGTCCTGAATTAAGGTCTTGGAAAGCAACTACAGTGAGTAGACAGAAAAAGAGAAAATTTAAAATATTTTGTCTTATGTTAAATTATTTTGAAGTAGCAAGAGAAAATAAAGAGGACTTTTGGTTGATTTTTTTTTCCTGATCTGTTCCCAGTTGTGTTTACAGCTTTAACAATTAAGCCACTTTTCATACCAATAAAATAACTTGGTGGAAAAAAGACTGTACATTTTATTTGTGTTAAGCCTCTGGATGCTATTCTGTGATAAGGGATTGATTGGGAAAGCTAACACAAATGTTCTTGCAAAATGTCCAGTCTGTTCTAATTGCTGCCTCCAAATAGCAAATGTAAAAAGTTCTTCAGGTAAGTTATGCAGTGAAACTGCAAAACTCTGAGCTATTGTCCAAAGCTGCAACTCCTTCCTTTTTATTTTTCTGGTCCTGTATCATGGCATCCCTCCTATGGTTGGAAGCTAAACACTATTCCATCCAGCCACTGTTAGTATCGCTCTAGGTTGGCCATAAAGAAAGGTGTATTCCTCTCACCCAGACCTGAGTCCCTCCCTCCTGGTTTGGAAAGCAGAGGTTTGGCAAGAGACACTAAATCTGTTGGGAAATGAGACATTCAGCAGTTGGTCAGTATAAACTTGTCACCTTCCAAGATCAGGCACTTCTGTTTGCAGTACAAGTAGGCTTGCTTAGCTGCTCAGCACCATGGTAGGAAACTAATCTGTGGGTAAAAAGCAGCCAGTTTGTTCAAATACAACTCCCCCTGTGTTATACTGCTCAATACTTTAAAGGGTCCTTCTCTGAACTGAATGACTTTCATCAAATACACTTTTAGTGTCATAGGAGCCTTGACAGCCCTAGCTTCGTGCTAAGCTTTTAACAGAAGCATACCAAAAAGAGGAATAGTGCCAACATGACCATAAAGATTTGAGGCTGCTGAAGCAAGTGTCTCTGTGGTGGATGCTATTCCTCTATTTTTGCATTCAGAGAAGATTCTGGAGCATCTCATTTAAGGTTTTTACCTGTCAAAAGAAAATAGTGGAAGGAGTGAGAGAGAAATTGTCAGTTGTACTGTATTTAGGACGTCATTCTTGTGATCTATGTATTCTATGTATGGTGGGTGGGATGGGAAATGCAATGCAGAGTTGGAGTAAGGGACACACATTTCCAATGTATTGTTATGCAGAAAACATGTCACTACTCTTAAAGCATATCAATAATAGAAGATATGGTATGCCTGTAAAATCTAATCAAGTGGGCAAGATTTCTTTTCCTTCCCCTGCCAAGATTCTCCCAAGTGCAAGAGCTTCTATTGTCCTTACCATACATTTGAACTCGATCTAGCCTCCTATGGTTTTATGAATGCTATATCCTCCTCCTGGATGGCTCAATCCCCAGTAGATTTACCAGGGGCAAAGATGGGGCTTCCTCCAAAAGTAGTTGAGCTCCATAAATAATTTTAAGTCAAAGGAAATGAATAAAAGCAACCCTGGGCACTCTAGCAGACAAGGTACTGGACTGGATGAGCTATTACTCTGTTCCAAGCTGACAATTCCCATGTCACCCTCTTTTACTTAAAACACCTAACAGGTTGGGGAAAATGTTTTGTTCCCTGCCCCCGCCCCCTTTCTCTCTCTCTCTTTTTTTCTGCCCTTAACACCTACCTGGAAAACTATGGACTTACCCTGATCAGCAGAAATCTGGGAAGGGAATGTGGCCATATTATACCATGCTTGTGGCTTGATTCTCTCCCCATGACCAGACAGGTCAGTTTATTGAGCTACTTTCATCATAAGCCAGTAAGGGAGGTAGGAAGAATCAACCTTCCCTCACACAGTCTCTGTTGTCTCTCAGTCTCTGTTGTTAATCGGGGAGTGTGCAGCGGGGTGGGACAGAAGAGAAGCCCGGTCCTGCCCTCTATTCTGGGCTCCAGCCAAGGGACCCTAATATTAGCAGCTATTGGTAGCTGACTTTTTGAAACACGATGGAATTTGAAACAATTCCCTGGGCCACTTCCCCACAGCAGGCCCCATCTCACTTCCTCAACATCTAGTTCACCCTTATCTCAGGGCCTCCTTCCTTGTGCCTGATAGGGTTTGTAGTGCCTAGTTTCTCCAGCAGCATGCCTTCCTCCTACAGCTCTGCACATGTGCCACTAACTGGGAGGCTTTTAACTAGTTACAGTTAGCCCTTGATTTGCTTCAGGATCTCAATCAACCTAGCTGTCTCCACTGCTTTCTAGAAGGATCTTAACTGGCCCCAGGGGTCTTGATTAACCTGGAGCAACTGCCATTTGGTTACCATGGTAACAGGGATTTGTTTAGCCTGGGACTAACATATGTTTCTCACTACTTTCCTATAGCTATCTGGCCTTGCCCTGTAACAATAGTTTAAGAAGGCCCAGTCCCTTCAGCTCCTTCCTTCTCTAAATCCCCAGTCTGGCCCATCATGACTTCACAGTCTAGTCTCTCACAATAAGGCTCCCTCTCAATATCTCTGTGTTTAAGTCCTTGCAGGGTGAACAGATTTTAATCATAATTTGAATCAGCATGCAATAAATCTTGATTTAAATAATCTTTTATTTGTTTTGTTTGCACTTGTACTTTTTTAGTTCTTTCCTAGAGAAAGTTTGGTATAATTCAGAAGTACTTTTTGCTTACCAGGAGGATACACTATGTCTGTTTACATTCATTTAAAAAGTTATGTAGCTCAGCATACATGTAGTCAGATTCTTAATTTTTTATGTTAGAAATTGGTGAATGAGACGTTTCTTATTTACCAGATGATTTATTTTTTAGTCATTGCTTGCATCAAGCTGCCTTGGGATAGAAATTGTCATTCAATTAAAAATTCACAAAACCCACATTTTCTAATAGTTATTATTAGTTAAATGAAACTCTTTAATCATGCTCGATTCATTAGGATGAAAAGTACATTTATCAAAATATGTTTTACATTCAAAACTAACATTTATTAAACAAAGGAAGTATTATCTGTAGCTAGTGAGTCAAACTGACTTTCTGTCACCGTGTCTCACAACTCTAGTCCCCTCTCAACCACTCATCAGACTGCTGTGAGGGGATTCAGATGCTGGATCCCATGTGATTAGGCCTCCAGTATCTGAACAATACTCAGGCATTGTGCCTTTCTTGGGCCATATAGACATGCTGTCAGGATGGAGATACTCTAACTAGCACTGAGAGCTGCAACTACACAGTCCACTGTCTAGCCCCTATAAGCAATGTGGAGCCCTCAGACTCTGCCTATAGCTTTAAACACATCATTCTTCCAGAACTCCAGCTTTGTGAGTGTTTTGGGCCCACAGTGACATGTGGTAAGTGTAACAGATATAATGCTCACGCACTTTCCACAGTATTCTTACACCATTTTTCTTTACTCAGTCAAATGAGAAATACACAAATCTACACAAAATAAACCATACATGCATTTTCTTTCCTGGATTTTTTTCACCACTTTAGAATGTACTTTGGGCTGGGGTCAGAGTATTCTTGGGGCATCCAGAAATCCTTCTGCTGCAGCATGTGGCTTGTTTTCTGAAATTCAGAGCCTTCCCCCTTCATCTGGCTTTTTCTGACCTTGACCGGTCCATCCCTTCCCCTCTCCTGGCCAAAGATTCCTATGTGAGTCTCTGAGTCTTCCATAAACCTGTGTTTTTTTAAAAGCTACCTTCGTGTATTTGTCCCGCTTTTGGGAATTTACAGTTCTCCAAATGTCAGCCTGTTTAGAGAAGTTTGAGAGAACTAGTTTCTATTTTTTTTTTTTTTTTACTACTTAGATCTTGCTTGGTGAGAACAATCTAGGTGCTAGTAGTCCTTAATGATCATTTATTTTCCCTAGCCTGGAAGTAAATTGCTTAAAGGCTTGTTGGCAGTGTTGGATTTTAGAACTAGTAAATAGCCTTTCACACTTTATTTTCATTCATAGTTTGGAAGAGGAAACTACCTTTCCTGCTTTTTCCACTCCTAATCAGGTTCTCAACTTTGAATGAACTAGTAATTGAACTGAACTGACTGAATAAGTTGTAGTAAGAAAATATTCTCTCTGCACCTGCAGAAGCAACTACTGCTGTCAAAACCTAGTTTAGCACTTGAACAAATTCTGCTTAGCCAGTGTCTTTCAGCAGTTCAGTGCCTAATATTGTTTAAAACTTTGGTAGCAAACATGTACTGCTTAAATATGACATGAGAGGTCAGGGCTACAATAATGATGCCAACATGAGAGGAAAGAACGGAGGAGGGCAGACATAGATCCGAGAGTTAAACCCTCAAGCTTTTTTTGTCTCATGAAGTTCTCATTCATTGAACTTGGTGGTCAGTTATGCAGCATCAACTTCTCGTGAGACTGCTGAATTTTTTAATGTAATTCAAAGTATGTATTTTTCTCTGCATCCACTCATCAATGGCAAATTTTGAAGCAACATCTGGGAACATCTTCTCTGACACTGAAACCACTGAGTGCCACATGATGGGAAAGTCCAGTGAAGGTGATAAAGCCTATGTTGTGGAAATTAACCACACGTGTTGTATCTGATTAGAAACATCTGAGGCCTTTATTTGGTATACCACAAAATACAATTGCATGAAAGGGGGTGTCGAGTCACTACACTGTCCTGAAACAGTACAGGAGTCGCCACACTGAACAGAAATATTTCACACCTATTTATGCAACAAAGCTGCAATAAATGACTCATAATGATGTTATAATGCTTGATATGGAGTGAATAAGCCTGTGACTAAAAGGAAGTTTTGCAAGCAACGATTACATATAAGACCTTGTGGTTAAGGGTGGCATTTAACAGTCCCCTTTTACCCCATGCGCCCCCCACCCCTTGCATCAGATAAGAAAAGCAGAAGCATTAAAGGTCAAGAAGTAAAAATCAAATTGAAAGTTTTCCTTTGGTCAAGTCCAGGCCTGTTAGTCTGGACAAGTCTGGATAAGTCAAGTCTAGGCCTATCAGTCTTTTCTCTGTCACCTATCAAACACCAAACTGGGAGCACAGGAACAGTTTGTGGGAGAACAGTGGCAGAAGGAAATGGAATCACCCAAAACATACATAACTTCATTTCTGTATGGCTTAATTTTGTGGCATGACATACGGTTTTAAATAAATGTTATAAGCAAGAGACTCCAAGGCGTTGACCTTGTAATATCTGGAGCAACAGAAGAACTGGACAAAGCAAAGTCATACCTACAATCTTAGCGGTCAGATGAGGGATTTCAAAACATTTCCAAGAATGCACAGAAGTTGGCAGAGGACCTTCACACTGGAGCTATTTTTCCACCCATTCAAGAATACAAGAGTCACCGAAGAAGGCATTTTGATTATAAGGCATGGGATAATCCCATAAGAGACCCTGAACAACAGTTCAAAGTTGAATTGAAATAACAACTCTTACTTATTTTGATAGTCCCCTTATGGCTTGCAAGAAAATGAATGTAGTGAATGATTTGGTTTAAGCCATGCACTCATGGATGTGTATTTATTTATGCATTTTAGCCAGGACTTCAGTGCCTTTATCATTTGTCATCTGAAAGATAACTGTTGTTCAATGAATTCTGCTACCCCCTAAAGTGCCTTCAATAAAGGAAATCAGTGATTTGAGCAATCATTCAGATAATCATCCTAGTTCTAACCATGTTTTATTGTATACTGTTCTTCAGGGGAACCTTGAGTAAAGGAATTGTTAATTTTGCCTTTTCATGTGAACCTAAGCAAAAGAACCAAACATAATTACACTACCAAGTTTTGTCCCACACCTATAATCCACTGAGCAAATTTTATTCTGCTTCACACATCTACTGGCAGCCAAATATGGTGAAGTCTATTAACTATTCTAATCTTATGAAATAAAAAGGAACAGAAAAAAAATGGATGCTGTTGAATTGACTTTGTTCTCTTCAAACACAGTAAGATTTACTTTATGCTAGAATGAACAATGATTAAGAAGGTTTGACTGTATTATTAGGAATCTTTAATTGCAAAAAGAGAAGCACCTGTGTATTATGTGAAACATAATAAAAATAATTTGCAATAGCAAATTAAATATATTCATGAGTAAAGGTTCCAAATATTTTTCTGTGTAATTTTGATTATTGGCAATGCTGCATTCATTTTAGCAGCCAACAATATGGAAGTTTATGGGCCTGAGTCAGGTGTCATTTATGCTGACTGTAACTCTCTAGACCTCAGGGGAGTTGCTCCTGATTTGCAGCAGTGACAGAGATCAGAATGAGAGCCTACGGGTTATAGATTACCCTTATGCACATAGAAGAATAGATGGCCACAGACTAATAAAAGGGGCATTTGATATTGTTGTCTCCTTCAAGTTTACACGTTTTATTTTCTCTAGACTTTGATGCCTGATTTTAGGGAGCGGGCTAGTTGGCATGTTTACTATGGATAGGCAGCATCACTGAATGACTGCTTTATCCAAATGCATGTTACACAAGTTTCTTCCTGAAATTTTGATTACCACTGGGTTTTCATCAAACCTACATCCTAGCTGTTTAAATTTGGAGTGATGTGGGAGGTGGTATTGGCAAAAACCCAAGTACTAGTCAAGTGCATTTTTGCAGAAATTATTTTTTGAAATGGTTTCGCCTCAAAATATGATCAGATGTTAATTTCCATCTATGGTACAATATCTATGCTGTTTTAAGATATCTCTCAACATAGTGTTTAGAAACCATGTCATCCATCATCAGGGGAGTTGCTTCCTTTCACTGGGAAGAAGAGAAGAAGTATAATAAACAGAAGATGATTAGCTATAGATTTTATCACAGAAAATAACTGTACCGGTGCCAGATGCAAAAAACAGAACAATAACTATGAGTGTATTTTTGTTGCATTCCTAATAACAAATGGCCTCAGTGATCCCAAAATGGAAATTGAACTGGAGATTTAGGCTTGAGAACAATGTTGGAACCACAGTATAAGGATACACAAAATGGTATGTCCTCTGGATAAAAGAGAGACGCTGAATCAGTCTGACAGTATATAACAGCCTGGCTCTAATGCAGGGACGGATGTGTTGTATAAAGCACTTCCATCCCTGCATGGGTTTGATTACATATATATAAATATAGTATTTGTGTAACCCACACAGCTTCTGGGAGTGGTGTTCTGTCCCATCTAGTGGCCCCAAGACCATTTAGAGATTAATGAGTCTGCTCTACAACCTTAGCTAACAGTCCGTTGGCTTTTAGCTCATGCTATAAAGGCTCATGCACTAAGCTCCAGAGACCCCAGGTTCAATCTCACCCACTGATGACTGGGGTCTGTCAGTTATATTTGCGCCATGTGCTAATTAACATAGTTGTGCCCTTGTCTATACTAGACTTTTAAATCATGTTAGTTCCCCTGTTTGTTCATGACTGTTACTTTAAGTGTAGATGTTCCTTTCCTGCATGACTGGTTCTTCTATAGTAATCAATGGCTCCATGTCTAATTGGCAGCCAGTATCAAGCAGAGTGTCCTTGTTTTGTTCAACATCTTCATTAATGGTCTGGAGGATGGTGTGGACTGCACCCTCAGCAAGTTTGCAGATGACACAAAACTGGGAGGAGTGGTAGATATGCTGGAGGGTAGGGATAGAATACAGAGGAACCTAGACAAATTAGAGGATTGGGCCAAAAGAAATCTGCAGAGGTTCAACAAGACAAATGCAGAGTCCTGCACTTAGGATGGAATAATCCTAAGTGCAGGACTCTGTACACTGTCAGTGCACTGCTACAGACTAGGGACTGAATGGCTAGGTAGCAGTTCTGCAGAAAAGGACCTAAGGGTTACAGTGGAGGAGAAGCTAGATATGAGTCAACAGTGTACCCTTGTTGCCAAGAAGGCTAACGGCATTTGGGGCTGTATAAGTAGGAGTATTGCCAACTGATCGATTCCCCTCTATTCTGCATTGGTGAGGCCTAATCTGGAGCACTATGTCCAGTTTTGGGCCCCACACTACAGGAAGGATATGGACAAATTAGAAAGAGTCTAGCGGAGGGCAGCAAAAATGAATAAGGGGCTGGAGCACATGATTTATGAGGAGAGGCTGAAGGAACTGGGATTGTTGATTCTGCAGAAGAGAAGAATGAGAGGGAATTTGATAGCTCCTTTCAACTACCTGAAAGAGAGCTCCAGAGAGGATGGATCTAGAATATTCTTAGTCGTACCTGATGACAGAACAAGGAGTAATGGTCTCAAGTTGCAGTGGGGGAGGTTTAGGTTGGATATTAGGAAACAATCTTTTCACTAGGAGGGTGGTGAGGCACTGGAATGGATTACCTAGGAAGATGGTGGAATCTCCTTCCTTAGCACTTTTTAAGGTCAGACTTCACAAAACCCTGGCTGAGATGTTGGGAATGATTCTGTTTTGAGCAGGGGGTTGGACTAGATGACCTCCTGAGGTCTCTTCCAATCCTGATAGTCTATGTGCTTGCTTTGATAATGCTTGCACGTGGGGAGGTTCCAAGTGAAGGCGCAAGGGTATACGTTGTTCTGAGTGAGAGTATTCTCTTCCAGCTGAAGGAAGAATGTGTAAAGATTCACTAGTGGCATATCCATGAACTGATAATTGAAACTATTGTGCTCTCATGGTAAAAATATACATTATCAAACCCAATATATATTTAATTTTCACAAGACATTCTAGCGGTTTTTGTTTGTGGGTTGGATTTGTTTGTTTGTTTCCTCTCTCTCTATGGGGAGTTATCACCCTTTTATCAAGAAGAGGCTTTGGTGCTGGAATTCCATTCCATGATTTAATCAGTCTGACAGCAAATTCTGAGATTTTCATGTTCTTTGGTTTTAAAACATGAAATAATTGACCATATGTGACGTTTCCTAGGGCACAGTCTGGACTGCTGAACAGCTGTGTCTCCTTACACCTCCAGCCTGGGGTATCTTTTACACTGCTTTGCTGCAAAATCATTCTCTGCTGAATACATGAATGCTCTGACCAGCCACTCATGAATGACATACAAGGCAACACCAGCAACTTTCCAGTCCCAGACCTTCTCTTAGCAATGTGCCTCTTGTATTGCCATATTACTCTTTCAACAGATGTTTGGGTAATTAAAATCCCTCATTACTACCACTTGTTGCATCTTGGATATTTCTATTGTTTGTTCTAGTAACGCCTTATCCACATCTTCTTCCTGATTTGCTGGTATATAATTGATCCCAACTAGACATCAACCCATTTTTTTTCCTTCTTATTTACCCTGAGACTTTCAACTGGCTTGCCTCTCTCTTCCTTCTGACCTCAGAACAAGTGTATATGTCCTTAATGTATAAATATATATATATATGCATGTATAATGCAGCACTTGCTTCCTTTGTCCATCTGTCCTTTCTGAACAAGCTATACATTTCTATATCAATATTCTAGTCCTAAGATTTGTCTCACTAAGTCTCTGTGATGCCAAAGTCATAATTTAGCTTATGTATTAATGTTTCCAGCCTAAATAGGAAGACTAGTCCCCATACTTCTTGCATTTGGAATTGGATATGGTTCAGTAAAGGGCAACAAAACCATTAGGAGTATGGGACGTCTGCCATAAGGGGAAAGATGGGACTGGGACTTTTCAGTTTGGAAAAGAGACGACTATGTGAGGGATATGAAAGAGGTCTATAAAATCATGACTGGTGTGGAGAAAGTAAATAAGGGAAGTGTTATTTATTCCTTCTCAAAATACAAGATCTAGGGGCCACCATATGAAATTAATAGGCAGCAGGTTTAAAACAAACAAAAGGAAGTAATTTTCACTTAACACACAGTCAACCTGTGGAACTCCTTGCTAGAGGATGTTGTGAAGGCCAAGACTATAACAGGGTTCAAAAAAGAAACTTGACATATTCATGGAGAATAGGGTCCAACAGTGGCTATTAGCCAGAATGGGCAGAGATGGTGTCCCTAGTCTCTGTATTCCAGAAGCTGGAAATGAGTGATAGAGGGATGGATCACTTGAGAGTTACCTGTTCTTTTCATTCCCTTTGGGGCATCTGGCATTGGCCACTGTCAAAAGACAGGACACTGGGCTGGATGGACCGTTGGTCTGACCCAGTATGGCTGTTCTAATGTTCTTATTTATGTAGAGACATATAATGTCACTGTTTTCCTTCTTTTCCTCTTATGACCTGACTGCAACTTTCCAGATCCACCCTGCAACATCTAGTTAAGGTCAAGTTTTTTTTATGCTTACCCATGGGCTCTTGTCACCTGCCCCCTTTGAACCTAGCTTAATGCTCTCCTCACTAGGTTGCCAAGTCAGTTCACAAAGAGATTCTTCCTCTTATTGGTAAGACGGATCCCATATCTTCCTAGCAGTCCTCCTTGGTAGAGTGTCCCATGACTGAAGAAGCCAAAGCTTTCCCATCAACCCCATTTATGCAGCCATGCATTCATCTCCAGGATTTGGGCAGCTACCTCTGGAACTCCACCTCTGGGTCACATTGAAAGGCCATTTGTGGTCTAAGTATCCATGAATGAGGAGGTAGTGAACTATGTGTGATATTGCAGGAAAGTGTCATGACATTTTCAGTGCTGTATGACTGAGTCAGCAAGTATGGGGTTCACTGGTATACAAACTGTCCCACAGCCCACCCTAGGCTGTGGGGAATCCAAAGAAAAACTAGCAGCGCCTGGTGATGTATCTCCTTTACTATGTCTATCGACTGTAAGGTGGAATCTTTTTTTTTTTTTTTTTCAAATGGGGTGCCAGGATCAAGTTCTGCCTTACTTTTGTGTATCCATACAGGTGACTGGACACTTTGCTTTTTCTGATTGGGAAGTGCATTCAGAGGTCACTCACCAATGCACCCACAAGAATTCAGCACAAATTCTGCAGTGGAAGCATCACTGGGGTTTCTTTTCCCTCCCCAAACAATTTTTTCCCCTCAGAAACGGGTGATCAGATCCTTAACTACTAATCATTTGGAAATGTAACAATGTAAGCTAGCCAGAATCACTCTTATTAATACAAAGTTCCCAAAGCAGCCTGGCCTAATGGGGTGACCAACCCGTGGAGTGATCAACCAAATAAGGACCTCTTAAGTAGTGCGGAGGAGATATGCTAGTGAATTCTGATCAGAAACGTGTGGTTAGCATAGCCACTGGCTGCCATAGTCATACCAATCTGGCCTGGCACTGCCTCTCTTTGAATGGGCTACCCTCTGATAAACCAGCAGAGATGTGCAGCTACCCTCTGATAAACCAGCAGCTACCCTCTGATAAACCAGCAGAGATGTGCAGCTACCCTCTGATAAACCAGCAGAGATGTGCAGCAACACTACATATACCCCTTTTACACTTTGTCTCTGGTGGCCCAATGCTTGGGGTTATGCCGAAGAGAGCCAACATAATTCTGGCATGAGTGTAGTGGAATGTATCTGTTTTAATTGACCTTAAAGTGAGTTGGGGCTTTTGCTTTGTAGGTGATGGCAATCAGTCAAGCAGTAACAGTGAAATGCAGGTGGTAACAGTCTACCAGAGACTCATGACAGTTAATGTGCATTATTTTTCACTCTTTGGTGACTTGTGGAAATGGGTTAGCAACAACATTCTCTTTGTGTTAGAAGTGGTTAAATAATAATATTTGCATAATAGCCTATTATGGGACACCTTTTTAGTGATGTGCTAGGGAAAAAGCTATTTGGAGGAGAAAACATGCACATTTTAGTCCAGTTGATTAATTTAAATTGCAAAGGAATTGAGAAATTGAACAGTTCATTTTAGCCCAAATCACGGGACCAATTCAGATGCAGTAACAAGATTGGCTTGAAAGCCATGGGGATAGAGAAAGCGGCTGCATGATACAATGGCATCGCTGCAACTCAGATAGCTTCTAATGATGGATGAGAGCATCCAGGAACACTTATTTTGTTTTATTTTCTCTTTTAACATGTCTTTATAATAAACATGCTCTTTGAATAAATACAGCTGGAGAAAGTGAAATATACTGTATGCCACAAATGCCTTCCCAGCACTGCAGTACAGTAGCTGGAAAAATATGATATAAGTACAGTGACATCATTTTCCCCCCACAGAACGTTTTTGCTCCTAGACAAGCTAAAAGTAAGAATAAGATAAATTGCTTTTATGGTGCCATTGATCTTCTGTTACCTAAAAGGAGTGAATACAGGTGTCAAAGCTGACGAACTGCCGAGCTATCCCAGCCCATGCAGGGCTCAGTGTAAAACTGTGAAAAACAACCTTATCAGCTCTTTTTCCCAACCTCTGGAGAAAAAAAAAAACTTTAGAACCAATAGGACTATAAAACTATAAAAGCTGTCAGGTAACCAAACAAAATGAAGCTTGGATGACAGCTGCAAGTGCAAACTTCATGAAAATATAAATTCAGGGTTTTTTTTAAAAAATGTGCTCTTAGGCATTGAATTTACTTGCCAAGTATCATCCTGGAGTCAGATTTTATTACCTAGTTATAAAGTCTTGATGCAGAGGTTTGAAATGGAAGTCTTAACACAAAATGAACTATTGAGGCACTAACAGCACCACTAGATCAGTGATGGTCTGAGCTAGAGAGCCAGTTCGCAATGGAAAGCAGCTGCAGGTAGTCATGGAATAACAGTATTGTGATGTTCTGATATTCAGGCACCCTAATGAGACTGAGCACTGCCTTATTGTGAAATAGCACCAGCTATGAACATAAAATTGCATTGCAAAGCAACAAGAACATTGCTATGATCTTGTTTCTATTTTTGCTATTCCATTTGACACAAAAACCCTCTTCTGCCCCTCAGGTACTGTAAAATAATATATAGAGGGGGTTGGTTCTCCTGACCCTCCCTCCCACCCCCCCACACTCAGTTGCTGGTGAGTTTGTATATCACTTTTGGGATGCCAGTAGGGATATTAAAAAATACAATCCCCAGAGCTAGTTGTACTGTCTCACATGTCAGGCAATAAAAAGTGCTCTTTTGACCATTAGTGGCAAGTATCTTTTAGTCATGCCTGCTATCTGGTGCTTTCTTTCACTATCTGTTGGGCACACCAATTGTGGATGTATTTGCCAGTCATGTTTGTCTGTGCCTTGGGTACCAGACCACTGGCCAGTTTTGTGACCTCACTAGTGATACAGATGATAGTGCAAGCTAGGAGACATTCTCAGTGGTGTCAGCTGTGTCGAGGATGAGAGGAAAGATCAGGTACTTTATTTCTCCAATCAGTTCAAGTTGCCTCTTATAAGTGGTGCACAGTAACTCCTCACTTAACATTGTAGTTATTTTCCTGGAAAATGCGACTTTAAGTGAAATGATGTTAAGAGAATCCAATTTCCCCATAAAAATTAATGTAAATAGGCAGGCGGAGAGGAGGGGCTGGGTTAGGTTCCAGGGACTTGTGTTTTGCCATACAGTACAGTACTATAGTTGGGAGGTCTTCCTCCCCACACACACCCTTACCTCACACACGCACTGCAGACAATGAGGAAGGCAAGGAGACTGAAGGTGCTGTAGACTAGGAAAAGCAACAGCAGCATCCCCTACTCTGCAAGTACCGGGGCGGGGGACTAAACCCTTGGCTTGCTCACTCTACCCCTTCCCCCCAGTCTCCACTCTTAAACCGCCTCTCCCCACCCCCTCCCACTTTTCCACCTTTACTCCACACACCGCGTCCTCACTGCTCCCACCTCCCTCCCCCACCTCGCCTGCGGAAATCAGCTGGTTCGCAGCATTCAGGAAGTGGGGGGAGGAGTGAAGAGACAGCGCACAGCCTCTCCGCTCCCTCCCCTGCCTCCTGCCTGCAGCAATCAGCTGGTTTGTGGTGTTCAGGAGGGAGGGGGAGCCTGCACACTGAGGCCTCACTCTTCCCCCACCCCCCTCCTGCCTCCTTTATACTACAAACTAGCTGATTGCCGCAGGCAGGAGGCAGGGGGAGGAAGAGGAAGGCACTGATCCACGGGGTCTGCCGGTGGATGGGAGGCATTTGGGGGGTGGGGGGGCGCGTAGGGAGGTTGCCAGCTGTGGACAAAGCAGGCAGCCAAGCGACATTATAGTGAAGCATTGCACAACTTTAAATAGAGCACATTCTGTAATTGAGCAGGGATGTAAGATTGAAACAACGTTAAGTGAGAGGACATTAAGTGGGGAGTTACTGCATAGACACAGAGGAAAATGGATGAATCATCTGTGTGGCAAAACTCCTTGAAAGCAGAAACTAATGTTGCTGTTTGGAAAAAAGTTGGCAAAATACAGGCAACTGTGAAACAGAGGAAGAAGATCTATATTTCTATAAAGTTCCCCATCACTTGTGGTTTTCCAATAGTTCTGTTTTTTTCTACGAAGTCACAAACAAGGGCCTTTTAATTATTCAGCTGTTGTTTACAAACAACTTTAAGAACAAAAAAAAATCTACTCATGAGAAGTCAATTTTTTCCAATTTACACCAGATATCTGCTTGGATACTGCTTTTACAGTTGAATTAAACAACTTAGTCTTACTTTGGCAGGAGTATTTTCAAGAGTTTTATTTGTGCACAGGAGAAATGAGCTGTTTGCAAATCTAACATATGTTTTGCTAGTATCAGAGGCACTGATACTTCAGATCCATGGTGAAATATTTTACTCCCTCATTTTGAAAGCGGCTCATTTTGATTATGCAAAACCTACAAAGTTTCTAACTTTTTAATCTACACTCAGGGCCAGATCTTTGGCCTCCATCCCAGCCCCTTTGGAAAGTGTATAATGAAATGATGCTGTACTTATAACAGCAGTGGATTCATGGCTGCTAGGCCATAGACACTGAGGCTGCTCTAACTTCTACTGGACATTAGATAGTCCCCTAAACTAGGAGGAATACAAAGATGGCTTTGCCCATTTGCCCCACTGGAGTCTCAGGTTCTATACTAAGGAGCAGCTCAGTTGGACCCAAGCATATGGCTCTGATTTTATATTTATATTAGTTTTGATAATGTTAATGAGTATTTTCTTTACTAACTTAAGAAATACAAAGTTCTTCATAAAAAAATCATTGACTTTTTGGCCTATAAACTTAAGAAAATTGACACAAAATAAAAACATTAAATGATGTGATTATAAAACAATTTTGTTTTAAACAACTAAATTGAAAGCAAAACTAAATTAAGCCAGGTTTCAATCTAAAATGATGAAATATGGTACCTTTATGACTCCTACTACTCAGCTACCAGTAGAATGGAGCTGCTCCCTCATCTGCTGCTGCCTGCTGCTGAACAGTGGTTATGAATTAGGTCTGACAGTGTGAAAATAAATAGGAGAGACTAGATGAAACATGTATTTATCAACAGGTTGTACTAATGCACTGCACGCCGGCTACAATTTAATAAGATAACAGAAATGATAACACTGTCCTAAGCATGTCACAATACAGATTTATGCAATGTGCCAGCATTACTGTGGTTAACTTGGTGAATGCTAAGAGATTTCAGGTTTCAAGTTTAGTGTCACGAAGTCAGCGCTGTGGGAGACAAGCTGCTCAGATACAGAAATGAATGGCCTGCGCAGGTTGCACAGGGTTGTTTTATACTGAGAATCAGAGTGACTATGCACAGTGATTTAGGGTAGGGAGAGTAGAGTGATTGAGGGACCTCCAGGACTGATCCATTATTTGATGCAAAATGGTGGGAACTATGGCAATTGTTACTATGTAGGAAGAAACATTACCCTCTCTCCTATTCTTTTCATTATTCCAAATCCTTTATTCATAGCAGTCTAACAACAAATCTATGACTGTGTGTAGGAGAAGAGAGATTTAAAACAAGGTATGGACTGCCTTTGCCTAACTCCTTCAGTGTAACTTAAGCCTTTAGGCTATAATACGCTTCATGCTTCTGCAGACCTTTTCCTTTCTTGTGCTTGGAAGCTGCTACTTCTCTCCATGAATAAACTAGACTAATGAAATTCCCATTGAAAAATCCTAATGTATGTCAGTGAACCAACAACACATGCTCCAAGCATCACCCTTCAATCAAACATCCCACACATTTCATTACATAACGTCACACTGCCTCCATCTCTACGTTGTCTATTTAGACTAAGAAATGACAGTAGATATCTTGTCTTTAGGCTGGCGGCAAAGCATCTATCATGCTCAGAGATGTGTTAAATATTTAGTAGGCACAAGGATCTTAATACAATGCGATATGAATTCAGAACATTGCCTTTCTGGTACAAGATGATCACAACAAAAGCACAACAACATTGTATCATACCCTTCACAGCTGAAGTGCCCAAAGCCCATTATGCCTCATATTAAACAACTGCAGCCTTAGGACCGAATGCTATGAGGAGCTGAGTTCCAGAGAAGATATTCTCAATGATTCCTACACTCAGACCTTTGTTACAACATGATACTTAGAAATTAAGCAAGATGATTGGAAGCAGGTGGCTGACACACCTGAGCCCCCTAGCCAGTACTTCTATAGAATGGAATGTGACAATTAGTGCAGAAAGGGCACTGAGTACTTTTTTGTCAGACAGGACTGGATTCTCCTTGATCTATTCCAGAGATGATCACAGAACAGATTAAAAAGCCGGAAAGCTCTATTCAGCCAATGCTCAGCAGCCTGCTATATAAAAATGCAACTGCGCTCTCCTCCTGTCACCTTTAATGACATCCTTCCCACCCTACGCAAGCTGCTGTGGATAGGGCTAATTGAATGTATGTCAATTAGCAAGTGGATATGCAAGTGAGTCTGCGGGATTACTATAAAACAGCTGTCAACTAATAGGTACAACATATACACCTGTTGAATACGCTCACCGCTTTCCTTGATGACTCATCCTTCTACATGGGTGGAAGAGGGGGAGGCAGATTCCTAACAGCTACATGTCTTTGCTGTGTAGTGTGGGCAAGTCGCAGACCGTTTTGGCAGATTCGGTGTCACCGGCACTAGTATGTAGCTCTGTTGTCCGGTAGCAGCATGAAGGGGCTGCTCAGGAGATCAGCAGAAAACTAGTAGCGCATCAACCACTATGTGGAAATGTGCCTACTCCAAGGTATGTGCAGCAGCCATACCTACTAAATCAATTGATGAGCTGTAGCAGTAGTAGCAGATCAGCAATTCAGGGTCAAGCTATTCTATTCTTTCTCCAAAGTATGTTTACTTGGGCATTCCAGATGGGGACAGCAGTGTTTTATCAATTATCTACTCCTTATTGTCCCCCTCTCACCAAATGGCCAGTTTTCTGATTGAAAATAATAATAAAGGGATTTGCTAAGATCACTGATTTTTCAACTATTGCTCAGAATGGGCATCCATATCTCTTTTTGGTCATCTGGAATTAGATGCATGGGATTGGAAGGAATGGAGCTGGTAGTATCTTTTAGTATATTCTTTGATCAAATGACAGAACTTAGGGTTTTTTTGTTTGTTTTTTTAAATTCCTACCTTACAAGTAGGTACAATGGGCTCTTCTATTCAGCCATGCTAATGTAGTAATTACTTCCCACTCACGTGGTAGTTAATTATTCTTCCCTTCATTGGGGCAGATTTTATAGAAGTGTGTTAATCATTTCACAATGTTTCATTTTAAACAGGTAATGAGACATCACCCAAAATAATGAGTCTTAAGTATAATTTCAGTTTTTTACAGTATTAAAGAAAGATAACACACTAAAGAAGGCAGGCAATATATATTAAAAACCATGGTAAATAACTACAAGTTGCACCATTTTAAGTAAATAAAGGATAATAAAAGGTCTCCAGAATTTGTTCATACTTAGAGAAAGAGCTAGAAAATCTGACTTTTCCTCTCTCTTCAGTAGTGAACATCTTGTCTACGTTCCAGTTACCTGTTGTATCTCTTCCCAACAACAATACCCCTCCAAGGCTCCCTTTCCTTCACTTAATGCAACTAGAAAAAAGTGTCTTTTGAGAGACACACAATCCTGAGTCTTACTCACACTGCTGTCTTCTCGCCCCTTGTAGAATGCTAGCTGTTGCTAAAGAGACATTAGCAATATATATTTATACAAAGAGTAAAAAGACTTAAGGTGATGAGACCTTGGTCAAAAGAAAGAGAAACAGGCTTTCTTCTGCAGAAGGGTGAAAACTAATTCTTCTGGGGAAGACCCATGAATATGCAAATCAAAAACACTCACCCCAATCAATGTGCAGTTTCTAAAGACGTGGAGATCAAAAGGTCTTTTGAATTGCTGGACGTGGAGAAAGGAAACCTGGGGAACCCATAGAAGTGATTAAGAGACATTAATCCTGGTATAAGGGACCTACATTTTGACTCTTCCTCCAAACACCTGACCAAAGACTTTTTTTTTTTTTTGGAATGTGGAGGTGACCTCACCTTTTATGATGATGAAGTTTATCACCAAAGACTTGATAAGCAGGTTGGGTTAGGGAAAGGGGTCTCTGGTCACCATAGTGGGGAGGTCCAAAGGGAATTGCTTTCTAGAGACTTCAGTTTTTTCTTTTTTCTGTTTCCCTGTGGCAGAGAGAAGCTGGGGAGGCAGCAGGGTACTACACTGCTAAAAATAGGATGGGATGTATGCTGGTGTTCTGGCATGTCTCTAGTCCCCTAAAGTGTGGGATGATGTTAGAGCAGTGAGGGACAAGGGGCAGTTACAGCAGTGTGGGAATGGTGTTAGAGCAGTGAGGAACGTGCAGGTAGTTAGAGAATCATGGAGGCATAGGAGTAGGGTTAAAGAAGCCTGGGGAGGGTTTAGAGGCCAGGCTAGCATGGATCTGTTTAGGACAATGCTACTCGGTATTCTCATGCTAATTGAACATGCAGTGTCTGTACTCTACTTACCACCCCGTGTGTAAACCTACCTAAATACCATGAGGATTACGGTCTAAAATGAGGAATGCTAATTGTCTGGGATTTGGGCTAGTAATTATTTGTACTGCAGTAGCACCTACCAGCCCCAGTCATGGACCAGGATTCCATTGTGCTAGTCACTGTACAAACATAGAACAACAAAAACAGATAGTCATGCCTTATCAAGTAGCTAAGTATTCAGATGAGGTATGTTACACAAGCCACTTCTTAGTTTAATCTGATTCTCTGTTTCTAATACATCTTGTTTTTAAGGAAGTGACAGTTGTGTGAGTGTTGCATTTGTTGAAGGAAAGAGGTAACTAAGAGGAATGGTGGAGAGGAGGGGCGGAAATGGGACTGAAGCCTAAACTGCCTTTTCATTGTCTCAATAAAAGGAGCACGGATAGAGGTGTTCCTTCACAAGAAGGAGTATGGCAAAGGTCTACAGCTGGTGCACTTAAGGAGAGTAAGCCAAACAACCCAAGGAGGCAGCTTGAGTTGGAGGGGATGTGAGTGACATACAACTCCAAGAAATAAGGCCTAACTTGATCTCTTATCAGTTATGTGAAATATAGCTAGAAATATGGTTCCAGATCCTGGATCAACAACTTGAACCTCCACTGTGCGAGCTGAGGACAG
Organism: Dermatemys mawii; assembly: GCA_007922305.1. NCBI lineage: Eukaryota > Metazoa > Chordata > Testudines > Dermatemydidae > Dermatemys > Dermatemys mawii. The sequence goes on from ML677377.1 coordinate 8,051,834, forward strand.
AAAGATTATTGAGGAAAAAGAACTTCTGATGGGGAGGCTGTGCCGTGTAGGGCTGGGTGCTCCTTTACAGCACCTAGATAACTGGGGAGTGAATATAATGTGATGTGTAATTCAGGGCAACAGCCAGTACTACAAAAGTTGAGGGATGAATCAGCATAGCACAATGTGCAGTAGGGATTTGAAGCCAATGCTGAATGATGTGAAAGAGATAAAACGTTGTGTGATATAATCCTCTCAGCAATTTTCAGATGAGTACAATGCACTGTTCAATTTATTGGGAAGTAGAATATAAGTTGAAGAGAATATATTTGAAAAGTGCTTACAACAATGGAATGAATAGTTGGACACAATAATGGATGGTATTTTTTTTACCTATTATAAATTTTTAACAATATTAATCTGAACTGACACTCCGCAACAGTACTGGGCAACGACCTATTGTAAATAACAGAGCACAATTCAAAGTAAAGGAAAAATCCACTTGATATGATTTGGAGAAAGGAAAATAATGATCATTATGGGCTTTTAAGGGGGATTCAGCCCCTCCATTGCAGCGTGAAGGGGAAATCAATATGCTATGATTTACAAACAGGAGGAAAGCAAGAAAGCAATACAGCATAATTTGAAGGTGAACTTGGTATGATAATTTTGATTTGAACTCAGTAGGAAGTCTTGTGTTTCTGAAGTGAAGATCAGAAATGTATAATATGCAATAGAACTCAACAGAGCCAGTGTATCCCAGCAGTGGAATGGGATACAAGGATTTTAACAGGGACAGTGACAACTCTAAATGGTTGAAATGGATAAATATTTTACCTTATTGGGCTCAATTATTTCCCTCAGCTCTAACTGGAGTTTTGTGCCTTGTCAGGACAGAAATTGGGCCCTTGTACTAGTAATTTTCACTTTGATTAGTTAATCATTAAATGAACTATGGTTACTATATATAGCATATGACACACACAAGAAGTATGTTGAACAATGTCTATGTAACTTTAAATTGGCCCACTTGTGGCTATGTACTGTGATATATTCTTTAATTACAAACTTTTTCCCCACATAATGCATACACAGAAGGGGGCTGAATTAAGACTGTATAAGCAACCTTGAATCTGACTTTTCCTAATTTTGAGTGCTTAACTTAGCAACATTAATGCTCTTCTTGTATAGATTTGTGTATAAATTCCTAGGTTTCTGAATAGCAAACTGAACAAATTCCATGATGTGGCATAATATTGGCACCCATATGGATCATCTGCATAACCTTTAGATGTCCCACATGGACCTCTGTCGCTTGAGCCAATGGAGTAACTGATAACATTAGTAAATTGTTGTCCTCTGCGGATGGCATTGGCTCTATTTGCCAGTCAGTTTCTAATTATATTTTCTCACAGCAGATGAATGTTAGGAGTCAGGAATGTTGGGGTCCATTTTAGGCTCTGGAGGAGAGCAGTCAGATCTGGTGGGCGCAGCATTCTGCCTCATGTCTTCTAACTTGTCCATATTCCTCTCCAAGTCATGTCTCTTCCCCAACCAGACTACTTATCCCAGGCTCCTTTTTCAGCAAGTCCTAATCCTACTTCTCCAGAATCCCTCCCAGCCTCCGTTTTCCCTCCCAACTTCTTTACCCTAATCTCCTTCCCCAGCCAGGCCCAGTCTCTACCCAGGTTTCCCAATACACTTGATTAGCCATTCTTAGTTTCCGGCTCCCCTTTCCCCCTGTCAGCGTCCAGTCCTCAGGCTCATTGTCCTCATGTAAGGAGAATAGTCATATTATGGAAAATTGGTAAGCCTTTAAATTGACCGGCTCATACCCACCACACCAAGCCTACAGAGGCTTTGGAATCCATGCTATTTATATGATCTATGTAATAATCTGGAAAGCAGCAGTCGTGATTGTTACTCAGGCCTACACACACTACATGCAGAAGCAGTGCTGAAATGGAAGGTTACTTCTTCTTAATGCTGTATTGTTTTCTGTTGTTCATCTCCTTTCTTTCCAGCAAGCAAACAAGTCGGTATTTCAAATTAGAGATTTTCTACATTTCTTTTCCCAGTCTTACTGATAGTGGAAGATGCACCTTTTTCAAGGGCTTGGCAGTGTCTAGATATCAGCTGCTCTCATCCTTTCACTGACTTAACACCTTTATGGAATGGTCTTGGTAGCATTTTCTGCTGATGAGTAAGCAATCTGATAACACCTGCACAGCAGGGTGATAATTGCCTTTGTCCTAGTGCCTTTCTCAGAGTGTCATTAATATAGAGAGTTTTAACTCATTTATTCAGTTAAATTTTCTGAAACATCCCTTTGGAGCCATCAGCATTTAATAGGAGCTGAAACTGAAGTTCTGTTTATTTCAAATGATTCCAAACACACCTACTTTATATAAAAGGCTTTCAGCTTTAAAATAGTCTTTCAAAACTTATGTGATTCTTAAAGAGAGTCTTTTACTTAAATAATTCTCAAAGAAGACATGTTCTGTTCTTAACAATTCTTGAAGAGGTGCCTTTTGAGTTTGTCAAGAACTTTGCCTAAGCACTGCCAGGTACCTAATTAATTGCCCAATTAATATAAACATTCTGTACTCTGATAACTTCTTATACTAATAACCAGTTATAGCAAGGTCATTTGATTCCATATTGATACATAACACTTCTCACTATTCACACAGAAGTGGCATCAAGAAGATATCGCACTAATCGCTTGCACTGAGTTACAAAATGTTTTCAATAAACATCACAAAATACACTTATACCATTTTAAGCATTCAATAAATATGCAAAGATTTTCATCTTTAACTGGAAACATGTGGCAGAAATAACCAAAACTCTTCCCAACTATCCATGTTCTCTTTAGAATTAAATGAATGAAGACTTTGGCATTCTTTTAATATAAATCACATCAAGAAGAATATTTCTATAATGTTTTTGTGTGGGTTTAAACTGAGTATTTTCCTCTGTTGAAGAAAGAAGGGGGCGGAAGAAGAAATAAGAGGCTCTTAGCCTAGTTTTGATAAACTAGGTGCTGCCTACACACCACCTTTCTTTTGTAATTCTAGATGAAGAATATCTTTATATCCCGTAGGAAGGAGGGAGGTGTCTTATTGTTTGAGAAAGTGCTCCCATTGGTTGTTTGTCTTTTAACCAAACAGCTTCCAAGATAGCAATTTGCAATGGTCTCATTCACAATTCACAATTAAAACTTCTACCAAACACACTCTACAAAAGAAGAAATCACAGTAATATTCCAATATCTCATTCTAACATTACCCAAAATACACTATATAGATTATTACAACAAAATTGGAAAGCAGTTTCACAACTTTCTGAGTCTGCATCTGGACATATAGATGATATGCAGAGATTTATGGGCATGGAGGAAGTATGCTCCTTGAAGATTTTCCTGCTTCTCACTTAATGGAAGAAAACAGACATTTTCTAGAAATTTCTTTAGTCTGGAAATCCTTATTTAATAAAACAAGCAAATAAAACATAAGCTGCTATTCTCCATGCATTATGTATTGTGGTAAACCTCGAGCAGGCAGCTACCAGTGGGGGTGGTGGTAAGGAAGGTAACCACAGGTCAGTTAGGCTCAGCTGGGTAGAGGCTGCCAGAGATTCAGGCAAGATCAGCTGATACCAATTAAGCCCTGACAGAGACCTTTTTAAACCCTCCTCCCCAGCTAGGAAGGAGAGGAGAGAGATAGAGGGAGTGAAGCTGCCAGCAGGTTGGAGGCAGCAGGACGGAGAGCCTCTCAGAAGGGAGGCAGCTTTTGTCCCGGACACAGGGGGAAAGCCCAGCCAGAACGGAATGATAAGGGGAAGGGAAAGCCTGCCCTTGGGCTTTCTAGGCAGCTTGCCTAGACAGCCTTTGGCTCACCAGAGCAGAAAAGACTTGAGCTGATGAACCAGAGAAGGCACCGTGCCACACGTGGTGTCAGAGGTGGGATGCTGTGAGACTTCGTGGCAAAACCATCTCAGGGCAGAGTAAATCACCCCTTAAAAAAAAATGGAAGAGGTGGTGAAAGCATTGGTGCAGGCCACTGCAGCCCAACAGGAAGCAGTACGAGTCCAGCAAGAGACAAATCAATTGCTGATGAACCAGGCAGCCCGGGACTGAGCCACCCAGCATGAGGTAATGAAACAGATAAAGACTCTGAGCACGGTAACCCGTAGGGGCCCTGAAAACCAGCTGCTGCGGGCGAGCAACTACCTGCAGAAGATGAAGGTGGACGACGACACCGAGGCCTACCTTCTTGCATTCGAGAGGATGGCACTGCAAGAGGCCTGGCCCCGAGAATATGGGGATATCCTCAGCCTGGCTCCTTTTCTGTGTAGGGAGGCCCAGAAGGCCTCTTTTGACATGGCAACTGAGGCAGCCATAGATTACCCCCAGCCGAAGGCGGAGATCTTGGCGAGGGCAGGCGTGACGCCAGCCCTAAGGACACAACAGTTCCACGAATGGAAATACAAGTACGGCAAGGCACCAAGGACGCAGCTGTTTGACTTGATCCACCTAGCCCGGAAGTGGCTGCGTCCTGAGGCCCACAGCCCAGAGAAAGTGGTCGAAATCCTAGTCCGGATCCAGGAACAAATCGTGAAACAGCTCTTAGTACCACAGAAGCACCAGACGGGCGTGATGGAGCTAGCCCACAGCCATCTGTTCGGGAGGCACCTAGGGGTGGATAAGACCCTCGACCGAATCCTGCAGAGGTTCTTTTGGCCCGGAGTATATGCGGTTGTCAGAAGATATTGTGCCTCCTGCCCGGAATGCCAATTACATGGCCCCCGACCCCACTTGCGAGCCCCTTTGGTACCTCTACCAATTATCAAAGTTCCCTTTGAGAGGATAGCCATGGACCTAGTGGGGCCTCTGGAGAAGTCCGCCCGGGGCCACCAGCACATTCTGGTTGTGCTGGACTATGCCACCCGATACCCTGAGGCTGTGCCCCTACGGAACACGGCGTCCAAAACCATAGCCAGGGAATTAGTGCAGATTTTTTTCCCGGGTAGGGATACCCAAGGAGATCCTGACAGACCAAGGGATACCCTTTGTGTCTAAATTGATGAAGGACTTATGCGCCATGCTCCATGTACGGACCCTACAGACATCAGTCTATCATCCGCAGACCGACGGCCTAGTCGAACGGTTTAATCGAACATTAAAGAGTATGATAAGGAAGGTGATGAGCCGGGACAGGAGGGATTGGGACGCCCTGCTCTCCTACCTACTATTTGAGGTGAGGGAAGTACCGCAGAGCTCAACGGGATTTTCTCCATTCGAGTTATTGTATGGCCGCCACCCTCGGGGCATACTCAACATTGCCAAAGAGGGTTGGGAAGAAGAGCCAAATCTAGGGAGAAACGTCATTGAGCATGTATTGCAGATGAAAGAAAGGATAGCCCAAGTCACCCCCATTGTGCGAGAACACATGGAGAAAGCACAGGAGGCCCAGCAGCTGTACTACAATCACCAAGCGATAAACAGAAAGTTTCAGGTGGGAGACCGGGTGATGCTGCTTATACCCACGGCGGAGAGCAAGCTGCTGGCCAGGTGGCAAGGGCCATATGAAGTAATAGAAGCCGGGGGGGAGGCTGACTATAACGTCCAACAGCCTGGTCACCGGAAGCCAGAACAGATCTACCATGTGAACCTACTGAAGCCATGGCAAGAGAAAAACTCAGGTAGTCGCACTAGGGGCACCACCCCCGGAAGGCAACCAGCCCGGCCAGGTAGGAATATCCCCAGAATTGACCCTGGACCAACGAGCGGAAGTGATCAGTATGATCTGACGCAACCGGGACGTGTTTTCAGAGACACCAGGCCGAACCACTGAGGTACACCACCACATCCTCATGGAGCCTGGGGTGAGGGTACACGTGAAGCCCTACTGGATCCCGGAGGCAAAAAGAGGAGAGATTGAGGCAGAAGTCCAGAAGATGCTGAGATTAGGAGTCATTGAAGAGTCCCATAGCCCGTGGTCCAGTCCCATGGTCTTAGTACCTAAGCCAGATGGCAGTATGAGATTCTGCAATGACTTCCGGAAGCTGAATGAGGTTTCCCAGTTCGACGCGTACCCGCTACCCCGAATAGATGAGCTAATCGACTGGTTGGCAAAGGCACGATTTCTGTCCACCCTTGACCTGACCAAGGGTTATTGGCAGATCCCCCTGGCCAAGGCAGACAAGGAGAAGATGGCCTTTGCCACCCCAGAGGGCCTCTACCAGTACACTGTCCTCCCGTTTGGGTTACATGGGGCCCCCGCCACTTTCCAACGGCTTATGGACAAACTGTTGTGGCCACATGGCAAGTATGCGGCCACCTATCTAGATGATGTAATTATATATAGTCCCGACTGGGAAACGCACATAAGGAAGGTGGAAGCGGTATTGGATACCCTATGGAAGGCGGGCCTGACGGCAAACCCCTCCAAATGCCTAATCGGACTATCGGAATCCAAATACCTCGGGTATATAGTTGGGAGGGGCGTGGTAAAGCCCCAACTCAGTAAGTTGGAGGCCATACGGAAGTGGCCTCATCCAATCTGTAAAAAACAGGTTAGAGCCTTCCTAGGGTTGGTTGGTTACTATCGACGGTTCATCCCTCACTTTGCCACCAGGGCATGCCCGTTAACTGACCTGACGAGAGCCCATGGCCCGGACGTGGTGAACTGGACCGGAGTAGCAGAGGACGCTTTTGCGGATCTATGGACGGCCCTCTGCACCGACCCTATGCTAATAGCCCCGAACTGGGAGAGGGAGTTTATCCTACAAACAGACGCCTCCGAGGTAGGGCTAGGAGCGGTGCTCTCCCAGATGGTAGAAGGAGACGAACACCCGATCCTATTCCTTAGTAGGAAGCTCCTGCCCAGGGAACGGAAATATGCCGTAGTGGAAAAGGAATGTCTGGCGGTAAAATGGGCTGTGGAAAGCCTCCGCTACTATTTACTTGGAAGGAGGTTTATCCTTGTCACGGACCATGCCCCTCTGAAGTGGATGCACCAAAACAAGGATAGAAATGCAAGGGTAACAAGGTGGTTCCTCTCGCTACAGCCCTTCCACTTCAGAGTACAACATCGATCTGGGCTCATGCATGGCAATGCGGATGGCCTGTCTAGAGTCCACTGCTTGCCGACCCAAGTAGCCCAACCCCGTAGTGTTGAGTGTGTGTCGGGGGGGATATGTGGTAAACCCCGAGCAGGCAACTACGAGTGGGGTTGGTGGTAAGGAAGGTAACCACAGGTCAATTGGGCCCAGGTGGGTAGAGGCTGCCAGAGACTCAGGCAAGATCAGCTGATACCAATTAAGCCCTGACAGAGACCTTTTTAAACCCTCCTCCCCAGCTAGGAAGGAGAGGAGAGAGATAGAGGGAGTGAGGCTGCCAGCAGGTTGGAGGCAGCAGGACGGAGAGCCTCTCAGAAGGGAGGCAGCTTTTGCCCCGGACACAGGGGGAAAGCCCAGCTAGAACGGAACAATAAGGGGAAGGGAAAGCCTGCCCTTGGGCTTTCTAGGCAGCTTGCCTAGACATCCCTTGGCTCACCAGAGCAGAAAAGACTTGAGCCGGTGAGCCAGAGAAGGCACCTTGCCACAGTATATGAAAATAACTCAATACTTTCTATAATTCAGTTAAGGCAAGAGAAGATTTCTAATTGCCTAAGTTATAATAAATTATAATGCCTTAATAAACATTTTTGCATGAATATTGAAGTTTATCCCCAACAAAGGTAGATAGGAGGGGAAGGATATCAGGCTGATGACAAGAGTAGGCTGAGGATGATAGCAAGGAGAGCCATGTTAACTCAGCTACTGTTCTTCACCTCAGCCTGTAGAAGGACTTACTTGTTCTTGTGGCTAAGACGATTAATGACATGGGGCAGGAGTGCTGTCTTCCAGATGCAGTACTATCCCCCACAAATTGGAAACAGACATGTTTTTAAGTTTTAAATGCAGCTGTGAAGTAGCCACTTTCCAGTAAGATTTGAATATGAATTGTGAGGTACTCTTCCAGAGGCATTAGATGTATTCCTTCCAGTAACCATAATGAGAATCACAGGACTCATTCGTCTCACCAGGCAAAAAATGTACCCCTGCAGTTCTGTACTATGGATCTTGACTTGTATGAGGCTTTATATAATAAGATTTAAATTGTAATGAGTCATTATGTCAAACTTTTTCCTGGTATTTTGCATGGTGCACAGTGTGCTAACTACACAAAATCCTAGCAAATGCGATAAGATGTCAATGGGTAGTTATGCAAAGGCCATTATGAAAAATCCTGAAAAAATGTTAACATAGTGATAGCTCCAAAAGGCACAGACATCACATTTCTGTAGCCTGCATTTCAGCAGCCCTGTCCACCTCAGGGTGAAACTCTTTAGCCATCATCTTTTAGATGTGATCCTTACTTGCCTTTATTGGGGCAAAAAATACTTTGTTTCACATACCTAAGGGTGCCTCTGTTAAGGTTATTGGGATTTTATTGGGAGGGGAAGTTGATTGTTTTTTTTAAACTCAGTTGTTTCTAATAATTCTTTTATCAGTTTGCAACTGAAATTAGTTTCCTTAACTATCGTCTATTTCTCGCTCTTTTCTGTTCTATTATTGAGAGCTACTCATCAGTGCTGAGATGTTATTGATTTTATTTTCTTTTTAAAAAATAATCACAGCATTGAAGAAAGAACAACATAGAATTGCGTAGGCTATTTGAATAGATAAAAGAAAAATTGAAGTAGGTGAGTATCCCAGAATTATGCACCCTTTTCTAATTGAATCAGAAATTATTTCTGGATTTAGAAACACCATCAGATCTTGCTAAATTATTCTTTTCACCTGCTTGTGTGGTGCACACATGTGGCAATACCTCTCTCAAGTGTGGGCAACATTAAAGCATCAAAGACAACCAGGAAGTATAATCGGACACTCATTTGAAGCTTGTTTCTTTTTCAAAATCTAGAATAAAGATAAAGAAATAATGTTTCCTTTCACGTTTTACAGGTCAAAAAGTCTGGATAAACACAAATGCTTTTGGGTGATTACCCAGCTGAACCTGAACTTTGAGCTGCATCCATGTTGATGACCAATACAACCATCCCTAGTCCTTTTTCAGGAAACAGGACTCCTACATGAGTTGTTTAAGTAGGGGGTGAATGAGAATTACAAGAGTGATAATTTAGTTATGTGCTAATTTGGATCAAGACTCCTCTCTCTAATACCCAAATGGTTCTTCAGTTCATATAAAGCTAGCCAGCCACCAAGACTCTCCTGAATTTACTTTTAAATGCAAATTAATTTATTCATTTGTTAGGAGTTGCACTGGTTGCCTAGTAGTGAAATGCAGCACAAAGGACAGATTGAACACACTAATTCAGTATTGTGTTTGTGTATTAGAAAAATATTAATTTAACAGTGCCCGAAAGGTCTTCATCAGCTCTCTGTGTGTGTGCAATTTATCAGATGTCAATAATAGATGAATTCCTAGTTACAGTAAATATTTACTTTTATTTTGGACCAAATTTTCATAAGGCCATCCGTGTCTGTGCACTGACCCAGCTACGTAATTCCTTGATGTACTCTGCAGAATACCGGAGTGAGATTGTACCCCAGCTGGTCACAACCTGAAGTTGCACAATCTTTTGCTCACACCATTTTGAAAATTTAGACCAGTTGGATCTAAGTGGGTAAGTACACTTAAGATCTCTGGTAAAGAATACCTTTCAAAGAGTAGGAAAGTATCAGGATAAGAGTGCTTGGGGGTAATCATTTTGAATGTAAGACTTATAAAGCTCTAACCTTCACTAAGAGGTTTTGTTTGTTTTGTTTTTAACCTACCATCAAATCACTCCTGCTGTACTCCCTTTTGAGCTAGTTGTCATCAATGGAAAAACTTCCCAGCTGTCATCATGGTTAAGTACTGGAACAAATTGCCTAGGAAGGTTGTGGAATCTCAGTCATTAGGGGTTTTTAAGAACAGGTAATGGAATGCTCTAGTTATTATATCATCCTGTCTTGAATCAGGGGACTGGAATAGATAACCTATTGAAGTCTCTTCTATTATTTTATGTCCTTTACTGATATCTGATCCAGACCTCAAAATACTCCCTCATATTAAGTTATTGCCTTGTTTAAGCCCCCAAGATCCATAGATGTTTAAAGGGATTACCCAGTGTTAGATAAAAGGCAAGCAATAAAAGGAGCAACAATTAGCAACTACCAACTATTGTCCTTCCCCACCCGTATAGCTATACATTTCATAATATGGTTCAGTTGCTTGCTCTTTTGCTGGTAGTGTCTTATTCCCCTCCCTCATTTGTATATGAAAGTCTAATTTTGCTGGGCATCTTTGTCTTGACAAGCAACTTACCAATGTACAAGTACCAATAGACCAGGAATCCCAGAGAAGCTTAGCAATATATGTTACTAATTCTAGTCTTAATAGAGGAGTTTTATTAGGTAAATGGCATGCTCTGGTTGTTAACAGAACAAATCTATAGATAATTTTAGCCTCTCACCCTGTTGGATGAGTTAATGCATGACAAGTTCTTATAATTAATATGAAATTAGGAAGCAATTTCTGTAGGAAATGCAATGATATGTATATTAATATTGTAGAGAATCCTACACTTAATTATTTTGCTAGGCCCGGCCGATCTAGTATGACTCAGAAGATAGTTTAGGAGCTACACTTTTTTTTCATAAGTATCTTATTTGGGTAGCAGCCAGAGAAAATGATTTCTTTGACATCTCTCATAGAGCTTGTTTCGAACATTCAAGGAAAAAAAAATATAAACCTCAGGATTTCAAATTTATCACTTTTTTCCTGATAAGATCATAAATTATCTTAAGTTTCTTCATCCTTAGAATGTGCAGCTGAACACATTGAAATATTCAGAGAACAGAAAAAAAAAAGATTATAGATTTGACGCAATCATTCTTCCCAACAAGTAACAGACAATCTTTTTTTTCCCCTTTACACTTTAAACTATGAGAAATTCATTTTTCTTTTTAATTTTCTGCTGTATCAACAAATCACTGCAGACAGATATCAGTGTTAAATGAAAGGTAACTTTTTCTTTTCTGGAAAAGGTACACAAATAGTTGAAATGCTAAAGTAAAAACATTATCAGTCCATTTTTATTTTCCTTAGAAATATTTTCTTCTGAAATAAATGAAAACCATATTTTTTGCTGTTTTCCAGCACTTGGCAAGGCAATATTGCTTTTGTGTGTACTCCGGTAATTAAGTCTAGGCATTCATATCTTTTCTATTACTGTTTCTGTTCCTGGAGCTTAAGCAAAAACTTTTTCTGTGAAGTTAAAAACACAAGCTTACTTTTCAACATAAGTATTGATTTTTATTTTTATTTTTTGTCTTTTCACAGGAGACCTGTAACTTCTACAGCAAGGAAAAAAAACCCCAGCCATTCCCAGTCTCTTTTTAACCCTAATTTGATAGTGTCCAATTTGCAAAATAATTCCAGTTCAGCAGCTTCTCATTGGAGTCTGTTTTTGCAGTTTTTCTGTTTTAAAATTGTAACCTTCAGATCTGTTATAGAGAGACCAGGGAGATTGAAGTGTTCTCCTATTGGTTTTTGAATGTTAACCGGTATTCAGGTAAATGATTTAATTCTTTAAAACTACCAATCTGGCACCTTTCACCAGCAATACATTGATTAAAAGAAAGGAAAAAAAAATTCTCCTAATGGCATATTCTGGCAACGCATGATACTTCAGATCTCACATTAAATCCCAAAGATTTGAGTTCTTGGAATTCTGACTGAGTAAAGATTCCAGGTTTGGTCCCAAACTGGAGTAAAAAGTCTGCTCCCTCAGCTGGTGTAAATAAGCATTAAGTTTAGTGGAGTAGTGCAGGTTTACAGCAAGAATGTGGCACAAAGAATTTCTCAAGTGCAAGCATTTTAGTTTTTATTTGACTTTGGATGAGTCAATTGCTCAATCTGCCACTGATTTACTTCACCATCTCATTGTCTTTTTGCAGTTTGTAAAGTATAAAATGCCCCTGGAACACAAGACCACACAAGATTCAGATACCACTTAAGAACTATTTGGAATACTTAATTGGGATCTAATGGTGTGCCTCTGTTTTGCAGGACCTCTGCACACAGATGAATTTCACACTCAGAGCTGCAGGATCAGCAGTGGCAGAAAAATATGTGTTGAAATCATGAAATGTTAATGATTTATTTATGAATTTAGACACTGCAAATATTTTTACATTAAATGATGGAGATGTTCCAGTTTAACTCAGGTAACTAGTAAACAATTGTATTTATTGCTGCCCACAGTACTTTTTGTGTTAGCTCAGTTTGAGCTCATGCTCTTGTCCCCAGTGCTAAGAAAGGGTTTGGCTTTAAATTGCTGATGCTCTTTGTTTCATCAGGTTGTGTCTCAGTACATATATGTCATGCCACCTTTAAGCAGATGTGACAGAAGGTAACAATGTATTGCACTGGTGCAATGTCAGCTGGTGTGATCAGCATAAAGTTAATGCACTAGAAAGTTTGGAAAATAAAGTGCTGTTCATATAAGAGAGATGAAATCTAACAGACTGAATGGAGAGGACAGAACCTAGTGATATATGACTTTCTAAAACTAATTCCGCTAATTGGCGTGTACATTTTAAAGGATTTTTCCTTTCATAAAAATACTAATTAGTTACTGTACTTGTACATTAAACAATAAAGACTAGATTCTCTCTTGGGTTGGCAGTAAATGAATATTGGTATTTAATGATATTACTTTAAAAAGAATTGCAAACACTCATCCATTTCCTATGGAATAGCTGTTAAATGGTGATTACATTGTATTAAAAGAGGAAAAGCAGGGTAATAGTGACAAGGCGCAACAGAAGTTAACCCATTTTTATTACTGCATGCAGAGTTTTTGAGGATGAAAATGTAAATAAGGTTAACCATTTTGGATACAATTCTTCAGTCCTTACTCACATACAACTCCTGTTGATTTCAACAAGGCAGGGGATTTCTTCCAGTATTGTTGGCTATCCTAGCTACCAGAACAAGGCTATCAAGTTTGGTACCATTAAAAGGATCTGAGTTTGGGTTTTTCCAACCCTGAAAGTGCTTTTGTATGAGCAGTATACTCTTTATGGATTCCAAAAGGAATGATCTTGAGTAATATTTCCCCAATTCATGATTAGGAAATTCAACTCTAGTTTGGATATAGAGAATATATTATTACCCAAAAATTGGATTTATGTGCATGTAGCAGCACTAGCTATCTGGAATGGATTGTTGACATTGTCTCATTATGGCTAGCTTTTGCTCACAATCATGTGAATTGTTCCTCACAATCATGCAAGTTCCTTTGAGGCACTACTGCACTGACAGTGATGTACAGGTAACTTTCATGCACCTTCATTGCAAACATTATAAAGTATCTGCAAAACAACTCAAAAGTGTTTTCTTTGATTTCAATGGGAATCAGATTTTTTGCTCTAACACACTGGAAAATATTATTAGTATTTCTTACTGTTTTCCTACTTCAAGTTCTTATTCTAAAAATGTTGGATTTTACTCTCATATTAACATTGAAACTGTCCTTACTGAAAGCTTTTGAAAGATATTGCTAAAAATATGCTATTTATTTATTTTTAATCCAATGCCAATTGATTCATTATATTTGCTAATTTCCTTGAATTGGCACAGAGATGGTGGGCCCAATTTTCAAATCTGAGCACTTTTTAATAGGAGAGGCTGTAGCCCAGTATATCCATTTAAACAGATTATATCCTGACACTCACAATATCAGATAGCATTTTACTGACATAAGAGATTCATTAAATGTCTAAGAACTGAAACCAAATCCCAGACTGGGATGTAGATATCCTGCTAAAGTGTCTAGGGTCTTGTTTCCCCAGATGTAATGTTTAAGAATTTAATAAGAATTTTTTTTTGGTATTTTGTCATTCTGTCATATTCCAGTGATTTAAAAACAGGACAAGATGTTTGGGGTTTTTTGTAAAACTCTGCTCTTAAATATTTTGAAAGTATATTTTAAGTTCCTGTGGTGGGGCAGCTGCCCCACCCCCGTGAGAGAATAGGCTAGGACAGGCCAGAGCAGCTGCACAGGCTGGCAGCCAATGGGAAAGGGCCTACCGGAAGCCAATCCGTGCTGAGCATTACCCAGCCAATCAGGGCTAGCCTAGGCTCCATATAAAGGCTGTGCAGGAACAGAGCAGTCAGTCTCTTCCAGACCTTTAGGAGGGAAGGGCTGACTCATGAGACAAGGAGTATCACCATGGACAGTGCAGCACAGTGCTGGGCAGGCTCAGGGGAGCAGAAGAGAACTCCATCCCAGTGCCTGCCAGGCTGCAGGCCCTGATAGAAGGGCCCACAAGGTGCAAAGGGGCTGAAGGGGAAGCAGTCCAGGAAGGAGAGGTGAACAAGGAGAGAGAAGGAGGGCAGGGAGGCTGAAGCCAAAGGGTCCCTAGGTCGGGACCCAGAGTAGAGGGTGGGCCTTGGTCCCACCCGCCTTCCATTACACCTGACCATTGGATGTGGCCATAACAGACTGCACCAGACCCATGCCAGAAGGGGTTAGACTTTGGACTGTGGTTGGCCGCTGCAGCAGGGATGAGACTGGAAAGACTGGTGTTAACCACCCCCAACCGGAAGGGGGAAAGTGTGGACTTAGGGGCACTGCCAGAGGGAAGTGTCCTGAAGAGGAGCAGTGAGCTAGGAGCAACGTGGGTCCAGATGCCAATGGAGAGCAGGAGACGGACAGGACACCACCAGCCAAGGGTGCTACACAATCAACTGAGCTAATTCCAGGACTTACCAGCAAGAGGTGCTGTGGTGGCGAGTCCCAACCCTATCACAGTCCCCTAGAGCAAATCACAGAAATTTCTCTTTAACTGGTGACTCAGAAAGACCACTATACTGAAGAGATTGTCATCTATGAATATTTATGAATTCACTGCTGTCACCGTTGTGTTAGCAATGAGCCTCATCATTTTATGAACATTTGTGAATTCACAAATAGAAGATATTAATGTGCATCACTAAGATTTGCAAACTTTACCAATGTAGATTCTCAGTCCACAAATTTATTTATATTTGCAAACTGAAATGACCTGGTTTTATTGGGAAGGAGGGAAGGGATTCAGCTACATTTTGAAATATTTGGTTGGGGGTTTCCAAAAGCAGATGCTAAAGTTAAGATTTAAATACATATTTAAGTTTGTGAAGTAGGTGGCTTAATAATCAAAGTTCTGAGCACCAAGCAAACTGAAAACCGAATCTCTTAAGTAAAAAATATGGACTTTAGGACCTTAAGTTCAGGCACCTGTTCTTGGAAAATCTCGGCCAGTGCCTTTGACTGTACATACCAGTTAACACCTGTATCCTTCAAACATTTGTACACAGGTGAATTCACCTTCATTAAATTTAAGTGAGGGCTTGTTTGCAGGATTGTAGCTTTTGTATATAAGATTTAAGACAGTGCATCGAATTGTCATGGGAACAGAGCAGTAGAGTGTATATAGTGATATAAAGGGGATAAGAGTTTTGAATAGTGAATTTATTTGTTCTCCATAATTTTGAGAATCAGGTAGCGATTACAACCCCAAGAGAGGGTTCTTTTGTGTATCCAAGTATAGCCCCTACTGCTCACTTTGGGGAGGGGAGGTTGAAACTGAAGCCAAGTTTTTTCTCCACTGTGTCTCTAGGGAATGTCTGTCTGAGCAGGAGAGAGATGAGGGTACCACTGAGGAAAGGGTGGTGATACAGTTGGACTTCCAGTATGGACTTCCATGGGAGAAATGTGGCTTTTCATGAAAGAAACAGATTAGAGAGACCAATCTGTATTTCTTCTGAGGTTAAGTCAAGTAGAAGAGTTTGTGTCTGCATGCACATCCAAGAAGGGAGTTTATGAGGGATGACATAATTGGAAAAGGTGTCCCAATAGCAACAATTCCATCCCCCAGTTCTTATATAGAGTTTAACTGTTACAGGCTCAGTGAGTCATCTGGCTTTATCCAAGGTGTCTGAACAAATGGAATGTAGCCTAAGGAAAAATGAAAGTGGGAGAAGAAGATGAACCTATAGCAAATTCAGATATATGACAGCAAACTATCCACCATACTGTGAACCAAAGGCATGTACAATTAAAACAGTTACCTAGAATGAAGTTGCTGTGAATATTTATAACTGATGCACTCATTCAAGCTTTTTAATTTCTCCTGGGTTTAGCTTAGCAATACACATACAAAAAAGAGCAAAGTAAAATCAGTACATGAAGCATTCCTTGTTCAAAAGTTTCATGTGCTGTGGACAGCAGATGTTGTCATTAGTATGCAAGCCCTGAATCCAAGTATGGTTCAGTAGGACAAATTTTTGTGTGTAGCACAGAATGTTCAATCTTCTATTATGCCAGGTTTCTTCAGGCTAAAGTTTTCTGTGTGTACTTTAACTATCTTGTGAATTTTTCTTTTTTGTAGCATTGTCACAGATTGGGGTTCTAAAGGTGAAGCTGAATGTGATAACTTATAATATATTGGCCTTTCAGATGCTGCGTGATCTCAGGTCAGCTGGGATCTAGGATACCCACAACGTCTCAGGATCTGATCCTGTACATTCCATCTAGTTATGGGAGGAAAGGTAGGAGGGTCAGACCCTTAGCGGGATTATTGCTGGAAGCAGTATCTTGACAGAACTTTGGGATCCTCCTGGATGAAATGGGTTATGTAAATATAAACTGTTAGGCCCTCTTCTATTTTCTTACACCCATGTATGCCCATAGACTTCAGTTTAGTTGCATCAGTGGAAGAATAGAATTTTATGGGATCTTATTTAGTTCTATCAATGTAAAGTTTTCTTTAAATTTAAAAGAAATCTAGAGAGAACTTTTCATCTGCATTGTGACTGGCTAGAATCCAGGATCTATAATAATTGCCTACAAGTGCTGCCAGGGTGGATCCCTGCACCCTGACAGTGAGAGGCAAACAGAGGCTTTTGTATGGGGATATGAGTAAATTATGTGAATGTATGATTACGTTTGTATTTTAGTTGATGGGGATGATCCAATCATAATACACTTGCATCATCTCTTTATGCTCTCCAGGTGATTGTCTCCCGATGTCAATCTTCTGAATGCCAACTATATACATATTAAAGAGGGGAATTAATATTTGACACAGTAGTATTTAAAATTCATATAAAGGAAACTCCTGTTAAATTCTGAGTGGATCTACAGGATGTAGGTGTGCATTGTAACTAGATACCAGAAGCTTAGCTATGAATTTCCATGCTTTTAAAATATATTTGTTGCAATTAATGCCTTGGGGCTTATTTTGTTATGTTCAAATGGGGGTGGCTCAAGCAATTCTCAACTCCCGTGTCTTTTGGGGGTGTTGGTGGTTTTATTAAGACAGGAACAGCCCCTGCTATCATTTGCTGGAACATTCAGTTCAATGAGAAATCCTAAGGGCCCAATCCAGCCACCTGTTAAATCAATGGAGAGATTTGGTGTCTCTTAAACATTATCAAGTTCTAAACAAGCAAGTTTTGTGCTGGTTGTTGAGGGTGGAATGAAACCTTATGTGTCAAACCCTTTCCCCTTGTTAGAGAGACAAGGAGAAAATGTTTACCAGCTGTGCACAAGAGTCTCCCTGCTTCATACTTCATCCCCTCCTCTTGCTCTCCTTCAAGCACTTGGGGGAAGCAGATTCTGTCTTCTCCAAGGGTGCTGATTCATAAAAATAAAGAGGATACCAAGATCCTTGAGTTTTCACCTAATTCTGAGTCAGTTTCTCCTATTGTTTTCAAACTTGCTCCCTGCTGTTACTTTAGCTCTATCCAGGGGACCTTTCTGTGGCATCAGGTCACTTTTAAATGGGAGAAAAATTTTCATCATGTACGCACTTCACTGTCTCTTGCTCCTCCCAGAACCTAGAAGCCTGACCTGAGAGTGCACTAACTGTGAGGTGCATTAGTGGAGCAGTGAGTGCCATTTTAACGTGATCAATCAATAATATTTGCACATTATACTATCTCCAAAACACCTTCCAAACATTAATTCATTAACAGTCTGATTAATGTCCACGACTAAGCTCCCAATAGGTTCAGGAGCAAGCCCTAATTTATGAATAGAAGATTAACACTAAAAGCCGGAGTTTTAAGCATCTAGACAAAAATGACAATTATATTCTTGTCATTAATGCGCAAAGCCAAATTCTACCATGTTAATATTATTAAAAATTGTAGTCTGAGTATGAATGTTATTCATCCCAGAGCTGAAGTGAACCCTGAATAAACTATCAAAACAACCAAAAGGTTTGAATAATGCAAAATGATTCACAAATAATTTATTTCACAATTGACAAATATATGAATTATTAATCTGACAATTATTATTTGACAAGCTCTGTTTAATTGTAGAGAAGCACAATGTAGCTAGCAGGCCCTCTGGTGCAAACTCTTGTTCCAGTTATTACATTCAGTCAAAATCTGAGGGAGAAGACCATTTGTTTAATGTAGTCAAGAAGTGCTTTGTATAATAGTTTAAACAAAGCATAGCTGTTTCTAGATATAATTTATGCTTGATTACAAACATGAAGAAGGAAGTCAGAAACTGATACAAGAACATGTGCGGGATCAGCTTTGCAAGTGTTAGTTGTTTTCTGAATATAATAAATGTGACGTTTACCTGGTGAAATAACGAAAGAGAAATTTCCTTCACTGAGTAAGTAATTTCCAGAAGGAAATAATAAATTATATTAAAAACATTCTGTGAACACCGGTAATTTCTTTCCAGCATTACCCATATCATTAAAAGCTAAAAAGCCTTGCTGGTTTAATCTGAATACACTTGCCACACAGGCCTCATGAATCTTGGACTGGGTCTGGAAAGTCTCCAGGATCACTTGTCTGGGATAGCTGTGGCTTAAGGACATATGATATCTTCACACTGTAGTTTTTCAGAACTCTGTCCCTCTTCCTTAAACTTTCTATATTTCAGAATGTGTTCAAATGTGAAGATAAAAGGGCCATGCTAATCCTGTCACTCTAAAAGATCTGACCAGCAGGTTAAGTAAAGATATGCTTGGGAAGTACGCCAGTAATGTATCATTAGACAGGTTAGGTTACTTGAACTGTCTGATTTGTGTGTGGTTTTTTTTGCCTATTCTCTTCCCTTTATTTAATTTGCTGTTTTCTTGCCCGTTTCTTCAAGATTTTCACCCCATTATAGCAATGCCATTTTTCTCCCTCCTAAGATTTATGGATGCTGCTTTTGGAAAGGCAACGTTTTTATCTTGCCTAGTCTTAATG
The DNA here is from genome assembly GCA_007922305.1 of Dermatemys mawii. Classification (NCBI taxonomy): domain Eukaryota; kingdom Metazoa; phylum Chordata; order Testudines; family Dermatemydidae; genus Dermatemys; species Dermatemys mawii. The sequence goes on from ML677377.1 coordinate 8,071,137, forward strand.
CTGAGTACAAGGCAACTCCAGCCCCATTTATCAATCTCATGTGCATGGTGTGGTTCTGATATGGGGATAATTTAAGTATCTAAGTGATAGATAAACACAACTCTAATTAACATTTATCCCCAACTGGTACCTTGATATCTGAGAGATATTTGTGAAATTCATTTCAGGGAAAGCCATATCATCAGGCAGTTGGTCCCCTTCCAATTCCATGACACAGTGGGGCCAGAAGATCAAACTAATCAGACCAGTGAGAATTCCCCTAGTGAGGGAGAAAACCTGAGGTGGCAGAGTGCTCATTAAGGTCACAAGACAGCTTTCCTTTCAGACTATAGCTACCATTTGTTTTCACTGTATTTACAAAACAGGCAGAATTTAGAGTTAATGAAAAAGGGCAAAACAGAGTTCAGATCCTCAACCAACAGGCTTTGCTTTAATAATGCTGCTATGTCTATTTATAAAACACCAGCTGATCATGTGGCCTGCCATTTTGTTTGGGGTTTGGGGTTTTTTTTAAAGTTCTGAGATGACTGAGGCTGAGCACATTGTGAACTATGGCATCGTGTCTCTGGGATTCTCTCTCACTATGTGTTTCATTTCATTTCCCCAGATTTTCTCCCTGGATTGGTAAACAAATTAATGGAGAAGTTGCTTTTTTGTCTGATCATTTCATATCAATGGCACTAGCTATATCACACAACAAGTTCCTACTCTTGCTATTCCTCCATGAGCCCCCAGCAAGTTTCCACCTGCATTCTCTTGCTGTCAGTTGTGGGCCTTGCTGCAGTCTCATTACCAGAGCCCATGGCCCGATGCTAATGGCCTAACCATGCTCAGACTCCAAAATGTCAAACATAGTGAAAAAGGGAGAGTCCATGAGAAAAAATTAAGGTATAGCTCTGTCTATGGATCCACTCTGTTTCTAATATCCTATCTGTGGCTACTTTCCCCAATGTCCATAAAAGAGAAACTGATGGCAGTACAATAGCAGTATGGCTGCTGGCTGCCAACCTGTAACAAGCACTCACACAACTGAAAACCACCTTTGTGCAAACTTGATGCCTCAGACTAACATATTCTTTCCCTGCCACTAAAATTCCTAATTGACCAAAACCAACAGTCCTTGCAATGCTGTCAAGAAATGAAGATATTTTGGCAGATAGTATCTTAGGCTGTCTGATTTAAATGATTAGTGACAATGCCATGAGGGGAAATTTGTGCCGTTTCGAGCCCATATGTCATGCTAGGGATTGATTATTAGTATTGATAGAGGTGAACATGTGTGAGATACTGTGTGTGTGTGATCTTAACTCCCCTCCAGACATACTGGTGGGCTAGCTAACATCTGTAAAGTATGTCACCTTATTACCAACTGTGGATGTAGGTCTGCTATTGCTGATTTACAGGTAATATGACAGTAGTCAAGTAAGACTCCCATAGCAACAAGTGGGAGATTCAACTGCATAGTGAGTATGTAGGCCCTCAATGTGGACTGGGAGAGGGATCTACTGGAGATCAGAAATAATTACTCTTGTCTTTCTCCTCTTACTTTTACTTTTGAATTTTTTTTTTTAATTCTGCATCAGATGTGCTGAAAATGGATCAGGAAAAAAGGCAAATTTTTCAGGAAACATTTTTTAGATACCAAACACCCTACCTATCCATTTGGGGTACCAGATAGGACTGGTCCTCCAATTACCCAAATGATAAGGTCAGGTGCCCTTTGATAAGTAGTTGGTGTGTTAATACTTGGCTGTGTCTGCTGGTATGTTCTTAAAAAAATCTGATCTTTGAATAAACAAGGTTTGAATTTTTATTGTACTTTATTAGAATTCTTAGAAGATTAGACTTGCTAAGGCTCTTAGCGTTTTAAAACTTAAAATACAGCCTTTAAATAAGCTTGTCTTTGCTGATCTGTTACCTTTATGTCATTTGCAGAAGAACTTTGATGAAGCCAGCATTAGCTAAGCCTTTTCTTTAAACGATTTGAAAAATATAACTTTAAATAGGTCATTTAAAAAATTGAGCTGTTTTAGTCTCCCTCCTATTTGGATTGTCTTAATAAGTAATGTTGGCCATCTTGAGTTTGCTACGAGCTGCTCTAGCCCTATTTCAACAACATAAATATATATGTTCAGACCCCTGCTTAATTTTCTGCAGGGTCTGCTTGTTTCTTAGATAGGTCCAATGAGTGGGAAGGAGGGCTATTGACTTTGACCATGAAAGGATCTGGATTTCCCCCTTGCACGTACGGAATTACCATTGCAGTCAATAGAATTATGTGAATTCTTCAGGGCACAATCTGAACTCCTTGTCTTTTTGTTTTAATAGCTGATCATGATGTTATCCCATACTAATTCCTCCTCTCTCGATCGCATTTGTGGGGCTTTGTGCTTCTTTTACAGTAGCTAATATATTGTATATCACAGTGATTCTTAAGTGCTGTACACTTATAATTTTTTACCAATTCTCCCCATTAAAAGAGATTGCATTTTATATAAACCAAACGGAAGGAATGGAATTCCTTTAGTGGATTTTCTCATTAGTAAATAGGGTTAATAATCATAGTACCTAACTCAAGGGAAAAAAGTTAAGTTTTAACATTTGCTAAGCTCTTTGATATAGTTGAATAAAAGGCACCATAAAAGTGTTAAGCATTTCATTATCCTTACTACCTGTATTTCTGAAATCTGCAAAATTGGCTGACAATCATTTGAGGACAGGTGGTTCTATGACTTTTCATTTAACTTCCTGCTTTCTATCAGACAAGAAATAGCTTAAGAGCAGAGTAGCCTCCTTAATATGTTAGCACTTCCATTTTTTTGATAGAGACATGCACAAGTTATTTTTATTTCTTGTAATTCCTTAAAAATACCAGAGAAATTTTTTCAAATCTATCAGTAGTTTTGGGTAAGGTTTTGGTGGAAGGCTTGGATCTGTTTGGGTTTTGTTTGTTTGTTTGTTTGTTTTAACGTTTGTGTAACCACTTCAAATATAATTAAACAGCCATTCATTGACCATTTTCCACCACTATTGACCTAGACTGTGGCAAATACTTATATATGTTTTTAAAGTGTTTGCAGAATCAGCGCCTGTTCTAGCTTGTTTTAACCAGTTTCCTAGAGTCGAAAGGCTCTGTGTTATTACTAATCCTAATTCTCTGAGTTATAGAATCCCTTGAAAGCTAGCCATTGCTTGCAGAGGACAGGTAGATCACAACATTTCACTAGCATAGAAGGTTTTGGTGGGGTTTTTTACCTTTGAGAATTGCACATAAACCCAAACTTTGCTGTACTATGTGCACAATATTTCACACTTCATTCTATCAGATCAGGCATAGTGGAGTAATTCTCTAAAGGAAAACTGTTGGCCATATTTACTTATCAGTAAATCCCCAGCTTCTTGGTGTATTTTCAGCTGACTTTCTCTGGGCTCATTAACTAAGAAAATGGTCATTACTTAGATTGTTTTATCTGCAGTACTTGCGTAAGTATTGTCACTTAGGATTTGCTTAGGGGTAAAATGCAATGAAGCAGTATTCTTTCTTTTGATGACCAGAATCTACCCATTCTACTTATAGCAACTATTTGTAAACACATTTTTTGCATAAACACCTTCTATGGATCGATGCAGCAAATTTTCAGCCTTTAGGAAGTTTGAGCTATTAAGAAGACTGGCACAGCACTAATAAAATCTAAACACTTATAGTCAAATCTTATTCCTGATGTTGCTAAATGGGAACTTACAGCTTAACATAATAGGCAATTTAGCATATAAATGTGCTCCATAAAAGCAGGAAGTTGGCAGTGCAGAACAATAAATGTTAACCTTGGGGCAAGCTGTTACCAATGTGCTAAAGGCTTTTGCAATTTTAATGAAGTTGTTTGTACATATGAGTCTTCTGTACTACATACCAGAATGCATTTCCCCTAGTAGAACACCTTGAAGAATTCAAAGCTGTGGGTTTTTCATGAGAGGCCTGTCTAGCAAATACTATTTAACTGTCATTTTTAAAACTTTTGTCCTTTAACTTACCCGTTATAACTTTGCTCTAGTAAACACTAAGAATGGGCAAAAGTCAAAGGAGACAGGGGCTTAGTGCAGGTGGGATATGTATTTCAGCATTTGGATACTTGCATGAATATCCTGAACTAAACTGAGCTGGAAATTTCAAAATAGGTTCACCTTCCATTAGTTGCTGTTTCTGGTCAAGCTAGAAATAAGGGCCAAGTTCCATACTGGCATAACTCCATTAAAGTCAATGGAATTACATCAGCAGCGAATTTGGTCTGTGATGTGAAGAGCACCTCTTGTAGAAGTTTGGAGATTCCATTTTTAATCCTTGGAGATGTATGAAAATAAAAAAGAGCAAATAAAATTTAGTTGCCCAGCTGTGAATCTCAGAAGTTTTAATTGAGGTTCAAGCAGAGTTTTGGGTGAAGGTTTGGGATGTGGGAATTTGTTCATTTCTTCTTAGTGAATGTGGTAATAGAGCAGTGTGAACATGTTCCAAATTTACTTTGACATGACATGTTTTGTAGTCATGCACTCAGAATTTTGGGAAGGTAAAAGTAGAACTGAGCAGGAAATGGTTTTACTGTCGTGCAAAAATTTTCAAGATCCTCCCCTTCCACATCATGATGAACTCAAGACCTTTCAAAAATTAAGAGACTCACCCTATAAGAGCCAATAGCTTGGTGATTAGGGCACTCGTGAGAAATGAGAAACCAGGTTCAAGTGCCTGCTCTGCCCAATTTAACACTCTCGATTTCATGTTGGAGCTGAGAACTATTCCCACAAACAGCTTCCATGTCAAGGAATCATTTTCCAGCACAAAAAAAAAAGGTATAGCAAAAAACTCCTGACCAGTTCTGAGTTCAGGCTCAAATGAATTAGCTTTCCTTGTAGTCAAACCATATTGCAGAATCACAGGGAATGTACAGATTCAGTGTGGCTAGAAGTTTGCATGAATTCCCTGGAAACTGAAGTATATAGTGGAAGTAGTGGCCATGTGACCTTTCCTTGTGAATCCAGTTTGATTTTGGTGTGCCAGTGAGCAAGCATACTCAAAATATTTGCAGGTTATCCTGACAGAGATAGAGTATGTACCCAATTTTGCAGAACGGTGTGGGCACCAAAATATTTTATGAGGCACTACTGACTCGTGAATGCAGGCAACACAAGACAATCATGACTTCGGGTGCATTTTGGGGGTCTGAGTCATTCATGTTTTTGGCTTTTTGTAGGCCAGTGGGTTCTAAAATAGGGCTCTCTGTTGGATCTACCTTTTCTCTTTCAAGACAAAGCTGTGTGTACGGGTGCAAAAAACATTGTTACGGTAGAGTGCTCACCCTCGACTCCAGGGAAGGAAGGGGTGCTCATTCCCCACCCCCCACTCAGGGAGGGAAAGGGTGCTCATTCCCCACCCCCCAACTCCAGGGAATGAAAGGGTATTATAGTTCATGCTGCTATCGGTTGCTGCTCTGTTATCACATACTTCACATGCCAGAGTTAACTGGTTCTCATTGCCTGCTTGCCTTGTGCAAAATTAATGAGGCACCTGCTTGCATTATGTAATACTAACAGAATAAAAATAAAATATTAGTTATTCATAAAATATGCATAAAATGCAAATGTTCCTGTTATTTCTCTGCCTGTGTTCCCATACACAGTGGGCTTCATCCCAAGCATTGCTCCAATGCATCGGGCTTTCCCTGTCTCAGTGGCAGCAAAGAAGAAAGCCCTCATTGCGGGTATGCCACTTTTGCCTTCAATAAACTCACTACTTCTATTCAATGGCTGTGTGTGTGCCTCGTTCCTACAGGACACCAAGTACCCTGCAACACTGTGATAGACAGTTCCTAAGAGAACCTGTTTCTTTCATCTCTACTGTCTTTCCTCCTACTTGCTCTTTCCTATCTCCATCATGTTTTCACATGGCCTTCTGTGGTGATTTGGGAAATCTATGTAGAATCTATGAATTCTAATTTTTGTTATGAAGTTCTTAAGAACTTGTATCATATAATACCTATAGCTGGACATGAAATGCACCAATATCTGAGACATTTATAGTTATTTCTCACAGGCCAAATATAATAGAGGGTCCTGCACTATAACAATTGTATTCTGGAGCAAGCAACTGATATGATAAGGAAGTTGCTGGAGCAAGAAGTTAGTCCTCCAATTTCTCCACAAGGAATAGTAGCAGAAAAGTCTCTAAAAGACTGAAGGGACAATGGTAACAAAGTAGGGGTTTGACAGCAAGTAGGAGCAAGGTGAAAGGCTTTTGAGGAAGAGTAAGCTTGGACAAGAGAGTGGAAGAGACAAGAATGCTTTTATCACAGGGGAGTTTAACTCTCGGACCAGTCAAGGTCATAGATTTCTAGCATGGCTAGAGAAGCTCCATGTTTCTGAAGTGAAACCAGGAGTTGCTGGGAACAATCCCATACACCTCAGAGGACATTGCCTGAGCCTATAACATTCTCCATAGTGGTGAAGAACCCGAAGCATAAAAATTCATACAGGTGTGTTTATTATTTTGCCTAGATCTGTGTAATTCCCCTACTGTTAAGTAAAGAATAAGCGTGTTTTAGAATCCTGTGCAAAGTCAGTCTGTATGTCTGTTGTCTTACACTACTGTGTACTCCTGAAGATGTTCACTCTAAGGCCTTGTCTATACAGGCAAGCTTCTGCGCAGTAAAGCAGTTTCTGTGGTGAAACTCCTGTGCTGTACACACTGCCAAGCTATTTGTGCACAGAAACTGCGGAGTTGCAGGGTTCTTTGGGGTTTTTTTGTTTGTTTGTTTGTTTTACAAAAGGTGTACTGCTTTCTGTGCTGGGGCTACAGACCGTGATGCCAATGTTGACACCTTGGTCAATTACAGAACTACAACTGGCCTCTGGGAGGTGTCCCACAATGCCTGGTCTCGCCTCCAAGAACTGGAAGGAGTGACAGGACAGTGAGAAGAGGGAATGAAAGGAGAATGTGGCAAGCCAGAATGAAGCCATGGAGTGGCTCTTAAACATTATGGAGCCCCAAGCAGACATGCTCTAGGTGCTCCTCAAACTGCAAACCAAGCACCTCTGTGCCCACCCTTCCCTGCAGCCTCTGTCACAAAACGTTTTTCCTATGCGCCCCCGCACCTCCTCTCCACACAGCCCAATACATCTTATCAGCCTTCTGACTCCGCTTCATTTCACTCCTCCCCCATCACAGTCCAGCCCTGCGAACTCTCAGTACCCTCTTCACTCAACAGCCGTCCCTCTGCAGTTTAGCCCTGCTGAAGTACAGTACCTATGGCACTGTACTCCAATGGAGAAGGTTGGATATGATCCCTGGACATATACAAATCTTTGACCCTCACTTCCATCCTCAGTGCTGATGTGTGGGTTTTTTGTTTGTTTGTTTGTTCGTCTCTCTCCTCCAGTAGTTTTTTAAATAAAATAATTGGTTTGGTTTCAAAGCAATTTTTATTCCATTAACTGAAAGCAAAGAGAGCCCTGCAGAGCAACAGGCAATTTTCTTAAACCTTCATAATGCATCATCCACATCAATCACAGTCACCTCCGAGCATTTACAAACACTGCATTCCCAAGCATAGCGACAAATATTAGTTGCTTTCAGATTCAGATTGCTGCCTCAAGGCATCCCTGATCCTTATGGCCCCACGCTGCACCCCTCTAATAGCTCTCGTCTCTGGCTGGTCAAATTCAGCCTTCAGACGCTGAGACTCAATGGTCCACCCCTGAGTGAAGCTTTCAACCTTCCCTACGCAAATATTTTGGAACATGCAGCTATAACCATAGGAATATTTGTCATCAGCCAGGTCCAGCCTCCAATATGGGCAGCACCAGCAGGCCTCTGAATGGCCAAAAGCACACTCCACAGTCATTCTGCACTTGCTCAGCCTATTGTTGAACCACTCCTTGCTGATGTCAAGGTTCCCTGTGTATGGCTTCAAAAGCATTAAGGAGGTAGGCAGGGTCTCCCAGAATCACAATGGGTATGTCTACTTCCCTTATGGTGATCTTCTGGTCCAAGAAGAAAGTCCCAGCTTGCAGCTTCCTGAACAGACCAGTGTTCCAAAAGATGCGTGCATCATGCACCTTTCTGGACCAGCCTGCGTTAATGTCCGTGAAATGCCCACAGTGATCCACAACCACCTGAAGAGCCATCAAGAAATGCCCCTTCTGATTATTGTATTCAGTGTCTAGCTGGTCTGGTATCAGAACTGGCATATGCCTCTCATCTATTGTTCCTCTGTAGTTAGGGAACCTCATCTGTGAAAAGCCATCCACAGTGTCACGCACATTGCCCACAGTCACGGTCTTTCACAGCAGAATGAGATTAATGTCCTTGCACACTTCTGTCAACATGAATCCAACAGTTGACTTTTCCACTCCAAACTGGTTAGCAACCAATCGGTAGCAGTCTGGAGTAGCCAGCATCCACAGTGCAATCGCCACACACTTCTCCAGCAACAGAGAAGCTCTCATTCTCATGTCCTTGCACAGCAGGGCTGGGATGAGCTCATCACACAGTCCCATGAATGTGGCTTTCCTCATCCAAAAGTTTTGTAGCCACTGCTCGTCATCCCAAATGTACATGACAATATGATCCCACGACTCAGTTCTTGTTTCCCCAGCCCAGAAGCAGCGTTCCATTGTGGTCAGCACCTCCGTGAATGCCACAAGCAATCTCATGTCGTAGCTACTATGCGTGGTGTGATCCATGCTGGACACATCTTGCTTTTGTAGTTTAAGGAATAACTCCACTGCCACTCAAAACGTGTTAATGAGATTTAGCAGCATATTGGCCAATAGTGCCGGATCCATTCCTGCAGAACGAAGAGGCAGAGCGCACACTACACAGACCATTGAAAGCTGACGCCAAATGTAGACAGAAGCACAGGGTTTACTTGGATGCGAAGCAGAGCATCACAGGACATCAGGAGAAGACTCAGGATGCCCCGTGACTCCCTCCTTCCCACAACACTGGCAGCAGAAGAGGAAGAGATGCTCTGTGTGGGACAGCTGCCCAGAATGAATTGCTCCAAATGCCAATGCACGTGCTGCAAGTGTGAACACGCTATTGTGCAGGCAGCTGACAGTGTGACCACACAATAGTGGTTTCCCATCAGTGCTCTCTGAGTGGTGATGTAACTGCTGGCAAAGAAACTCTGCCAATGTAGACAGACCCTAAAACAGAATGCTCACACTATCGGTACAATACTGGGGAATATGTAAGAGCTGCTGGGGAGGCTTACATGAGACACACTGGTTTCAGGGCCTAGGCAACTGGACCACAGGGTCCCCACTGCCAAGTGAGGTGTGTTTTGTGAGATCTGTGCCCAGAGTGAATGCCTGGTGGCCTAAAGTCAGGAACAGTGTTTAAACACTGCCCAAGCCCCAGGAAATTAAGGGCATGTGGGATTCAGCATGTTGCTCCCCTCACAGCATTCTGAGTGTCCAACAAGGGGTTAATTTGTAACACCTTCAGACTTGCTAATGGTTTTTCATCCAATGATAACATGTGTAGCCAGGAACCTTTTTAATTGCTTACTCTGTATGCTAAGGAACTCAGTAGTGGTTGGGGTTTTTTTCCTACTCAGCTGCTGTGAGGCTGACATTACGTCAATAGAGGCATGGGATCACGGTTTAGGGTGAGTGGGAAAAGAATTATCCAGTATTCATATTTCTCTCTATCAAATAGTTCACTGCATTTTAAATATGCTATATATTGTTAACAGACTGAAAAACAATTAGAAACATAAAGAGACAGAAAGTGAGGAGTTTCCACTTGGAATAATGCAAGTTGACATGACTCTCTTGGAAAAACATCTTCAACCCAGGGAGTAAGTGAGAGCGAGAAAGCTAGACAAAGTCAATACAAGTATTCATTTTTACAGAAGCATAACAGGGCAGGGGTGTAAAAGACCCCCCTAAAGAACTAGTTCACCTACATCTAGAATACTATATTCAGTTCTGGTGGATAACTATCACCAAATGTTTTTGGAAATATAGATGTTTTGATTTTGTTTTGTTTCAGGTTTTGTCTCATTTTAATTTTATTTTCCTGATTGAAAGGAATGAAGTTTAAGATGTGAGAAAATGAAACACTTTTTATAAACTTGTCTCCAGGTTTTCCAGAGGGAAAAAAAGGGAAATTTTTTTAAAAAAAAAAAAAAGAGAGAGAGAGAATGGGAGAAGCAAATCCTGAGGAAATTTTAATTCCATAAAATTCATTCAAACATTTTTCATTTAAAAAAATTTCCAGCTTGCCTTGGAGGAGGGTTAGAGAAATCAGCTGGAGTGGCCTAGGAACTGATATGACAGAAATGAAAGTAAATAAACCTAGATTGGCAAAGCAATGGCTAAGGCAGAGTCTTCAGATTTTTTTTTAATTTCCCTACAAGAATCTGTCACCCCATAACCTACTAAGCTAGATACTACAGTGATGCATTATGTAAGATTAAAATCACATCTAGTTACAAACCAGGTTCATGGATTGTTTTGAAACACATAAGAATAATAGTAACCTATGATTAGAAATATTTTTCCCTTGAAGGCAGCATTGTTTTGAAACAGTTGGTTAAGTTGACAAGGTGGTAGTAAATCTTTCCCTCTTCTGTGCCTCAACTCTAAGAATGAGAAGGATTGTTCAGGTGTCTCCATTAACTGTTCACTACTCTGTCTCTTTGCTAAGATTGAAACATAATTGCCATTTGTGTTGGTAGATTTGTGAAACTGGAAAATCCTCAGTATAACAATCTTAATTATGATCTCACACGCTTCTTGCCCTCTGCCTCCATTACCACATCCTGAATATTTGCTGATGTTATTAAGGTTGTAATAGCGTTTTGCATTACTGAGAGGGAAATAATGCATTGTGGCTAACTACAAGAAATCAGTTATGAATTGAGCCCCAAAAAATCATGAGACTGGCTAACAGATTAACTCTCTAGAGTCCTTTGCCTTTTGATATTTTAGCCTTTGTGGTTCCAATTTTCTCCCTCCATGACAGCTAGAAATTTATTTTAAGAAACCCTTCACAACTGATATTCTTATTTATTCACATGGTTCCAGGAAATGAAACTACAGTATAACCCCAGATATAAAATAATCAATTTTGTGAAAAAATCATGAGTTGTAACACTGTAAATGTAATGGATGTGTAATTTCTTTCCTTAACACTTGGAAATAGAAGTAAGTTCTTCGTAGTGATATACACCAACAGTGGAAACATAACAACATAACCAACAGTGGAAACATAACAAATCTCTGTGATTTTTAAATGATGGCTTTTCTTCAGTGGAACTTTATGTGGCCTGTCCACAGCTCCTCAGACAGTGTTCACACAGTGACTGATGAGGAAATAACAGCAAGCTATCTGAGCAGTATGGACATAATTAGAGCTAGGTGAAATTTTTCAACTAAAATGTTTTGCAAATTCATTTTTGTTTAACCAAATTATTCAGCTCTTGGCGGAGGGTGGATTTTAAGTAATCAAAACATTTCAGTTCAATATTTTCCAAAAGGAACATTTCAGTTTGGGGTTTCAGAATGACTGTTCATTTCATAAATTTCCTTTAATATGTTTATACATTTTACAAAGTTTGAGAATATTCAAAATCAAAACATTTTGTTTGATCCAAAACCATGTTTTTAACTTTTCAATTCACTGGGAATTTAGGGATGAAAATGTTCAGTCCAACTGGAAATCTTTACTTTCTGAAATTTCCAGTGAACCAAAAAATCAGTTATTTACCTGGCTCTGCTTATAATACACACTTCTGTAAGGCAAATAGAAAAAAACAAATATTATAGTTTGTCTTCAATTTCCCTGGCTCCCTGGCAATTGTTTAATATATCAACTGAGTTTTATTCGCTTGTAATCTCTTTAGGGCAGTCTTTTACTATGTGTGTACAACATGCTGCTGAATGATCCTGATCGGAGTTTCTAACCAGCACCTTTACTCATATTGACTAGCCCCTTACTCCACTACAATCTCATTCAAGTCAGCAAGATCACTCACAGTAAGGGGCTATCCAAAAGGAGGAAAGGTGACAGAATGTAGCCCAAAGCAACCAACAACAGTTGGTCCTTAACATTGCTTCACGCATATTTCTCCACACTGGGTACATGGTTCCTGTTTGTTAATTATGTCTAAGAAAAAATTAAATCTTTAACTACTGGCTTATCATTCAAATGTCCATGGGAGAAACTTCACTCATGCAAGTATTCCCATTCACTTTAATGAGTGTACTTCCATAAATAAAGGTCTTTGCATATGTAAGTGGTTGTAGGAGCAGGTTCTAAGTTTGATGTGTCATTTCGTTTTGGAAACAAGTGCTCTCTGAAAGAAACAATGGCATTTTTAAAATTATCTGTTAACGAGTTTTTTGCTTGTGACTGAGTCTCATAAAATACAATTAATTGAAAATAACAATTTAGGACTCAATCTTTATCACACTTAAAATGGTTCCATGCCACTATACCTGCACAAATTTCATTGGAATTACTCCTGATTTACACCTTAATATGTAAGAGGAGAATTGGCAATGATTGATCCAGTGGGGGTTGGTTTATCATATCTAGTCTAGACGCAATAAATCAACCTCCAAGCGCTTTCCTGTTGACCCTTGTACTCCAGCTGGAGTCAATGGGAGAACATCAGCTATCAACTTACAGCTTTGAAGACACCATGGTAAGTAGATCTAAGTATGTCGACTTCAGCTACATTATTCACGTAGCTGAAGTTGAGTAACTTAGATTGACTCCCCACCCTCCATTCGCAGAGTAGACCAGATCTAAGGCTTGAGTGCTAAGAATAGAATTTCTTCCTTCACCTTTCCTTCATTTGGATGGTTTCTATTATAATTCAGCCATTGTGTTGTTTAAACATGTCTTTTGTATTCCTTTTCTGTAGAAAACAAGGAAAGTGGAAAAAACACCTTTACATGACTGAGAAAAAAATCCTTTGTCTCATTAACATTGAAAATGTTCACATCCACTTGAACTTTATCAATGAAATGTACAGTTCGGTGCCTTTCAATTGAAGTTTCTGGGTTTAACTTAATCAAATCTAAGGGTGCGAACAGTGATTATCTGTCTCTATTTCACTACAAGAACATAATAGAACTGGTCAAATTAGGAAGAAAATAATGTATTAATAGCATGACAGAAGTTAAAGAAAATACAAGTGATGGAAAGTTATATCATGCTTTCCTGCTGTATTTGCTTGGGAGGCTAAACTATTCCAACTACTTGCATAAACTTGAATCTGGTGAATTAAAAAAAAATCCTTGTATACATGCAGTATGGAATAGGAATGGCATCAAAAGAATTATAGTCTTTGATCCATGCAATTTTAAAAATTATATTTCTTCGAAACACTGGGCTGCACTCATTTGGAGTTACTCCAATTCAACCCATTTTCATATACTGAAGAGCATAATAAAAGTTATCATGGAATGTCATGGCTATATATAATGTCCATGCACTTGTAGCCAGTCTGTGGTTTATACATTAAGTATTTCTATGACCCTCTCCCATGTGAGGGAACTGGGTCACTGTGACCTCCTTGAATACAGTATTATGAAAGATTCTACAAATCAGTGTAAGAGATATTTACAGAGGGATAGTTAGTAGTTAGGAGGAGTGGACAGTCTGCATATGGAGCTTACCACTGAATTACAGAGCAGAATGCTCTGGGCTACAGTCTTTCCTCCAGGCAGTACCCTATTCCAACCCCATAAAAAATGATCAATGGCATCATGGTTCCATGTGTAAGGTAGGCCAGTGTTTGAGCAAGAGTAGATGTCTCATCCTTCTCATTTGCCTTGCAGAAAACAGTCTCTGAAGATCTGTTGAGGAGACTGAATTTAGCATTAACTACATGAGGGAAATCTCAGTGATCCGACTTCCCCCTTTCTATACCCTCCCCACTCCATTTCAGAGTACAATCAGGCTTTAAAATAAAATAAAGCCCACAAAACCCTACCTCCTTATAGAGACAGTGTATGGTCAAACTTGACCCAAAATTTAAAGTTTTGAGAACATGCTTTCTACTAACTCTTTAGGCCTGTCTTAAATCTTTCTAAAATATTGCCATGAGGGTATTGGGAAAAAACATTCTGTTGTGTTGTCTGCATCTCATGCACTATGTTATAAATGAGACCCTAAAAGTAAAATTGACTGGAGATTCACTAGTCTACTTTCATTGTCAATCTAAGAAACATTCAAGGAGTAAACAGAAAGCAGAATGATAGTAATTGTGGAGTTGGGACCTGATGCAAGACTGGATTCCCAGTGCTGCCCTGATTCACTGCATGCGATTGGCCAAATCAGAGCCTTAGTCTCTGTCAGTTTTCTGTTCTGGAGAAATATACCATCTACTTCACATGGGTGGTATTGAGATCTGATGCTTCATCCATCTTTGTGGAGTATGTTGAAATCTTTGGATAAAAAGCAAATTACTATGTCTTCTCTAGGTATTCTTTTGTCATATTCTGATTTAATATGTACTTTAAATATTGTACATGTTCACCTGCTAAAATATCTTCTAAAGGTCTTTGTGGTGGTGCTCTAACAATTATGAGAAGACAAGTTCATCTAATGTAAGAAGGATACAGAGAGTACAAGGTTTACTATTTACTAAAAGGATTTTGAGGAGAGACAATGCGCCCTTTTACCAGGGTGTTCGTATCAATAGAATGTGGTGTTATGGCAGTATGGCTGGCTGCATTTCCAAACAATGCAGTTCATGGGAGAGGAAATCCCACATTCACAGTTACTCCACCACTTCTGAACTAGCTTAATCCATCTCCGCGATGAAAATGTGTGTTAATAGTCAAATGTCAGGCACATACAGAAATAAGCTACTGTATATGATTGATTTGTTATATTTCATTCTGAAATCTATAAATTGGTTACAGCAAAAAATGATTACTTACAGAGAAACAGATCACATACTGAATGAGATATTAGTCATTGAATTAGATATATCATTTACTGCGTCTGATATATTGTACAGTAAGCCAGATGCATCCCCTGCAGAATTAGATGTATTACCTGCTGAATCCATATATATTGCTTGCATCAGAAGCATCACCTTTCGAACCAGAGACATCACCTACTGAATTAGACAGATCATCTACTGAATCTAATACATAGCACAATAAATCAAAGTTACCACCTACTGATTCAAGAATATTGCATTGAAGCTGTCCTCTCAGTGCATATGTCTTTAAGGAAGTCTGCATGTGTGCAGCTTCATTTGTTGAATATTCTATAACTGGATACATTCTGGGGTATTGATTAGAAGCAGCTGTAGTTTTATTATGTGGAATGTAACTTTATTTTGCTACTGGAACTACCTCAAAATATCATGTTTTTTTTTTAAAGTAATTTGGATTTTAACCTAAATGAGTTGATACCCCACCACTATGCTTCACAATATTACATTAGTAAAATAAAATCAAATACATTCACTAACAAAACCCTGTGAGATTGTATTTATTGGGAGAGGGGGTCCCATGAATGTGTTTGGTTCCACTTTTGTGTTCTACACATTGTCTTTCAGCAGTCTCCCATCTGAAACTGCTTATTCCAAACACAATGATAAACAAAGTCACAGATTGTCTAGGCAAATGTTTGCTACCTTGCTTTTTCTCACTGGCTGCTTCAAAGTGTGCTTGAGCAAAACTTTAGCTATAGACATGCATGGGGGGGAAATAAAGCAGGAGAGCTGTTTGACATGGGGGAGAAGGAGAGCAAAAAGAGAGAGGCTTATTTTTTCTTTCTTTCAGCATTTTGACAGCCCCTTTTTAATTATTATTATTATTATTTATTATTATTTCAACAAGATAAGCAGCAACTGTTGCTTGCAAACAGATTGAAATATTCTGAGTGGTGGAACCACGGCAGAATATGATTATAGTGGCTAGTCAAAGTAGTATTACTTGCATATTGTTCAAATCCACGTCCTCTGATTAGCTACTAATTGCAGTCATCCAATCTGGGTATGGTTCTGTTCAATATCTTCATCAATGATTTAGATAATTGCATAGAGAGTACGCTTATAAAGTTTGAGGAGGATACCATGCTGGCAGGGGTTTCAACTGCTTTGGAGGATAGGATTAAAATTCAAAATGATTTGGACAAACTGGAGAAATGGTCTGAAGTAAATAAAATGAATTCAATAAGAACAAATGAAAAGTACTCCATTTAGGAAGGAACAATCAGTTTCGCACATACAGAATGGGAAATGACTGCCTAAGAAGGAGTACTGTGGAAAGGAGCCTGGGGGTCATAATGGATCACAAGATAAATATGAGTCAACAGTGTAACGCTCTTACAAAAAAAAGCAATCATCATTCTGGGATGTATTAGCAGAAGCATTTTAAGCAAGACACTAGTAGTAATTCTTCCGCTCTCCTCTGTGCTGATTAGGCCTCAGCTGGAGGATTGTGTCCAGTTCTGGGTGCCACATTTCAGAAAAGATGTGGACAAAGTGGAAAAAGTCCAGAGAAGAGTAACAAAAATGATTAAAGGTCTAGAAAACATGACCTACGTTTTCTAGACCTTTGAAAAAACTGGATTTCTAGACCTAGATTGAAAAAAAACTGGTTTGTTTAGTCTGGAGAAGAGAAAACTGAGAGGTATAACAGTACATAAAAGGTTGTTACAAGGAGGAAGGAGAACAAATATTCTTCTTAACGTCTGAAGATAGGACAAGAAGCAATGGGCTTAAATTGCAGCAAGAGCACTTTAGGTTGGACATTCAGAAAATCTTCCTAACTATCAGAGTGGTTAAGCACTGGAATAAATTGCCTAGGTAAGTTGTGGAATCTCCATCATTGGGAATTTTTAAGAGCAGGTTGGACAAACACTGTCAGGGGGTCTAGATAATACTTAGTCCTGCCTTGAGTGCAGGGACAGGACTAGATAACTTCTCAAGGTCTCATCCAGTTATAAAATTCTGTGTACTATCCAAATCAGCTCTATGGAGTACTTTTGACTGTATATTTAGTGGAAAATTGGCTATATGGCTTTAGTTTGTGGGGTTCTCTGAATATATGAAGATTTATGATAAATAAAAATAATCTGAAAACAGCTATCACTCAACTATTGCTTTACTCTATACAAGACTGGATATACTTGCTGCCCCCAGTCCTCAGAGACATAGCTGGAAATGATGAATGCCTCCTTGATGAGGTACAGCATTTGTTTGGATTGTATGCATGGCCGGAGCTCTCTAAGAGTGTACAATGATCTTGAGTGATACAAGCTCTCAAATAGAGTTTTGGAGATAGAGAACTAGTAGTGATTTCCCAGTTTAAGAATTTCTTATACCCCTGAAGAGGAAGGCTGCAGACATGGGAGACAGAATGGCTGCTCTGACTTATTATGTGGACCCAACTGAACTGATCACATGTCATAGCTTTCCCGTTTCCAAGGAAACTACCTCCTGGCAAGTGTCAAGCCCCCTCAGTCTAGTATATTTCTGTAGTTTCAGACCGTCAGGATCCAAATAATTTGCTAAAGGCTGCCAGCACAGTGAAGAAGTGGCAATTCTAGGATGTAAAAACTGTAATCTTTCCAAATTATGTTTCTCCACTGTTTAACGAACAAAAAAGGATTATCCCCAGTAAAGAAAGCACTTTGTTATATGAATCTCTCTCCCTCCTGTAGTTTTGTATCTTATGTTCAAGTGGGTAAACTCTGCAAATCAGATTTATATGCAAGTGTGTGTTTTGTTTCAGCAAAATCTGAGGCAGCAACATCACAGAGAGATCTAAAGAGGAGCAGATTGGAACTGAATAAACCTTATTTATCATTTTCCTTACTTGGAGGCTCTCATGGTTTTAACAGACAGCCTGAAGTTTAACTATGGTATATCGGAAAGGTCGGGGGTAAAATTGACTTTCAATTGGATTTAGGCTTCTAAGTGCTGAACTTGCTTTTGAAAATGGGACTTAGACCTCTAAGTCCCTGAGACAGTTTTTGAAATATGATTGATGTCTATAAATACATCAGAGGAATAAACACCAGAGAGGGAGAAGAGTTATTTAAGTGAAGCGTCATTGTTGACGTAAGAACAAATGGATATAAACTGGCCATCAACAAGTTTAGGCTTGGAATTCTACTAAGGTTTCTAACTATGAAAGGAGTGAAGTTCTGGAAAAACGTTCCAAGGGGAACAGTGGGGGACAAAAAAAACCTCTAACTTGTTTTAAGACTGAGCTTGATAAGTTTATGGAGGGGATGGTGTGATGAGGTTGCCTACAATGACATGTGGTCCATTGTGACTGCTAATAGCAAATATCTCTAATGACTGAAGATCGGACACTAGATGGAGGGCTCTGAGTTACTACAGAAAATTATTTCCCGAGTGTCTGGCTGTTGAGTCTTTCTGGCATGCTCATGGTCCAACTGTTCACCATACTTGAGGTAAGGAAGGAATTTTCCCCCAGGTCAGATTGACAGAGACCCTGAGGGTTTTTCACCTCCTTCTGCAGAATGGGGCATGGGGCACTTAGAAGTTAAAATTAGAGTAAATGGTGGATTCTCTGTAACTTAAAGTCTCTAAACCAAGATTTGAGGACTGTAGTAACTCAGCAAGAGTTTATGGGTCTATTAGAGGAGTGGATGGATGAGGTTTTTTGGCCTGCAATGTGCGGGAGGTGAGACTAGATGATCACAATGCCCTTAAAGTCTGCCCTTAAATGCCCTTCTGCTCTTAAAGTCTACCCACATTCTTTTGTAATGGATGAATGCTATTTATTTAAGACACCGACAAAATTTAAAGTGTTTAATAAGAGTGCGTAATATAAATAGGAAAGGTATTTATCTCTTGATATAAACTGGATTTCTCTTTATAATTTTGTTACTATAAAGTTCAGGATCTTAGAAGCTCACTGTTTTAGGAGCCTAAGTATTAATTATTCTTATTATTGTTAATTTTTGCACCTAGAAACCCTAGTCATGAACCAGGACTCAATTGTGCTGAATATTGTATAAAGACTGACAACTGGGGGCAGAGTCCACAGTCAGCCCACTACCTCAGTGGCACCTTGTCGTATCAATGAGGCAATAGTATGTATACCTACCCTGTTTAAAAATGGGCTCGGTTGTTACAACATTGACACTTTTCAAATGTGGCATAAATACTGTTAGTCTTGTTATTTCTCTTCAGAAGACTCCTGTTATGTAGTTTTTATTGATATCTATGTACATCTGACTCACTGTAGAATATTAGTTTGCAATACCCTCATTACTCCATTTACTCCTCTCTCATTATGAGGACATGGCAGAGTGTTTATCTAGTATGATGGGGCAAGGCCAGATGGCTATAGGAAAGTGCTAAGGAACAGATATGTGAGTCTCAGGCTAAACAAATCCCTGGTACCCCTGAAACCTTCTAGAAAGCAGTAGAAACTGCTAGCCTGATTGGGACACCTGAAGCCAATCAGGGAGTGGCTGAAACCAGTTAAAAACCTCTCAGTTAGTCAGGTGGGAGTGGATGTCAGGAGCTGTGGGAGGAAGTTGTGCTTTTGGTGAGACTGAGTGGTAGACAACATATCTTACACAAGGAAGGAGGCCTTGAGGTAAGGGTGAAGTGGAGTTTGAAGAAGTGGGGAATGCTGTGGGGAAGTAGCCCAGGGAATTGTTTTGTGGCTAAAAGGTCAGCCATCTTAGCTGATACTATTAGGGTCCCTGGGCTGGAGCCCGGAGTAGAGGGTGGGCCCGGGCTCCCCCTCTTTCTGCCTCCTCTAATTAATCACTGAGATTGGGAGACAACAGAGACTATGCCAGGAAGGATAGCTTCTCCTCACTGGCTTATGATGAAAATGGCTCAATAGGCTTGACCTTGTCTCTAGAGAGAGAAGGGCTATGTGGAGGATCACAGTGAGCCTCTGAGGCTAGTGAAAATCCACCAGGAAAGGCAGAATCCACGAAGATAAGGACAGAGCTTTGTCACAGTAGGTTTTATATATCTTGGTGCCTGGCAAAAGCAACCAAAAGTTTTAGTCTTGTGCATAAATTATTCAATTATGTAAGCAATTCCAACATCATAATGGCCTATAGGCAACCCTCCTGAAGGAAAGTGCATGTAAGGAAGAGTAGATAGTAGGGTTAGATCAAAGTGATCAGGATTAAAGTGCTCAACACTTATGATCTCTCATAAGAGAGAAGGAACAAAGTATGGATATAATGAATGTGAAGGGATTACATACTGAGGGCACTGGACACAGACTGCAAAAGTGCCCAGCTTATGCCACCACACTGGGTCCATCTGCCTCACATTCTGATATGACCAAACTTTCATGTAAGAGACTCCTAACTACTAAAAAGGAATTTGTCTATTAAATGCAGTAAGATTTTAATGGATCAAAATGTTTGTTTCCACGAAAGCAGACATTTCCCCAAATACTCACTTCACAGTTGTTGGGGCAGCAACTACCCAGTTTATTGCTATAGCTGAATGTATTGGTTGAACTGGAAGCATTTTGCCTTGTTGATTTAAATTTGAACTAGAGATAAATGAGTCTTCTCTCATTCCAGATTCTTAGTTTTTGCACCATATTAGGTCATATCCACTTACTATATCCTGCTTCTGTAATCCTATGAAATCGGTGATAGGACTACTCTCAGATACACTCGTAATATTAACATTGATTTTAAAAGAAAACTCAGAGTTGAGAGTAAAAATAGTCTCCATTGGTTGATCGCTCCTTCACAGATCTTCAGAACGTATCTGGGAGATTTGATGAAGCTTGAAAGAAGGATCAGGGAACTGGAAGATTAATGCCATGAACTAGAATCTGCTAAAACTATTTTTTACTGGCAGTCTATTTACAATTAAAAGCAGATGACCTAGAAAAATCACTCCCAGAAAAATTATGTATGTATAGATTACCAAAAAAGAATGCACAACTTCTGCTGGGCCCAATTGAATTTTACTCCCTTGCTATTTCTGCATGGGTTCATCATTCTCTAGGTCAGTTAACACTGTTCTGCCAATTTCTTTTCCTCATCTAGTTGGGAAACAGACATAATCAGTACAGTGAAAACAGTATCTTCAGGTTAGCTAAGGAGGGAGAGGACCAGTTAGTCTTCAACTCCCATAAGATTGATTAGAGATTTGCTTTAGTGAGCCAAAGGTGACTAAGAAATTTAATGTTGAAGCAAAAATTGGAAACTCCATGTTACATATTCAGGGTTTGCAAAACCATAGCATTAGCTAAATGAGAGATTCATTTTTCTACTGCTACCTCTCAGAATTCAAAATTTACTGGAACATGTCCTAAATGTCATGTTGCACAAACTAATATTGCAGTCAGTCATCCTTCAGTAACAAATTTGTCTGAATTTTAGATAAAATATACTTAATAGCCCTAACAGTGCAGTGGATAGCCCAATGGTCTGCATCAGTCTGGCAATCTCTAGGCTTCTTTCAATAGCATGGGTTTTCTGAACTAGTGGTTCATGGTTTCTCTGAACTGTATCATGATACCAGTTCATACAGTGTCAATTACCTCTTCATTTGGGACCTGAATTTATTCCCAGTAAGGCAAATGGGTGTTATTTCATTAACTTCAGTGGAAGTTGGATCCATGTCTTTTAGGTAAGAGAAAATAGTCTTTGTGAAGTGATATCCAAGTTTTGTTCCTTTAATATTTCCAATCTCTCTTGTGTTGGCCAGTAGATAATATAGATAAAGATCTCTGCTTTTTTCTGCCTGTGGATATATGCATCTGTGAAGGGGTTCCACTCATCACAGGTGCACCTCTGGGGAACTGGTTCTTGCCCTGTGTGGCACCCTCTTCTATCCATTAATCATGCTGTGACTGCTCTCACTCCCCCTGTGACTCGGGGTGCTCTTTTTCTGTGACTCAGCCCTCCGGCCAAGGCATTATATTATCCTCCCCTTCTAGGATCACCAAGTCTCCCTGGACAAGGAATAGCCAGCGTGGGTTTGTGAATGCCATTTCAGGCAATTTTCTATTCCAACTCCACTATGGCATAGCTAGATACACCCTTCCAGTTTGAGAGTGAACCACTGAAAATTATTCTTTGAATACAATCTTTCAGACAACAGTGCACTGAATTCATAGTAATTTAATCTAGACCATACTTCCTAGTTTGCTTATGAGACTCTTTTGTGGAACTATAGCAAAAACCTTACTAAAATAAAGATATATCATGTGCACTGCTTCCCCCATATCCACTAGACCGCTAACCCTGTCAAAAAAGGAAATTAGGTTGGTTTGGCATGTTTTGTTCTTGACAAACCCACGCTGGCTATTCCTTAGAATCCTATTGCATTCTAGGTGCTTACAAATTGATTGTTTAATAGTTTTGTTCCAAGATCTTTCCAGCTACTGAATTGAGGCTGACTAGTCTAGAATTCCCAGTTCCTTTTTGTTCCCCCTTTTAAAGATAGTTACAAAGTTCCCTCTTCTCCAGTCCTATGAGACCTCACCCACTCTCCATGAGTTCTCAGAGATAATTGCTAATGTTTCCAAGTTTGTTTAAGCTAGTTTCTTAAATTCCTTAGAATGAATTTCATCAGGCCCTATGGACTTGAATATCTCTAACATAAATATTCTTTAACCTCTTTTTGCCCATTTTGGCATGTATTCCTTCCTCCTCATTGTTAATATTAATTATTTTGAATATCTGGCCACTATTAACCACTTTTGTGAAGACTGAAACAAAATAAGCATTAAACACCTCTGATGTCTTGGTGTCATTTTTTATTAGTAATCGTTTCATGCTAACTAGAGAACTTATACTTTGCTTTGTCTTTCTTTTTCTCCTATTGTATTTAACAACCTCTTCTTATATTATATATAACCTTGTATAATATGTATATATAGTATAATATAACTTTATAATTCAGTTTTATACTTATACTTAATCTGTGCAATGTGTTCAAAGACACTATTAACATGATTTGCCCATTTTCATTAATTTGGAGTTTGTTTAAAAATAAAATCTTGCATTATTCTTAGAAATCCCAGGTCTGTTATGCTACTTACACCTAATCATAGTAAGATATAATCCCCATTTTTACACATGGGGAACTGAGACACTGTTTAAATAACTCATCCAGGAAAATAACTCATTCATAGGAAAAATGGTTTGTTATGGCACGGAAGACACAGAATCGGAGATAATAATCCCTTACAACCCCACGAATAACTTGCCATATGGACTTATATTATGCAGGAGGAACTCATATCTAGAATTAAAGAACTCAATTATTTATGCAGGGCTCTTTCAGATCATTTTGCACTCCTTAAGAAATTGGACCAGAATGCAAATGAGGAATAATTTTAAGTTATGGTGACTTAATGCTTCTCTGCTAGGAATTCCCAACTTTATACATTTTTCTTGCAGGCAACACAATTTTGCTTTGAAATGAATTCAGTTCCCCTTTGGTGTCATCTCCCTTCTTTGGGAAGCCTGCAAGGCAATTCTAAGAGGTCACATTTTGCATATTCCATGCCAGTAAGAGGAAAAGAGTTATTTTACAGTAAATTTAATGTCTCTAAAATGGAAAGGGACTATCTACTACCCAGTCCATCAGAGACTGGCTACAACTTTCGACTTAAATTAAACATTCCATGTTAATCAGGTAGTCTCCAGTACTGATAACTTTTGTGAATAGGAGGATAATGGGAAACATCTACCTTTTTAACCAACCAGACAGCAGAGAGCTTTTTGGCAGCTTAAAACTTGAAAAGAGAAATGAGCCTGGAACTTAGAGACACTAGTCATGCAGCCTCAGTGTTGTACCTCCCTCCTACCTGCGCGTGCACATACACGTACTTCCTGCCCTTCCTCGATTTAAAAAGCCTATGAACAATAATAAATAGCATGAGGTTATTACCACAGGTGGAATAGATTCATACAGTTCAAGTTCTTTAGGGGAAGTCTCCCCAGGACAAAACATCCTAGCAAACTCTATAAAATATTTGATGAGACCTCTTTTAAGCATCTATAACCCTTTTCCAACCAAAATCAGCCTCAACTGCAACAAGCCCACAAGTGTCGAGTGATTTTCTCTGATTTTAATCCTGCACCCTACTCCTAGATCTATCAAGAGAATAGTTTGCCTTTAGTGATTCTATATATAGCCTTATCACCAAGATATGAGTGTAATTCCTTTCCACAGCATAACATTAATGCCTGGCATTATGCAGCCACCTGAACTTTTTCCTTTCCCAATACCAAAATCAGACTCTTACCAGACTCCTGCCACCCTAACACAGTGGCTCTCACCCTTTCCAGACTACTGTACCCCTGTCTGATTTGTTTTACCCCCAAGGTAAGCCTCACCTAAACTACTTGCTTTCAAAATCAGAAATAAAATTACAAAAATGTTACAGCACACTATTACTGAAAAATTGCTTACTTTCTCATGTTTAGCACGTTATTATAAATGAATTGGAGTATAAAACTTGTACTTAAAATTCAATGTATAGTATATACAACAGTACAATTTTGGTTTCTACTGATGTTTCTAGTGCTTTTCATGTAGCCTGTGGTAAAGAAGACCTCTGCATACCCCTATGGGTATGCATACCTCTGATTGAGAACAACTGCCCTAACATAAGG
Organism: Dermatemys mawii; assembly: GCA_007922305.1. Taxonomy (NCBI): domain Eukaryota; kingdom Metazoa; phylum Chordata; order Testudines; family Dermatemydidae; genus Dermatemys; species Dermatemys mawii. Next base: position 8,095,765 of record ML677377.1, read on the forward strand.
AAACAGAAGGAAAGTTTTTTTCCTGCTGAAATTGAATTGATCTGTCAATCAGAATATTCTAAAGGGGCTATTAGGGCCAAAGTTATGTTCCTCATTGTTCCTCACAGGAGAACCAAGCCAGGCCCCTGTTAGTCCAGCTCTGGCTAAAAAGGATATTAGTCAGGGCTGGCTGGGAGGCCACACCCAAATTACCTGAGGGGATGCACCGGCGGGCCTGAGCAGCCAGTCTGTTATATAAAGCTGGCTGGAAGAAAGCTGGCTGGAAGAAAGTGGGGGCGGGGGGCAGGAAACAGGAAAGGGAGGAGTAAGTGGCTCTAGATGCCTGCAGGCTGGGGAAACTAGCAGTCCCCCAGAGTGTTGGTTCGTAGATGTATGTATATAGTAGGTGATGGGAATGGACACAAGCAATAACAGAGCACTGGGGCATGCATTTTTGTGGTGATAAAATGGGAATTCAAAGCTGAGTTTAGTTAATATAATTGCTTAAGCTTAATGTCATTCAAAGTTTGCCATTTCATCTCTAAAACGCTTTATGGCAACCATGAGAAATTTACCTTCTTAATCCTCAATTATTGACACAACAGAAGGTCAGAGGGATATGATCTCATGAAAGATTATTCTGGTTTCCTTTCTGGTTAGCTGTGAAGGAATCAGAATCTTGGTATATGCTATACTTCTAAAGGACTCCATGGAAGGAGAAGAGATAAATGTAAGCATTTGCCATCATTGCGTAAATCTAACATGCACATTTTGTAACAGAATATGACTTTGAAGAATGGAGTATTTTGATTAGAGAAATATCTATTCAAAAGATTTAGGGATTAGCAGTCAGAACTCTTGTGTTCTCTTCTAGTTTTTGTCAAAAAGTGTCTTAGTGGACTGAGTTCTGAACTGGGACCCTAGAGACCTGGGTTTTATTCCTAACTCTGTCACTGGCCTATTGGGTGTCCTTAGGCAAATATTTCCTCATTTGTGAAATGTGAGTGCGACTTTCTGGCTTTGTGAAGCACCTTGAGGTCTATGGAGGAAAAGCACTATGTCAGAGTTCCCAAAGTGTCCATAAATGTGGGGTGGTAAATTAGACACCCAAGTATTTCATAGTGGGCCAGAAACCAAAACACACAATGTTAATTGGCACTTGGCTCCTGAGTTATATTCTTAATTCTACAAGAGATACTTTGAGTGACCATGGGCTGCCTAATTTTTCTTCCCGCCTTTGATTAAGAAGACAAAATGTCCTGGGCGCCAATTTCAAAGCATTCTTTAAAAAGGTCACATTTGTATTCCTTTACTCCACTGCAGCAGAGAATCCTCAGAAGCTAAATCTCCTAATGAATGAGAACAGGGGAGGGGTAGCCTGTGCATATTTTCAATTATTCTGCATTTCAATGGCAATTTATTATAGTTGTAGCCTCTCTTGCATGTCAAGAACAGCCCACCCTTGTCATCTTAGAATAAGAGATAGCCCATTTAATTTATCTTAAAAAGAGGTGATCTAAGAAACCAAGTGAAAACAAGAAGAAATCAATACAAATAACACTTGCTTCATGGGGAGTGGGCCCAGTCACGAACAACCACACTTTTGGGCTTTCTCCCTTTGAGGGTTAACTTACAACTGCAGTGGAAGTGGATAAATTATACTTTCATTGTATACTGCCTAGGCTGCATCATATGGGGAGCTTTCACTCTTATCAGGACATGCCTAGTGTTTTATTGTTAGTTTGTATTACATGTGGAAGTTCATATGTGACCTTGACTCTGTATTTGGATCTGTCATAGCATCTTTGGACCAGATCTTCCAAGGTATTCAAGCATCTAATTCCCATTGTAATCAATTGAAGTTAGATGTCTATATACCTTTGACAATCAGGGCCTTTTTGTCCATGTGGAGCCCCATTAAGGTGTTGTAGAAGTCTATTCATGCAGATCCAATTGTAGGATCAGGACCTTGATTTGTAGTCATTCTTGTATGAAGTCAATCAAAATACCGAACAAAGTGTGATAATTTGTGTCCTCTGTATTGGTTTCTTTTTACTAAATCGATTCAGTTACATAACAGCCTGTTTTGTATTCCTCTAATAAACTGATCTATTTAATTAAACATTGTCCTACTTAAGTTTATAGGGTTTGTAACAGATCAATTGTATAAGCACATGAAGTTCTATGGCAGCTTAATTAGTTTGTGTATGAAATTTATTGATTCATGATTAGAGTATATTGGTTTGCATGTGTAGTAAACTCTGTTTACAGTTTGTGTGCCGTCTGCTGTGATCCATAATCATCTGCATTTAAAACAGATGGGACTGTGTATGAAACATATTGGGTTGTGTGAACATTATAATACAATGTGGCAGTTTACAGGAATCACAGATTAGGATGAAGTTATGTATCTGTATTAAAGGGTCATATTATACTCTCTATCAATAGAGCCTTCCTATTGCATGGAAAAATCAGGTTATAAGTAAAGCTATTTACTTATTATACTATTTATTTTTTACTCTTATTTTGTACAAGTGGTAGAACCCAATTCACCAGTATCTACTGAAGCAAACCTCCCAGACTCAGTGGTAGTTTTGCATGCATAAGAATTGCCATATCCATGTATATTACTCTACTTTGTATACAACATGATTCATAATAGTCTAGAGTAATAATCACAAAATGAGTGCAAAGTAGATGTAAAAAGCTAGAATTCTACTTGGTATCAGTTGACTCAGAGAGGTGTAAGCAGCTACACAAGATTGAGTAAATCATATTTATTTTGACAATCACTAGTAATGATACATCTTGTATTAAATGACTATTATATAAACTATACCATTTTTTCCTACATTGGTTTACAATGTGTGGATGCAGTAAATTTGATAAATATTTAGTGGTATGAATGATGTCTGGTCAATCAACTTAGTTATGTTTGAGCAGAAGATTTAATGTCTATTACTTTGTATCGGACTGATCTTGACAAGTTCTGAGTGTCCTTCACTGTCATGAGAAGCACTGAGTGCCTCACAGGTTGTGTCCTGATGGAAAATAAAAGATTTTATATTCCTAAAATGTAATAGTCAATATGAACTAGGAGAGCAAACGCCCTTAATGTGTAAGTGTCTTGGCTTCAGTGGGCATTTGGACCCTATGCTCATGCCCTTACTCCAGCTTTTATTGCCTTCTCCATTCCCCTTTGGCCTTTGTTCTCATGTTCTACTACTTGATGTTCTAGTCTTCAGATATCTGCACTGCCTCAGCAACTTGCAAAAAAATTTTAGTATCATTTCAGATAGTGGCATTTGAAAGGATAGCTTTCCTGGAAAGTTAATGTATTTTCTAAGCTTCAGCCTCACTCGTGTGTGTTTACACAAATTCTTTGCTATGTCAGACCCAGAATATCCAAAGCATCTGATTTTTCTTAAGTATTTACAATGAGTCATAAAAGCTTTTCTTTGCTTTTTTAATGTATCTAATGTTATTTATCATTACTAGAACAAATATCCATCATATGTGCCTATTTACAACAGCAACAGTAGCTGTATAGATAATGCATACAATTGCTTGATATTATTGCTGAACAATTTGCAATTTCACTATAGAATACTTCACAATCACACTAGAATTACGACCGTAGCACAGACTGCCCAGTACTATGTTTCTGCAACATTTTGGCTCTGTAGCTCAAGTACAGCACACACTCTACCTTTAGAGTTTGGCATTGAAGTTTAATGAGAAATAATTTACATTTGTTATATTGTATCTGGATGAATAAATGGACTATTAGCTTAATGATGCTATAGACCTACAATAGTGTTCATTACACCACCATTTTGTCTTTATTTCCACAAAAGTCATGTTCAGAGCATTTTAAATGAAAAAGTCCAATAACTGAGTTGTTTGTTCAAGCAAAATTCTCATAGACTGCAATAGGAGCCATGAAAGACTAACAACCTTAGGATTTGGCCTCACAAGAAGTTAGAGAAAGGACTAAAGATTGCCCAAGCAAAAAATGTTCATAGCCCCCAAACTAGATCAGAGTGCTCTGTGACAGATTTGGTCACAGAGATCCTCATGGGACTGTCACCTGACATGCTGGAATTACCTGTGAGCCCATTTTCCCTGCTAACTTAGGACTCCAGAACCCTACCTCATCAAGCCAGACATACTAGCCTGCTGCAACAGAGACCCAGGTCTGCTCCCAAAAGCTGCAGAATTTAACCAAAAATTGCTTAGCAGGTCTCCTATATCCAACACCCAGACAGCCAGTTCCCAATCCAAACTCCAAATAAATCAGCTTATACAGGGTAAACTCATAAACCGTCCACCTTAAATAACATACTCTAAACGGTCTCTCAGTTTTTAGTAAAACCAATTAAGAATAAAAATAGTGTATTTTTCTGTGCAGAAAAAGCAATAGATAGTTGACCAAAGAGGTCTGTTGCCAACATTTTGAGTTTTATACCTTGTGATAGAAGGCTTTAGACATTTCATAAATGTCACTGTGTTCAGGAATGGAAAATATCAAGGACCAGTGCTCAAATGAAGAAGATTCATACCTATGTTACTAGCTGTTGAATGGGATGGCAATTTCCATGGGAGAGCTTCCTTGACCATAGGATGCTGTTCTAGGCTGAAGGACTGCTAGGAAGAGATGGGGTCCACCTGACCAAGAAGAAGAGCATCTTCACACACTGACTCGCCAACCTAGAATTGAGGGCTTTAAACTAGGTTCAAAGGGGGCAGGTGACAGAAGCCCATAGGTAAGCATGAAAAAGTCAACTTTAACAGAGTGCTAGATATTGTGTGGGGACATGGAAAATGTAATAGGGTCATAGGAGCAGCAAGAGTAACATTAGTGGGGGAATATGCTCAATATCTTAGATGTCTCTACACAAATGCAAAAGTATGAGGAATAAAACAGAAGAACTGGCAGTATTAGTACATGAGGTAAACTATTACTTAGTTGGCATCACAGACATTTAGTGGGATACGTTTTATTATTGGAATTGTGAGAACCTGCTGGTAGAGAAATTCAAACCAGTGAGATTCTGGATTGCTGATGCTTCCACATCATGACTGGAGGATTATACTAGGCCTCTGCTAATGAGTGTGTGAGCTAGACACTGAAGGATCTACTGCCCAGCAGGGTTTGTGTGGTGGCCCCCCGCAGTCCCTGATTGGCTCATGATGGTATATAAATGAGGAAGTCTGGATTGGGAGCTGGTCTGGAGAAGGGCAAACATAGTACCTATCTTTTAAAAGAGGAACAAACTGGGAACCAGGTATTATGGACCAGTCAACCTAACTTTGATACATGGAAAGATATTGGAACAAATTATTAAGCAATCAATTGAAAGAACCTAAAGGATAATAGAGTTCTGAGGAATAGCTAGCATAGATTTGTCAAGAATAAATCATGCCAAACCAACCTGATTTTCTTCTTTAACAGGGTTATTGGTTTAGTAGATATGGGAGAAAGCATTAGATGTGTTGTATCTTGATCTTTTCTTTTTATTTTTTTACTAAGGCTTTTGCCACAGTCCTACAAGAGATTCTCATAAGCAAAGTTGGGAAATGTTGTGTAAATGAATGTACTATAATGTGGACGCACAACTGATTGAAAGATCATACACAAAGGGGAATTATCCATGGTTTGCTGTCAAACTGCAAGAGGGGTATGTAGTGTGAGGGAGTCCCTGCCTGGATCAGTCCTGGATCTGGTACTGATACTAGTCAATCTATTCATTAATGACTTGGATAATGAGTGGGAGTATGCATATAAAAGTTGTGAATGACACCAAGCTGGGAGGGGTTGCAAACTCTTTGGAGGACAAGTTTGGAATTCAAAATAACCTTGACAAATTAGAGAATTGGTTTGAAATCAATAAGATGAAATTCTATAAAGACAAGTGCAAAGTACTTCACTTAGGTGGAAAAAATCAAATGCACACCTACAAAGTGAGGAATAACTGGCTAGATGGTAGGACTGCTGAAATGAATCTGGGGGTTATAGTAGATCATAAGTAGAATATGAGTCAACAATGTGATACAGTCACGGAAAAGGCTAATATCATTCTGGAGTGTATTAATAGGAGTGTTAAATGAAAAACACCAGAGGTAATTGTCCCACTCTAGTCTGCACTGATGAGGCTTCAGCTGGAGTATTGTGTCCAATTTTGGGTGCCACACTTTAGAAAAGATGTGGAAAAACTGGAGAGAGTCCAGAGGAGAGCAACAAAAATGATCAAAGATTTAGAAAACCTGACCTATGAAAAAAGAAGACTGAGAGGGGAACCTGATAACACACTTCAGATATGTTAAAGGCTGTTATGAAGCGGATGGTATTCAGTTGTCCTCCTAAACACCGTCCTCTTTATAACAGCCCTACGTGATGACCGCTTAAGGTCCCTTCTAGCCCTACATATCTCTGATTCCATTCTAAAGAATAAAAAGTAGAACATCGCTGAGTTTACAATGCAGATGAGTTTGCTCGAAAGTTATCTCATAGCCTAGTCTAGCGTAAAGCATCCAAGCTAAGGGTAGGGAAGGATTCTATCAGCCAAAGGATTGTATAACAAGTTTGTTCAAATGATAATGTCACAGAATATTCAAATAACTACATCCATTTGCATCATGTTATCGGCCAGAGAGTTTAATATATAACAGCACTTCTCACAATTCATGAGTATGTATTTGACAATATTTTTTATCAGTTTTACCATTCGAGTAGCACTGAAAACTGCTAAGTGATATTTATGATACTCTGGCATTATAGGAGGCTATTTTTGGAGAGTAGAAAGTTTCTACCTTGTCTGTCACAATATGAGTTAGAAAAGCAGTTCTCAAACTGGGGTTCATGGACCTCTGAGGGGGGGTCCATGAGGCTACTCCAGGTGTCCGAGAGTCACGTCTGAGGCTGCTGGCTCCACTGATCAACTTCTCCTAGTGCCTCCTGCATGTCATGGAACAGCTGTTCAGCAGTGTGCAGGAGGTGCTTGGCGGGACATAAAGGAGACAGGATGGGGCACCTTGGGGGCTGCGTGGAGAGGGGTGGAGCCTCGGGCGGAGAGGGTGTTCAGCACCCCTCGGGAAAGCTAGAAGCCAGCTTGGGTGTGTGCGAAAAAATTTAAATTGCTAAAGTTTGAGAACCACTGAGTTAGAAAATTATTTGGAAAGGATTTTCTATATATATGTAGATTTGTCTCAGCCATAACCAACCCCGCTCCCCCATTCTTTGTGCCCTGAATTATAGGGAGCTACAATTATTTTCATTCAAAATTGAGATACAGAAAAGGACGCCAGGTATTAAACATTCAACCCTAATTTTTTTTTCTTTCCAGAGAATGGAGGGGGTAGTACAGGTGATAAACCTCATGATTTGCAGGAATGCCAGTTTTAGATACAAAAAGAAGTAGAAGGTTCTTTGTGCATCCTCATTTGTGGAGTCTGGAATGTGAGAGAGAAGTCGCTTTCAGGCTGGAAGGCTACGGGAGTTTGTGCCACACTGTCTTTACTAAATGTGGTACTAACTTAAATAGAACTATCAGGTTGCAACCAGAACTATACAGAGTGCATATACAAAGGCATATCATACAACCACAGGAAGTGTATGTTAATCTGCCCTCTGTGCCTTGGACATGACTACTCTAATGAAAATGGATGCAGTGAAGTGTATTTCCTCCAGACAGAAAGCTTAAGAGATATTGAGGTGAAATGTAATAGTTAGAGATGGAAGTGATCATTTCATTCATCCTGCTGCCAGTCGAGAAATGTTTCTATGAGGGGAGGATTTGTGTATTCTCTACTGTTTTGTTCACTTTGGAGTGAGATATATCTTGGAAAAGAATTTCCATTACTACTTGAGGCCATTTTACACGCAAGTTCTCCGTGTTGCCAAGTTTTCTTGCACTTTAGCCAAACTATTTATATTTTTAAATTTCCCCCTATTACTTCTGATTATGGCTCCCTGTGTACAACATCATGCCAAATTATTCCTCTCTTTTGTTAATGTTTGAACCCTTCAGATATTTGTATATCGCTTGAGTGTGCCACAGTCCGCCTCTTGCTTATTAAGAAACTATTCCTGTTGCAACTGTTTTATTCTACATCAAGCATTCAGCTCTTACTCTTTATTTAAGTTTTCATATTCAGATGCCATAATCATCTTCTGCCAGAAAGTGATATACTAAGCATTTTAAGTGAAGCAGAGCAAAAGAGTTCTGCCACTTCTATAAATTCACTTTGGAGGGCTACTTCCATTTCATCATGTTTTCCAAGGGAATTGTCAGAGCTTCACTTTAGAAGTTCTCATTCATCTGCTGCAGTAACGTGTAGGAGACAAGACAAAGGTTTCCCTGGAAAGCGTCTCAAAAGGGTTCAAACTTGAAGCCTGATTCTGTACTCCACATAAGGGAAACTCCCAATATGCTCCATGGGAGTTTTGATTGAATTAAGTAGTGTAGAATCAAAATTTATGAATTCATAAACAAACATCTATAAAGTAAAGGAAATGTCTTTCCTGTTGGTGAAACATCAAACCCTTTTCTTGCTGTAGGAACTTCAATACAGAAAATATTACCTCCGCGCTACTGTTCAGTTGTTGTATTTTAGGAACATACGGGTGTGTTATGTATTTCAGTGGGAGCAGCAATGAGGTTAGTCTAGCAAGCATGAAACATGCATAATTAATTTTGCTCTTGCAACGCCCTTATACTTTAACATATTTACTGTCACAGCTAAAGAAACCTACTTGTCACACTGTTAGTTGCAGGGCTGAGGGGAATTGGGCAACTCTAAAATAATCTCTTTTCCTTTCATTCTCAAATTTGCCAACCAATTCCTGACATATGTTTGCATTTACTGCTTTAAAGTAGAGACCAGCAGAATGGCGGGTTCCTGGAGAGAAATATGTCATTGGTGATAAACTACCCTGAAGTCACTGGAGCAGATAATGCATTGCAGGTCAGAAACTACACCCCAGACAATACTGCACGTGCAGGTAATACACCAAATGTCACATCTGAAGGAGGCAATGCTTTTTTTCTGCTACTACATCCTCAACAATTTGTAGTACATGGCATGAGTTACTTGCTGACACAGAAGCATGAAGGATTTTTAGGAGGCAAAATAATGCATTTACGGGCTGCACAAAATCGAGCACAAAAAAAAATATAGCACAATTAGCAACCCAATGCTCATCAAGGATATTGGCCAAACAGTAAATCATGTTAAAATGTAATTGTAATCTACAAACAAAAGTAATTGTTCTTTATAGCTGTACATTAACAGATTAAGCCTGCTAGACAGAAAAGCACCAGACTTTAATAAGGTTAAAAATTGCTTGTTTGTTTGTTTTAAATTTGACACATTTTATCCTTTATATACGGGCTATAAACAATGCATTCATCTTTTAAAGTCTGCAGATGAATTCATGTATATTAATAATAACTCCTAGTGCTCAGTCTCACATACTATAGTGCTTTATATTTTTGCAGTGCTGAAATGTAACTCATTAATCCTTGCAGCACTCTAGTGACTTAGGCAAGTATTCATGCGTCCGATTTTATGGGCAGTAAAGAAGAGACAGTGTTAAGTGACCTGACAAGGTCGTACATTAAGTCAATGGTGGAACTGGAACACAGGGCTTTCTGAGTTCCAGTCATATCTTTCTTCCACTAGCCCATGCTGCCTCAATGCATTCCCCAGAGCTTAGAGGAGGAGATGTCCATCTGTTTCAGTTCAGCCTACAGACAAAGCTAAACTGCAGAAAACACTGGAGGGCAAAAGTACATAATGAAGTCCTTCTTCTTGGCCAAAAAGACTCCATAAAGCAAAGGTCAACACTTGCATCTGACTATAAATATACATACATATGTAGGTATGAAGAGAATGCAGCAGCAATTCTTTAATCCATTTTCGGGGGGAGAGGCAATGCTGTCAATTAAATAGGCCCCCTAATAACATGGTGGCAAACAATACAATTTTTAAAGGGCAGGATTTGTACAAGGCTCCCTTCTACTGAATACAATATGTAGTCCCCTGATTACGTACACAGAAAATGCAAAATTCAACAATGCAGTATCCAGAGGTAGTATCCAAAAATGTAGGAACAGTTTCAGTTGGAGAGGATGGCAGGTCATTTACTATAATGAGCTGCTACTTGACAATATGAGAGTGTCCCCATTAGGTCTGGTGCCAAGGAAAAAGCTGGAATAGTTCTGAGTCATCATCTGTCTTTACCCAGCAGGTAATTCTATTAATGACTTATAGGCCCAGCTTTGTGCTCAGTGTTTTAAGGATCAGACAGTTTGCCTGATACAGCAATGTGGTAAATGGTCTACGATAGCAGAGTGTGACAGAGTCAGCATTTTCTCCTTCACACTAGGTGATCAAACAAGTATGAGCTAATAGTTCCAAGCTGAGAAGTGATATAGTTTAAGAAAGTTTTGCCAACAAGTCATGCTATCTCCTATGGATGATAGAAAAGAGAGTGACAATTAGTTATATGAGGCATCAGTCAAGATATCTTTCATTCCTGGGTCTAGGACAACGTGCAATGGTCTGCTGCTGTTATGTATATTTCCTTAAATATTTAGAGGTGATGGAAGAGGGCTGGTTGTAACCAAGGGCAAGAAGGACAACATGCCTACCCAAGGATTTACTATTCTTGAATTGCTTTAGTTTCACAATACACCTTGCACAGCTTCTATGCCCACAGACCTGGTGATTGTGCGGGACACATCAATGATGGAGCCGTGAACTGTAAGGACTAGAAATGGGCAAGCATCAAGAGGACTGGGATGGTTAGGCCCAGCTGCAACACTTCAACCACATTTTGCTACATTTGGGACAATCCATTGGCACTGGCACACAGCCTAGATTTTGAATTCCCAATACATGGGCTTAAAATACCTCCGAGCAGTGAGAGGAGTGACTTAAGTGATTAATACTATTAAAGTGAAAGTTTGTACATTTTTCAAGCTTCCTAGGTTGATGGCTTCAATTCTGATGCATAGAGTATTGCCATAAATGTTGAAGATTGGAGAAGCCATGTAGAGCAAGATGGTGATCATCTTGGTGACAGTGAGTCAACTGCAAGTTTGCTTTAGGAAACTGATGGCTTCACTTTTTATGGCAAAGGAAAAACAGCATGTTTTGAAGAGCATGTTACTGAAGAGTGGATATTTAGGAGTTGATATTTTGATTTGTCTATGCCCCTGCATGTGGTAAGAGTTTGAGATGCCTCTCCAGAGATGTAATCTCTTCATATGCTTTGAAAGCATTCAGAGCTATTACCCACGTCTGTCTTACTGTATAGATTTTGATCTTCAGTGCAGTGGCCACTGCATGGTTTTAAGGACCTATGTTTATTTAGAAGAGTGTAATGAACTGGCAATTTTGACCAGGTATAGGCCAGCTGCACAGAAGCCTTAGTCATTAGTAGATAATAGTGTTATTTATGCATTATTAATGTAGTTCTGTTAAGTAATCTATGCTGTAATGTAATTAATGACAATTGTTAATAAACCTGCCACTTCTTAATGTCAATGGATGGTTGTTAAGTGGTTTTCTGTGTGGGCAGGGAGGGTCTTAGAATGAACAATTCACACCATTCTGTAGCAATGAGTACTCATACATTTTTCATTACTGGAAGAGCAATTTCTGTATGCCTTGTACAACTATTGAATTTATGGCTATAGAAATGTTGCAAAGTCCAGAACATGTCACATTCAAATATAAAATATACTAGATGACAATATCAGATCAAAACTATAAACTATACATATGACAGCTGTCTATAATACTCTTGTCAAATGCAGTAGAGATAGCTACATATAGATGTAGGGAGTAGGTAACAAATCAGACACATCAACAGAGACTTAAAATACACAATCTGTGGGTCCAATTCTGCCTTCACTTACACAAGTGACAGTTCGTGTCAACTTCAGTGATAAGTGAATGCAGAACTTGTCCCTGTATTTTAATATTATTTATTTTTTTACTTTTGTCACTCCTAAAAATAGAGGAGACAGTTAAACAGTAGAGATTCTTAGAAGGCCTGCAATGAGAGTCTGAAATTTTTCAAGAGAACTAAGGAAAATCAGCAAGCATTTTTTCCTAATCAGAAAACCTACATAACCTAAGAAACTTCCCAATCAATTCCACGGTCTTCTATGTTCCATTTCTAATGATGATGCTTCCTGTATGTATCTCAGAACATTAGAATTGTGCAAATGAATTTGCACTACTACAAAAAATGATTTCAGATTTGATCTGATCAATGAAATAATTTGCTATAGTATAGATTCATTTTACTGGGCTAAATTTGTCCTTCCCCTAGCCCTTATATTTTTTCACACCCAGTGGGGGTGTGTGGAGGGGAGTAGACATGCAAGATCTGGCCTTTTAGGCCACTTAGACATAAAGAAAATAATTTTCAAAATTTTCTTTTGCCAACCCTCCAGGATTGTCCTGGAGTCTCCAGGAATTGAAAATTAATCTTTATTTCAAGATTGGCAGGTGATGAAACCTCCAAAAATACATCCAACCAAAACTGGCAACCCTAAGCAGACTGTTTATTATGTGGCTTCTCTCACTGGGTGCAGATGACACTACTGCTCTGATCTGTACTGGCTGGCTGTTGATTTCTAGGCAGAGTTTAGCCTGTTGGTATTTTGATTCACAGAGCCCTGATTTGTTAGGACCTGCCTGCATAAGAGATTGCCTATGTGGAGGCAGTGAAGTCCACTCAGTATAAAAGACTGAGGTTACAGGTGGTAAACTCAAGGGCCTTCACAAAGAACACCACACCACCTTCTACCTTGGTTCTAAAGGACCACAATCCACCCTTTAGAGATTCTGGTGCAAGGCCCATCTTTGCTTAGGCCTGTGGGCTCACAATAGCAGCTGGTGCTTGCAGCTGGGGATATTAGCTGAGTTTTTATTTTCTCCTTGGATAACTGTTTTCTGATTTTTGGGAGCTGGCTACTGCTGACTCATTGTCTGAGTTATAACAAAGGTGTCTAGCACACAATATAAAGCTTTTGTTCTATAAATAGAAATGAAAATACTAAATACAGTATTAGTCATGATAATTGGCATTTACACATCCTCTCCTCATGTGAGTAGAGAAGAACTAAAAAAGTAATTTCCTTCTGCTTTAGCTCCCATATTATAGCAATGATCCAATACATGGCCATTTCAGTCCCACTGTGGCTGTTGGCAGAGTCACTAAAGCATCCTCCCTGTACATGAGCCAGAAGTCGGTCCAGCTTTCTAGTTGCTACTTCTCCATATGAGATGTGGCATCCCATGCCAAGATTGGCTTCCAGAACAGGCTGATAGCAGAGAGATGTGATAACCTAAAGATTAAAATTCTCATTCTGGCTTAGCTTCTAGTAAATGCTAATATAGTTATGGTACACAGAGCTGTTACTGGATTGTTCTAAATGCCTGTGCTCAAGGTTTTGCAGATGTACTGTAAATCAGATGACAATGTGTTTGATAGGAAGAACTGTATCCCTTTTTAAAGGGTTCTGTGTGGATGCACATAAATAATTCCAAGCATGTCAGTAATCCCAAGTGAGTATCCCTGTACCAGATCAGGCCCTCTTTCAAACATAACCAAATGATTGGGTATTAAGAAAGGAGGTAGAGGTTGGAGGGAGGAAAGGAGCATTATCCTTGCAAAGCCTTGTGGATTAGTACAGGACGGATGTTCCATGCATAAGGGGGTTTGCATGTAGCACAGCAGGATCCTGATCCTAGATGAAGGCTTCTACACACTTTGGTGATAATAATAACTGATAATCATGGTGAAAATAACTACCAATAATATACAAAGATATAGCTATGAAGGATACAGACAAGCAAGGTATTGGGGCTGGCATCATTGGCAGATCAGTTGAAGTTTGTTTCATCTAAACTGGTTTGTCTATCTTTAGTATCCACCCTCTTGATTTTGTATTCATCACACTGCCCTCTTTAATGCACAAAGCAAGACAAGCGACAGACTGGGGTCAAGTACAGACAGGCCACTTCTGCAACAACATTATATAATGCATACTTGTATTGGGTATCCACAATGCTTCAGAAACACCAAAAAAAACCCAAACAGTTTAATCAGATTTGTGAAGAGCATAAATGTAGTATTGTTGTCTTGTTCTATAGCAGCAGCTGTAATATTTCGCAGCTGCTCCAGTCCCTCTGTCTTTATTCAGCTTATTGAACTGTAAACTCCTCAGGGGAAGAGGCCCTGAACCTGATTCTCTTCTCACTTACACCAACCTAAATACTGACTTTAGTGGAGTTACACCTGTTTTATATCCATTAAGACAGAGGCATTGCCCCTGTGTAGTCTTGTAGAGCAGATTCAAAATTAGCAACTCTCCATCAGTCTGATGTTAGTGCAGATACTTCTCAATCCAACATTCTGGATATGGAAACAGGCTTGGTAGCCTAAATTAAAGAGGTCCCTCACCTCATTTGATTTTTCTCTATTAGGGAGAAAAACTGAGATTTATGTTTGTTCCCTTTGAAAAGTCTCTAGGTATGTGATTAGGAAGCATGCTGTTGACAGTATTCTTTTGTTTATTTTGATTCCAATAACGAAGTGCTTTGGGCTTACTAAAATAGAAGAAAACTGATAAACATATGGGCACCACAGATTTATAAAGTACGTACACACACTACTTCATGGATTTAGAGAGCCCTCTGGAGCATTAACACACACAGATGATGAAAAGTAAGAACAGCATTGTTTTTGTTTCTATTAATTTAGAAGCAGTTATTAAACTAGAAAGAGCTTCCTGTCTGGCAATACACCATAGGACATATTTTTCTTTCTCTTACAGTGGCGCAAAGCCTTAAACCTGCAAACCCTTATGTGCACACCCATAAATGTTTGCAGGATCAGGCTTAAGTTAGGAATCACTCATTAAATTTAGCAAGTTTATGGCATTATAGAGTCACTGTAGGAGAGACAAGCAGGCCCAATGACTTCTGTGCTAATTTAGCACATCAACTGGCAAGTTCTATCGATGAAATTTTAAAGGATGTAACTGTATTGGTAATAATTGCAAGCAGTATTTTTTCTGCCTCCGTATTTAAAAATATACTCACATTATTATATGCCACATTCATTTATATGTATAAACAATTGTAACTTTGCTTTAGAGCATGCTGATCCTCTCGGAAATAAGACATGCAAAAAAAGATATGAAAAAGTGTGGAACCAGTTAGCTTAATATCATGAAAATACATTTTCTTAAAACTTTTCTGTTTGTTCTACAGATCTCAGCCATCCCAGCTGGTTTTTATCATCCATGAACATACAATAAATCCAGTTTCTTATCAATTGTTATAATTTAAAAAAATCATTTTTTAACTTTTGCAGACACTTACATGCCTCAGTCTCCCCTCCCTACCCTCCATGGCAATCAGTAGCATGTACTGTAGTTTCAGAGTATATTACCCAAATAAACTCAAAGCAGCCTCTTGGGGAAATAGCCAACAAGCAGGCCTCTGTTTATTCTATGGCTGTGCAATTTGCTGAAGAATCATCTAAGCTTTCTTTCAAAACATTACTGTTTGTAGGGATACCTGCCAGAGGCTGCTGACAGCCTAAAACAATAGCTAAGACAAAGGAGTGAATTGCCCTAACCATTTCAGTGGGGTGTAAACTCTAAAACCTCATGTTGGCATTTCTTGTAATCAGCTGTGAAATAGTTTCACATTCAGCTATCTGCTTATCCAGCAATCCGAAACTGTTCCCTTCCACTGCTCAATGCTAAAAGCTTAAACTGTTTTCCATCAAGCTGCCAAAGCCACCAATATGCCCATGGCAGCTTTTCTGGGGCAGTTATATAAAAACTTGGGGCACAATGAAAGCCTCAATATGTGAAGCCACTACCAAGCATCCAATCAATACAACAGCCCCAGTGTTTATTATTTCTGTTCACATCTAATCCAAACAAAGCTGAATTCCCAGTTTGCTTCATCAGATTGAGCAGAACATCGGTCCTGCTTGCAGCAGAATGCATTTGGCCTTTGGCAGAAAAAATCATGGGCCAAATTCAGCTTTGGTTTATGTTGCCTTCTGGCAGGCCTCTCAGAGGTCCAGAGAGGCCAAGGCCACTTCCAGCTTTTGAGGCCCCAGCCATAATAAAAATAAAAAATGACAACACATGAAACCAAAATAAGGCACCAAAAAAAGAGTGAGACATAATTTGAATATTTTTTATTTAACAAATGCTTTTCTAGGTTTTTTCTGTACAAATGCTCTAATTATTGAGGAAAAATCTAGCTTTCATGCAATGTCACCGTTGATATGAAGCATGGCAAGCCCATTCAAATGTTCTTGTTCCATAGCTGAACAGTGCTAGTTCTTTACCTGCTTCAACATGTTGAAGATGTGTTCACATGAAGCCACTGATGCAGGCAAACTGACAAAAAAATGTGATGCAATTGTGATACTAGGAAACATCCCAGACAGTCCAAGTTCGAGTAATTTTTGAAGCAATCCCTTTGGCTTGCAATCCAATTTAAAGTTTGTGGTATATATTCATTTGAGGAAGATGACCTCATCACTGAGATCTTTTTAGATTTCTTTGTTGTACTGTTGCTGAAATTGTTCAGCTACAGAAAGTAGATCATCATTACTCAGTCTGTTGAACTGTCAAAGAAACCCATGAAGGGTACAAATTCATCACAGTGACTCAAATCGACGTGTAAGACCTGACTGAATACAGTCAATGATGACAAGGAAAATATTACCCCTATAATGCTGCTCAGCATCGGATTCAGTAGGTAAGTTATGATTGGTGGAGAAATTCCAATATTCTATGCTATTAATTTGGAATCAGTCAGGATCACATCCCATTGTTCACGAATCTGTTGATGCCATTGATAAGACTTTCAATGTTCTCCCTCTCAACATCAAGTGTAGCATTGCATGCTTCAGTTGCCAGATTAGTTTGGTGGATCATTGTAAGTAGTTTCATCCACAAAGATGACATCAGAATGCTTTCAAATCTGGACATGTGCTTCTGAATGGACTGAAGTTCACTAAGAGCCTGTGAAGTGAGATTGAAAGATTCAAGCTCATTTAAAGCCTGTCTCACTGAATTCCAATGCTGTGCAACTGGTTGAACACAATCAATCCATGCAGAGCATCTAGTTTTGGACATCCCATGCAGTTAAACCGGAAGATATTGCTTCAGAATTTCCCACCTTTGAGGACTGCTCCTGAAACGAGTGTACATTTGCTGAACAGTTCCAAAGTAAGTAATCACCTCCTTGCATGATTCAGAACAGTCAACACCTACAAGGTTTAGTGAGTGGCTTTCATAGCTGGAGAAAAGTGCTAGTAATCAAGCCGCAATTTCTCTTCAAATTTTTCTCGTGAAATTATCAAACAAAATAAACCTTTCTTCAATTGAAAATTTTGAGCTGTCTACAATCTTAACAGTTTGAATAGCCATAATAGTCTGTTTCTTGTGAGAACAATCTGGAGTGGCATCAACAATGACTGAAAAATACTTTGCATTTCAAATCTCATCAAGAATTGTTGTTTGTATAAATGACACACATAGCTCAATAAACTTGTTTGGTATACATGTAGAGACATAACGGACTTGCATGCGCTGATTCTCAAACACATTCAATGTACTCTGATAAAAATGGGTAAAATTTGCTGAGGAGCTCAACTATGCCTAGAAAATTTTCATTTGTACTATCACCAGTACATTGACTGGAACCAAAGAAAGCCAATCCCCTGCTCAGAAAGAAAAAGAATGACATTCAGGATGAGCTCACAAAGTTTTTTCCAGTTATTAGTTTCTCTAGAGAGTTCAGTCAAGAGTAAATTCTCAACTAAACTTTCAGCTGATGTTGCCCTGCTGGCTGATTTCCATACAACATAGTTTTCTTTGTGTGAAGTTGAACTCTCATATGATGGTATTCGGTCTTTCAACTTCCTCCAACCTCTATTGATGCTCCATCCTGATTGATCAGAGAGAACTGATGCATTTACAGCACTTTTGTTCAAAATGAAACAGGGTGCACAGTACAGAGATTGTTTTTCCATACTCCAATATAATCAGTCTCTTGTGCAGGTCTCACCATTTGGAAGAGTTTTTGTCAGCAGATGAGTAGGGAAAGCACACTTATCAGCATCTCATAGAACGTTAGTTGGAATTTCAAAACTACTAATTTGAAGAAAAGATTGCATTTGTGCAGCATTGCTCTTGTCAATAATTCCAGTACAACTCACAGTCAGACCATGAATTGCTCTTGCTGCATCAGATCTACATCTTCTTGTTGCCATTGAATTTCTTCTGAAGGTTTCAGGAACAGTCACTTTGGTTAAAAAGTCCGTATTTCACAACAATTTCCGCCCATTTCTCTCTGTGTAGAACAGGAAGCAGCTATGTGAAAACTGTTAGCAAGCAATGACCTTTAAGTTATGGCAGCATAATTTATCTTATTTTAATATTATAACATGCCTCCACATAAAGAGAGGCAAAAAGTACTTTCATCTACCCATCATTATTTATGTCTTTTTGCGGGAGAGGTAGTCATGATGTTACCCCATTCAGCAGTGATCTTTGGGCATGTATACATTGTAGTTAGACACCCATAGCTGGCCCATGCCAGCTGATGATAGCTTATGGGGTTCAGACTTCAGGCCAGGTTCTGGGACACTCCCATCTCATAGGGTCCTAGAGCCCAAGCTCCAGCCCAAACCCGGAAGTCTACTCTGCAACTAAACAGCCCCACAACTCACGTCCCGTGAGCCCAAGTCAGCTCGCATGGGTGTCTACTTGCAGTATAAACATACCCTAAATGGCCAGATTTTTGTCTCCAATTTGTCAAGTTGCAAAGGAAAACTTCCCCCTGTGATGTAGGGCCTGAGAGAAAAAATATGGAACTGGAATCAATTCTCATTTTTGTCTAATTAATTCTGAATTTGGAAAGACATGATTAAAACTTAATGTATTCACGTATCCATGAGATAGATCAGGGTTTGAAATGCAGGCGAATATGACCATAATATTATTTATTTCCACCTCTCAGATTTTTGCATCCATGCAGATGTTACTGCTCAGGGACCTGATGAAATTGGTTCATTAAACAACATTTCTGCCTTTTTAAAAATAGCAACATTTGTTGGGTAATTTATCTGACTCTTAATTTTCCATCAGTTGTTTTTAGTCAAAATAAATAACAGGGGGGATTGTGGACAGACATGTCATGTTCTTATGTTATTGGAAAATGTAGGATGCAAATATAATTTATAATGACACAAGCCTTAAGACAACTAAATGGTGTGTCCATGCTATAAAATCCTTTTGCCTCCAAATATATGTACTATATCAAACATCTATGATGTTATAATGCTGTCAAATACCTTTTTGGATAAAGGGAGAGGGCACCAAAAGTTCATGCAACTTTTCCTCTACATAGACCTCACATAAGTTTGATAAAAATGTTCTGCTTTTGACACTTACACTGCATGACATTGATAAAATGAAGGAATCACACAGTTTACTAACTTTCTAGGAAAATTTAATCTCTGGTATTTGAGATATGGAAATATCTTTGAATGAAGTGACATTGCACAGTTGCAGTTAAACATATATTGAGTTCTCTTCCAGTGACAGTACAATAATGGAGGTTGCTTAGGAGGATGGCTGATACCTTATATGCCTCATTTTAGCATATGTTTTTGCACATGAAACATGATGCAATTCTGAACATGAAGCTGACTTAAATATCAACCCCTTAAAATTCTGGGAAAATTTTGCCAGATACTGGTCAGATACAGAACTGTTTTGTAGGTCTACATTCTAGAGCTAGTCCATATAAAAGATTCCATAGAATTTACTGTGCTCCAACATAAATACATTACATGGGAGTATTATCAAAAGTATATTAATGTGGTATAGCAAAGACAATGTTCATGCATATACTCTGGGAATTCCCTATCATAGCCCTCTTTTGAGAAGAAAGCCATAAAAATAATGTAATTGTTGCTGAGTATTGATATTGATTCAGGTGGTACTCTTTTGTTGCATCCAGTGAAGTGGGTATTAGCCCACGAAAGCTTATGCTTCAATACTTTTGTTAGTCTCTAAGGTGTCACAGGACTCTTTGTCGCTTCTGCAGATCCAGACTAACACGGCTACCTCTCTGATTCTTTTGTTGCTAGGATACACTAATCCTCTTTATAATCTTATTAAATTAAAAAAATGGTTCTTGAGAACTATCCTGGCAGTGAAAACATTATCCCAACAAACTGGGAAAACAAAGCCATGCCAAACATAAGGTATTGGATTCAGTCCTGCTAAACATGGCTAAGAATTCTTTGGCGTGCAAAACAAAAGAGAATCCAGTTTACCTGCAACAATAATTTGGACACTGATAACCTAGCGCGGACAACTTTTTCTAGAACTACATCCAATTTACTTTATGTCTAGTGCACCCTACATCCCTCCCCTCCCCCGGGAGCCCTGCGGCAGCTCCCTCCCTTCACCCAGGGAGCCCTGCGGCAGGTCCCCGTCCCAGCTCAACTCCGCTCTGACTCCTCCTCTGAACATGCTGTTGCTGCTCCACTTCTCCCACCTCCCAGGCTTGCGGTGCCATTCAACTGTTTGATGCAGCAAGCCTGGGAGGGGAGGAGAAGCAGAGAGAGGCGGCGTGCTCAGGGAAGAAGGTGGAGCAGAGGTGAGCTAAGGTGAGGAACGGTTCCACTGTACTGCTCCCCACTCCCGTTACTTGCTGCTGGCAGCCGTTCCTACACCTACCTGCCCCGGCTCACCTCTGCTCCACCGCCTCCCCTGAGAGTGCTTTTTGACACCCTCCAACCAATTGGCTCCCTAGGCGGCCGCCTTGTTCGCCTTGTGGTTGCACCGGCCCTGGGTAATAGAGAGTGTCTTAAAACACTTCCAGTCTGAGAAGACAATGGATATTTTGTGAGCAGTCAGTAATTTTCTACTACTGCAGGTAAAACTGACCTCCAGGAGATAGTAGGATAGCCCTGTTCATTCAGATATGTGGAGTAGTGAAAAGAGGCAGCATAATGGTGGCACAGAGAATTGACTCGTTGTGTAAAAGTGAGGATTAACAACCAGATAGGCTAAGTTGTAGGCAGCATCTCCCTTAGGTACACATGCCTCTAACATAAAGAATAGATACTAGAGATGGTAGAGTCCCCTTAGTTCAATAGTTTTCAAACTTTTTTAGGCTGAGTACCCTTTCCAAATAATGTAGTCTACCACATACCCTCATCTACAATGGGGTCATGATATACCTATGATTAGGTTGCCGAGTCTTGGTAAATAAAATGTGTTGTCTATCATTACAGGATTTTTCTTGCATACCTCCTGATGAGACCTCACATACCCCTGGGGGTATTCGTACCCCAGTTTGAAAACCACTTCTAGTTATATAGTCCAGCAGTCAATTCTCCTGCTTTGGAGAACTTGTTAGGCTTGAGGTTTTGCTATACATAATAATCTGTACTAAAAGCAAATGTATAAATCAGTTCTCATTAATGAAATATTCCACAAAGATTTAATAATGGGGTAGAAATAGAGTAAGGAAGAATTATTCTTGCAATAGGCCTCACTGCTTTCAATACCATAAATATTCTCTATGCACTCTTCTGGGCTCTGTTATTTACTATGTAAACACACGGGCTTTCAGAAATTGCCAATCTCTGCATTCACATCATGCTCATCACTGTGCTGTTTGTTCTAGACACAAAAACACAGAGCACATCCTTAGTCATGTCTGGATTACTTTATGTGAAACCATTCTGCATTTATTCCACTCTTACCTGAGATTCTATCCACAGAGATGTGACCTCTGTTTTGCTATAAGCACAATATGTTAGCTTCCACGTCTTCATATAAACAATTGAAAATGGCAAATAAATTATTGAGGAAAATAAAAATTGCCTTTGAAGCAGTGACATCTGTAAGAATATATATTGCAAACATTAACTCCAGGTGATTACCAGTAGATGCACCTTTGTAATCATTTATGGTCAAGAGTTTATGCACAGATTAAATATAGCAAAAAATGATAAACTCATGTTGCTTCAAATTTACAAAAGAAAGGAAATTCAGAAATCCATTGTTATCCTGAACTCAGGTCATTATGTCTGCATATTTGCAGTATGCATGGAGTGCTACATAATGGTCATGCTAAACTGAGAGTCTGAGATCTATGAATTTACAATAAGTTGAACCAGTAATAGAAGATGCAACTGTTATCTGTTTGTGTAGAATGGTTAAAATATATTACTAAAAGCAAACACAATGGAAATATAATATTCCTGCACACATACTTAGACTTGATCCATTTTTGCCTTTATTTACACAATTTCACACAGAATTATTTCCCTTTTAATAGTGTCTGGACATATATTTATGCCAGACAAATAATAATAGACAAGCTAGAACTGATAAATGAGCACAAGTTACCACATTTCGGGTAGTCCTTCCATTTTCCATGATAGTTGCTGCCTTCTCTGATTCCTTGGTCTGTGCCTTCAGTCCCATTGCTCAGTTTTTGGGCCAGTGTTTCTCTAGTTTGGGCACGTTTAATACATTTCTACATTACAGATTATGTAATCATTATCCAATTGGCTTTTGACATATTAGCCCTTTGGGTTTTAGGTAACCTGTACATTATGCATGCACACACTTCAATTATGCACCTTCTGCATTTTTCCTACTGGTTTTACAGTTTCTGAGTTATGTGATTTTATGTCACCCTACCATGGATCTTTCACAAAAAGGGTTTTTTTAAATATTATTAATTTAAAATATAAATAAATATTAAAATATACACACACACACACACAGGCTTTTGTGGTTTTACTTCGAAACTTCTAGCACAATGTTACCTTTGTTCTGTCAGCAGTAACATCATTTTCAGCAGATTAGCAATTCTATGTAAACAAATTGGGAAAACTACACTTAGGCCAGCAAGGCCTTAGCCTAAGTGGTACCTCATCTGTACTTATTCACTATCCAAAATTACAAAATCATTAAAATATAAGTAACACAGCTTTTAAGTTTACCATTCAGCAATCCTTCTCTATTTTTATAATTCAGTGTTATGAGTCAATACATGTTATCCCCTAGTCTATTTGGAAAGGTGAGTGTGGAGATAATGTTCTGATTCTTTAATGTCAACATTCTTTATCCTTTTTAAACATGGGCTTTTCATTCAAAGTCTAGTTTTGGGGGGAAATATTACAAAAACTTAGCATTTTTCCTGTGAATACATTTTGAGGGATGTCTCAGTTTTAGGGCCACGATATTTAGTTGCTTTTAATGCTATCCCAACACACTCATACGTATGCAAACCAACTCATTATTGTTACTGGGGTTATCTTGCACTCATGAGAAAAAAGGGCACATTCAGCCTTTTATTATTTATTTGTATTATAGTAACACTAAGGGCCTGAATCATTGATCAGTCATTGTACTAGGAGCTGTAGAAACCTAACAAAAAGATAGCTCCTGCCCTGGAAAGTTTACAACCTAATTTCTACCGCAACTCCTTTTCTGAACTTTTATTTGGGCTAAAGTTAAGAGACATAAAATTTGTGTGGTATCCATAAACAGCCTTCTCCCTTCCTGTGCAGTCCCTAGAGAGACTGAAATGATGTATCTTCCCTACTCCACTAATCTCTCAGGAGTAGCATGTACCTATTCCTGACAGTATTTTGCCCAAACCCAATACTACCATGCTTGTCGCTGTCTCACTGTCAAGGCATCTCCAGATCCTCATGAAAGCCATGCTGCCACCTCCAGAGAAATGGATTGTGGAGATGTATGATGCTCACCCATCTGGGCCAAACAATCTAAAATGTCTAGATTGGTTCAAGTATCTCTTTTGAATCAGCCTTCTCCACTCCTCTTCCTCTGCAGCAGAAGCACTGGGTGTCTGTATTTCAGGATATAAATAAGTCAAGATCAGCTTGGAAGATGTAGATAGAGTTCTTTACTTGACCACCATTAAAAGAACTGGAGGCACTGACGCATTTTGGGGACATCCACGTTAGGCTATCTGGATACCCCCAACAGAAAAGAGGCAAATTTTGCCTGGCACATTTGGCAGAAGAGAGGCGTTATCTCAGTGTGTTAGTTCTGATGAGCAGGCCAGATGCATGGTTAGATTTCTTGCTGTGGAGGCTGGGAATTAGAGTGCAAGCACTGATAAAATTCTCTCTGAACCACTGGGATTCCTTGACTTGAGTAATTCTAACCATCTAGGACAATATTATATTGAAGAGTCAATGGGAGGAGCTATTTCTGAGTCTCTGAGGTGGCCACCTGAAGCTGCATGGGAAAGAATACAACAACTGATAAATATCCATTTCCTAATAGGCTCCACAGTTTTATTTATTTTTTTATGTATTTTACATTAAATATAGATTTGTCAGTACTCTACAAAATGTTAAAGAACTTAGATAGAAAGAGCTCTCTATCTTTGATGATAATGGTAGAAGTCGGAAATGATGATATTCTCAGGATTCAGTGACAGGGCCAAATCAAATGAAAGACACTTCTCGATACCTAAATCCAATTTTAAATCTAAAACCCCTAACAACTATTTTGCCTGGGCCATGTCAGCCTGGAAAGTCAGTTTAGAAAGAAGAATAGATCTGTGCAATGCCCTCCTCACCATTCCCAAGCATTCAAATTATTGGGGATGTATCAAGAATACCTGTGAATAAGTAATACATCAGTGGAAAGTAATAGTTTTGGAATTTCCGTTGACCGCAATTACTTTTCATAGTGGTTAAGAGAGCATTATTTAAACTCCTCAGGTATCGGGGGGATTAAAATGATATATGGGTTACTATACTCAGAAGGTTCCTATGTCTGTATATATTTGGCTATGGTCAATATCAAGGTCTCTACTGTTTCTGGTAAATATTAGCACCTTCTTCCTGTTGTTAATTTCAATGGGATTTATGGTTTCTCAGAACTGCTGAGAATCAGACCCTTCATCTGTGGGTCACTAAATGTGGATTTAAAATTCTAACTTTGTGCAGTCAGGTTTGAAAATTTAGGGCTAGAATCTATGCAGAAAAAAAAACCTATCAAGGCCCATCTGAAAGTAACTAACAAAATAATGCCCTCACCCTTTACCAGGGACCTCTTACCTCATCCATAAAAAATCAGCCTGGCCACTGGACAATATAGAAAAACAAGGTTGGGCTGGGGGAGTATTCAGATTTCAATGACACACTCCCCTTCTCCAGATAGCGGCTGAGATAAAGTAGAACACACTGAGAGTTAATACTTTCCTCTGGTGCATCACAAAGTAGAGAAGAAGCCCTGCAGCCACCAGCAACATGGCTACTGATGCTATCATGGTTACGGAGCGTGGACAGGAGTGGAGTTAAGGGCAAGCCCTTGCAAACATCTGGAAGGATTGACTGGGAGTGGGGGATCTGGATCCCCATGAATCCTTTGCCTCTTGTGCCTTTTGGTCTCAACCTTTGGCCCAGTTGCATCTCCATTGTAACAATCGGCATGGAATTTGAAGGAAGCACAGGTTGTTTGCAGGGTGGAAGAATTTGGGGGAGGCACCAAGAAGTCAGCTGGTATGTACATGGTTGGGATGTTATTTGCAGTAGCAGTATCTCTGCAAATAGTTCTCTGAATAAAGAGCCAGTTTAGCTTTAGAAACATGTAAACCTACCTCTTATGTTGTTACCCAGCATGTAGTACATGAAACATGCATGGTCATGCAGATCAGAAGCCAGAAGTGTGCAGACTGCATGGTTCCGATCATTGGCATTAATTGGTCTCGCTCTGTTGATCTTTGGCAGAGAGATAACATATGGACCTTAAAGAAAATGAGGAATACTTGTGGCACTTCAGCGACTAACCAATTTATTTCAGCATAAGCCTTCATGGAAATAAATTGGTTAGTCTCTAAGGTGCCACAAGTATTCCTCGTTTTCTTTACGGATACAGACTAACACGGCTGCTAATCTTAACCTACGTGGATGTTAGCCTCTGCTCCTGCAGAATCAGACAGTGAACTGCAAAAGTGGCAGATCTACTAATCATAGTCCACCAGGATGTAGTGTTACCAATTCTTATGATTATTATTATGTCTTGCAATAACTGGTATTTTTCTTTAAAACCCAGCTCCCAGCATCATTTGAATACATGGGAATTTCAGCTTTAATTTAAGAATGTTTAGCCCTCTTGGTTACAGAGTAAAGCTTGAAAATGTGAACTGACTGCAGCCTAAAATTTCTAAAACCAGAAGCCAAACTGAAATAATCTCATGTTTTTCTAAACTGATCTCATGATATTTGTGGCCCTGACTCAGAATATTTTAATGCTTCGATTTGGCGGTAATGACTCTTGGAGGGGAAGGAGTATATGCATGCACTGAAACAGAGAAACATGGAGACATCTCTCTATTTATTAGTTGTATTTTCTTGCTCCATTTTGCCCCCTAAAAGAACTGAAAAGATATGCAAAGCTGTGGAACTTTGGAGATGCCTAAAAATAAGCCTGTCTGTTGAAGGAGGCCTTCTTTATCCACAAAGGGCTACTGTCAAAGCTAGGCCATCTGCTGGAGCTGCAACCATTGTAAGTGGCTCAGGATAAGATGTAGAACTGCTTCGATTTAAAGCAATCTGTTCTGCAGAGTGTGAATTCACTACATAAAAGGTTAGGATTTTTTTCAGACTGTTTGTACCATCGATTTAAATTTGGAGTTTTTGTCCCAGATACTACATCAGGCTGAAGTGAAAATTATACTCTCCATACTCCAGGCAGTCATGGCATTTAAATAACTACAGTTACATTAATTAGATCAAAATAAGAAGAAGTTAGCTAAGTTAGTTAAAATAAACCAAATTAAGACCACTTTAAAACTGAATAACAGTGTCCGCATAGGGATTTAATGCCACTTAACGAATTCACTTCAAATTCACATCTTTAGTTAATTCAGATTAATTTTCCTAGAGGTCTCATTTAGACAAGCTCTAAATCTCTCCATGCCTTAGTTCCATACCTGCAAAATGGAGATGTTAGTACTTCCCTGCCTCACAGGGTACTGTGAAAATAAATATATGAAGGGCTGTGAGGCACTCAGATACTATGGTACTGGAGTCCATGTACCAAAGTAAGGTGTTTTTCATCAGACCAGGTGTCCAGCTCCACTTGATTCTTTGGCTAGGTCTTCTGAACTCTGTCTGTGGAATTCACTAGCACCTAAAGGTACAGTTACTACATATAAAAGCTTAATTTTAAAATACAGATTTAAGGTAAAATTTGTGGTATTGAAAGTACGCAGAATTTAAATGTCTATATTATTTAGCTTATTTTTCAAATTTGTTCTTGAGTCTTTTGTTAGGTTAAATAGTCGATTTTGGCTGAAGGTGCCTGTTGTCATTTGCCTCATTTTCTACAATGGTGTGGGTTTCCTTCCTACAGTTAGTTCCTGAGATTTAGTTCCTAAATTAAATGCAGTTATTAGTATCATCATTAGGTCACTGAAAAGGACAACTATTGTCATGCTTACTAATTACATGGCCATTGTCCACTTCGAGACAGTTTATATTTTCAGAACCATTGTCAACTACTAACTAGTCAATATTTCTTCATATACCTCAACCAGATATGTCACTGGTTCTTCAATGCTGTACTTACAACCCCACTTCCTTTTCCCCCAGGACTTCCAACAAATATTTTTTCTAAGCAGAAAAACCTTGGAAGCCTGATGTTGGGAGTTGAGCATAGTCAGCATTTCTTAGAAGTATTCAGCACTTTGTGGAATACCTTTATATATCATCCATAGCAGGTTAAGGTGGTTGCAACACTCCTGAATTGTCTATAGCCTGCGGATCTGGGAATGCTTCTGTGATGCTTTGATGTTCAGCCCAGATCAATAAAGGGATTGTGTTGCCATCTGCCCTGCAACCCCTGCCTTAATTGCTATTCTACTGTGGCTTACAACAGTTGGCCATACAAACATGCAGATCACACGCTGGCTTCCATCACCCAGTTACTTTTTGTACAGTGACCCCAGGAAGCTCCCAATTCAAATTTCCCCAATATCATCTGCCAATGTGACAATATGCTGTGGTTCCCAGAATCGTGAGTTACTGCATTACCTCTCTTAGCCTCAGCAAGTGAGATTTTGCTACTGCTATGTTGTGTGACAGCTCCCTGACCCATCTTGCCTGTCTTGGCAGGAAACTCTTCAGGACGCTGCCAGTCCAGACCTTGCCGTGCAAGTAAGAAACTGTGAACCCCATCTTCTGAGTTCCCCAGAGACATCTCCCCGTGCAGCTCTCTCCTGGAATACTCACAGAAGTTATTCAGTTTCATTGTTCCTTTAAAGAGACATTACACTGCTGTCCACTAATTTAACAGGGGGTTGGCAAAGGACATAGCATAAAGTGATACCAAGAGTAAGGAATAAATATAGGAAGGGTTACAAGCAAACAAAAGTAAAATACATGCTTCTACTACTAAAATTTAATTTCAGCAAGTTACAACACTTGCGTAGCAGTTTTCTCATCTAAACTCAGTTCATGGAGATTGCAACTCCTTTGGGGGAAGGACCCAAAGTTCTCTGATTTCAACAGCGCTGGCTCCTTTAATCCCCAAGTGATAGATAACTCTGGGGTTATCTCCCCCGTTTCTTTATAGTCCAGTAAATCTTTTTAAACTATTAATTAAAAAGTAAATCCTGCCCACGCTTCTTTTCCTGAGTGAGTGTAGATGCCCCGCTGTCTTCCCAAAGTTCTTTGACCCTGCTTTTCAAGAGGCAGGAAAGCTTCTTGGGGGGCAGTCTCCATCTCCCATCGAGATTAAGTATCCATCTTTCTCTGGCTACTGTCCTAATGTGTTTTTTTAAAAACCTTGTATGTGAATTTGCTTTTCTTTGTCTTTGTTCACCTCTTGCCAAATTTACATCAGAGACACATTCAAGCAGGAGGAAGACCCATTCCCTTGATAAGATCTAGAACAGACATGGGTTAGGCACTGCTTGCCAAATTCATTTTAAGAACACATTTGCAGCACATATATATAAAGTCCTTTGTGTTTTTACCTACATATTAGTGATCAGTGAGTTATTACTTTTCCACTTATATATTATGTGCCACCTTTTGTGTATATATCATGACAACAGTGAGTTAGGTGTACTGACTATGTCAGGCCTGAAAAGAGTTGCCGACACAGAGTAATGAACAACCAATGTCATAGCATCCTATAGTAATATGTTTATGAAGCCCCTCATATGTAGTCAAGAAAAATTGTGAGCTTCTGTTCCTTAGGTACTTCTTAGGTTACTTAGCTCTCATCTGTCAAAATAAAGTGGCATGAATACCCAAAAAGATTAACTTTGATTTTAAAAATAGATCATTCTATTTAATTCATGGAAATAATGAAAAATTCACTGTATATTTGTGTCCTGTCCTTTGGTTGCACGGGCCTAATCACCTTGGTTTTATATAATGGAAGGTCAGCTTCCATCTATTCTTCTAATAAAGTAAATTATTCAGCACTGGTTTAAATATGTAGACATGAGATTTGACTCAGTGATGTCTTATGGCTGTGAATTCCTCGGGGTGCCTGTTTGCTGTGTGAAAGAGTATTCAGTATATTTGGAACAATACTGCTAAACACTTCAGTGATTTTGACAGCTTTCCAAATATCACTTGCAGTTTCTGTCACAACAGAAGGGCAAAGTCTTTATCCATAAAATATGATTGATACATACTGAATGCAGTCATCCCCAAGTTCCAGCTCTCATGGCTCTGTCTTAGATGGCACATGTTTCAGTGTACCATCCAAACCTTATGTGATGATCAAATTTGTGCTTGTTTTCATTGTTTTCATTAGCCTGCTGCTGGAATTGTACAGGTAGAGGTTTTAATAGGAAAGGTTTCAGAGTGGTAGCAGTCTTAGTCTGTATCAGCAAAACTAGTGAGGAGGCCTTGTGGCACCTTAAAGACTAACAAAATTTATCTGGGCATAAGCTTTTATGGGTTTTAGCCCATGAAAGCTTATGCCCAAATAAATTTGTTAGTCTCTAAGGTGCCACAAAGACTCCTTGTTGTTGTTGTTTTAATACAAATGTCGCTCACACACACACATAGCATGTAGGTAGATAGGAATTAGAATTGCACTTATTCACTGAGGCAGTTACATAGTTTTGCACAGTTTACAAGAATAATTAATCTGATAGTTATCTTTCAATATTGGTGTGAGTGCATTCCAGTTAAATTACCTAGAGCTCTCACAATATATTTCGATGGTGTCTTCTTTCAAATTCAGAACTTCAGACTATTTTTCTTATTGTACTTACTTGTAGCAGTTTTCAGTTGTAAGGAAACTATTGTTTGGGTCCCAGTCCTGCAATTCTTGCACAAATATCATTGACTCAGGTGTGAAAAGTATGACAGACTAGGCTTTTGGGGGCAAATAGCATTATTGTCTTGAAAAAAATGTTTTTTTATTTAGAATTAAATGTTTTAGGAAAGAACAATCACAGAGTATTCTCTTCATAAAAGGGTTTATAGTACATTCACCTACATTCATTTGGTAGCAGTTAAGTGCTGCACAAGCCCAGGTAAAATGCTATAGAAAGCCAAGCTTTGGGAAGATTTATATGGTAAAAACTGAGAAT
This sequence comes from Dermatemys mawii, assembly GCA_007922305.1. NCBI lineage: Eukaryota > Metazoa > Chordata > Testudines > Dermatemydidae > Dermatemys > Dermatemys mawii. Next base: position 8,126,440 of record ML677377.1, read on the forward strand.
CTGTACTGTGAATTTAAAGCATTTTCTCCCAGTGATAAAACTTGTGATCCATGGTTGTGACATCATATTGGTCATGTGATTCTTGTAAATCTGTCAATACAAACTCTGAAATTGTGTTTTCTGTGCAGTTTCAATTAGGTATGTGGAAACTATATCGACACCTCCCCAGGACTAATCTCCATGTCACAAATCAGCACTTCACAGAATCAAGTACTCAATACTTTTGGATTATCTCTTTTTTTTAAAAAAAAAAAAAAGGGTATTTCAGGTATTAGAGTTTGTCTAAAATCCAAACTTAATCTTTAACCATCTAAATATTTTTTAAAATTCATTGGCCTTTAAATTGGGCTACTGTAGCCAAACCCTCCCTCCCCCCACCCCCAAAAAAAATATTTAGGCCACTCAGTTTAGAAACTGTTCAGCTATTTCATTTCCAAATGATGGTGTTATCTTGTATCTTTCATCAGTAAATCAATACAATCTTCCACACAGTGTATTTTGGCTAAGATTTTTAAAAATGGGTGCCTAATCTTAGATTTCTAAGTATATGGACAGATTTTTTAAAAAATGCTGAGCACGCAGCAGCTCCTATTGAACCGTTTGAATGTAGTGGCTGGAGACCAGGGAAAGAACAACCTTCTGACATGGTTCACATATGAAATTTTAGTCACATTTAGTCACAAATTTAAGTTACAACTGATTGTAGATATTGTAGGATTCGTTGAGGTGGGGAGGGGTTTATCCAGTTTCAAGGCAGAGAAATGTAAAGCCCTTTATGCATGTATGCACCCTCTCAATGAGAGAATACACAGAGAACCTCACCGAGTCTCTCGTCCCCTACACTGTGGAAGAAAATGAAGGTTTCCATGTGAAGGTTTTGGAGAAGGTGCTTGCCCGGTGGAGCTTCACCAGAGCTGAGCATCTGCTCCATTGAAGCTTAGGAAGTGTCCAGAAAATGTGACTTCTTCAGTTCCGAAGGAGCTCCCACCCACGCAGATAAGGACTTCTATTAGAATAGAAGTAGGGCAGCCTGGCTGCCTGTGAGCATTAGAACTCACAGCCAGGGACATGTCTCCTCTGCTTAGGGCCCAAGTTTTCAGGGAGCTCTGTCAGGCAGAATTTAGGAAGTTCTGCTGTGCTGGCACCTACTCCAAGCCTCCTCCAGGCTTCCAGCATCAGGCCCTGACCGTAAGGAGACTCTCCCATCCCTCCTATCTGCACCCATATGTCTCCTGGGAAAGGAGAGAAGATTAGCTCTAACTTGGAGTAGTAGGCTAGGAAATGGAGCAAAGTGTTTTCTAAGTTGTGCTAAAGCCCCTGGGAGGCAGGCTGGTAGGAGCAGGTCAAACTTAAATCCACATTGACATTTGATAGGAATAAGCTGTTAAGTCACTTAGGCTCTTTTGAATTTTTTTACAGTTTGAGTGTCAAGGTCAGGGATGGGGAGTTCTTCACTGTGCTAGAACTTGCTGTGTTATTTCAAGGTCTTGCCTCACAATCTGCGACTTATGCTTCATATTGCCTTGGGCCTTGTTAACAAGGCAAATCACCCTGAATTCCGAAGCACTTGACCAAAAGCGTTTCTATGCAGAGAAACTGCCTAGCATAGTTATACTGATATAATTATACCACTGTCATTATGCCTGTGGGATTTAGTGTGTCCCTTTTGGGTTGAGCTTAAATCACTTCCAAAAAGACATAGGCTAAACTGAAAAAGGCACGATACTAAACCCCAAAAGTGTGTGTCCATATAGTGAATTATACTGTTATAGCTAAACCAGTCTCTTTCTATGTGTGGACAAGCCCTAAGTAATGTGGCAGCTGATTAGTGCTCTGCTTTTTTCTGAGTATCCTGCAGCTCCCAGTGGGTGCAATGGCTATTCCACACTTTTGAAACTCAAGCTTCTCTTGCACTGAGAGTTCTCTAAACCATGTTACTTGTTATCTTCTTCTAATGGAAGAATGGATTCTTTCAGTGTATGTATATGAGTGATTTAAGTATTCTGTCAGTAGAAATACTGACAGAAAACATATTGCACATAGTGAAGTCAGGGAAAAGATGCATGCCACAGCAATATGTTTGAACACAATACTCCAGTCATTAAGACAATGTGCTGCAATGTAATGCAGATGGCTGTAAGTGATTTGTGCAGGATGACATTGATTTACTGTAAAAAGTACATTTCTATACTATAAGATACTAACAAAAATTTTTAACGGTGAACTAAAGGTCAAGTTTCTGTTGAACTCCACTTATGTACCCTCAATGTGTTCACACTGGTTTTAATATTGGGATCACAATATGACCTGTATAAAAATATCTTTAAACATGTAGTCAAAACAAATGTTAAACTATTATATTTTTAGAGCAAATTGTTTAATCTTCCCAGAACTCCAGATGGCACTATCAAGTTTTCTCTATGAAAGACTGGGGAAGTTACTATGCATTGCTGCTAGTTTTCTGTAGTTCTTAAAATCTTCTTTAATGCTGTTAGAAGAGCAAAGACTGTTCTGACAGGAATAAGATATGTATGAAGAAAAAGAGCAGAAATAAAAGTGAAGAGTTCAGAAAGTTCAGATTAATTCTCTAGTTGAGGCTTTCACAGACAGCTCTTACTATCAGTCACATTTATAAGAACTGCATTCAGTTGTCATTGACTTGTCATTGATTTCGTACTGATTTTTTCTTCATTAATTTTACAGCCTTGGATTTTCTTTTTCATTATCCAGAGACTATCTCTGCAAATGAGAGTTCTTAACCTCCTATTAAAGCTAGTTATCCTCTTAACAGTGTAGTGCCAATTATCTGATGAAAAAATATTTAACAAATCACAATTGGTTGTAGGTGCAAACTGGGAGCACAGTTCTTTAAGTCAACCTTCTTAGATCTTTTTGTTGGTTGTTCATCATTCATTTCATGAGTTTTATCTGAAAATGCTTAGCTATATCTAATTGATCTGTTTATCACTGTGTATATAATAAGACACTGCTTCAACTGACCCTTAGCTTGGGAAGAGGTCAGGCACTCATAAAAAATATTACGTAGTATGTGGACTGTGACAATACAAGAAGCAGCAAGAAAAGTCCTGCTAGAGCTTTGCAAGGTATGTTTTAATTGAAAATGTTTTAATGTTTTGAAACATTTTAGGGAAAATAATGTTAAGTTTACTCTTGGGAAGGCATGGAGAATGTTTTAATACAGCAACATAATAATACATTGTTGGCAGAGGACTTTTGACAAGCTAGAAAGTGTGCCCTTAAAAGTGGGCCACTGTCTAAAGGCCAGATTGTCCAACTGGTACTTGCTCTGCAATGTGAGGAAGATGTACCACCCGAGGAGTCTATGGGAAGAGGAGGGAGGATAAAAATTAGTTGGCAGTCAGACTGTGCTCCAATAGCCAGTAAGGCTATGGATGTCTAATCTGACAAGCTACTGGAACAAATTATTCACTTGGAAGGAAGAGTGGGTGGCCTGGAGCATTGCACACATGCATGTGTACATGCACGCACACACAAACACACTCTGTAAAGCTAACGTGACAGTTGGGAAAGTTTAAGGTTCCTTAATAGGTTAACAGGAAGATTGAGGTGAGATGCTGGAGAACTAGTTTGGAAAGGATGCTAGAAGGTACAAACAATACAAGGACATAATTCTAATTTAAACAAAACTGCTAGGTCAAAAACTTTCCCAGATTCATACTAAGACCTGTTGTTATAGAAAGATTCCCCACTAAATCACAGTTAATAAGTCTACTTTATTAAACAAGTCTAGTAATACAATTATTACTGGCTTAGGGTAATAGGTTTGAGAAGTAAAAATCAATTTCTTCTAAGGACCAATGTGCAATTTTCTTCAAAGCAGCCTCCCCACATAGAAAAATCAACCCATAAGAAACAATACTGTGGAGGAAGGAGAATAGAATATGGTCTTTCCAGGAAGACACAGCCTTTTTTTTTTTTAATAGTATGTAGGTAACAATGGAGTTCTGTTTATCTTTGGTACTTACATGACCCTTGCTGCTGTGGTATCTGAGCATCTCACAGTTCTTAGTACATTTGACCTCACCTCACCCTTGTGTGGTAGGGAAGTACTGTTATTCCCATTTTACTGAGGAGGAGCTGTGACATGCCAGGGTACAATCCAGACTAATAAGTAGATGTGCCATCCCTGCCCTGTAACCTGGGGTGCCCTTTACAATCCCTTGCTGCTCACGAACAGCCTTCAGCTTGTAAATCATTCCCAGCTATGTCTCTGTGTGTGCTGCAGCCAGCCAGCCAGCCAGCCAGCCACACTTTGGCTCTTACTAGCCATAAAAATATCACAGGGGGCTGTAACACACTGATCTCCTAGCCTCATATTTTCATCTAGGAATGTAAGCCGTGTACTGCCAGCAGTCTCCTGGACAGTACAAGTATATTGAGTCTGTTATTCCTTTAAGGAAATAATATGCACACAACTTGTTGCCCCAGTTGGAGTTGCCCAGACATTTCAACTTGAACACATTTGATCAGATAAAATAGTAAAACAAGTTTATTAACAACAAAGTGAGATTTTAAGTGAGTACAAGTAAGGAGGCATAAAAGTTAGAAATGGTTACAGGAAAAATAAAGATAAAATGCTTACTACAGCCTAACTTAAATTATATTAGATTCAAGCAAAGTTTCTCACCACATGATTTTGGCTTTCTAGCTGACCAACCTCTTTAGGTCATGACCCCTTTCCCAGAGCCATCAAATACTTCCTTTGTCTCTTCAGGTTCAGTGAATGGTAGGGAGTGGGTGGGGATGATCCCTTGGGTTTGACCCTTCTTTTTGTAGTTCCAGTCCCCCTCTTGAAAAACATTTCCAGCTGAGAATCAGGAGCCAAAGAGTCTACATGGAAGGATATTCCCTGCTGGTTCTTTCATGTTTGAACTTGTTTGTTTTCCCTTCCTGCTTGATGTCTCTGTTCGCTGCTTAAATGCAAATTATGCAGAGCACACATCCCTTGTTTAGATAGACATGCTTGCCAATTTCTGCCTGGGCTGGGCGGTGGTGTTTGGGAGGTGTTAATAATGCCATACAGGGAAATCTTATAACTTCACATACAATGTTGCCACACATATTATCAGGATGATACTGACTGGCAAATTATGAGTTTTCAAATGATACTTTACTGTGTACAAAGATTATTGCGATAGTGTGTCATGTGTGAACACAGGGATATATTATATTACAGGAACTTAACAACGAAAGCCAGATTTTTAAAGGTATTTGAATGCCTAACTCCCATTATAAAATCTGGCCCAGCAAGCGTAAATGATGCACCCAAGAACATGCTGGAAACTTGCAGTGAAGCAAAGAATTTAACTCTGCTTTCTGAAGTCTCAAGTTAATGTTCTTATCACTGGACTATCCTTCCTTCCCATCGGTCAGCATCTGACCAGAAACCTGGCTCTTTGGGTCACTAGCACAGACCTCTACCACTTGAGCAGCAGGAGTAATTTACTATTGCACAGCTGGCTAGATCTTTTAGATAGATGGACAGATTAGATTTATCCTCTCTAGTCAGGTCTGTTAGAACATCTTGGAGAATTGTTGGAAATTGTAACCAAAGTAAATTTCATTTCTGAAGTGTAAAAATTTTATATTCCAAAATCATTTAGTCTGGGAATAATGCAAGCCAAGTAAAGCTAGCAGGCTTACTTGATACACATATCAATTTATTTACTGAGTGAATTTTGAATCAGCAAGTTTGTTTCAAACAAAACTTGTAATAGGAAGACCTGGATAGAAGGCAAAATCTTCATGATCCTAATCAGGTACATTGTCTCACAATCTGATGCCTTGCTTACTCTTCCATTATCTCATTGAAGTTCAAAGCCCTAAAGAAACTAATTTAAAGAAGACCTGCGATATAGACAAGCTACTGCAAATCAAAAACTAGTCATCCAAGATGGAAACAAAGGAGAACTCCAATTTACCTGATAAATCTCTAGTAGAATGGTAGTGTTATAATTAATGAACATTAATGAACAGAAAAGCACTACAACCACATCAAAATCCCATGGTTCATTAAAGCAAAACTGCCTAGAATTGCAAGGAAAACAACTTTGAGGATAATTATATATTGTGATTAGGTCTTTAGTGAAGGAGAAAGTGAGTTTAAGTCTCATTAAATATGATTTAAAAGTAAAGGAATCAGTCAATAATAGGCTGTAGTAAAAGACAATAGACGTTACAGAGTTGAGCCTTCTTGAAAGTGCATTTGACATGTATTTTTCCCCCTAAAATACCACTTCCCATTTATATAGCCCTTTTCATCAGTAGATCACTAAGCTCTTTACAAAGAGGTCAGTATCATTATCCCCATTATATAGATGGGAAAACTGAGGCACAGAGAGCAGAAGAGACTTGTCCAAGGTCTTCCAGTAGGAGTTAGGAATAGAATGCCCGTCTCTTGAGACACACTTCAGTACTCTGTCCACAGAGCTGCCAATAGGGAGTAAGGTGATTAAATCCTTAGTCATTAAAGCATTTAAGCACTTATTTAAATCATCTCTATTCAAGAAAGCACTTAAGTATATTTTAAGTGTTTCATTGAATCAAGAGCTTTTTGTGTGGGAATGGGTGGTGTTGAGCAATGATCCCCCAGCTATTATGCTTAGAAGAAATACAAGCACAATTTGCAACAGTGAACAAGCATCCCTCCATTATCTTGATGATCTTCAAATAATTATACATTCACAACAGGAAATTTCTTATAGCTCCTTTTAAAATGCCCCTGACTTAATTTTAAAACCTTCTTCATTCAAAGAAGGCAAAAAGAACTTTAATGCTTATAGTATGAGCATGCTGTGTTTGGAGTCATAAAGTGTGTCTGTTTCTGATTAATCCAGTTTTGAAGTAGTACTTGAAAGATTTCTCACCTGAAAAGTTACTACTTCTTCTTCATGCAAAGTGACAGCTGAAAAGGTATCCACTGAGACATTTATATTGGAAATGGGGCTCAAGAATGGCCACCTTTTGAACCGCCATTTAAGCCACTTAAAGTTGGTATGGCAACCTACACCTTTTCATGTTCTCTGTGTGTGTATATATATATATATATTGTGATGGAGTCAGACCAGAAGGATATAAGAGAGTGCTGGAAGGCAGGTATATTAGTCTCAGGATGTGCAGGTCCCTGTTCCCTGGATAGCCAAACAAAGGCTATTCCAGGCCAATCAAGACACCTGGGGCCAATTAAGAACCTTCTAGAAAGGAGTAGAAACAGCTAGCCTGATTGGGACACCTGAAGCCAATCAGGGACTGGCTGAAACCAGATAAAAAACTCCCAGTTAGTCAGGAGGGCTGTGGGTGTCAGGAGCTGTGGAAGGAAGTTGTGCTGTTGGTGAGACTGAGTGGTGGACAACATATCGTACAGAAGGAAGGAGGTCCTGAGGTAAGGGTGAAGTGGAGTTTTAAGAAGCAGGGACTGCTGTGGGGAAGTAGCCCAGGGAATTGTATTGTGTTTTGTGGATGAAAGGTCAGCCATCTTAGCTGATACTATTAGGGTCCCTGGGCTGGAGCCCGGAGTAGAGGGTGGGCCCGGGCTCCCCCCTTTTTCCCATCTTCCATACTGGCCTGTGATGAAGGTAACTCACTAGGTGGTGACTCTTGCCAATTATACTGAGAAAGGGAGGTCACTCTGGGGCCTAAATGAGTTTCTGAGGCCCCTAAATCTGCCAGGAAGCGCAGGACCCACAAGTACAAACTTGGAGCTTTGTCACAATATATATATATACACATATATAATATATGTCTTCCTACTGTATGTTCCACTCTATACATCTGATGAAGTGGGTTCTAGCGCACGAAACCTTATGCCCAAATAAATTGGTTAGTCTCTAAGGTGCCACAAGTACTCCTCGTTCTTTTTCCGGACACAGACTAACATGACTACTACTCTGAAACCATTTAGACACTGTACTGTAGTAAAATTAAATAGGCCCCAGGCACAATTCATGGTTGAGTCAGCTTCTCTGTTTAGCTGTCTTTGTCATAAGGTAGGACTGATCCTTGGTTCTTTGTCATTTCCATCCAGTTCACAGGTATTCTGGGGGTGGCAATTTCCAAGATACATGGGATAAGAAGAACTGATAGGAAGAGCTATAAAGGCAGACTTCTTTTTTTGTTCATGCAGCGAGCAAGTAAGACCAGTGATGGGTCTGACTGCTGAGATGAACTGGACAGGGAGCAGGGTATGATAGTGAAGAACAAGTTGTGGGTTTCTCTACTGAAGGGGGGACTGTGAAAGGGCAGAGAGCTCTGGATTTTTCCCATTAAAACTGGCTTTAGGAGGAACCCTGTAAAAGGGAACTGGGCATACAAGGATCCATACCAGGATTTTAGCCATGGGTATAAATATGTTGGTGCAAACCCCTAAGGTAAGCATGACAAACACTGATGCAGTGTGATTTGTACCAGCACTTTAGGGTGGGCTGAGACTCTGTTGTGAGCATTTAGATCACACGCCAAGGGTTTGTGCAGAAAACTAGAGAATGACCCCATCTGTCCCTCACTTTATTAAGTTCCTCTCACAACATATCTTGGGCCTCTCTGTTAACGAGGACCACAGATTCTGTCAGTTCAACTCAGCTCTGCAAATGTTGTTTCTCTGGTGGCTAAAATCCTACTGTACTGTAGATCTGAAAGGCTAGCACCCAAAGGGTTTCTTGGAAAAGCTCAAGCATGGGCATAGCATAAACAGCAGCTCTGGGAGCAAGAGAGGCAGCAAAAAATTGGGAATGGATTAGACGAGTGTTTCATTGTTTAAGGCTCCAGGGCTCTAGCCCACAGAAGAGCGAGGCTATGAACTCCTGTATAGTGTGTGGAAGCCACTAGTGGGCATTTCTCTCAAACCCTGGAAGAAAGGAAATCTCTCAGTGATCCTCCACTCTTTTTCTTTTTGTTGGGTTTTGTGTTTTATTGGGTAACATTTATTCCTGTGTGCGTGTGTGTGCGCTTTCCCTTGTCTACCAGCTGAGCAAATCAAAGTTTTAAAGTGTATTTTTCCCTTAAGCAATAAAAACTGCAAACTTAATCAGCAGAAAATGCCTAATCATTTCTGAGTAAACGTACTAGGAGTTTTATAAGTCGTTGCTCCACGTCTTCTGCCCCTCAGATGACAGCATGAATTCTCTAATCTCTGCCATTCCCAGTGTGAGCGCTGCATGCTGATCATGTAGATAAGATTCAGCTGGTTAAAATGTATTGCAGCAAGCGAAGTGTACACTTTCACCTTTAGCTCCATCTCTCCACTCCAGTGCACAAATGCTGTTTTCATAATAGCCGTTTGGCTGACTAAAACTGTTTTTTGCTCCTGGCAAAACCTCTCTGAACTGCACCTCTTTGGGAAACTGGCAAACAGTCCAAATGCGATGGTTTTGCTTTGCGTGCTAAACAGGGGGAACAAAAGAAAGGGCTCAGGTTCGCCAGGGCCCATCACTCTGCGCTCAGGAAATGGATTATATGCTTGGGAGCTGCTCACACTGCTCCTTTTAAATATTATTTTGTATGAACTTAACCCCTTCTTTGGCTGGCAAATCACCCATGAATGGATCCTGATCATCTCAGTATGTATCTGTTATGCATATGATTTCTCTGAAGTTTAGAAAATAATTCTGAGGCTGATTTCAGACTACCTTATCTGTGTTGAATGGTTGGTCACTATGTGGTACTGCTTCAGCTCCCTGACTGGATGACTCAAAGTTTTTAATCAGGAGAATAACAAACTATGACCAGAGCCCTACAGGTGCAACATTTCACACAAATAAGCATTCTGGGCAGACATCTGAAACTTCCACTGTTTGCATACATTCTTATAGATGTATGGTAGTATCACGTCAGTACTTTGAGAGCGCAAACACAAAATAATAGACATTTCCTACTGCCAAAAGCTTACAACTGAAACAGACAAGGCAGTTCAGAGGTATGAGGGGAAATGGAGGCACAGAAGAACCTTTTGCCCAAGGTCACACAGCTCTTCAGCTACAGAGATAGGAATACAATCCAGGTTTCCTGAGACCCGGTCTATTTCTCTGTGTACTGGACTTTGCTGCCTCTGTTCATTTGTGGTTCACTAAACTGGTTGCTTTTATTCATGAAAATTGTTTTTCTATTTGACCAGCAGCAGTGTTAAATATGCCCACTTGCCCTTAGCAGGAGCTCTCTGCTCATCACTTCATAGACCAAGTAATCTTTCTTTTTTATAAGCACCATGGGGAAAGTTACTGGGTAAGCACTTTAACCATGGTTTAGGAGAGAGAATTCCCATACTTCAATCATAGGATCCTGTTTATGTGCAAAGATATGTTGCCATTAGTATACAAATAGTTGCCATTTTTTAACCCCATAAAATTAATTCTGTCACTTCCCCCTGAAAAAGAGAATTAGAAGCCTCTGAGAACAAAAAAATATTGCTACAGTATTTCACTGTAATCTCAAATATCCACCCCCAACACCCCTGAAGAAATGTACTAGAAGTTTCCTGCTACATTGCAAAATGTTCACCACATTTCAGTCTGGAGTAGTTGGTAGTGCTTGGTTACAAAAGCCCCATGATATTAGTTCTAGTCCTCCTGATTGATTGAGTCCTATTGTATGCAGCTAGGAGGGTTAAAAGAAGCCATCTTGATTCTTGTTCTCCGAGGAAGTAGCTGCATTTCTACGTGCTTGGTTCAGGTAATCATTTTTTTAAAGATCAGCAGTGGTGAGGAAGTGGTTCTGAGCTGTTTCCTGAGAAAGTTGATTGGGGTGAACATGGCTGGGGGAAGTCACTTGAGTAGTTCCCAACTGCAAAACCATCCATGATTTTAAGGGGAGAACAAAGGCAAGGGTATTTTCTATCTACCAAATGATGCTTGTGGGGAGGGGCAGGAAAGCAGGAGCTTGAGCTGAGTTCAGCTGCCCCACTGGACATGTTCTTCTCACTTCTGATTAAATCAGACAAATGCCCAAAACAAATTGATGCAGACCTCTTGCAGTATACTCTTCTTCATGCTTTTAAAGCTTTTCACACAGCTTTAGTTGCAGCTAATATCTGTAAAAGTTGAAGTAATATACTGTAGCTCGCTATAGTTGGCAATCTATAGTAAACTGTGTTGTATTTAACCTGCTGGATCAGATTAACCCTTAATGTAACATTATTAAGGATGGCTACCTCCAGAGTGACATGGGCCATTTTGGATTCTGTTAGTTTACAGCTGTACTTCCCATATTATTATGTTTAGTGTAATATCAAGAACAGCAGTTCATATTAAGAAATCAGTAGTAACTGGACACTACAGCCAGTAAAAACTTTCTGAAAAGAAAGCTCGCTCACTGAAAATACAATTTTGATCAAATGAAAAACTTTTATGGGGAAAATGTCAAATCTGATGAGAAAAAAAAGTCCAGTGGGAAATGTCAAAATGAAAATGTTCCTTTTGACACATGTCATTAAGTTAAGATGAAATACAACCTTTCAAATTGTTCTGACTTACAAGCCAAAAAGCCAAGATAAAGTGACATATTTAAAGAAATGAAGTAACATGACATTTTATGTCAATTAGGAAGGACAGTTTGTTTTCATTTTGACCTAATATCGCTTTGTTTCAGACTGAAAAACCAAAACAAAATTGTTAAAACAAAAATTGTCTTGTTTCAAAATGTTGAATTGAATGACATTTTTTCACGTTAAAGCATTTCAAAATTTCCCATAGGAAAACCATTTTCTAGTCAAAAAAATATAAACAAGAACAGTGTGCAAAATTTCATGCAGAAAAAAAATTTGATTTCTGTCCATCCCACTGGGATATAATTCCACAGAATCAAGGAGGCTCTGACAAGAATAAAGAAATACTAGGCAGCCTGCAGGAACTTTGTAGGGGGCATTGACACCTTTCTGGCATTACTCCTACTCAAACTTAGTGTCCCATATTGCAAAGAAAAGAGTATTAAGTCCACCTACAGGAGGAATATGCTGGACAGCCACAAATCAGTTTCATGGTCACTACTAAATATGGCCTTGATGCCCAGGATGTCTGTAGTCTGGGCTCTGCAACAGGGTTAGCTGATGAAATGAAAAACAGTAGAAACTGTAGCAAAATTGTCTCAAAGAAGATTTTTTCCATAATTCACTATTTGGTGTCAGCAGCTCTTCAAGAAACATTTCAGATAACAATTCTTTCCTTTGTGCCTGAAAGCTGCATATTTCCTCTTTTAGGCATAGGGTCACATCATTCTGTGTAGACGATCTACATGGAGCTTAAAGTGAGCAGGAAATACAAGTCCCCCTTTAAATGTTGTATTTGCACTGTCCTAATCTTGTAGCTCTGTGCAGGGCCATTTTCCATGGCTGTGCTAGAACAGCCTGAAGGGTGCTCTAATTTATGTTGGGCTGCAGTGGCCATCAGAAATTTTAAACACAGTTGAAGATTAATGTGATGAAGGGACAGCCTAGCCACATCTTTTTTCCCTACTGTTCTGGCATTAGGAGGAGGAGTGGCTACAGCTTAGCCAGTTACATTGATTTTAGGCCAAACTATTATGGCAGTGTTGTGCAGAGCAGTCTCTCACTGTTGCCAGTTCTTCAAATTTAAGTGTGTCTCCTGATATGGGGGGTTTTACTTAAAGTTCCAGCTCCTGGAGTCATGTGACCACGTAGAGGTGTAACATTTTATTTTAAATTAAGTTTGAACTCACTATTGTGGGAGAGAAAAGATGGAAAATATGACTCCCAAGGCTCAGAAACCAGAAGCCAACTCCTCATGCCCATTCCCAATTTTTTAAATGATTTTAAAGCCCATCTCATGATTTTGGGCAGTCAGGTTCATGATTTTTAAGCACTTGGCGTTTGTAATACTGCTCATTTCACCAGGGAATCAGATCCCTAGTATGCCCAATGCCAGAGACAGTTTGAAAAAGAAATTAGATATAAAGCAGTAAGATGCATGGTTTGTGAAAGATGTAGATGTGCAATCTGTACATTTACAACAGGCACAACCAAAACTAATTACACTAGGGGTGGGTTTTTTTTCAGTTGTTATGTTCTGTTTAGCTTGCTGTTCTGTCAGGGAGAGAATGAACAAGAACATGTTTACTTCCTTTCATGCTGGAATGAAAGTTTTAATTTTGATTTATGCTGAGCTTCTCAAAGATGCTATTTTTATGCAAACAAGTCTGAGGCACCAGAAGACGTTTCTCAGCCTGCTCCACTTTTGATGCTTCATTACGAACTGTGTGCCATTGAAGATCCTTCCAAAAAGAGCCTGGAGACAGTGATTTGATTATTTTCTAAGCTGCTCATTATATGTTTAGTTTTGAATAGTCACAGACGGGAAATTTTATATTGGACGCTATCCTTCCTTTTTAACAATAAAGATGTGGTAGATCATCTTGGCTTTGAGGTATTTAACTTGTCAATTTCTGTTGTTGTTGTCTTAAGCCTTGTCTACACAGAGATTCCAGTCACTTGTGTATCTGAACTGGTACAAATCTCTGACTAGAGTTGATTTGGACCACTGCAATTTAATCTGGTTTCATGTCAGGGTAAATTGCACCAATGCAAATTGCATTGTAGCAGAACAATTCATATCTATATTAGGGATTTGCAGTGCTGCAGCTATTTCAGGGTAGACAAGCCCTTAGTCATTTGACAGTGTTGTTTTAGGGACAGATTTTCAGTCACAAACAACCAAATTTATATTCATAAATGTGTGTACAATTGTGCATGCACAAATGAACATTTGCAAGTGGGGCACTTAAAACATCCAGTTTTCATACACAAATTCCAGTTTTGCACATGTTAACAACTGGACATGGAAGAATAACAGCTCAGTTTAGGAACAATGAAAAGCATAGTCCTCTTCAGTACAGTTACATGAAGTACTGAAATGTGAGAGAAAATATCTGAAATATAGTTTGAAAAAAAGTCATGGCCCAAGCAATGTGTTTTAAAAGATATTTGTCAGGAAAAAAACATCTACGCTAATGTTTGTAATAACTTCCTAAGAAGTATTACAGGTTTTCCATTCCTTCCTTATTATCTCTTGAAACAAAGTCATCGTCACTTTATGGTCTTCATGGGACAGAAGATGTTCTGCAGCACAGGATCCCTCATACAAACAGCCTACCCCTACTTCCTGCCACAAGCTGAGGAAAGTCCTTTAGGTAGCCTGGCCCTTGCCATAGAGAGCACTGATAGTGAGAACTGTGAAGCAGATCCAGAACTGAATAGTGAGACCATACAGAGCTTCAGTGTGGGGAGATGTCCTAATGAGGAAATGAGCCAACACTCTATATTGCACCAGCAGAAGCTTATGGCCTCATGGTTAGAGACAGGCAGGAGGCCTTGCATAAGGGACAAAGCAGGAATATTGTGACTAGGTCTGCTTTTCAGAGGAAGGGCAAAGTCTCCCTATTTATGAAAAGATGGAAATGTTTGGGTGTCTAGATGTAGAGAAGGGTCCAAAAGGAATCCAGGACTATGCATACTCAACAAGCTAGGGCTGTGATTCTTCTGTTCATGTTCACATACTTGCGCTGCTGCTCAGCAAGCTATCGTATCACTGCCAGTGTAGCCAGGGTAGCACTGTTATAAGCAGCAGAGGCATGCCTGAGCTGTGGCAAGTATAAACCAGTGGGTGCACACTCCGCACAACTCAATCCTGTCTCTGATGCCACTACCCATGCTATTGCAACTACATTGCAATTGCTATTCATAATAGCTCAGTGTGAGCTAGCACAAATGTGTATGGATGAGCAGTAGATTTGCAGCACTAGCTTGTAGTATAGAGAGAGCCTGAGACTGCAGCCCTCTTGGAAACGGAAGGCTCATGCCTCCAAAAGAGGGAACTTTGCTTTCTACCAGATCAGTATTTCCCTCTTTCTACTAGGCGTAAGCCAACTACTTTCACCCATTTCTCTCAGATATTCAGGCAGCTGGGTGGTGATTTTTCCTCCTGATGCATGAGATGTGTAGTTAGACATCATTAGCATTCCAGCCTGGAACATCTTCTATTTTCCACAGTGGTTTGACAGACGTTGAGTAGGATAAAGAGGATAGTGTCAATTCTTGTGGGACTTAGCATATGAAAACTCTCAGGTGCAAAGAGTAGCTGCCCATCTCAAACCTTTGGGAAAAGAAACAAGGGAAGTCAGACTAATGTCAGCCTCATGATACACTGTGTGTGTGTGCAGCTGAGCCAGCTATACTTATGACGCACTACACTAAGGGATGCTAATATTAGGATAGTAAACCACAACCTTTTCCAGTGCTAAATATCTGATACAATATTATAGAGAGCATAGCATATAAAAATAAATTCACATTTACAGATCAGTTTATGTGAAGGTGTTAGATGTCTCCTGGAACTTTCATATCAGAAGGGTTGTACCATAGAAATTGATCTTTCCTATGGGCGAATGCATGATCTGATAGCCAATCAGAGCTACCCGTGTACACCTTCCAGGTCCACAGTTTAGAAGAATTACTAAAACCAGAGTTGCTAAATTCCAGTTTTGAAAACAAAGTCCCAGGAAAACACACGTGCTTAAGGATCAGAATGTTTACTCGGAAGTTGCTTGTGCAGATGCATTCTGCTGTTCAGATGTACTAAAAATAAAATATATTGAAAGGGTTTATTTTTAAGATTCAGGATTAAGAGTGCATGCCCTGAAAGAAAGAGCTGGCTTATATTGTAGTAACTGTAAATGCAAACAATATGAACACAGTATAAACAGAGGAGAGAGAGGGGCTGATTATCAGAAGTAAATATAAAATAATGTGTTTTCAGTAATTAACACAAAAATACTCTGTTTTGACATGCAAAACACTTCAGGTCCTCCTTAAATTATAAACTAGATCTGCCACTTATTAATCTTTGATTGCTGTGAAACTTTCTTGAGTCATTTAGGGATTGATCCAAAGCCCATTGAAATCAATGGGAGTCTTCCAATTGACTTCAGTGGGTTTTGGATCACTGTCCTAGCTCATGCGAATCTCCCACCCAGAGCAACAGAGATTCTGCATTAGTGCAAAAGATTTAAAAGGGGGAGGGGATTTATGCTTTTTTCAAAAATATATTAAAAACAGCATCATGTGGATTAAAAAAATGCGTCTGACCTTCAATTTGCACTGCAGGATGCTGTCATCTCACTTGTTCCAGTCTCTGCCATTTTTGAAACAAGGGGTTGTTTTTTCAGACAAGTTTCTCTGAAACTGCAGCAAAGTTTTATCATGGGACTCTAAAGGCAAGTAATACTGCTGTTAAAAACCAGTCTCACTGAAGAATAAATCTACTGACATTACTAAGGTTACCCTTCCAGTATATTGCAATGTGTTTTACCAGATTTATGATGAATACATGTTGATGCAAAAATAGATTAGATTGGATAGAAGATGTGACAAACAGTGTAATATATCCTCTTTGACTCTGCTTTGAGCTGCTCTGCCTATGCTAGAATGAATACTTGTATACACACAGTATATCACTTCCCTTCAGCAAAGATTATATATTTTTCCATACAATATTTAAAATTAAAATGACTCTTATTTACATTTTAGGAAAACGTTATAGAACAAAGTTCAGTGTGTACATCATGCAAATTAAATTAAAATATATATCGGAAATAAATTTGCATGTAGTCAGAGCACAGAGGGTTATTTTTTTCTTGAACATGCTCCAGCTTTTTCAATATGGTTTTTGACACACAAGCTGATAAAATGTTTACCCCTGGGTCACAGCACATAATAGCTAATGGGAATTCTATTTTATGTCACTCTTTCATGACAGCTAGGAAACCTATATCCACTTTGTTGGACCTTCTGTTCTCTTGAGAATGTAGATCATGGTGGCAGCAAAGTCCCATTGCTCCATCTTGCAGTTTTCTTCTTGGGATAACTCCATCTGAAGGAGAAAGTCTCTTGTCGCTGCTCTTCAAAACACAAAGCTCATTTGGTCTGAACAGATGTGCATTGAATTTAGTGGCAAGAATCCCATTGGCTTCCATGGGCATTGGAACAGGTCCTAAGAGCTCAGACCTGCTCTCACTCAAGTCAGTAGGAGTATTGCCTTTGATCACTGGGAGTAGGATAAAGGCCCTAAATACAGCTTTGGGGAATATCACCATCCATGACGGAGACTGCAACTTCAAAGCCCACGCAAGTGTGGGGAAAGCTGTCAAATACTTAGCTATTTGAAAACAGGTCAACAAGCTGTTTCGTGTTTATACTGTACAGTTCAGGCACACAATCCACTACTCCTATAGGTGGGCAGGGAGCTGTGCGGCGATGTGAAAGTTCACTGTAACCTGCATGATTAAATTGTAGGTGTAGTTATAGCTCCTTCATCCTTACTGACTAGCTGATCTGATCCGTGGTGTACAACCTTGTTTTCTTAGAACCCTTTTAAGACTAGCATCCGAGCCACTTCCCACCATTTTCTTGATCCCTGTTCCCTTTCACCATGCCAGGACAGTTACTCTGTCACCAGGCCCTGACAGAGTCGCTATTTCTTGTGTGTGCATGGACAGACAGTCTCTCTTTCTCAGTTCAGTAGCAATCCTAGATATGGGTTGCCAGCAGGGCATGGGCTAATGCCAAGTCAGCCATCTCCTTTCTCCATCTGCTTTTATTTTTTGCAAGTCCTAAGACATAGGGGCAGGCAGGTGAACAATTTTCAGTAGTGGGGGAGCAAGGATGAAGCTTGGATGCTTGCAGATATTAGGGGAGTAATCTTTCTTTAAGGAATTAAACAAATACCAGAAAAGGAGCCCTGCAGAGATTTCTCAGGAGAATATCAAGCTGCCAGTCAGGTCTGAGCCTAAGGCCACCTTGGCGTTGCTGCCATCAGAGTCTGGTACACTCTTCAGCTTGAAATTCTCATTACACTATGATTGGCAAGTTTTCAAAATTTATGTCCTTTATTCTGAAAACTGAAACCTCACACATGACGTTAACAGCCTCTCCAGGAATAGACATATTTACAATTCCTTGTTTAAAACTGTAGAGTAAAACTTGCTTTGTGTGAAGTAAATTGGCAAAACAAACCACGTTACAGCAGGCATTTTTTGGCATGGCTGCTTTGTTCTGGTTGTCATAAGCTGGAAATGAAACATTTGCTTGCATACCAACCTTTGATCACTAAGAAGATTCCATGTGTGACATGCCTGTAAAACTTGAAGTAATGAAACACTGCAATCTGTCCAAAAAGTTCCTAGGGCTAGTCTCACACTACCACGCTACAGCAGCACAGCTGCATAATTACTCCACCTCAGCAAGGGATGGGAGAGCGTGTCCTGCCAACATAGCATGTTGACAGGACACGCCAACATAGACATAGATCATGTGTGGACATGATCTGTATCTATGCAACTTATGGCATGCATGGGGGTTGCTTTTTCACACTCCTGACAACATAACTTGCAATAACTTAAGCTGTAGTGTAGACCAGGCACTAGCGTTTGCCTGCTAGAGAAGAAATTGGATCAGTCCTGTATTTCTAGCAAACTGTCCACTACATAAAGAAGCACTAATACAGGACCAAATTTCAAAACCCTTTGCATGCCTTTGGAAGGCTCAGAAATCACTATTCAATGACTGGGAAGGTGAATTCTGCAGTCTCCAACATACCATGCAGCTGAACTTCACAATGGGGATGTCCTTGGGAACACAGAGGGGGGACTGTATGTAGAATGGAGAGTTTTAAGATATCACAGGGCATGAGTAGATATACTGGATTTTACAACCCTTTGAGGAAATTAAAATAGTGAGCTGTAACCAGGCTGTGCTTTTACTCTGTGCCCTATATCGTGTTTCGGGGAATATCTGATATGCCTTCAACACCCGCATAGCTCCCTATTAAACAGGGTAGAATTTCCCTCTTCTTATATGCTGGAAATTATGCTAAAGAAGTCACATTATGTGGAAAGTGTATTACGGCAGTGACTGATGTGACTCCTGAGGGTGAATCCCATGGTGCATATTCTCAAGGGTCCAGACTTCAAAAAGGACCGCCCTGTGCTCCTAATATATGTTCCTTGGAGCTTTGTCTACAAGTCTGAACAGTCAAATCTTCTCTGTAGTCACTGGGGTTTTTCCACCCTCCGCTGCAGCATGGGACATGGGTCACTTGAAGGTTTAATCTAGAGTAAATGGTGGATTCTCTGGAACTTAAACTCTTTAAGTCATGATTTAAGGACTTCAGTAACTCAGCTGGACTTTAGGGGTCTAGTACAGAAGTGGGTGGGTGAGGTTCTGTGGCCTGCAATGCACAGAAGGTCAGACTAGATGATCATGATGGTCCTTTCTAACCTTAAAGTCTATGAATCATGCAAAGCCACTTGAATCTCACTATATGTCCAGTCCTACTGAAAGGTGAAGATATGGCTACAGTGCATTATTTTTCAAATACAAAGAAATATTTTGCAGTTTTTTTTTAAAAAAAACATAGAATGATAATCCACCCTTTATTGTTTTTTGGTGAGATACCAAAGAAAGGGAAGTATAATTTCCTCCATTTTGAATGGGGAAACTGAAGCACCAAAAGGTAAACTGATTATCCCAAATTACACAGCAGATCAAAGTCAAAGCCAGGGACAGATCATAGGTCTCCTGACTCCCATACCAGGACCCCAGTCACTGAACTATGCTGCTCCCTATAATCAATAACCATTACCTATGCCAACTGACTTTCAAAAAATAGCTCTCCTGAGTCAGATCAGTCTGAATGTAGATATACACTTTAAGTATACAGCTTGAGTCCAGAATAAATCCTCTTATGCTTCTCTGAAGGAAACCCTGAATCATTCTGTACTATTCTATCTTAAGTTCTTATGCCACATCCTGAACTGTGGTGTCAAAGCAACATTCCAGACAGGATGCTACAGTGTAAGGTATTCCCAGAGCTATACCAGGAAATTCCTTGAAGCAAATAGGTGGTACAGTAATGTGTAGGAAAAGGTCACGGAGGCAAGCTCTGGATGCAGAAGTTGTTTTTATTACACTCCCAAGCTCTGATTCTCCACGGCCTTGCCCCGGGTGTTGTCACACCAATAGCTACCAAATCAGAATTATTCATTGTCTCACAGCATGGTCGCATATTGATACCCATTTTGCATGACTTTTAAAGGAGCATGCTAATGGAAAATAAGAGTCTGTACATCAGCTAGCATAGTATCTGGCTGCCTGGCTTCAGGATGATGCCTGTCCCTTAGGTCAGTATTCTCGGCATATGACTCACAACCCTTTAAGAGGGCATTGCATGATCATAAAGGTAAAAGAGTCCAGTGGCCTATTTTGGGGCTTCCTACTCCTGGAAGGCATGAGGAATATTCACTCACCAGTGTAAAACCCCACACTTCTCTATGAAAAAGGAGTGGTTAATATGACTAGAGATTCCTTTTGTTGCAGTATGAATAGACTATTCATAATATTCAATTTGAGTACAATTTGCACTAGTTGAGTTTCTTTGAATAATTCAGATGCATTCATTTACTCTTGATTAGTGGATCACATTCTGCAAAAAGTGAGTATTTATTTTATTTTATGATGTGTAGCATTAATAATGTATTACTTTTCTCACAAGCAGCTTTTTAAAGAAAGCAAATACAAAAAATTTCAGGGAGACAAGGCTTGTGAATAGAGATTAAGGAACCATGGAGACACTTAAGCTGTCATTTGAAGAGGTGCATTGTAGCTGCTATTCCTCAGGAAAAAAAATGTGCAAGTCTGATAATCATGGGAGAGCGAATACTTTGGGTTAAACAGGTTATACAAAGCTAGACAGTTATAACAGTGGTTTCAATACACATGAAAAACAAATGGCAGAGGGGAGGTGGTTTTCCATAGGCTCTTTGTGACAAGTACATGCTCAACAAATAACTTTTTATATTGTTTATGAAGTAGTAGACTGAGCCTCTTTGCATTATCAAATGATGAGTGAAAATAGTAATGGGTAAATAAAGACATTAATAGAGCCACTGGAAATATTCATCCTGGCAAGCGAGCTCTACCTCACAGATTAATGGGGGTTGAGTATTTCTAATATGTTCTGCAGAATTCTTAGCTGTTATTCAAAGAAGAAAAAAGTTTTTATATCCTCTGGTGGTGAAGATATCTTTCTGAAGATTCTGCAGACATAGTAGAGCAATAGCTCTCAGGAGATGTGAACTGTACCATTAATCTCAGTTAGTTGTTAGCACTGTTAACTGTACAATTGTACTCAGTGGGCATCACAGTTGATATTTTCACTTTTGGAATCATCCAGCTAATGCGCTTTATTCTGTGCAGTTGGATTTATTGGCGAGCCTGTGCTAGAGCAACACAGTTAAGTTTCAAAGATACTGTGAGAGGCTGAGAGACTCTCTTTGAGATTCAATAAAAGCTTCTTTATTTAAAAGTGTCTTTAAAAAAAAGTGTAGCACAATACTAAAAACTCCCACAAACCGTATAAAGAGTGTTTTTAATCACAGAAGCTTATAACTCAGAGTTCATGGATAAAGCCTGGCCTTTGCTGGCCTCTCCAATGGTGACAGTCACCCACATGCAGCCCATCCCATTTGTGAGCTGAATTTACAAACCACTCACTTAAAGAATTATAATTTTCTTTAAATCTCTTATTATCCTATTTCAATTCCCCCAAAATAATATTGCTTTCTTTAACCGATTATGTACATGCCAGAAAAAGAGAGCGACCTAGCTCTTCAATTACATTTCTCAGGTCACCAAGGGCTTTTAGGGTAAAATTTCGCAGACGCTTACCAGGAATAAATGTTCTAACTTTTGAGTCTCCCTCCATTTTAGGGAGCTCTGACTGCTTTGACTCCCAGGGAAGACAACTGTGCTTCAGTTCACCCTGGCTAGCCTAACTGGATACACAAACCACTGTGCCATTACAGGAGAGAACTTGTCTGGCTATTGTTGCATTGAGTTTACCACTATATGACCTATAACTGTCCTCTGGTATTGAATTTTCTCCGGGCTAACTCCTTTGGTACTAACTCAGAGGTCTTAGAAGACTGGGAGAAGGGCAAACATAGTATCTAGCTTTAAGATAAGGGAACAAAGAGAACCTGGGGCATTATAGACTACTCAGCCTAATTAAATACCTGAAAAGATACTGGAACATATTATAAAACAATCTGTAAGTACCTCAAGGATACGCTGAAAAGTAGCAGCCAACATGGATTTGTCAAGAACAAATCACATCAGACCAACCTAATTTCCTTCTTTAAAAGGGTTACTGGCTGAATGGATAGGAAGGAAGCAGTATGCATTAT
The DNA here is from genome assembly GCA_007922305.1 of Dermatemys mawii. Classification (NCBI taxonomy): domain Eukaryota; kingdom Metazoa; phylum Chordata; order Testudines; family Dermatemydidae; genus Dermatemys; species Dermatemys mawii. Next base: position 8,148,721 of record ML677377.1, read on the forward strand.
ATCTTTAATTAAGTAAAGCTTTTGATACTGTCCTACATAACATTCTCATAAGCAAATGAGGGAAATGTGGTCTACAGGAAAATACTAGAAAATGAATGAATGCAAAACTACTTGAAAAATAGTACTCAAAAAGAGAGAACGATAGAACCATAGACATGTAGGGCTGGAAGGGAACTCAGAAGATCATAAAGTCCAGACCCTTGCACTGAGGCGGGACTAAGAAAACCTAGACCACCTCTGACAGGTGTTTTTCTAAGCTGCTCTTAGTAACCTCCAATGACAAGGATGCCACAATTCCCTTTGTAGACCTATTCCAGTGCTTAACTATCCTCATAGTTAGGAAGTTTTTTTCTAATATGTAATCTAAATCTCCCTTGTAGCAAGTTAAGCTTATTTCTTGTCCCGCCCTTAGTGAACATGAACAACAGTTGATCACCATCCTCTTTATAACCACTCTAAACATATTTAAAGACTGTTATCGGGTCCCCCTCTCAGTCTTCTGTGAGATCGAGCCCTAAATTAGACATGCCTAGAACATGAATATACAGACATAAAAAGGGAACAGATTAAAATAAATAATAATTTGTGCTCCCTCTAATAATATAAGTTCTCATGGTTTTCAAGTGAAATAGGCCAAAGGGAAGCAGTGGACAGTACATGAATGGAAATAGTACTCAAAAGTCATGCTGTATCTGTTAATATATTTTTCAGTGTAGGTTTATTTTCTTAATCATTTGGCAATTATTTATTTGCTGTGATGCAGAACTCAGCTTTATAGTTCTACCTCTCTGTCTCTTTAAATCTGGAATGTGTTTCACAAGTCATCAGGAAGTGTTTTACTGCAGGTCAGATCCATTTCAAGCTGACTTCTCCAAATGTAATCATTGATTTTTAAGCCATAAACTAACTCAGGATATTGCCAAAGACATGCCCTTTTTGTCAAATATTATTTTCCATTTAACTTTATCTTGTGTCTATTATTATGGTAATGTTAGTAGTGTTGTAAAGATAGCTGTGCAAAGAAAGAGCTTTGCTAGGGGTATGAAGCCCTTCCACAGCTAGCAGTGTTCCTTCTCTGCATTTGCAAATATCTCTATTAGTTTGAAGTGTCTATGGCAGGAACTCCTGAATGTTGGATAGTTAGGAGAAGACGCAATAAGAGTGATTCAGAGGCTAGAGCAAGACAAGGTTACAGTAGTCCAGATGAAAGAGACTGTAGCATGAACCAGGATTTTGGCAGTGAGGAATCAGTGAAGAAGATGGATTTAGAAATGTAGAGGGAGGAGTGACAAAGTTGGGAAGACCCTGAACGAAGAGGAGTAGTTGAAGATATCCCCAGGGTTTGAGTGATGGGAAGCTTAGTAGAGTTTGCAGTAATCCTGGGCATAAAAAAGAGCCAAAGGATTAAGGAGAAGTAAGTGATCAGGCCTTCAGGTTTGCTATAGTTAGTTTATGGAACAGAGTGATTTTCCAGGAGGAGATATTGAGGAGGAGTCTGGACAGGCTGGAAGCAATCAGTAGATTTGAGAATCACAATATGTATATAAACAGTATTGCTCGTTCTGTGGCACTGTGTGAGGTGGCTGACGTGCAAGATGAAACAGAAAGAGAAGCTGTCAGGAAGATTATCCCCCCTTCCAGTCCCTTTACACCTTGAAAATCCACAATTTCCCATTCTTACCGCCCTTTATTGTCTATGGGCTTGGTTGCACTTTATAGCGCTATAAAGCCCCCACGAGCGCTATAACCTCCTCCCCGTCCACACTGGCAAGGCACGTAGAGCGCTATAACCGCTGAGTTATAGCGCTATTGTTAATCCACCTCCGCATGGGGAATAAGGGCTGTAGCGCAGCTGCTGAAGCGCTACAGCAAGAATGTGGACACCCACTGCGCATTATTTGGCCTCCAGCCCATCCCATAATTCCCGTTCAAGCCACTCTGGTCATCACGTGCAAACTCTTTTGTCCTGTCCTCAGGTGACCACACGTCAGACCCGCCCTTTAAAGTTCCAGGGAAATTTGAAAATCCCCTTCCTGTTTGCTCCAGCCAAGCATGGCGTGCTCTCAGGGAATCCTTGCAGGTGATCATTCTCATTGATCTGATTGATTGCGTGGCGTGGTCTCAGGGAATCATTGCAGGTGATCATTCTGATTGATCATCATGACTCCACGTGCCATGCCTCCTTGCAATAGGCGATCCCCAGCATGGAGCAATAGCGAGGTGCTGCACCTCATCAGCTGTTGGGGGGAAGAGGCTGTTCAGTCTCAGTTGCGGTCTAGCCGCAGGAATTTTGATACCTATGGGCAGATATCACGGGCGTTGGCAGAAAGAGGCCATGAGCGGGACACTCTGCAGTGCCGTGTTAAGGTAAAGGAGCTTAGGAATGCGTATCGCAAAGCCCGCGAGGCAAACGGCCGCTCCAGGGCAGCCCCGGTGACTTGCAGATTTTATAAGGAGCTGCACGTGATACTTGGTGGTGATCCTACGGTCACTCCATCGATCACCATGGACACTTCCCAGCCCACCAGTGAAGGGGGGGGGTGAGGAGGAGGACGAAGACCAGGAGGATGAAGAAGAGGAAGAGGAGGAGGCAGCAGCGACCCAGGGCACGGAGGAGTCCCTGGACGCATGCAGCCAGGAGCTCTTCTCAACCCAGGAGGGCAGCCAGCCACAGCGTCCGGCAGTTGCAGGGGCCAGCTCAGCAGCGGATTGCGGAGGTAAAGCTGCTTTTCTATGGGGAAGGCAGGCAGCTTGGGGTGGAAAGGGATGCTTGCCTACATGTGGAATAGAGCATTGATGTAGTCTATCACCTTGCGGTAGTCATCATCAGTAATCTCTTCAAAGGTCTCAATAAGAGCGCTTGCAATGCGCCTGCGCAGGTTTCCCGGGAGAGCCAGCGTGATCCCCGTCCCGGTCCCGGTCACTAGTCCCCGCCACTGTGCTACAATGGGTGGGGGGAGCATTGCTGCACATAGGCAAGCTGCATATGGCCCTGGGCGGAAGCCGCATCTCATTAAAATCCCTTCCCTTTGTTCCTCAGTGACTCGAAGCAACGAGATATCTTCCAGGACAAACATCTACGGAGAATGTTAGGACAGTGTTCAGAGAAGGGATCCTGCCACTTCCCGGCACTCCCCCCCCCCCCCCCGGCCACAGCTTTTCAGGGCAGAGAAGAAATCCTTCCCCCTGCCTGCTGCTCAGAGTGGGGCTCCTGCAACCTACCAGCACTCCACCACCCCCACCACCCCCACCACAGCTTTTCAGGACAGGGAAGAAATCCTTTCCCCTGCCTGCTGCTCAGACTGGGGCTCCTGCAACTTACCAGCACTCCACACCCCCTTCCCCGGCACAGCTTTTCTGGGGCAGGGAAAAAATAATTTCCCTTGCCTCTGGAGTGCACTCACCATGGCAGGGGCTCCGTTGCTGTATCTGTGCTCTCTGTGGGACAGGCAAACGGGGAATGCGGGGGAATCATAGGCATGTCTGCTCTTTACAAGGGAACCACTGTTAAATGTATCTTTTTATTTTAGAAGGGTCATCCTTGAGCCCTGCACCATCGCTCTTATCAACAGCTGAGAGGCTGAGGCGACTGAGGAAGCGGCCACGAAGGAGCAAAGAGGATCTTGTACAGCAAGTAATGCAACAGGCTGTAACGGAGAATCGAGTTGCACAGAGGTGGAGGGAGAATGAGAGCAAGTTGAGGGAGAAGGCGCGGAAGGAGAATGCGATTCACCGCCGGAAAAGCACCGATAAGCTGCTCTCATTACTGCAGCTTCAATTGCAGACTATGCAGCGGATTGTCACCCTTCAGGAGGAGAAGCACCGCACCCACCACCCCAATTATCATTTGCCCCAAATCCCTTCCCCTTCTGTGCCTCAGTACTCTCCAGGCCAGTATCATCAGCTATATGGTTATCACCATCCACAGCTGCCTCCAAGCCCTCTGTCTTCACCGAACAACCCCCAAACCCCGGACCATTATCCACTGCAGTCAACCCCTAATAACATGCCTTACTGCCCTCCGCAAATGGGGTTCAGGGGACATGGCCACTGTGAGGGCACTGGAGACTCAGAGACCCGGACATACTCCGATCTCTGACTGACCCCATGCCACCCCCATTGCACCTCCCCTGCCTTCCCCCTCACATGCATCACAATATTTTCTTTCAGCAACCGAAGTACCTGTTCAATAAATGAATTGTCTTCTTAATAAATGAGTTTCTTTATTAAGTGTACATACATTATTACAGGCTACAGAAAAGCAAATGCCTGTTCCTATTAAAAGAATGCTCCCTCCCTCCCTCTCTCCATCTGCACCTCACTTTAGAACTGGCTTTCAGCCTCAAAATGCTCCCTCAAAGCTTCCCTGATCCTAACAGCCTCGCGCTGGTCCCCTCCAAGAACCCTGCTCTCTGGCTGGGCGTATGTGGCCTCCAGGCGTTGAACGTCCGAGGACCATGCCTGAGTGAAGCCTTCGCCCTTCCGCTCACAAAGATTATGTAGGGCACAGCATGCGGAAATAACCGCGGAGATACTACCCTCGGCCAAGTCTAGCCTCCCATAAAGACAGCGCCAGCGTGCCTTGAGACGCCCAAAAGCACACTCCACAGTCATTCGACACCGGCTAAGCCTGTAGTTAAACCTTTCCTGACTGCTGTCCAGGCTCCCTGTGTAGGGTTTCATGAGCCAGGGCATTAAAGGGTAAGCAGGGTCACCAAGAATCACTATGGGCATTTCCACTTTCCCCACGGGGATCCTCTGGTCTGGGAAAAAAGTCCTGGCTTGCAGCTTCATGAACAGGCCGGTGCTGCGGAAGATGCGTGCGTCATGCACCTTTCCAGACCAGCCAGCGTTAATGTCAGTAAAACGCTCACGGTGATCCACAAGTGCCTGGAGAACCATAGAGAAGTACTCCTTTCGGTTAACGTACTCGTCTGCTAGGTGGGCAGGCGCCAGAATAGGTATATGGGTCCCATCTATTGCCCCTCCACAGTTAGGGAAACCCATTTCTTCAAAGCCAGCCACGATGTCATGCACGTTACCCAGAGTCACGATTTTTCATAGCAGGATGCGATTAATGGCCCTGCACACTTGTATCAGCACAATTCCAATGGTCAACTTTCCAACCCCAAACTGGTTGGCCACCGATTGGTAGCTGTCTGGTGTAGCCAGCTTCCAGATCACGATAGCCACCCGCTTCTCCACCGGGAGGGCAGCTCTCAGCCTGGTGTCCTTGTGCCGCAGGGCGGGGGCGAGTTGAGCACACAGTCCCATGAAAGTGGCTTTTCTCATTTGAAAGTTTTGCAGCCACTGCTTGTCGTCCCAGACTTGCATGACGATGCGATCCCACCACTCAGTGCTCGTTTCCCGTGCCCAGAAGCGGCGTTCAACGGCTGTGAGCGTGTCCGTTAATGAGACAAGAAGCTTCGTATCAAACGCATTCACCGCTTCGATCTCGTCTTCAGACTCGTCACTGTCATCCTGCATGTCAAGGATTAACTCCATTGCACACAGAGATGTGCTGGCGACAGTCGTGAGCATGTTCCTCAGCAGTTCTGGATTCATTGCAGCACACGACAATGGAAGACGGAGTGCGCCTTGCTGCAACTGTTGAAAGATGGCGCTGGAGGTGGAAGGAAACACAGGGATTGCTGGGATATGCCAAAAAGCATCATGGGTAGTTGAAACAGGACACAGAATGCCCCGCAAGTGACGCCCCCCCACCACAAGGCATTGCGCCAGATCGGGAAGAGGTGTACTGTGGGATACATGCCCTAATGCACTGCTCTTAATGCCGTATTAAGTGCCGCAAATGTGGCCATGCTATAACGCTGGAGCATCTCAGTGTGGACATACAATAGCGCTATTCATATTACTGTATAAGGGGACCGCTATAACCAATAGCGCTATAATCTTGTAAGTGTAACCATGCCCTGAGTCTGAGCAAACTTCCCTCCAGATAGTGTCAGCTGAAGCTGGCAGGTGCATTACTCTATCTATTTCCAGGATTTGTAGTGAGTACAACTTGCTCAGTCACAACAGTGCCAAGTACTTTACACGCAGGTTAATGTTTAAAAAATAAGACTCTCTTCTCACTGTGTGATTCCCTTTTAATGAAATATAGACTAGTTGCCAACTTGTTTTTATACTATAGCAAACTGCTCCCAGCATCTCTCTTTTGTTTAATTTCTTCTACACAAGGGGAAACATTATTATTATTTTTGTCTGGATCCTTTGTTCTACAGGTGCACACTCCTAAGCCCAGCTGGCTCCTGTGCCCTTTCAGAAAGATTTTTCACAGAAAATAAAGCTAGTTGTCAATACAGCATTTAACAAGATGGGTAGGGGCAGAAAGGCAACAACTGTAGTTCCCGCCTTGTTACTTCTCTAACATATATTCTGTTTGACGCTACAGGTGCACACTTTTGTGCCTGGCTGAGTCTCGTGCTTGTTAAGTAAAACTAGTCACGGAGAAAAAAAATATTTGCCAACTTAGCTTAATGAAAATCATATTCTTTCACATACATCATATATACCAGCCTTCCAATATACCATTGACAGGAGGCTGGCATGAAAGGGAAAACACAACCGGTGCACCAGCCAAAATGTTTTGCAGAGGTTAGCAATGGCAACAGCGTTGCTTTCTTTATTCCCCTTGCAAGCAGAGCTTCTGCTCTCAGCTGAGTTGGTGTAGCAGCTAGTCAACCTCTGACAATCAGTTCCCATTGTTCTCCTCTCAAGCTATGATTATATATATATTTAAAACTAAAACCAATTTATTATTTCTAGAAGCTGATAATCCTAGTGTATTGTGGCAATTTTTTTGAGGAAGCACTAGTTACATTGAGAGTACCATGACTAATCTCTCAAATGTACCCAAAGGTAACAATACACTAGAGACTCTCTCAAATCACACCCTCTCAGCCTTTCTAATTAGTTGATGACTTTGGATTAGCTATATGCTCCTAAAAAGAAATAATGTTTTTGATGTGCAACCATCTCACTTTAGCTCATTCCTATTTGTTTTTCACATGATCCTTTGCCTTTCCACCCTCCTTGGCATCACAGATTAGGATTTTAGCTTGCCCCTGACTATGATTCAATATGTTCAAGTGCATTCATTCATTCTTTATCCAATTTTGTTCTGGGGATTTCATAGCCAGGCAAATATGTAGCAACCTCTGCATTACTGATAGCTAGGAAATAAAGCTGCCTGCAGCTTAGATCCTGTTGATATTCTGATTACACTAGGAATCTCTTGGCTTCCATCTCCTGAATTCAACTGAAGCTTTGGTCACATGTAGTTTGTCAAAGCACGGTAAATAGAAACAATTCAAATTAAGAACACTGACTATTTGCATGCATATATGAGAATGAAGTAAAAGTTTTAACTTGTGCATCTCAATACCTGTGTTGCTCAAAAGGATGAGACTAGTGTAGTTAATTTTTATTTCACTTCTGAGTTAGGACAGAAAATCAATCAAGATGCCTATCAAAAGCTCCAGCCCCCTTTTACAGATATTAAAAACACAACTTGTGCAAACAGGACTAAAACCAGAGATCCCTGCAAATGTGCCAAATCATTAGGACTACTACTGGCCACATAGTACTTGAAGAAGCTAGTTCTTAGACCTGGATGTTTTGGCAATTAAACTTAACTTTGCAATCTCTCCCAGCCTGACCACTCTGTTATCACTCCAAATGTATAACAGCTTTTTGTGAAATTATGGCTACTTGTAACCTATATGACCTGCTTTTGCCAATCCCGTTTAATGCTGATTGCTATGTCTATGTCTGCACTTAAACTTTTAGCCATATTTTAATATATGTTAACAAGCACATACTAATGAACATGAACAGTGTGGACTCTACTATAAATGATACACAGTTTTTTTTTCTAGGGCATGAACACTTGTTGCTGGTTGTGATGTTCCCCAGGAGTACTCAGGGTTGTGAGACACTTCATCACTAACTGTCCTTGCATGAGAAATTGTTGTCTGTGCCAGCTATGCGTCAACTCCCTACCAGCCTGTGGCAACATAATCACTGCCTTCCAGGCCTTCACAGGCCTCGTTCTCTCACTACAGATTAGTGATAGACACATACCAACCTCTGAGCATTCTCTCGAGTGTCCAGCCCCTAATCTACTGAGCACTGAGCGAATTTACCAGACTGGCTGTTCCATAAGGAACACCACAGCTTATCATAGAAGATTAGGGTTGGAAGAGACTTCAAGAGGTCATCTAATCCAACCCCCTGCTCATAGCAGGATCAATCCCAACTAAATCATCCCAGACAGGCCTTTCTCAAGCCAGGTTTAAAAATTTCTAAAGATGGAGATTCCGCTACCTCCCTAAGGGAACCCATTCCAGTGTTTCATCCCCCCCTAGTGAAATAATATTTCCTAATATCCAACCTAGACCACCTCCGCTTCAACTTGAGACCATTGCTCCTTGTTCTGTCATTTGCTGCCACTGAGAACAGCCTAGCTCCATCCCCTTTGAAACTCCTCTTCAGGTACTTGATACTAAGCTTTTTCTTCTTTTCACATACATATCCAAGTGGTGTGTATTCAGCAGAGCTGTGTTCTATGTTCAAAGATCAGAGATTCAAGTGAGAGTGAGTACAAGTATTGGGAATAAAAGGTTTATTTCTTTCTCCTACTTTTCTCTTTGAAGTCTTCACAATCCTTCATTAACATTCAATTCAGAGTGGAGAGGGGAAGGCTCAGTGTTCATCACACAATAACCAATTTACATGTAAACAGGTATATAGATAAACATTTCTTGCCTGAAAGAAAACCTGTTTATACATCTTTCCTGGGGACCTGTCCCTGGACACTGACCTTAAGAATACCATTTTCAGTATATATACGTAACTCCTTACACAAAATCCATGCATCCATTTGACAATGATAGGTGACACTGGCTTTTATTAGCATCTTACAACTGCACCTCTAGTTTGGTGAACTAGAATGTAAATACCAGACTCTGGAGAGCCCAGTAACCCCTATTCACACCCTTATGTGACTCTTGCCACTTAGCACTGGGAGGTTCCTGGGGCAAAGTTGTGTTTAATGTTCATGTTCTAGTTCAGGTGGGGCCAAACTTTCTGGCCTGAGGTCCACACTGAGGTTGCAAAATTGTATGGAGGGCCAGGTAGGGAAAGCTGTGCCTCCCCAAACAGCCTGGCTCAGGAGCCTATCTTACCCCCACCCAATTCCTGCCTCTGACTGCCTCCCTCAGCATCCCCAACCCATCCAATCCCCATGGTCCTTGTCCCCAAAAACCACTCCAGAGACACTCCCCCACCCCAACCACCCGCTGGGGACCCTACCCCTATCTAAGCCCCCTCTGCTCCTCGTTCTCTGATTACTCCTCCTGAGACCCTCACCCTAATTGCCCCAACCCCTATCCACGCCTCCTACCCCTGACAGACCCCCAGGATTCCCACATCCTATCCAACTCCCCCATTCCCTGTCCCTGACTGCTCTGCCCAGAACCTCCACCCCATCCTACACCCCCTACGCCCTGTCCCCTGACTGCCCCCCAGGACTCCCTGCCCATTATTCAACCCCCCTGCGGCCCGAGCCCCCTTACCATGCTGCTCAGAGCAGCATGTCTGGAGACCATGAGGCATACTGGAGCTAGACGCTGCCCCACAAGAGCTCACAGCTCTGCCCCCTTACCATACCACTCAGAGCGGCAGGAGCCAGCCACGCTGCTGCAGCACTGACCAGGGGAGGCTGCGGGGGAGGGGGCTGGCCTCCCTGGCCAGGCGCTCAGGAGCCGGGTCAGATGAGACCCACGGGCCGTAGTTCGCCCATCGCTGTGCTAGTTGCATTTGTGTTGGGTAATATGTTGGGGCACAGCTAAAGATTTTTCTCAACTAGCATTTAAAGGGGTGTTAAAAGGGTTCAGACATGTTCAAAACTACAGCGTAGATGCGATAACCTTCAACTTCACCTATTAGCATATGTTAATGTCTTCATTGCCTTAGCTAACAGATTGTGACACTCTTGTATAGCTAACACCTTCTAAAAAAAAATGCAGCTTTATCTCCTAGTCAAGACAAACCCTGAAAATTCGATTGTAGACAAACCCAATGTGAGTGGAAGAAGACAGGACATAAACTTGATATTTTCTGAGCACATGGATCACTCCTTAAAGGAGACACCACTTTAAAAGTGGAACCACCAAACAGTTTCTAACACCAGGTTACTGACTATAATTGGAAATAGAGTTGGTGATACCTTTTATTTCCAATATTAAATGGACAAGAATGTGCTGGATGTGTGCTTTTATTCTGGGCCTCTGGGCTAAGCTTGTCTTTAGTGTAATTGCTGGCACTTATGTTCAACTACAGTTTGCTCTGAGCTCTGATAGCATAAAGAATGAAGCCTGGGTTTCTGAAATCCCCCTTGCTAAACAGAGTCTAAAAGGCATTTATATTCCTGACCCCTTTGCATACAAATTCACCACAATTTGACAACATAAGCCCCAAACATTGTTCACTTTTTAGATCCCTTCCACAAATTTTAATAGCATATTTTGATGGAAATTAAGACTTGCATTAAAAAAACACACTAGACCTCTAGAATTGCTCTTGATATGTTGAAATGACAGCTCCATGGATTAGAAAAATAAACATGAAGTTAATTTCTCTTTAAGTAATTATTTAGCAACGCTACATTGGCAAAACACTTCTGCAATTCAATGGGTTGAAATGCAAAAATGATAAAAAGATTTTTAGAACAAATCTAAGTAGACTGAAGCACAGTAATTGAGAAAGATGCTCAAATAAAAAAGCTACCATGATGTACTGTCTAATGTAAAATGTTCACTGCTGTATGAATTAGACAAGGTAATACAGCACATAAGGCTCAGATATGATGCTGTGGATTATTCTGCAGTATTAGTATACTTGTTTAGAATATTTGGGACTTGTTTCCTTTGCCAATTTCTTGAGCACATTTTTTTTATGAATCTGTCAGCCCAGACTTTCTAATCTTCTGAGATGTCAAGGTCTCATATTAGGCTTCCTATATTACTGGGCAGCCACAGTGCCAAACATCTTAGTTGCTAGAACTAGCTCATTTTTTAAAACTAAAACAAATGCTCATCAGCAAGAATAGGCAAACTTCAAGTTTGTGCCCAGTTACAAAATTATACAAGTCACTTTAGTGTTACATTCACCTTTACATCTGTCAGGGTTCCCTCCCCACTCTGAACTCTAGGGTACAGATGTGGGGACCCACATAAAAGACCCCCTAAACTTATTTCTACTAGCTTAGATTAAACCTTCCTCAAGGCACAGATTCCTTGTCCTTGAACAGTATGCTGCCACCACCAAGTGATTTAAATAAACATTCAGGGAGGGCCACTTGGAGCCCTAGCTCCCCCAAAATATCTCCCCAAACCCTACATCCCTTTCCTGGGAAGGCTTGAGAATAATATTCTATCCAATTGGCTACAAAGTGAGCACAGCCCCAACCCCTGGGTCTTTAGGGCACTGAAAAAATCAATCAGGTTCTTAAAAGAGGAATTTTATTTAAAGAAAAGATAAAATTATCATCTTTGTAAAATCAGGATGGAAGATATCTTTACAGGGTAACAAAACATTCAAAAACACAGAGGAACCCCCTCTAGCCTTAGTTTCAAAGTTACAAAAAAAAGGAATAAACCTCCCTCTAGCAAAGGGAATCAGGGTTAGAGGTTAGGATTAGAGATAGGGTGTGTAATTGATGATGAGGTGAGGTAAACATCAAGCATGGAGCAGTAGCACAGTGAGAACAGGAGTGGAGGCAGAAACAGAGCAGGAATTAGGACCAGGGCTGGGTGCAGGAGACAGGCGCAAGTGGGGTCCAGTGCAGCCACCACAGGACATCACTTGTTGCTCAAACATCCTGTGCCTCTTTCTGACTTAAATAGCATAGTTGAATGAATTGGTGGAGCTGGGTTATCCTCCAATCAAGGTTCTTGGTGGTGGTGCCTCAGCAGAGGCCATAGTCCTACTAGTTTCTCAGTCCATCATGTTTCAGCGGCGGGGGGGGCAAGATGCGGTGGCTGTCTAGGAGTACCGAGGTGTAGAATATCACAGGTTTGTTGTTTCAATAGATGTCGTTATACCAATCCCTCCTCCCCTCAACAAAGTATATATTGTTCACTAACCAAAATAACATTGTAGCCTGCAATGGCTGTTCACTGCAGTTTGGCATCTTTGATTACAGTTTGGTGAAGCTGATCATTTTACTTTATTCCTGATTCTCCCCATTCCACACACACCCACATCCACACCCACCCACCCTTTTGAGTATTTCAGTTCCCTCCGTATACCACACAGTCATTGTTTATCTTCAAGCCATGTAATCTTGTTTCATTGTTCAGTCTGTAGTTTACTTTATTTCCCATTTGCTTAACTGACCTGCACCTAAGCCATTTCTTTACTCTGGATATGTTTCTCCCCATACCTGCAAATCAAAGCTTGTCTATGAACGTTGGCTAGCAAAACAGATGCAGTTGCAATGAATAACTTGATTCTAGTGCCTTGGAATATGTTGGTTTGTGTGCACTTACTATGCATCTACTAGAGACCACATTAGGGCTGATGGCTTAGAGCTGATGCAGTGCTTCAATGCCACATGATTATCCATTGATCATGTAGTTTAGATGGGCATGCATATTATATTTCATTACTATAGGGACTTACTTCCACAAAAGGACTGAGGCTGAGTGCTGCACTGCCTACAGTTTAGTGCCTAAAGTGGAATCTTCATGCATTGCACAGGGAGAGTTAGGTTCTGACGAATGAGATTCACAGAAGTCAGGAAGCTGGACAGGGAGCCACCTAGGCTAGCCAATAAGAAATATGTAGGAAGGCAATGTGGCATAAGGCCTGCCCCACAGAGGGACATTTGTAGCAAAAATGGCAGTTAGTGCCTTTGTGGATCTTACCCTTAAAGTCTTCCACATCCCACTATTTACTACTGTTGTCTAGGGGTAAAGGCAGAAGCATAAGTAGCTAAAAGTGCAAAATAACATGGTCTTCATGATATAAACCGTAATATGAAGTAAAGGAATAAAGAAAGTCTAGGGTTCAGGTCATATGCACATCTCTCAGTAGGGCTTGTGTTTAAAATCCAACCTTGATTAGTAGTGAACAAGATTCATCACCAGCAGGAGCTGTTATGTGACTAATAATAATTAATAATGCAACTGTGTTCTCAGGTCCATTGTAGTTGACAAATGTCCAAATCACTACGACACCCCTTTCCCCCAACATGACAGATTGTCATGCATGACCAAGAGTGCATGGGTTGAGTGGGTGTGGGAAATTAGCCCTTAGAAGGCTGAGGCTTGCTGAGGCTAGCATCGGTGAATCTGATTTTAGTATAATGGATGACTTCAGTCTCTGGTGCTGTAACATTGGCCGCTTCCACCCATACAGAATTTTATTATTTTTAATTGCCAGGAAGATGCTTGAATAGCTCCTTTATATACATATAAAACTCTTTATTTTTTTCAGTTTAGCCAGCCACACCATAGAGGAGTATGGGACGCAATACCTTGGATTCCAGTTGATTCTAAAGATACTGTTCTCTCGAAAGAGTCCACAGCCCCCTTACTCCACAACAGCTAACTCCTGAATATTAAATTGTGGCAGCATTGGATATGCAATGGCATTTGCTGCTAATGTTAGCAGGGTAATGATTATTATGTTTAACATATCTCTTCTTTTTGGATCTCGCTGCCTCTAGTTTCCTTCTAGCCTTCTTTTTGTTCATACTTCAACTATTCTTGCTGGTTTTACGTTGATTGATGAGATGGCAATTTAGCGTGAAAACAGGCCAGATTTCACTAGTTTTATGCAGTTCCTGTATCTCAGGTGTCTTAAGTGGCAATGAAGCCTGTGATCCACAACTTATAGTTTAAACCCTTAAGTTACCTTCTTGCCTCTGTGATTTTTGGAACATTTTGCCCTTGCTATTATGTCACACTTCCCATGCTAGCTAGTCTAGTGGCTCATCATCATAATTGACCTAATTACGCCTCTTTTAAACTGCCCTTCTCTCTCTCAGCTTGGCGATTTTTCAATATCTTAGCTTTCTCCAGTCCTCCCTTGCAGTTTAAATATTAGAGAATACTGTTGCCTAAAAATGTAGTGTTTATCTTTTTAATTTTTCTGGTTCCAGCAAGGCAGGGTAGTGGTTATGGCAGAAGGCAGTGTCAGAAAACAGTCTGTTTCACATGACTTGTATGATGCTGGGAAAATGAGGCCCAGAAACATTAAATAACATGCCCAACTGTAAAGAGGGGCTATTTCCATCTTTGCCCTTATATAGTGCTTTTTAATCCAGGATCTCAAAAACATTGTCCGAAGTCTTTCCATCTGAATATGGGAACCTACTGGGACTTTAAGTGCAGGTAAGATGTATATCTCCCCACAAGCTACTGCAAGAAGTTCTCATTTTAAAATATTAAAAACAAATGCTTCTCTAAACCACTTCCCATTGCGATATTAAAAAAAAAACAGTTTATGTGGCGATAATTAAAGGGGTCTTTTAGTAACGTTTGATTGTATTTAATTGCTTTGTGATCTCCTTCAGCATTGCACATTGTCTTTTTTCCAGTCTGGAGACTCACAGCATAAGCATGATTAATAGTAGTACTTGAAATTTGTTTCTATACAGGTACAACTATATGGTCCTCTTCACTCAAAAAGGTTATCCCATTAGATTCTGAGGTATGTTTTAGGAGTAGTCTACACTACAACCTAAACTTCACAGACGAGTATTCAAGTATCTCCTTGATGTTTGACATAATTTCCATTCCAACAATGCCTGAATGCTCTTCCACTGCCAGGAATCCCCGTTGCTGAGCGCTGTGTCCTTGTTCATGCATGGTTCTACATTATACTTGGCTGTGGTAAGAAATGCAGTTGTGACCTGCAATATCCTTGAAAAGCCTTATCAGATTAAGTTTATGTCTTTGGAATCTGTTGGATTGAATACAAGGGTTATGTATTATTCTGGGCCAGGTTTGTAGGTAACCTCTCTGCGGGAAGATGTGATATGAACCCTGGAAGATGTTATGAACTTCAAAGGACTTCATTGATCAAAGACAAGAATGGACTTTGGGGACAAATGGGTTGTCTCTAGGGGGAGGTGAATGCAAATTTCCCACTTCCAGTTATGTAAAAACTCAGACTTTTAAAGGTATGCCCTGAGGAGAGGACCATTGTTTGCTGATTACCTATTCCCAGAGTCTTGAGATCAAAGGTCCAAAAGAAAGACTAACCTATTAATGAGGGTGGTAGTTCTGAGCTAAGACTGTTCTGAATTTATAATAATGGAAAACCCCCTTTCTTGGAATTCAAGGACTGACTCCTACTAGAGTCCTTGTTGTAGTTAGGGGGGATCTCTGGAAAACCTATTAGCATGTGTATAGGTTCTTTTATGTTTTTAATATATTTTCCTTGTAATGCTTTTACCTTAAGACTAAATGTCCTTCCTAGAAGGGGCTATTTAGTAGCTTGTAACTGCTGGCATTGACTGCTCTTCATAGCCTCTGGAGAGAAAGAAAAGTGCACATGCAGCCCTGTTGAGGTGGTTTGGCTTGCTGGAAACATAACAGCATAGTCACAGAGCTTTGCAGCCTTGAATAACCTTGATCAGGAAACACAGGTCTCTGTTCAAGAGAAGTGATGGCTGGGGAGCTGGTAGCTTAGTGTGGGTGTCTTTGTAGGACCATATGGGGAGAGGAATGAATCATAGATTGGAAGGGACCTCAAAAGAGCTTTCAGTCCAGTCCCTTGCATGCAATGCAAGACTAAGTATTATTCAGACCATGTATGACAGGTGTTTGTCTAACTGCTTTTTAAAATTTCCAGTGATGAAGATTTCACAAGCTCCAGAGGCAATTTATTCCAGTGCTTAACTACCCTGACAGGAAGATTTGCCTAATGGCCAACCTGAACTGCCCATGCTGCAATTTAAGCCCATTGTTTCTTGTCCTATCCTCACAGGTTAAATAGAACATTTTTTCTCTCTCACAACAAACTCATTTATGTACTTCCAAACTATTATCATGTCTCTCAGTCTTCTATTCCCCAGACTAAACAAACCCATTTTTTTCAATCTTTCCTCATAGATCATGTTTTCTAGAACTTTAATAGTTTTTGTTGCTCTTCTCTGAACTTTTTCCAGTTTGTCCACATCTTTCCTGAAATGTGGCACCCAAAACTGGACAGAATACTTCAGCTGAGGCCTAATCAGTGCAGAGCACAGCAGCAGAATTACTTCTTATGTCTTGCTTACAACACTCCTGCTAATACATCCAAGAATGATGTGTTTGCTTTTTTTGCAAGTGTTACACTGTTGACTCATTTTTAGCTCATGGTTCACTATAACCCCCAGATCCCTTTTTGCAGTATACCTTTACAGGCAGTCATTTCCCATTTTGTAGATGTGCAACTGATTTTTCCTTCCTACATGGAGTACTTTGCATTTTATTTCACTACTTTGTTTATGACAAGGTCATGCAAGATAATATCAAAAGCCTTATTAAACTAAAGATATACCACATCTACCACTTCCTCCATAACCAGAAGGCATGTTACCCTGTCAAAGAAAGCTATTGGGTTGGTCTGACACAATTTGTTCTTGACAAATCCATGCTGACTGTTACTTGTCAACTTCTTATCATCTTCTAGGTGTCTGCAAATTAATTGCTTAATTATTTGCTCCTTTATCTTTCGGGTACTGAAGTTAAGCTGACTAGTCTACAATTCCCCAGGTGCTTTTATTTCCCTTTTTAAAGATTTGTACTATATTTGCCCTTTTCCAGTCCTCTGGAATCTCACCTGTCTTCCATGACTTTTCAAAGATAACTGCTAATAGCTCAGATATCTCCTCAGTCAGCTACTTGAATGTTCTAGGATGTATTTCATCAGGCCCTGGTGACTTGAAAACATCTAGCTTGTCTAAGTAATTTTTAACTTGTTCTTTCCCTGTTTTAGCCTCTGATCATCTCTCATTTTCACTGGCATTAATTAAGGTAGATGAACAATTGCTATAAATTTTTTGGTGAAAACTGAAACAAAAACATCATTTAGCACTTGTGCAATTTCCACATATTCTTTTATTGCGTCCTGTCCTTCCCCCACATTGAGTAACGAGCCTACTCCATCCTTGGTCTTCCTCTTGCTTTTAATATTTTTGTAGAATGTTTTCTTGTTACCCTTTATTTGTCTAGCTAATTTAATCTCATTTTGTGCCTTGGCCTTTCTAATTTTGTCCTTACATACTTGTGTTATATTTATCCTATATCATTTGACCTCGTTTCTACTTCTTATAGGATTCTTTTTTGAGTTTCAGATCATTGAAGATCTCATTAAGCCAAAGGGGTCTCTTGCAATACTTTCTATCATTCCTGTGCAGTGGGATGACTTACTTTTATGCCCTTAATAATCTCTCTTTGAGAAACTCCCCACTATCTTGAACTATTTTTTTCCCTTGGACTTGCTTACCAAGGGATCTTACCTACCAACTCCCTGGGTTTGCTAAAGTCTGCCTTCTTGAACTCCATTTTCCTTATTGTGCTGCTTTCCCTCCTACTATTACTTATAGTCATGAACTCATATAATTTCATGATCAATTTCACCCAAGCTGCCATTCTCACCAGATCTTCCTATTTGACAAAATCAAATCTAGACCAGCCTCTGTCCTAGTGGCTTTCTCCACCTTCTGAAATAAAAAAAAATATATTGTCTCTAGAACATTTCAATAACTTATTGGATAATCTGTGCCCTGATGTGTTATTTTCCCAATAAATATCTGGGTAGTTGAAGTCCCCCATCACCACCAAGTCCTGTGCTTTGGATGATTTTGTTAGTTGTTTATGAAAAGCCTCATTCACCTCCTCTTCTTGGTTAGGTGGTCTGTAGGTCTCATTCACCTCCTCTTCTTGGTTAGATGGTCTATAGCCTCATTCACCTCCTCTCCTTGGTTAGGTTGTCTTTTACTCCTTTTATCCATCTCTGCTTCCAGTTTCCATCTCAATCTCTGTACAAGTGTATATTTTTTTGATACATAAGGCAACACCTTCTCCCTTTTTTCCCTGCCTGTCTTGCTTGAGCAAGCTGTAACCTTCTATATCAATATTTCAGTCATGTGTATTATCTCATTAAGTCTCTGTGATGCTAACTATATCATAGTTTCTTTATTGACTAGCATTTCTAGTTCTTCCTGCTTATTCCCCATACTTTTTGCATTAGTATACAGAAATCTAAGATACAGATTTGATTCCCCCTGCCATGTTCTATCTTCTCTCTACCTTTTGCCCAGAACTGTGACTTAACCCTGGGGAATCAAAGCATTCCATGGAGAGCTGTTCTGGGACTGATGCTTTCATTATACACTATACTGTAATTGCCAAACTGGTGGTAATCTTCTGCTACTTAGTGAGGTGTACATTTATACTGCCCTGCTTCATCTATTCCCCTTGTAACCTGCGAGGATTGACCCTGATGGAGGGCTTCTTTATTACTGGGAAGGGCTCTAAGGAACATTGAGGGATTGATACACTTCAATACATCAGAAACGTCTGTTAGCAAAGAAAGACTCTAGGCTGAATTTGAACCGACATGTTCAAAACTAGCATTTGGACGCTTGAGACTTTGTACTATGGAAAAGTCCACTCCTTGCAATCTGCCAAATGTGATGCTCACTCTTGTCTATATCATTGAGTCTGTGAAAGGGCGGAGGGTTCTTCTTTGTGTAGCTTTCATCATGGCTACTTGACATCTCTTGCCGTGTTCAGAACATGTTCTTGAAGCAGTGGCGAGGATGCATGCAAGCCATCCCTTTGGGAGCTGAGGGAAAGAATCATCTGTAGGCAGGGTAGTAGGGTAGCTATTGCAGTGGTTACAGCAGCTGGTATGTTGCCCATCTTCATACTGCACAAGCCTGCTCTCAGAATCCCTCTATGTGCTTAAACAGAAGTCTGCTTGTTCAAGGGATGTAAGACATCAAACCTCCTTTATGTTTCTGCAATATTTATTGAAAAAGGCCAGAATTTGACCCTTTATCAGGTAATGAGGGTTTGTGATATCCCAGATAGGGTACCGCACTGCCTTAGTATGCATCTTCTCTGATTTAATATACTGCTTGCTAGGTCCACTTGGTCTTTGAACTTCAGACTTCTGATCTAGAGTCAAAACAATCAATTCCTTCACTGAAAGTTTCTCTCTTGAGTTCCATTCAGACAGATCCCTTCAGGTTTTTAAGTTAAGAACTAGATAAGTTTCCAAGTATTGTATGGTAGCCAACTCCTGTTTTGGTATTAATTTATTGGCAATGTGACCATGGAAAATATTGAAGTGTAATATGTACAGTTTTGATGGGAAAATGGCAAATTTTGTGGTTGTTTGCCTGCTCCACTCTCTGCTACCATCTACTTTCACAACTTCCTATAAGAATATCTTCAAGTTAATAAGATGTTAGAGTCATTAAATACTGTAACTAGATATTAAAACATTTTGAAGTGGGAAACCAGACAGTAATGTCTCTTGCTCTTCAATTTGATTGTGGCTTCATCATTTTATACAAAAGCTGAGAGGATATTCTTCTTAGCTCAGTAACATTTTACGCTCAAATTGAGAAGTTATCCTTTAGGTCTTTTAAAAAAACAAACCTTTTTTTAATGAATTACAATGAAAAAGAAGTATGTCAGAGGAAGAATTGTGTGTGTGTAATATAATTAATAGTGACCCCAATCCTGTGAATTGTAATACTCAACTTTGCACACGAATAGCTCCATTGACTACAAGGGGACTACTATGCATCTGCATGAAGTTAAACATTTGTACACAAAATTAAACATTTGCCTGACTTTTATTTATAAATATCTTTACAGAGGAAGAATTTGCATGGGTGAGGAGGAGGGAGAGAATGTAGGAGAGTTTATTTTAATTTGTGAAATACTATTTAAAATCCGCATGTTCATAGAAGGGTAATCGTGAAACCTAAAGAATAAAACAATTCAGAAGCGCAACCTTTGGTTTTGTGATCTAGTTTATTAACAAGCATCTTAATTAACAAGACAACATGCTGTACAGAATCTGGAATAGAACTACCGTGGATTGACTGGACTTTAAATGCTGTTGGACTATGGCATATGATGTCCAACTGCATGATCTCTAAAGCGTGGTTAGGGCTGTTTCAATACACAGACATACACTGCTCACTTTCAGATCCTGTAGTGTGCTACAGAATGGGAAAATTTCCCAAAAATACAAACTCAAATATTTACAGAAGGTTTTCACTATCACTCTTAACTAGGGTAGACGTAAGTTATACACATTTTTCCTACATTTATCAAATAAAATCTTTGCCTTCAACTTTATTTTGCTTGCTTCTGTACAAACCAACCTCCTCCATTATTAATCTACCAGTGTGGACCTAATCTGAACACTACGGGGTAACCCATCAGCTAGAAAAAATTCCTTGTTACCCCGTTAGACATAGCTGGTGGTCACCATCAGGAGGGATGTAGAGTGGTACCGTTTTTCTATAACACAGTGTTTAAACATTATTGGGAATCCAATTAGAACAAATCATAAAATCACAAAAATGACCATAACTCATAGAAACATAATTTAATTTTGACCAAACTTGGCAGAAAGCCTCTGAATACAATTGATAACACCACTATAGACTCAACATATTGCTGTTTTGGAAGGTTTGGAAACTGTTTAGCCCACAGTGATATATTGTATGCATTTTTACTTTTTCACCTTTGGTTAAAGCAAAAGTCTATACTCAGACAGTCTGTATGAGCTAGTTTGTACTGTGTTATACATCAAAATATTTGTCTTTGTTTGTAGCATAGACTCATTTGAGAAAAGTTTTTCTGTGTGCTATTTTGCTGATGTTGTGTACATAAGACCCCTTTCCTCTGATTATAAAAAAATGTATTTTTGATATTATTTGCTTGGCTGGAGCCATAACTCTAAAGCATACATGATACAACTATAATGATCTTATTACTATCACCGAATCCAGTAACAATACATGTAAACTACTTATATGACAATCATTACTCTTAGTAGATGGGTTTGTGTGAATAATAAGATATAACCACATACTCTTATGTGACACCTACATATAACCATGAGATACTGCATGTTTAATACATCACCACTTCAAGTTATATATACTCACAAAAGTAGTCACAGTAATTTGCAGGCAGTTGAAACGTTTCAGCTAGAACTCAGAATCTGTGTCTGATGTGTTAAATACTCTGTTGCTGCATTCGCTGTGCCAGTTGCATGCACTGGAGCACATCAAATCTGCCCTGTGGCATTTGTACCTCCTTGTTGCACAGCTACACTGCATCAAAGTGCGGATGGCTTCTGGAGCAAGTGGTAGGCAGCACCATCATTTTAGGATACTCCATGCTATCTATAACCCATTTGTTGATGACAAGAGACACTTGAAGAAAGTGAACTGTTGCATGATTCCATATGTATGATTGATAATTTGCACATTGCTAGTGCTGCCTGAAGGAGGCTATTGTTGGTGGCAGGTTCTCACTTGGGGTGTTCTTCTTAGCAAACAACACGGAATGCACATTATGCAGAGATGATTGCTTCTTATCACAGTACAATAAAAATACCAGTGAGAATTAGGGTGCTGACTCTGAAAAAGCTGTTGTCACCTATCTTCAAATCTTGCTAGTGATACTGCTTGATTCAGCTACTCGCTGGTTCTTCATTAGGTCTCTGGTTACATCAGATCTGTCCATGTCATGAATTCAAAGCAGTGGTTCTAATTTATAAATCCATCAAAAGGCAGAGGCATCACTACCTCCTAGACTGTTGTGTCAGCTTTTGAAATGCAATCATGTCTCAGTGTTTTTGCTCTTTGCCCTCAAAACTGCTCATGCTATAGGTAATGAGAGCAGGCTTACAAGTCACAGCATGCAGGTAGGTTACTGAACCACCACAGATGATATTTCATGCTTGTTCTTGGGAAAGGAAGAAATCACTTTTCTTTTGCACAAGACTAGGGGGAAAATGAGCAGCATCCACATATGTGTGTCACTGGCCTTCCCCTGAGCTGACCAACACAGCTAAAAAAAAAATCTAAGCATTATTAGTTTTACTTTGGTGCTGCACAGTGGTACTGATGTGAGTAAGACATGGACACACCAGATACACAAAGGATGTGGTAGCATTTGTGTTTAACGGTAAACTATACAAGTGCCCTAAAGTTTATAGGCAGAGTCAGATTGGCTTGGGGAAGGCTTGGGTAACATTTGTGATGCAAAATTGGGGTTATAGTCAAGGGTCTCATGAGATACAGTTCCCTTCGCCTCCCACTAGAGGAGTTGTGTTTAATTTTAACGTGCTCTAAAATGCAAATGAGGAGACAGATTGGCATGAGACATGATGTGCCAGACAAAGACCCAAAATATTGTCTGGGATACAATTTTGGGGTCAGATGGTGACTGGAGCATCTCTTTTCCCCAATCTGTTTTTCCAATGGGACAAAATACTGCGGGAACTCCCGCAGAGTTTTAGTTGGTGATAGTGACAGCATTGACGCAGTGCTGAGCGAGGGCATGAACTCAGAACTTGTGTGCTCCATGCATGTCACGGGCACACCATGAGAACGAAAAACAGATCCATAAAGGGAATTAGGTACCTAAGGCCCATTTTTACGCACCACTGTGATCCACAAAACTGCTGCTCAGCTGCCACCCAATCCTCTAGGTACCTAAACTCACTTGGCACCTACATTTGTGCTCTAAAAGTTCTCTAGGCACCTATATTTCTATCTTAGGCATCTGGTGCTTAAACTGAGCTATCAGGGAAAATGCTCAATCTATGTCATGCCTAAGCCCCAGCATGATACTCTACCTGGGGCAAGATAGGCAAGGCAAGGCCTATCTTCCCTGTTGGACTTGGTCTAGTTGCTAGGCATGCTCCAAGGCCACCTAACACCACAGAAAGCAGCCAGGGTGGAGACAGCCTCCCTTATGAGGTTTGGCTCAAGGGTGTGGGTACTATCCCCAGTTTCCTCTGTCTGCAGGGCATTGAAGTAAGATCTGCCACCTTTCAGATGAGTGTGCTGAGAGGAGAAGTAGCTCTGCCTCATCTTTAGCCCAGGGGGTAGGACACTCACCTTGGACATGGTAGACTCTGATTGAGTTCCCTACTGTGATAGCTGAGAAGTCTTCTGCCATCTCTAGCGAATGCCCTAAACTAGGAGATATTCTGATGGATTGTTCTTCTTCTCTTACTGAAGTCATTCCACTTTAATTAACTATTAATTTGGCCACAGAAAACACAGAAGTCATTTTATAGTGGAATGGCTTGGGTACTTGCCATGGACATGGGAGTGGTCGTTCAATCCTTCAGTCTTGAGATGGGATTTGAATGACAATCTCCTTACCTTTCATATCAATGTCCCAGCAGCTGACTGATGTGGGGTTTCCTCTCACTCTTTCTGCTTGAAGCTGCTCCACTTTAATTAAACAGTAACTGGGCCAAAACACACTTGAGAAGCCCTCTATAGTTCAGTGGTTTGGGTATTGAGCCAGGAGAGTAGAGATCCTGCTTCAGTCCCTGGGCTGTGAGGTAGCCTGATGCAGGTTTTCCTCTTGAAGCTGTTCCACTTTAATGAAATGGTGATTGGGCCAAAGCAAGAACCTGATGTGAGAAGTCCTCAATAGGGCAGCAGTTAGGGTATGAACCTCTGATGCTGGACATAGTGATTCAGGTCCTCGCTGCCCAGACCGGGGAGGAAAAAGCATGCAAATAGGGAGACAGCATCTCATGCTTCACTTCTAAAATGAATTTTAATTGAGACACATGAATCTTTTATCCCCAATGGTTAGGATACTTACCTAGGCTGTGAGAGACTCCCAAGTCTTCAACCCTGTGCTGCGAAGGGATTGGGACAGGGCTCTCCCCGTTATCTGGGTAGTTGGAGATCCCTGTTCCAACTCCTTCTTGAACAGGCTTTTTAACCAGAACCCCCCTCCCTCAAGCAAGTACTTTAATCACCAGATAGGGAGTGAGTCTAACCCTTTTGCTGGCCCAGATAATACTTAACAAATGTGGAACAGCTTCACCATCCAAATTTGAGGGAGCCCCCACCTCTAGGCTGTACACCCCTTTCATCCAATGACTAGAGCATTCAGCAGATAGAGGGCATATCCATGTTCAAATCCCTTCTCCTCATCAGGCAGAGGGGAAAACTGAATCAGAGACATACTACTGAACTAATGGACACACAGGACACCTCTGCCTCCTTCCCCCTCTCCCTTCATCTGTTCTTGGGGTATTAGGTAGGACCCTCCCAACCTCCTAAGAACTGATTTAGATACCTAAAACACCTCACGCCAGTATCCATGTTCCTGGCTGCAGATTACAAGCAGAGACAGGCATCCAACTCCATGAAAAACAGGGCTTATCAACCCTCCTCCCTGAATTGCTTAGGAAGTTCGCTACCTAGCAGGCTGCCTTTTGTGGAGCCCATTCATTGACGAGAGACCCTAAGTGTCTAATTCAGCCTTTGGGAATCCCATTATTTTTCCGATTATTTTGTAGACATCTAAAAGTTAGCGATAGCATCGCAGGGCTGAGACAGGTTGTATTTGTTCCATACCACTGACAAACAGCACTGGGACTGTAAGAGAGCTGAGACTGGGCATACCACAGGCATACAAGTCTGAGATCAGAGGAGAGGGGTTGCTGAGAGTGGGCATGCTCAGATCATACCACAGACACATCACTAAGACCCAAAGAGCTGATAACGCACACGCTTTTTGAATGTCACAAGCACTGACATCAGGGTGGGGAATGCATAATAGACACCATCAGTGCAGGCCACAGCCTCACATCCAAGGCCAGGGTGGAGAATTGAGAATAAATACATTCAATGTATAGATTAAATCAATTTATTCTCAATAAATTCTATTTATTGAGAAAAAATAGATTCAATGTCTATAGCTACATTGAATGGATTCAATGTAGCTATAGACACGTGAAACTGAGGGTTGGGGTGTCCAGATGGCTGTGAAAGAGGCATTCTCAGCTGCCCTCTGCAGCCAACTCTTTTTTCTCACACCCTTCAAAGCTGAAGTAGAGTCACATCCACTGGCAGCATGAATGTTTGGCAGCATAAGACACATGGCCATTCCTAGTTCCATAACCACTCTGTGAATGGGGATGAATCTCTTCTTTTCCCCAACACCAGTTTTGAAATAGAATGAATCTATCCCAACAACAGCGCAAGAACTCAGGCACATAGGTGCAACATCTGAGTCCAAGCACCACTATAGCATCTTGTTTACTACACATATTTGCTTTGCATGAGCAACATCCAAGACATGCATGAATATCCTTTCTCATGATCTGCCTCAAGTTCTGGTATTGCATTCACTACTTTCTCTGCTCATGCAATGTCATGAAATCCATTAGCAAAGTGTACTTCATGACTAGGTGACAATCTGTGGTTACACTTCATGATCCAGTCACTGAAGAGAACATTTGCAGTGTTCGATTTATTCCTTGAATTTGCTATCATCGCCAAGCATTGCTTTGGAAATGGTGTTAACATGGTGGGGTTCCAAATTTCT
Organism: Dermatemys mawii; assembly: GCA_007922305.1. Lineage (NCBI taxonomy): Eukaryota > Metazoa > Chordata > Testudines > Dermatemydidae > Dermatemys > Dermatemys mawii. The sequence goes on from ML677377.1 coordinate 8,174,367, forward strand.
GCAATTTGGACATTTCCCCTGCAGGCTATTTCTGATTCAATTGATTCTTCATTTGCATAACTGCCACCAACACCACCAGTGTATTGACATTTGCACCCAAGGATACTGTTCAGCAGCTGGCCAGGAAGATCCTCAAAAGTTTTGTGCTTGGCAATATCAATGCACACCATCTGTAGAAACATCATGAGGTCAATAATAGTGAATGTTGGCTCATTGGATGCTGGTATCTGAACCACTGACAGCTTTTTCTCCAGCCAAGACAACATGTTGCTCTTTTGGGTCTTTCCTAAAGATCCATCCAAATTGGAGAGGGAAAGTCGGACAGGTGCCAGCTCATACTTCATCAAACACTGAATACCTGCATCTCTGGACTGGGCAATAATTGTCAGCTTGGTTAATCTCTGACAAGCCATAGTTATTACTTATGTTGTCTGCTTCTTCTTTTGTTTGATTGTTTTGTTGCGATTGATTTACAATTATGCTTTTTTACGGGCTCAAAGAGGTCTACCTCACCCCTTTTCAGCCTACTGGTTACAAACTGCTTCATTTGTTGTGTGCCATTCTCTCTCATCATGCACAAACTTTCTGCAGTTTCAGATGGGGACAGAGTAGGTGTTACACTGGTCACAAGTGGCTGTATGTTGTCTGGGTTTATTTCAGGTTCAATGCGAAAAGGATTTGGCATTCTTTAAGTCCCAACTTTTATAATATCTTGGACATAGTTTTGTCTGCAGCCATATGCTTTGTGGTACCATCTTTGTGGGGAATCTGCAGATGAAGGCTGCATTCCACACATCTGTTTTGTCACAGCTATCTTAAAATGTGATGTCAGATGATACTTGGTCAGAGCCTTTTTGTTTGTGCAAATATGCTGATGCTTTCCACAGTCCTTATTGAGAGATTATGGCATGACATAGTCATCAAACAAACCGCTGAAGGGTAGGGCAATCCAATATGCTACTCACTGCCTACCAACTTCATTGCACTGTGACCCCCTTCTGATAACAAAAAATATTACACAACCCCAGGAAGGGGGACCAGAATCTGAGCCTGCCTGAGCTCTGTTGCCCTGGGCAGGGAGTCAAAGCCCTTGTCCCACCACCACGATGGCTTCGGTCCCGGAGGGGAGGAGGCTGTAACCTGAGCCCTACTACTCAGGGCTAAAGCCCTCAGGCTTCAATAGTGGTCCTGGGCAGTGGGACTTGGGCTTCGGTCCCAGTCCCCAGTAAGTCTAACACCAGCCCTGGTGACCCCATTAAAACAGAGTCATGGACCACTTTGAGTCCCAACCAACAGTTTGAGAAATGCTGAACTAGGGCATGATACATATCTGGCTTCTCTTCCTCCAGTAGTCTGGTTTCTATTACATTTACACAATATTTATCATAATTCACCCAACCATACTGGAAGTCAAGTGTAATCATCAGTGCAAATGTCTCTAGCTCCATGGGTTGTTATCGTCTCTCTTATCTGTTATGTAATCATCAGTAGTTGGGAGAAATCTGTTACATTTTTGTTCTGAGAAAACTATGTCGCTGAATAGTTTTTTGTGTTGGGTAACCTAAGTGTCCATAAGCTGCTGAGGAGTGATTTGGTGCTGTTCAAGAAGTCTGCCAGAGCATTCTGTGCTTCCAATCTATTTTCTCTGTGTGCCTTTTTCACATTATCGAATGCTTCAATGCATGTTTGAGCTTGCTCCAATATTCATCTCTTCTCATCTGCTTGGGGGTTGTTGTTCATGGAATCACCAAGTGCAATCCAGTTCAAATAATTCATTTCCTCATTCATACATTTGTGGATTCTAACACTATTGTTATACACTTTCCCTCTAAAAGCATGGCTGTTGACTGAAGCATCACAGATACTGACGTCCACAATGATGTCACCAAAGCCACTTTCCTGTATCATATGGCCTATATCATGCATGAACTTCATTGCATGACATATACCTCCCATTTGAAGGTGGTCATTGTCAAATTTGTTTTGACTCCTCCATTAAATCAATTTATGCTTTGCAATAGATTACTTCATCAAACACAACGTAGGTCAGTCCAGAGAATGAAACATTTCCTGAAAATATTTCATCATGTTTTACTCATCAGTTGCTAGTGCTAGAATCACTAGTCAGTAGCCAATATTTGTAAAATAGCAGAGAGAAAAACTATTCTCAAATTAGACCATTCTACAAATAATGTCAAATATGTTGATGAATTACATGGTATAAACAAGCTCACACTTTGTGTTACTAAAGATTTTTGCTTTAACCAAAAGCAAAAAAGTATGGGGAAAATCCATGCACCATACCGCCTGCGGCTAAATATTTTTTAAACCAGTACTATTTTGATTACATAGTTGCATTATCAATTGTATTCAAGGACTTTATGCTAATTTTGGTCAAAATTGAATTATGTTTCCTTGAGTTATGGTCTTCTTTGTGATTTAATGATTTTTTCAGATTGGTTTCCTGATAACATTTAAACATTATGTGATATAGAACAACTGCACTGCTTCCTGTATTTACATCCATGCTGGTGATGACCACCAGATATGTGCCAAGGATAACAGCAATAACATTTTTCTAGCTGATGGTTTACTTTAACTCATTAATAAAGCCTCTTTTTAAATCTGACTGGCAAGACTATATTATTATGTAGCCTGGTAAATATTGGTTATTGATTGCAATGATTTAAAAAAGCTACAAAAACTGATTTCCTTTAAAGACTCCATTTCAAATATCTTTGTCACAGTAACTGCCATGCAATGTTGTTTACTTCCTTGCCCAGATCCCAAACATGTTTGTTCCCATTACAGGAATAATATTTTCTAGACAAACTATGCTAATTTGTAACACAAAATTGTTGTTGCCAAAAAGGCTGGGTGCAGAGAGTCGGGGGGGGGGGGAGGAGGTGTCTGAAGAAAAATGTATGATAAAATGACATTTCTTTCATGAAGGAAAATGAAATGCTGACTTTTTTGTAACAATAGGCAACAGAATGCAGAGTTAAGTAGATGCAAGACAGCTTGTGTCGATCTAACTCTGTGTCTACACTAAAATTTCACTCTTGCCACTGTAATTTTCCCGCTGTAGTGACTTAATAACTCCACCTCCATAAGAGGCTCAAAGTTAATTTGAAGCAATTAGGTTGATTCAATGTCAATGCAAACACTGTTGCTTTCTTTCAGACGCCATCTCATAGTAGGATGACCAAACAGCAAGTGTGAAAAATCAGGACATAGGGTAGAAGGTAACAGGAATTTATATAAGAAAAAGACCCAAAAATTGGGACTGTCCCGATAAAATCAGGACATCTGGTCACCTTATCCCACAGTGCCCCACCCTGTTAGTTCAATTGGTGCAAGGGTTCCTGGGGAGGAAGTGCACTGCTGACATAAGGAGTAAAGTGTATACACTAACAAGTGATGTAATTACTCCAGCAGCTGTTTGCTGACATAAATTAGGCCAACTTAATTTTGTAGTGTAGACATGTCCTAAGTCTGTGCATATTGTTAAAAAACAAAGTGAAACAACTCCTCTCTGAGATCTGTTTACAATGAAGAAAGGACCTTTCCACCCCCCTTTTTTTAGATTAAATGTTTACAAATGCACCAGTCATGTCTGTGTTAGATTTTTAAAAAATTACAGTTAAAACTGTGCAACACTCAGTTTGAAGAAGGCAAAGGTTTTCCTTTATTGTTACACTGTATGAAACAAATCTATTCATTTTACTACCATTGAACTTTATACCATATATAGGATTGTTTCTTTTCCACAAATTCACACAAATAAAGTAAAATAAGTTAAATGGCTAAATAAGATTACACAAAAAATATACAGTCCATATCTGGATAAATTGTTTATATGTAAGATGTGTAAAGAGTCTACAGTGATGTTAGTCCTCTGGGTACTGACACAGGGCATTGCCTCTTGTTTTTTGTTGCTTCAAGCAAAATGTTGCTTCAAGCAAAAAAATATTTTTTATATATGTATATAATTTTTTTTATTATTCTGTTGTTGTTGCTTGTTACAAGCACATCATAACATCATAACTGATTTTTGCAGACTTATATTTCATTTCCTATGGCATATTTATCGATGCTGAAAAATGTTTTACTTCTCTCATGACTCCTTTACATTCATATACTGGAATTTCTTAAGCAATATACCATAAAACTTTTACAGGAAATCACAGTCATCCTACATTTAGCCAAAGCTGTTCCAGGTAGACATCTTTTTCTTCTAACAGAAAATAGGTAATTTTAAAATTAACATATAATTCTAGTCTGATTAATGCAAATTCACAACTAGGCAGCAACAACCTATAGTTTATCAAGTTAAATTTCACTCTTTCTCTCAGAATTACAACAAAATCTAAGTGTAATTCTTTGTAAGTAGTAGCACTTAATTTGAATTTCACACTTAAAATGTTCAACAAAGTCTGAAATAAATTTAGAGGAACAGCCAAGAGAACCATCCAAACTGAATTCAGACCATCCACAGAGGACCACCAATGAAGAAACAACTTACAGATTTAAGGATAGATGTTGAAAATGGATCCTTCCGGAGCCCCCTTTCTTCAGGGGAGTTCTGTGTTGGACAGGATGCCGCTGGTTACAGGATCTCATCTTGCACTGCTCTGTGTGAGTAGACTCCTATATGATACAGCGCCCCACTAAAGCCAGGGGGACTCTATGCAGGACTGTTGCTTGAGGAATAATAGTAAGACTTTTAAAAGCATCTTAACAGAGTGCACTTCATTGAAGGCACTGGAGAAATTTTTCATTGTAAGTTTTTTCTTTAACTTCTTAGTTTGGTGAAAAATGAGACTCTAAATCAAAATAGTTCTTTCACCGCATGATTGCATATAGAAAACCTTTAGGTCTCTGAAAATTTACCCTTGAAGTTCTCTGGGGAAGGATCAAGTCAGTTTCCTAAATATTAGCATATTTTAGAAAGCAGAGTTGTGTAGAGCAGTGTTTCTCAATCTTTGTGAAACCAGGGATAAGCTTGCTGCCTTCCTAAACTGTGTCAGGAAGATCTCAGGGACTGGTGCCAGTCCACAGTAACACTGGTATAGAGAGTTCAGGTATCCAATCAAAACACCTCATACTGAAAGGGTGCGATTTTTTGTGTGGGGAGGATGAAGTATGGATAAAATCAACATGAACAGTGATAAAGATAAACTAAAAGGATTACTCAAAGCTGAAAGTCATTTTGATTCTGGAAAAATTCTGCCAATCCATTTCCAACTTACATCCAGTAATTTTAATGGTGAAGTGCTGTGCCAGAAAACATTCTCTTGCCATTTCCAGCCTGACTAGAAATCTTACAGGAAGAATTATTTATGAGAGTTTTCCAGCACAAATTTTCCAATAAAGAAATATAGAAGCCTTTATATAGCTTAAGTCTGGATTAATTTGTCAAATTCTTACTTATGCCTGAACTAGAAGTGAGTAGCTATTGTGTGTCAATATCCAGAGGATTAACATTTTTTCCAGGATTTACATGCAGCTGGAAGCCAGTGTGCCACATCTTTCTTAAAGATTATTGAGAAATACATATAAAAAGGAAAAATACACCATTAGATATTCTGAGGTTTCATTAATTAAACCCTATCAATAGGTTAAAAGAGAAGCTTCTTTTATTTTGCACATTAAAACTAAATGTGATTTGACTAGATTTACAGTGGGGACAACAATATATAAAGCTACTTATACCTGCTGGGCACATAAGAGAAGCTCCTTTAGCGTTCATCCGAACCCTGAACACCTGGAATTTCTATAAATTTTACAAGCAGCTTATATTACAGCATTTTTACACACATTTTTGTTTATAAATTACAGATTTAAAGTTACATTAAGAAGCCTACACAGAATTCCATCCACAGGAAGTAGTAACACATTCCCTTCCCCCTCCCCCCATCAAACTTAGATTGTCTCTTGATTTAAAGAAGCATTTTAACTGATTTTGTTATGAAGAAAAATTGTTTGATAGTGGAATGTTTGTATTGTTCCTGACATAATGGATGGATGGAAACAAAATACCAGGAGAAAAATACCATAATTATTTCATCTAAGAAAGACATCTTCTTTGTGTCCAATATAGGATTTACTAGCTTTCTTTTATGCTATGTAAAGAGTATCTCATCCAGTGCAAGGTTCAGTCAAGACTGCCTAATCTTTCCAGTACATCACCTTGAGCTCCTGTAGAATAGCATAATTGGGGTATATTTATAATTACATCCATCCAACATTCACCTCCTGGCTTCCTCTTTCTTTGCAGAGTAATGTCAGTAATTTTCTTCAGTAAACTAAGCTAGAATGACAAGAGTGCCTTAGTCTAATAGGTTTAGTGTGCACTATCTAAGGTAATATTTAATTCTTTACTGAAAACCTGCAGTGACTGACTATAGAGCTGTAAAATTAACGTTTAAATCACCATAATATTCTCTAGACAACAGTAGTTTACAGCCACGGTACTGCATCAGCTGTAAAATCTTCCCAGTTTCCTTCTGTGTTTATGTAAACCCCAATTCACAAAGACATTAACCAATATGAAATTTGCAAGGTAAAGACATGATTAGTGATGGACTCATCACTGAAAACTGGCAGGTGGAATATGGGTTGTGACATAGCTTGCATTATTTTAGAAAAACAAATCTTGGAAAGCAAGAAACTCTTTGTAAAATTGCAGTCCACTCATCAATATAGAGGTATCTATTTAGAAACAGGACATTAAGGTCAAATAAAATATTCAGTTTCATGCTTCATTTAAGCTATTTTTTTCCAGTACAGGTACAACCTTAAAATGAAAAGCGAGAGGGATCAGGAAGAGTTTTAACACTTCTCTTCCCTATCATGAAAAACATAAAATATTGTAAAAGTGCCTTAATCCAAAGAATTAAATCACTAATTCAATCACTGATTTCAAGTAATAGATTGACAAACTGCCCACTTGAGCTCTGTTTGCTATTGACTGATGAACATGTGCCTGACAAATGTGTTAAATATAATGTACATATAAAATAAAAAAGAGAACTTGAGAATCTTCTATATGACTATTATATAAATTATGATAGTGCCCAAAGTGTGTTAAGAAATTACCAGACAAAGGAAGACGGTCCGTGCCCTAACAAGTTATTATTTGTGCTATGATGACCCATTTGAGGAAATAAAATGAACAGGGTTTTATTTGTTGTGCATACTTTTGACCAACAATTATGATAAATTTCCTTTAACTCAGTACTAAGGATTCAGCTCTTCAAATTCAATTCAGAATTCTATTTACATAAATATTCACAAGCCTAATAGGTTTGTATATGCAGTAAAGTTAACTGTTAGGCTGTGACTATATACACTTACACTTTAAAGCCTGAAATAGCTGATTTTGACAGACATGCTTTCATAGCTGGTGCTCGTGTAGAAAGGTGCTACTCCCAGACACTGGTGCCTGTTGCGATGGAGTGAAGTTTGCCAGGGGAATCACCTTGACTGGATCTTCACTGGTACAATGTCTTTCACAGGTGTTGTAGAACTGGGGCCGTGGACTACCTTGGCTTTTGTCAGTATCATCCTTCGGCATGGGCCTTCCAAGCGCATGTCTTCCCTCCGGTCTGGTTCCTCTACCCCATCCTTGCTGGAAGCCAAATGATGGCAAAGGAGGGTTGGATTGTTGGAACTGTGTCAAAGAAGGTGGCATCCAGCAGTTGTCGGAATGGCCTAGGATAAGACATTCTTGTGTGCAGGTTTCAGAAGCTTCAGCAAGGGCTTTTTGGAGATTTACTTCAATAGCTAGGGAGGGGGGAAAATGACAAGAGATTATCTAGAGTTCAAAAGATTCTGCTGAGAACACATTCAGGCCTACTGAAGTGGTCCCCAGGCCTGCAAATATTTATACATGGTTGCAAGGGAACTAAGCATATGCAAAGGACCATAGTGCTCATTAGCAAGTATTTGAAGAAACATTATTATTTACTGCAGAGACTATACCACATCTTCTAGCCATATAATTAAAGTTTTCACAATTCTACTATTTTCCATCCATGGGCACAAAATGATCACCTGCATTATAAATCAGCCTGCAAAGATTATAATAAATGAACCCCCTATTCACTAGAAAGTTTACACAGAATTGGCTTGTACAGAATTTACCATTTGTTAAATACGACCTTTTTGAATATGCTCCTTGAACATTTGACCCTTTTAAGAAAGGGCAAAGTAAAATGAATCTGGGCACATAGTCTATTGGATTCAAAGATGTGCTTGAGAGTTTTAAGAATGAAAGACACTGTAACAGCTATCATAAAGGGAATTGATTTCTTCCTGCCTTTTACATTTGAAACCTTGACGAACCAGAGGGTAACAGCAGGAGAAACTGTAGCCCTCTTTAAAGTATGAGGTGTTGAATCACGGTAACTTGTGTAAATGTAGCTGGTTTCATGCACTTGAAAAAAGGATTATAGACATTAATTTCTTCAAAGATATGTTACTAAAACTGCATGACAAGTTTTTACAGTATATAAATTGTACCATACTGTATCTGAAATAATGTTGTTACATTGAAAGGCTGTTAACTTTGCTATATAATGAAACTTTTAATGATACAGTAAGTTGGATCTACCCATGAATTATCTGCAAGTACTTTCAGAACGTATGAGTAATCATCCCAAAACAGCTAAAGGGCTTTTACAGAAAGATACATTATGTTGGCTGCATAACACTAAATAAGCAGGCCCTGCCAAAAAAAGGATACATTTGTTTAACTTTTAAAAGTGTCTGAGCCTTTAGCACAGGGGTGGGCAAACTTTTTGGCCTGAGGGCCACATCAAGGTTAAAAATTGTGTGGAGGACCAGGTAGAGAAGGCTGTGCCTTCCCAAACAGCCTGGCCCCACCCTCCTAGATCCCACCCCCTAACTAAGTCCCCCTGCTCTTTGTCCCCTGACTTCCCCCTCACGAGACCCCCCACTCTAACCACCCTCCCTGGGACCGACCCCCATCTAAGCCCCCCCACTCTTTGTCCCATGACTACCACACTCCAAAGACCCCCACCTCCTATATAAGCCTCCTGCTCCTTGTCCCCTGACTGTCCTGACCCCATCCACACCCCCACCCCTTGACAGGCCTCCTAGGACTCCCCTGTTCCCCATCCCCTAAACATCCCCCGAGACCTGTGCCCATTATCCAACCCCCTGGACCCGGCCCCCTTACCACGACGCCAGATAGGCTGCTGTGACTGATTGGCCAGAGCATGCAGCCCTGCTCCCCAGAGTGCTGCTCGCGCAGCGCGCTGAGGCTGCGGGAGAGAGGGACAGCGGGGGAGGGGCTGGAGCAATCTCCCCAGCAGGAGCTCAGGGGCTGGTTAGGAGGAGCCTGCGGGTCGGATCCAGCCAGCAGGTCATCGTTTGCCCACCCCTGCTTTAGCAGAAGAACTTTTAGAACTGGATTCTGCCATATTACATATTTTTTAAAAATTATGCAATAATTAACCTGTAAAAGTAAAGCAATGCAAAGTTCTGAGTGAGAGATAGTTTGGGGTTTGTTTAGGTTTATATCAGACACTGTATTGCTGATTTTGGATATTTTTAGAAAATCTGAATATGGCTAAAATGTATAAAATCTACCTTTATGCAAGGGCTGTACATCTATACTTAGAGATGTACTGTAATATGTATATACTGTTTGACATCCAGAATATAATTATTTTTTGTCAGTCTACTACTGCTAAGTAGGAAGCTGCCTACTATAAAGTATCGTGGCTTATATTATGAAAATACCAAACTGTGGATTTCTCCTTTCTGAAAAAGTGTGTGTCTGGTAATGAAATATCTGGTTGTTCAAAACAGCAAGTTTGTTGTGATAAACTAGGCAGTTCAACATCTCTCTTGTCAATTTGTCTCAATATTTTTTTGAATTTAATCCTGACAATGATTTGGCATTCCTGAAATGCCCATCCAGTGATGCTGGGTAAAGGGCCAGATGCATAGTACTAGGCATGAATGTACGATTCACTGAAATGTTAAAGGCCCCTCCCCCCGAAAAAGTTATTACAGATGGACTTTTCCAGTCTTTCCAGCATCTAACAGTAATGTTTACTAGACACACCTGCTAAGATACATGCAGTCAAGTCTGCTTTAATTTCTTAGGATTGTGTGAATCATTTACACTTGTGTGAATCTGGAGTAAGTCCATTGACACACATATGTCATTGACTTCAATGAGTTGCTCTAGTTTCATACCAATGTGAATACAAGTAGAATTTGACCATTTTCAAGCATTAGTGAAACCTTTGACATTTCCAGCATTTATGCTTATTCCCTCATTTTAAATTAAAATGGACACGTGTCCATGTACCCATGAATACTTACTTAAAGAAATCAAATTGTTTTAAGATTTTTGGCTGTATTCAAAAATGATATAGTCCTTAAACTGTACTAATGTCTCAACATCTGAAAGGGAATTAGCATAAAAGTAAATGACAGACAGCAATGATTTCCAGTGAAGACAGGAGCTGAGGCAATGGTGGAATATAGGCCAATTTCAGAAATGTCCTCTAAAACCATTAGAGGGATGTTTTGCCAGTTTAATACTGGGTTCTGAACACACTTTAAATGTTTGCAGAGAGACATTCTCTTAACTAACAAATAAATTTCTCTGATTTTCATGTTGGGCACAAATTTAACGAAAGAATCCTGACAAAATTTAAGAATAAATCATAAATACTATACGGTTATTTCTTAGAGTGCAAACTGTGCAGCTCTGATCTCGTTTGCAGGAGTGAGCCCCTAGATCAGTGGTGGGCAACCCGTGGCCCATGGGTCGCATGTGGCCCATCAGGGTAATCCACTGGCATGCTGCAAAACAGGTTTTTTTACGTTGACTGTCTGCAGCTCATAGTGGGCATGGTTTGCCATTCCTGGCCAATGGGAGCTGCAGGAAGCAGCGAGGGCCACAGGGAGCTGTGGGTGGCCAATATCTCTCAGGCCACCAGCAGAGTACCCTGACCCGCCATATGTGGCCCATGGGTCACAGGTTGCCCATCGCTGCCCTAGATGGTAAACTCTACACTGCACACCAAGCCTTGGTCTGTGGGACCCAAGGATGAGGACTCAGTGTGTCCAAGACTGTGCTTCAGTAGGGTGACCAGATGTCCTATTTTTAAAGGGACAGTCCCGTATTTAAGCCCTCCTGCAGGTGTCCTGATTTTCTTAAAAAAGGGCAGATTATCCCATATTTTCTGTCTCCTCACATCAGTACTGGCGGGTCCTGCTGTTGGCCGTATTCCTGCTCGCCAGCTGCCCAGCGTGGGTGTGTAAGATTGGTGGTGGGATGAAGATGCGAAGCGTGGGGACAGCTGCACTCCCTGCTGCTCTATCAAAGCAGTCCCCACTGCATGCTAGCTCTTGGTCAGCTCTTCCCTTTTCTGGCTGGACCAGCATCTCAAGAAAGCCCAAGACCTGCTGGCCAGGAGGAGCTGAGCCTTGCATGTGCCAAAGCCCCACACAGTGCTCCACCCCTCATAGCCATCCTGGGTCTCATAGCATTAACATCCACAATGCACTACACAGACTTCCTGACTTGGATCTGAGGTTTGAGCTGTGCCCACACTGCAAAATGGCAGGGCTTGGATGTGAGTCACAGCTGGGCTTAGGTTCTAACCTTATCCCCAGACCAGGTTCCTAAGACCTGGGTCCTTACTGCTTGTTAACCCAAGTCAGACTGAATTGTGTATGGAAAGAAGAGGGTGGGAGTTGGGCTCAAAGCTGAGTAGAACCCAGGCTTAGTTTGCAGTATAAACTTACCCTCAGTGGCCAGGACCTTACCTGTCTTTATGTTTGCGTTAAGCTAACACAGTGGGCCTTTGAGTGTGATAGTGCCTGGAGACCCTAATCACTATAACATATGTATAGTGTACAAGTTTCACAAATTATATTGAGAGATAACACTGTCTCAGCTAACCATCTTTTCTGGTGAGTTGAGAGAGCAGAAGAGGAAATAAAATACATTTAGTAAACTTAAGCAAATCCACAAAATTTTCTCTGTAGGATGTCTGACAAGAGTAAATGTCCCTAACAGTGCAGTCAACTCTTTGTTAAATAAATGTATACCATGCTCATATTAAAAACCCCAAATTGCTTATAAGGATCCTTAGCTAATTGTCTTGCTTACAAAGAACCAAATATCTGAAAGATAAAAGATAAAATAATTTTTAAATCTAAATTGGCTGTGTATAGGAAGTACCATCAGTGTAGCTCTGAGACAGACATTCTCAGAAGAGTGGGTATGTTGCAGGAAGTCAAAATAATTCAGGATGTCACAATGAATAGATTGTGAGACAGGCAATTTCCCCAATATCTACATGTAAAGGGATCTTGGAAAACTGCAACAACTGATCTTCAGCAATAAAATGTGCTAGCAAGCATAATTGAGATGCAAAACAGTCTGTGTTTGGTAAGGAGCAAAAGAAAAAGAAAGAAAGAAAAACAACAGCAGTATGAAATATTCTGTTTTTAGCCCAATGAAATAAGAACCATTGTTGGAACATAATTCATCAGCTCTTGGCTGATCCTAAAATGAAATATAGTGAGTATTCTGCATGAATATTTACTAGGCACCATCTTTTTTGTACCTGCTTTTTCCAAGCAGTGTTATGTATCTTTCTTTCTGTGACTAATTCATTCTCCTTTTCCTTCTATTTTGTCATTCTCTTTTCTTTGCCATTTGGGGCCTCCCTGAACAGCAATTTGGCACTAGTGCTTCACTGATGTCTAAACTAGAATTTAGTCATACAGTATTATTATATTTTTTAAGATTCCCTATTAACAGGAAAGAGAAGGTGAAATATTATATTAAGAGTACCAGGTGGAAGCATAAACACTGCAACTGATTTTTGGGTATTCTGATTGTGGATCATTGATACTGATTTAAAACAGAAAAAGATCATTGTCATTGTGCAGTTATGTTCCCACTCACCCTAAGATTTAGGTCTCTGATCTCAGAAGGGGGTTGCTGGTTGAACTGAAAGGAATAAAGAGGCCGCAGCGCTAAGGTAAGTATGAAGTTCAACGTTTAAGAGGCTGGTTACCAGAGGCAGTATGACTGACCATGTGCTTTTTGGATTCACTCCCTTAAGTTCCCTCCAGTGGTTGTGGTATTCAATTGTGATACCACGGTTGTGGTATCCGTGTGCGTGTATATACCTGAGACACATAAAGCTGGGCAAAAAAAATTGTCAATTTTTTTTTTTCCAGAACTGCCAGTGAACTAAAAAGCCATTATTCACAAAGCTCGACTGGTAAGCAGCTCTGACAAGTCACTATTGGATTAAGGATGAGATGGAATTTTCTTGAACCCCTCTGTTGGCTGATAGGTGAGGGGTTAAAACACAGGTTCTCATTCTGTCCCTTGTCTCATGAGTATTTTTGTGAGAAATCACCAATCTCACTGGCATCTGGTCCTGCCTCCACCAGGTGAACTGAAGAAGGCTTTTGATTCTTCCTGCCTTGTAGCTTTTGAAGAACCATGTTTTCAGTAGCAACATGTTGCTTTCTACTTGCTACTGCAATGCAGAATCTCTAGGGAGTTCCCGCTCATATGCCAGAAGGGGTAGAGCTATTTTCCTTGAAACCAGGAAGAGGAGGATATATTCTCAATATTCCCATATAATAATAAACAATATTGGAAAAAGTAGACCCAGATTGGGTTCTGATATATCCGTCCTTACAGACCCTCACATTAGAGCACTCATGTACCCTCACCAACTCTTGCATCTTTCCCATTTACAGTGTGAGTTGCGCTTTAAAAAAAGAGAGCATTTTCAGTTCACAGAATAGATTGTACTCATTCACAAAAATACACTTACAATTTTTATTTGAATTTTAGATTGTTTTTGGCAACTAACCGGGGGATCATGTTTATTTAATTTCTCTGCCCTAGAATGAAGAATGCTTTTAAAGGACTACTCTGCCAGGTGAATTTCTGTCTTCTCAGAGTAGTCTAGTCTAACTAGAAGCACAATAGCTAAAAAGCTTCCTTCATTGTTCCAAAGCCTTTATCATTTGTAGGGCAAAGCAGTTTTCAATAAAGATATGTAAAAGCCAAGTTTCAAACTCCAGTATTTCCAGTAGCTAGCCTTCAGTCAAAAACTAATAATTTAACTGTATTTGCTTTTTTAAATATATACCGAGAGGCTTTTTACCAAAGAAAGAGCAGGATGGTACATACAATAAGTGTAAATGTTGATTGATTACTTTTCCCCCAAACATTAATTGCTCAGGTTGGAACAAAGAAACATACAAAGGTGATCTTTTCCTCTCAATACATAAATGTATTCATAATACATAAATATACATCTATACAATATATTAATATTAATTATATTATAATAATATAATATATATATTTATTGTATATATTTATATTGTATATATTTATTGTATAAATGTATTCAGTACATAAATACCCAAAATTGACACAAGCAGGCATAGACACATGAAATCTGTATGTGTGCAACAAAACTGTATATTTCAGTGCCGCTATTTCCAATCAACCTTCTCTACATTCCACTATGCAGAACACTTTTCTGAGAGCATTTTAAAAAGCAAGGGTTGTTAGCTGCTAATTCTCATCAGGTTTGGCTTTGATCTATTCTGTTTCTCACTGTTGAGGCTTGCACATGGTTTATGAAGGACTGTCAGTACTGTGACACCTGATACTGAGAAAGATGATCTTATGGGTAAGAATCAGTCAAGACACCTGGTTCTTGTTACCATTGTGCCATAGACTTTCTATGTGCCCTTGAGCAAGTTACATGGGGTCAGATTTTTTAATGTGCTCAGCTTCTATATTTGATGACTGAGTTTTCAAAAAAAGCTGCGCATACAATGTGCGAAATTCTTCTGAAAATCTGAAAATACGTCAGTTTCCCCATCTGTATAACATGGGCAGGAATGCTTATCTATCTCACAGGCATGTGAGGCTTTATTCATTTATGTTTGCAGAGCATGTGGAAATCCTTAGATAGAAACGTATAGACACACCTAATCTATCTTTAAATGTACTGTATCAGTGCTAGCTTTGTGTCTGCTTTGGTGCATATAGATAACTGTCTTTAAAAAGGAAAATTAGGAAACAAATTAAACACATAGCTTAAAATATTTAGGCAGTCTAAGTTATCTATTTTAAGTCTTAACAAAAAGCCAGTCCTGAATATGACACATTCTGGATGTGAACCATCCAAGATTACATTTAGCACACTCTTGTTTCATTACAAAGCAAGCAACAATTAGCACATAATTAAGCAAATTGCCCATAATTATGCCATCGCTGAGCTATTTTTCATATTTTCACAACACAGCCCATACATGAATATATAGCTTGTAGTGCCAACGCTATTCTGTCAGCAGCAAGAAGTGCCTCTCATTTACTGAAGCATTTCTTATTAAAAAAGCTCCTGTAGCACTTTTAGTGCTCTCTGCTCAGCAGGAACTCACCAGAGTGATGCTGATGAGAACCTTAAACTGCTCATGTTGGCCAACAGGTAATAAGAAATGGATCGCTCTTCTTTTGTGCAAGACTCAATCTAAGATGGAATGCAGCCCTAATAGAGGGAAATTATGGTCCAGAATTACCCTGGTGACCAAAACTAGCCACTTGGGTAACATATTTTAGCAGCCTTAGCTATGTAAGAGACCAGAAGTGACATTAAAAATTGTGGGGGAGGGAAAGAAAGTTGAAATGGTCTGTTAGTATAAGCTGGGTTGCTTTAATGAGGTCAGCAGCAAGACACTTTAATGTAGAAATCCTAAATGATTGCTGTTATAATGTACTCTACCTTTTTGCTTTAATAATAAAATACCTTTGAGAGCAGATTGCTATGAATATTTAAGTTTCAATAAATTGAATAAAGGGTTTCAAAGCCTGGAATAATCACTCTCTTATTTTTCTTCAAAGACTCACTAAAGCATACCCTAGCACTAGACAGCTTTCTTTAATTCTTCAGTCTGATATCCACTGGGCCAAGAAAGAAATCATACATTAACAATGGGAGACCCTTCATCTGCTCTGTTTGGGTTCATTCTGCACGTACATTGAAGATTTTAGATACTATAAAAGAGCTATAAGAACTTTCGGAGCCTGCGGCCTTAGGCTGGAGATTTTGCAAGAACAGATTTTGCAAGAACCTCTGATTTCAGTCCAGCAGGAACAGTGGAAAAATGAATTGTTTCCTGACATTGTAAGTCCTGACCAGAAACTGAAAAATCCTTCACAAAATTTTAATACGTTGGAAAAATAGTTTAATTCAATATCATCTCTTAAAATTAACAGAATTGGGGTGAGGCACATCACGCAACCTGAATTGTTCAATTCTGTAAACAGAATATGACCTTACATTTTGGGAAAGTTCCTCTGGATACAACTCCCACTCAAATAAGGGGAATGCTTTAGTTCAACTCCCAACAAATTTCAGAAAATGTAGGGGTAGGTCATCTGCAGGGTTACAGGAGGGTGACAGGTCCACCCCTGTTCCATTTTCTACCAATGTATTCCTGTTCTGAAATTTAAGTAGAGGCTATGTCTTTACTGGAAAGAAAAAAAAGTGTGGTTTTACACTGAAATAGCTAACTCGAGTAGGCATCTCAATGTAAAATCCAAGTGAAGACAAGGCCTGGGTATTTCTCCCTTGATGTCGTAGCTCAACATAAATTCAGGTGACAGTTATAGGAATCACCATGCCTAGCTAGACTGAGGTTAAAAGCTCCTTGTGTCCATGAGGGTTTTACATTGAGACAGCTATTTTGATGGCTACAACCCCACACTTTTTGCAATGAAGACAAACCCAGAAATAAAACACCAATAAATAGTTCAAAACATAAATCTTTTTAGGAGACTTCCAGGCTCCTGCATCTCTTTGCTAAATCTGGATTTTTTGAAGGTAATGAAGCCTGCGGCTAAATATAGATGTATTGGATTGTATTTATGGGGTTAGGGAAACACTGAGACCGGGCTAATGAGAGCAGCCCGGCAGTTGATTGCACTGTTAGGGAGGGAAAATGTTTTGAGGTAAAAATAATGCCATCAAATATTCTTTTTCTTCCTTGATATATAAACCCCTTGCTTATATAGAAGAGAGTAAACTCTTTAAAGTGGAAAAGTGCAATTGAATAGTTTGTTCTCAGTGACCAAAAATCTTATTTAAGCTCTCATCAGATGTTTCTACAGCATGTCAGATCTTGTTTAGATGCAACTCCTTATTCTCCGATGACAATGTACTGATCTTTGGTTGACAGAAGACAACAGAAGAATATAATCCAATTCTTGGACCTGATTTTCTCAAAGGTGCGGAGTACCCACAACTTTCATGTGTGACTCAGGAATCCTCAGCAACTGGGAGAAGAAGGTTTTCAAATGTCTACTTAATGAAAATACTGCTATGCACACTGCTACACTAATTCACAAACACCAGTAGGCCATCAGGCCAGGCTAAACAAACAAAAATCAAACCGGGCAGCATGGGCCATTTATTAGATTGACCAGGATGTTTTTCCAACATGCCAAGTACCTTGGGCCAGTGTGTCCTGATCTAAGAGCCAATCCAGGGTCTGGAAACTGTGCTATTTTCAGCCTTCCCTTGCTATGATTGGCCAGCCCAATACATGGTATTGCCAACCTGAAAAGCTTAAAAATCATGACTCAGGCCCCCCCCCCCCCAGATCATTACATTATTGGCACAAAAAATGAGTATTTGTACAAAGATTATATCAGTCCTTTGGGTTGGTTTTTTGATTTTCAAACTCTCTCGGTCCCCCTCCCCTCCACCAAAGTGTGTATGATTATTACAGTGTTGCCTAAATGTACACAGTAAGGTGATGCTGGTCTCTGCTAAAGGACTTCTTGCTAGAAGACCCAACTTGAGATCAAATGACAAATGATACAATTATAAATTGCTGTCTACAGGGACTAAGCTTCCAGCTTCTTCCCAAGCCCTAAAATTCTAATGACATCTGTCCTGGACCCTCAGTGTGGCTGGTCTCCTCGTGCAGCAGGGTTTCCCCACACTCACACTTTCTAAGCCTGCCATTGCCTGGATGGAGAGAGGAGCAGAAACTAGTGACATAAGAATGTGCCTTTAGCTAGTCAATGTGTACAGGTAATATAGGATTGTCCATTTACGAGTACAGTCACATTTTATATATCATTTGTAAATTAAATCTTAATATGCAAAATGTCAGTAGATTATAAGCATGTTACAGAAACAAGTGGCATGTGGTACTAGAAGGTTATCGGCACATCATTAGAAGGGATTATAGCTAGTTATAAGCACTAGTTATAAGTACCCTGTTGGCCTCTTGGACTCTATAAGAAACAACTGATTAAACACCTAGTAATCATTTACTAGCTCTTTATAAATGGAGCTTTAATATAAAATATGCCAAGATTAAAATTGGATTTCATACTAGGCAATAATTTAAATGACTACGTTGCTCACATCTGTTTTACAGGATTCAAGGCCAGATTTGTAATCGTATGTAAGCACCTAAAATGCAGACAGGAGTTTAACACTGTTTGGATGTCAGGCCCAGATTTTTAAAAATACTGAGATGTTGCAATGTCTAACTGACTTAGGACCCTAGATCTCTTTTTCAAACATGTCTTTGGCACTTAAGCCCAGATCCTCAAAGGTATTTAGATGTCTATAAGGGAGTTAGAAACCTAAACACCTTGGAGGCTCTGGGCCCTTGGCGATACACATCCATTGACTTGCAATGACACTTAGGTGCCTAAATCCAAACTTTAGATTCTCAAAATCCCGACTTAATGCTTAAGGGAATAAAGTTTTGCCAGTAAGGGCCCCAAGTGCCTAAATTTTTGCCAGTGGACATACACAATGACTTAGCGGTTTTCAAACTATGGAGTGAGACGCCCAAGTGAGGCACAGGAACGCATCAAAGGAGGTGTGAGCTGTGTGCCTCCTTTAAAAAAAAAAAAAAAGAGATCCCACTGTCAGCCCTGGGTGGCTGGGGCTTGTGCAGAATGCCAATGCATACCAGGAGAGAGGGAATAAAGGGGATAGCTGGAGCCCTGCTGTTCCGGGCTGGCAGTGGGAGCCAGGGACGGAATAGGGGGAGCTTGCAGCAACCAAAGCCACCCCAAAATTTGCCTTAGCCCTCCCGTAGCCACCCTTTCCAGCAAAAAAGTCAAATGGGCTGAAGCCGAGCTGGGGCTGGAGCTGTGCACATATGTGTCTGCTCCTCAGTACAGGGGCAGCGGTGCTGTGCTCCAGGGAGCATTGTCCCCTCAGGCAGCCACTTGTGCAGATACAGCCCCATCAGTTCTGTCCTTTGCCAGCTGGCAGCATTTTGATTGGTGGATCGAGTGGGCCACATGGGTGAATGAGCAGGCCCTGGAGACTGAGCTCAGTGAGTAGGGTGGCAGGAACATCTCCAAGTGGGGAACTGGATAAGGGACAATCAAGGGGTTGGAAAAGAGAGTTGGAGGTGATTGGGAGGTATGGGGAGGGGAGCTGGGTGTGGGGTCATGACCACCTTTATGTCTTCACTCCTACCATATTGTTTTAGTAAACTATGGGGAGGTGGGATCATTTTCTCATTTCTCAGGGAGGCTCACTATGATAAGGTTTGAGAACCCCTGTCTTAGACTACAGATGCCCTTAAAGTAGACATCTCAATACAGATATGACTTAGGCTATGCATTGACTGAAATACAATGCATCTCTTCTACTTACAAGATTTTATGTTTTTTTCTTGGAATTCTCATGCAAGTGAAAGATAGCAAAAGTGATTAGCTAGGTATACAAAAGATGGTTTACTTCCAGACTAATAAGCTTAGACTGAATGATACTGCAGCATCTGCAGTCTTGAACTTGCTTGAGCTCACTCTGCCTCTAGATTCACATTTAAATTAGTGCCCTGGGTTTTATTTGTTGTAAATTATAAACATGACACTTTGCTAGAGAGCCCCATTGCTAAACTTTAAATTGCCTAGTTATTTAGTACTGTAAAGTTATGATTAACTCTTCAGTGTTAATGTAAACATGTAACGTGTAATGAATAGCCTAGAATTTCAGGTATATTGATTAGAATAAATGGCACTATAAGTGCTTCATAAGCTTTAAGGTATAAATAACATGGTTTATTTAATATTTAATTAGCCAGCTCACTTTTGTACTGCTTCTTGTTAATTATTGATGAAGGGTTCATTTATTTAAGATGTACTATATATTTAAATCAAAATCACTTATGATATAAGGAGATGCTACAGTGAGATAGATGGTTCATACTCTAATAATAACCACTGAACTAACCAAAGAGACGAGAGTGAAATTTACTGTTTCCTTCATATATGAAAAGACAATAGTGACTGTGGCCTGAATGATACAAAGCCAGCTCTTGTAATGATGCAGAGTTTTTGGCAACAAACCAAACATGCAGTAGGGTAAAGGGTTTCAGCTGCCACTTTTCAGCTAGACCATGGAAAATATCAATTTTACTTTTTTGCCCGGGATGCTGGTGACACTGCAGATGATTTACTGTGCCTTTTGGTCCATAAAACTTTACTCTGTATCGTTCAAGATTTAATTTCTGTTTGCAATAAGAGAATGAACTCTTCAATGTGAAGCTGTAGCAGCTTAAATAATTATCAATCGAGATTGACTGCCTCATCAACTGATGCCCCTAAAGTTTAGGCTAGGAATTCTACAACAAGGATAATAATGGGAGAGCAGGGATGATCACAACTGTAAGTTTCAATTTCATGTGCAATTACATGGGCTTAAGCAAGCATCTCCTTAGATTCTTAGCTAAGTGCCCATATATTCTTGGACTTGATTCAGTTTAAGACAGTGTTTCCAAAATGTGGCGTGCAGACAACTATCTTTGGGTCATTGGAAGAGTTTTCAGTTGTTCTCTAGACTCTCAGCTTGTGTGTTTTATAAAACAATCAGTCTCCAGCTGGGATAGTTGCACAGAAAATCTTCGAAATGTGAAGCAAGTCCAATGAATAGATATCTGCCTGTGTTTGGAGAGAGCCTGAGATAATAGTTATCACAGTAATTTCAGTGGGTGCTAACTCGCCTGATAATACTTTAAATGTTAGTTTTGTTTTCTATTTCACTGCTCATAAATGCATGCCAGAAAGAAGAGGAAATGTCATACAATGCCATCATTTTTCCTCCCAAACTGTGCGGTAGAGAAGATGTATGAATAAAGACATGTAGGGCTCTAACACTACATGGTGGATGGATTTTTGGGGGTGTGTGTGCTTAATGTCAATTTCCTGAAGTGGGCTGGGCTTCCAAACATTTCGAAAACACTACTCTAAAATCCTCCTATCTTCCGCTGCAATGAACTTTAGTAATGGGACTGCTGCCCAGAGCATGCCCACTTTGAGATCTGGGAGGAGGGGACGGCAGTGCAAGTCACCTGCAAGCACCAGTCTGTACTGGCTGGCTCATATTTGGTCAGCAGCACCCCAAACTGGCCGGGGAAAAAGCCCCCTGATTTAGGAAGGCATACAAGGCAAGAATCTGTTTTTTCTGCGACTCATCCTGCATCCATACTATTTAAATGACTTGCAGTGATTCTTATGAAAAGATTCCTGCTTCGAAAAGTAAATCTACTTGAAAATATCAAAGGAGTATGTAGTGACACGAGACTCACCCATGTGGCACCTCCTGCTAGTCATCCAGGAATTAGCTCTTTCCCTGGCCTTGGAGTGCCCTCTGCAGGCTGATGCCTCGCTTGGCGCTGGCCCCCCGTATCCCTTTCAGACCCTGGTGCCCCTCTATCTGGGGTGCTATCTCCTGTCAAAACCCCCACACTCTGGGTCTCCCTTCCCCAGGGAACCCCCAATCCTCTATCCTCACCTTGTCTCAGCCTATGGCTACTGCCTGTCAGCATCAAGCCCCCACTCCCTGGGGGAGACTGTAGTGCAAGAGCCAGTCATCATAGGTGCGGGGGTTGGACCTTCTGCCTTTCCCTGCAATCCAGTACCTTTTAGGCCTTAGTATCATGCTGTAGCCTGGGAGGTTGCCAGGTCTGAGCTCCCCAGCTCTGCCTGGCCCTTCCCCAGCACTGCTCCACCCTCAGTACCCTTAGCTCCCTTCAGGCAGCTGGGTCTATCTCCCTCTAAGGCTGGAGAGAGACTGTTCCACCTAGCTCCTCCCTGAGCCCTTATATCAGAGCCAGCTGGGCCTGACCCCAGCTGTGGCTGCCTTCAAAATCAGCCTAAGCCCTCTCCAGGGCTACTTTTACTCCTTTTGTTTTAGGAGAGGAGTAGCCACACCACTGCAAGTATTATTCAGGTTAACAAAAAAGAGCTTGGAACAGAAATAACTGCATGCCTATTTTCATTAGCAAAAACACAGTTGGATATGTTCTCTGCTACAGAAAAGGTGGTCCCACGCAAATGTGGCACTTTAGAAACAAAAGAAGGAATAACTGATGGAAAACTGCTTAAACCAGTTTAAGGTAACCCTGGACATTTTGTAAAAGTATCTATATTCACTTCTACCATCACTAAGTATTCAAGTATCTCATTAGGAAAGCATATAAGAATCAATTACCACTGATTAAACAGATATGTATTCACTGAAGTTCAATTATTTATTTAATCAAGACCTAGTACCACATGGTATGTACTTTCATTAAATATATTCTTTAGGAGAATTTTTTGTCTTCTGAGGATTGTTGGTCAATATTATTATTTTAGATGAACTTATGATAAGGTAAAAGCAGAATGAAGAGAGAAAAGAAAATAAATCTCGAATACTATGCGTAACAACCACTTTTACATTTCAACTATTGGAAAATGTGGTTTACAGATGAAATCTGGTACTGCTATGCTGAAAACACAGCAGTTTCCTCCTGAAAAACTGAGAAAGAGGTGAAAAAATGTAAAATGCATGGGATTTTTGTTTTACCAGTAAGGCTATCCTTTACTTTTCAAGAAATCTGTTTACTTCAGAAAATGTAAAAATGAATAATCCCCAGTGCAGTTTTTTTGTATCTTGTGCATATAAACCTGGGTTAAGCATGTAAAAGAATATCTTCATCCCTTTAAAAGTACCAAAACTGTTATATAGCTGCAGGATTTTACTAGAAATTACTGAATACTCCACTTGAGGTGGAAGAAGCTAGTATAAAAAGAGCTCAAATCCTTAAAATCTCTCTTGCCTAGGCAATGTTGAATGTTACGTATAAGATGTCCCTGTAAATGTGTCTGCTACCAACCTGGTAACTGGTAGTCTGAGTAATTTTGTTCTCCTCCAAATGTGCTCTGCATGTGTGAACACAACTATGCACCCATCCTTTATTTATCATTTACTGTGTTTAAAAAGGAAAGAAGATGTGAGAGGGGTGAGAGAGCTCACATCTCTCAATTTTGGAAAGAATAAGGCTAATCTAATTAAACATTTTTCAAGAGGTACTTTCTAAGTGCTGTTAATGACAGTGTGACGCATTCCATATGTTTTATGGAAATATGCTTAAGGGTGTGAACGTGATGTAACTGGAACATACTTTATGCAAAAGATTTCTTGTAACATATCATAACAAAGGTTATAACCTACTGAATATATTCCTCCTATTTCTATGCATGTATCATTATTGTATCTAAAGCTAGAAATATGAAGTATAATCTGAAGCCCTATTATAATTATGCAAAGTATGGGCCATTAATGGTGGTTTAAAATCTTGATGGCTTCCACTCACTAGGACAATTGGTTGTAAATAGTTTATTTACCTGAAGACTCTGTGTACATGTAGGTCAACCCAGGAAGAATGGAGGGGTCTTACATTGACATGTGACCATGTCACACGATACTGGAATCCATCTTAATCTTTTGAGGCAGAGGTAGGGACAAGCACAGACAAAAGATTCCCACCTAGTGCCAAAGCTATAAAAGAGGGGAGTAGGACAAAGGGGGCTACCAGTTATGAGAAAACCCCTGCTTACCACATTTCCTCTATGTTTTAAAAATCTCTTTAAGATTATTACTGTTAAATGGGAGAATTTCATACAGACTGCCATGAAAAGAGAAAAATCCTACAGCCTCTGGAGGGAGGTTGTGCTAAGTGTCAGGTCTTTCTGGAGGCTAAATTCAGGGTCTCTGATATATGTAATATGGACAGAGATGTCCTCCTTTTTTATAGTGTGCCACAAGGGGCTACGGGACCTTGCTCAATAATAAGGATTGTGATGTACAGAGATTATTATAAACAGTAGTCAGTAAAGGTGAACTGACTTCTTGAGCATCTGGCCCATAGCTCAGTGCACAATCTCCTGTTCTCTGGTGTGTATATATATATAGTGAGTCCCCTTCTCTCAGACTTGCCCAGACTTGGTAGTGCAACAAAAACATTCTGAGTCAGCTGAAATACAGAGTCATGCACAATACAGAACATCAGAGTGCTGCGGTGCTCAGTATCAACAAGGATATTGGTAAGAGCCAATTGAGTCAGATAGTTTTATAATGTGGACATCTGTCAAATTGGACGTAGACTGAGACCACTAATTTGTTTTACAAACTGGTAAGTCGCTACCCAGATAGTAATTGTCATGTATAACTTTGGCCCCAGTACTCCTATCAGCTCTGCTTAGGCAGACCCTTGCACATGTATGGAGCCTTGTTGACCTAAGTGGGGTCTGCCAATGCACATTGCAGGATCGGGAACTTAGTTTCTAATTTCTTGGGCATCATTCCAAATGGTGAATTAGATGTAGGGATTTGTTATTCATTGCCACCTCCTTGAGCCATCTATGACCCTGCTAATATGTTTAAAGAAAGGAAAACAATTACATTTGTTTTGAAATCCCACATGGAATCAACTGACAAATGGTATGTATGCAACTTGATACATTTAGAACAAGAAAGGCCCAATTCTGCTCTAAAAATGTATGTATCTGTGCAATTGTCAGTAAAGTCAGCAGAAACAGTATGAACACAAGTGCAAACTTGGCACTAAACTTCTTCTTTAAGAAAATAATATAAAAACACAGCGTCAACTGTGTATTAATATTGTATTAAATTAAATTTGAATTGAATTATTGCTTTTTTAAACAAACTTATTTGTCTTTAACTACACTATAGCAATGCATTTTGGCATCTACCCATGGCTCAGATATTTTCATTAAGATCTAATATTCAAGACAAAACAATGAAAGTCTGCTGCCAAAAAAGCTAGTATACATTCTGCCTTTGAGTTCTCAGCCAGGGCTGAGAGAGAATGCTTGGAAATTATAGTTTCATTTGGATGCATACTGTCATCCAGAAAGCAGTCTGAAATCAGACGCTGCTCTAACCACAAACACTGGGACAGCTATAATAATATTCTAAAAACCTTCATATGGATGTTGTACAGCTATTATAATTAAATTTGCATTTTTTTATTAGTCATAAGATCTAGGAAAATAATTAGTTTTATTAATGTATTTAGCTTGATTTTTTTAAGCTCCTGGCATTTTTACAGTATTTAAATATACAAACCAAGAGTAAAATTAATTAAATATATGTTAAACTATCTATCCAAGCTACCTATAGTAAATTTCTTTCCCATAAAAATAAATTAAATCTTCCTAGAATAATCCATTACACATAATTTAACTCACACCATCTCTAAACTCCTGATTTAAAAAATAAGTATTTTTCAGCATTCCCTGAAGATGAACAATTATGGGCTCCACCATAATAAGGGCATGAGTGGGGCACCATAAACTGAACTGTGATGGGGTGCCTGCCACACACTGGGGTGCACAAGAGGTAACCAATCAGAGAAGGGATGAGAGAAGCAGCCAATCAGTTCCTGGCAAGCCCATATAAGAAGAGCTGCATGGCAGAGCAGAGATCAATAGCAGACTGGAGCTCAAAGGGGGAAGATCAGGCTCCTAGCAGGAGGAAGAGGCACCAGCATCTTGGACAAAGCAGTACTGCAAGTAGGGACCCAGGGAGCTAGAGAGAGCTCCTGGCTGACTGGTAGGGCCTGCAGAGTGAGACCCTGAGGTAAGGGCAGAAGAGGGTGGAACTACATGGTTAGTGGTTCCCAGACAATGGCCTACAGTTGCCACCAAGGGAGTGGGTGGGCAGATTGCAGGAATGGTGGAACACAGGGTGTGGCACAGCCAGAGAGCAGTGTCACTGAAGAGGATGCTGTAGTCCTGGGAGTGGCATGGGTCCTGGAACAAAAGTGATGGTGGTGCAGCAACATCAGAGGAGGGTGCCCTGAGCAGAACTAATTTCCATGGCAGCTGGCAGGAGGCACCAGAGTGGTGAGACATGCCCTGTCACAATACCCAGAAGTCAATCCAGAGCACTCAGATAATGTGCTCTTTGCACACTGTACCTCTTAATATTTGGGCAGGTGCATTCTGTATTAACTTTAGCTTGCAAAGTGAAACCACAGAAAACAACACATAAATGTATCTGTATGCCTGTTTGAGACAGTGTGATATCACTGAACTGTAGCTACTTCCTCTAGATTGTTATGTAGTTGCTTTTTATAAGCAGACAAACACCCTATAGAGTGCAATTCTGGATAGCAATGAAGAAAACCACATCTGACCAAAGGCACTGGAGGAAGAGCAGTTACATACAATTAACAGTGGTCCAGGACACTCATTTAGACACACTGTTATTATGAAAAGTGCCATGAGACTTTCAATTACTGGAAGTGGTGTAGTGTTACCAGTAGATCCTAGAGACACCACTTCCAGCAGCACAATTCTTGTCAATGCTATGCCATGGATATATAAGTACTCTCAACTACCTGAATGGCTAGAACTTACTAGTTGGCTCATATCCATCTCAGCTGGGCAAGAACCAATACCAGTGTTACAGTGAAACACATGTATAAACAAAATGCAGAAGTCAAAGTGAAACAGAGATATGGATGTGAAGTTCAATTCACCAATTTTCCTTACGTGTTTTATTTAAATCTTGAAAGTGTCTTGAAAGCACCTAGAGTTTGGGTGGGTATCAGCTGATATTACCTTTTATTGGCATCTTATATGCATGTACATCCAAATATTTTGAATATAGCATATATAGCGATCTGGTTCACATTTTTTCATGGAACAGTTTTCTGTAGGAAAATGCAGTTTTCATTAAAATCTGAATGTTTTGTGGGCAGGTTTTGCTTCCAATTAATACTTTGGCAGAGAAACTTGATTTAATTATGTAGAAATGTCTGATTTTTTTTGCCTTTGATATTTTACAAATTACAGTATATTTATAATATTGAATATTTTGCCTATATCATATTTAACATTTGTTTCAACATTATCAAAATGAAACACTTTTGCCTTACGAAAATGTCATTTTTCAGCATTATCTATCATATTTTCATATTCTCTGTGACTCCCCACCATTCTCATAGAACAGGGGTCGGCAACCTTTAAGAAGTGGTGTGCAAAGTCTCCATGAATTTAAGGTTTTGCATGCCAGTAATAAATTTTACATTTACAGGGGCCAGCGGATGGAACTCCAGACTGGGAGCAGGCTGAGCGGTGCCAGTGGCTGGGGCCTCAGTTGGCAGGGGCCAGCGAATGGAATCGCAGACTGGTAGCTCAGGCAGCAGAGGGAACACCAGATCAGCAGTGGTCTGAGCCGCTCAGCACACTGCCAGTCTGGTGTTCCATATGCTGGCCCCTGTCAGCCGGTGTCCTGGCTGCCAGCCCTGCTTAGTCCACTGCCGGTCTGGAGTTCTGGCTGCTGGCCCCTGCCGGCTGGGGTCCCGGCCTCCGGCCCCACTCAGCCCACTGCTGACCTGGGGTTCTGTTCATCCAGGCATGCAGTGGGCTGAGTGGGACTGGCAGCGAGGACCCCAGTTGGCAGCAGAGTGCCAGTAAACATCAGCTTGTGTACCACCTTTGGCAAGCATGCTGCAGGGTTGCCGACCTCTGCCATAGAAATACAAACCCTAAATTGCAGCTTAAACCTTGAAAATCCAATAAAAAAGACCATAAGTAGCCTAATATGTGGGGGTCAACACATCAGATACATTAATGATAACGCACAATTTAATTTCCCTGAACTGGCTGGTGGCGTTTCAATTCTGTTGTGCTTATTAGTTTGCTTAATCATGTTGTACGACCTTGCCTGGAAATACAGAATGGCAGAACAAGACCTTGGCATACAGTGTGTCTCACAGCAGGACAAAGCACCTCCCCTCCCACAGCTTTTTTTATTTTTCCCCTCCCAGTGTGAGACTTTCCTCCTTATGGCTGACACAGGGATGGGTTTGTCACTGGAAACCCTTTGAACCACAGAATTTTGATCACGAGACAAAGGTTTGTAACCAGTTCTCAATACTAGTGTTCTGCCATTACCACTTTGTCAAATTGCCAAAGCACACCCTCAGCTGCATTTTAAATCCGCTCTTCCTTTCATTAAAGGAAAGGAAAACATGGAAATCAGAGAAAGGGCAGCGTTTGATTAACAACTTTCTTATCACTGCATAAATGAAATTTGAAAGGTAATAATTACATTTGTAATTACTTAGACTTAAGTCTCTTATATTTTCTATTTCCTCTGTTTCTGGGCAGCTGGAGCAATGACTCATTAATAATAATAAAGTCATTTAACCCTGCAGGCACATTAGAAGGAGAAACATGTCATTTGTCATCGACGCAAACAGAACAATCATTGGATGGTACAAAAAGACCATATTCATTGCAGAGGATAAAAAGGACATTTTGCACTCATTCTCAACATGACATCCCAATCTGCTTCTTAATTATCAATAAACATAAGGGGACAGCAAACAGTGTAAGAGGGACTACTAATGGTGTATTGTCCTGCAGTGACATTTTCATAATCACTTTAAATCTACCCTATACATATATACTAGTTAAAGCTTTCTGCTGATGAAATTGTACCCCCTAGTAAGAAATAAATTATGCTTTGCAGTTGCAGTGCATTACAGCCCTCTTTAATGAGTGTGTGAATATGATACCTAACTGAGTTATATGGTCTCTTTATGTAAGTGATACAAGTTGGCATTCTATTGCACTTGTGACTGATTACAGTTTGACTTAAAATAATTTGATACACTTGCAGAAATCTGGGAATTAAATAGAACACAAGCACACTTATCACATCAGTATAAGTAGCCAATTATAGTCACTTAAAGTTATGAGCTTCTTATGGTTTTTGTAAAAACAAAATAATAGTAACAGTAATACTACCCTATTAATTGTTCTCAACAGTAAATTATGTGTATTTCACTTTTATAAAGCCACTCTTAACATGTGTAAGAGTCCAATTTTTCAGCACATAGAATCAGTCAAGAAAAATGAGCTCTAAACAATTATATATATATAAAGCCAACTTTTAAATTTATTATCTGATATACATAAGAGCTTCTATTCATTGAGATGTAATTTTTATAAATAGGTATGCAAAGAGAACACTAATCTACAGTCTATATGTTGCAATTGCATTGGATACATTGATAAAATCATATATTAACATGGGTTGCTACTAATTCTGTATCTGATGATTTAATATTTTTTTAAAAGGATGGTCTTGGACCCAGGAACTCTTGAATTCTTATCCTGATTTTGATACTGATTCTTCCTGTAGCCTTGAGAAAGTCACTTCATCTCTATGCCTCAATTTCACAATCTCTGGAAAATAGAGGTAAGATGTATGTCTCCTTATGACTGTTCACTTAATATTTACAATGTGTTTTGAATATTTAAGGAGATATATAACTACTTAGCAGTTTTATCATTATCACATGGATCAGAAAAAAAATCAACTCAATGTATCTGATGTGTATTAAAAGCAGGGAGTGCCTAAAAACACAGGATAGCAACAAAGCCAGTTGTGGAGAGATTTGGGTTTTTTTAATACTGTTCTGATTTTTATTACATCGATTCTGTTAGAAATACTGAGTATCAGCTACTTTAAGTACCTAACTGACTATTTCAGAATTTACTGGACAATCATTTTAAAGAATTACAAGATATCTTTCTGTCCATGAAGTAAAATGTCTAAAGAAGGGACAAGACACTCTATATTTCCCCCGCTAAAGGGAATATTTATTTTCAGATTTATCCACAAGGAATTCAGCTTGGAGGAAAATCTAGTGAATGTCACACTATGCTATTTCAATGGGGAAAAAATAAGACTGAAATTTCATGTGAACGAAAATCACAGTAACTGGAGCTTTATCTAAATAGGGCTAGAATTTTAAAATTCCTCTTTGTGTTATACACATTTATCTAACCATCCCATATAAAAAGGACTCCAGTACAAGCCTAACAACATGAAGTCTAAATTACTCCGCAGTACAAACAACCCCTTCCGAATATCTTCATGTTTTCTGGAGTTAGGGTAAAACTTTATGAAATTAAGGTAAATATATTTCAGTGTATGACCAGACTTGCATATCCATAATAAGATAGTAAAATCCATGGCTTATGTTTTCATTATTAAGACAGTGGCACCACAGAAAAACTAAATGTGAAAAGAAATGTCTTGTAAGGCATCAATTTAGTGTTTTAAAAAAAAGAGGTCTAGTCAAAATGACAAATGGAAATAATAGGAATGCTACAATTTTCACATCAATTTGAGGTAAAATGTTTTGAATTACAGTCATTTTTATCCTATTTGATAAAGAAAATTATCTTAAATGGGTGATAATTTAAAACAGCATAATCCAGATTTCATTGTGCATCAATCAGACATAAAACCGTGATGCAGTGTGTGTCTGAATGATTTGTAGTAACATATAGTATTTTTGAACAATAGTTCAGTGCTACATTCAGAATATGCATTTGAAAGAAGGAATGGAATGGCCAATTGGCGCTTACTTCATTCATTCACTTTCTCATAAGACCAGAAAATCACCTACTGTGACACATTTTACTATCTCCTTGGAGCTTGCTAGGCATGGCCGGCACCTTGAGAAAATGCACCAGAGTGTATTGCTAATGCACCTCTCATCACTTCAGACATTCATCTATGTCTGATTTGTGCCTGGACGTTGCTGCTTTCCTTTTTTATGCCACTCTTCCATCTACTAAGAAGTCTGTTCCATATAAGTATTTTTTGTCTACAAGACACTAATGAACAAATGCCACAACTTTTCTCTGTTCTACCTCACCAGAAAGTACACGCTTTTGCAAAATCCACTCTGTTTAGTTTTCATTCGCATCTGGTTTCTTTTAAACCAAAAATAACATCATGTCCCAGATTCCCTTTAAAACTCTCTTTCTTTTATTTTTGAGAAATGAAGAAAAATGAAAACCACCTCATTGAAACCATGGTGAGTATGATGCTAAGGGTGGCTGTGCCTTTTTAACCTAAGAATAAAAAGCAAAAAAGCCTTTTAGTTCCTGGGCAACTGTGAATACTTCATGCCTGGATGATGCTTGATACTGGTATATATTTTTCAGTACAACAGCTAAGCAAAAGATGTAAAATAGTGTAGAATAGTGAGTATATCACTTTGTTGATCTGCTACTTTTGTTGGATGTACACATATATTCAGCAGACTATAGTATGATGACCTTAAGAAGGCACAAATCTATGCCACTTAAATTCCATTTAAGATTATTTTGAATTCTTTGTGCTGGCTTTTGATGCAGGGATGAATTTCAACCTTTGTGACTAACAAAGGAGTTCTGTCTTTATATGGAAATGGTTTCAAGCACAAATTGCTGGAGTGGGAAAGAGATTAAAAACAGACCCAGTTCTCCAAGAAAATAAACATTAGTGCTTAAAAACAGAATGGTTTACAAGTGTTCTTTAAAGAATATATTTTTAAATTTGAATATAGAAATTTCTTCTTTACCACAGCACATTATTTACATAAACTGAGAATCTCAAGGATCTGCAGTATAACTTTGGAGCTTCCAATTTCATAGTTTTGAATAGATATTCCTTGCAAAGCACAATATAAAATTATTTTCCAGATTTCCAGATATACATTTGATAGACCCTAACTGTCTTTGTTAAAATTTAACTTTTATTCCTCTTGATGACTGTTCATACGAAAATATTGAAAAAAACTATGCATTCAATCACAAAATTACTTTCACTGTAGACAAATTTTCATACTTATTCTAAGAAAATCTAACATAATAATGCTGTAAAAAGATGCTGGTAATCGCATTCAGACTGTTCAGCAATTTATCACTTCTGTTCCCTGTTTTGGAATATATGTGTCAATCAGCCATTTCCCAATTATATTTGACAGTTGTTCTGTTGCCTATGTCCATTACGCAGGGATGTACGCAACTCTCATAAAGTCAAGAGATATTGCAAATAAACTCCTGAATTGTAAACCAAAAAAGTAAATCTATTGGCCAGGTTAGTTTGCTTGATATTTTATTTTTCCCTTGTTTATGGATTTATCCTTGGGGATGACACTAGAAGTATAGAGAGAGTTAAGATGGTCCAGTGGTTAAGGCAATAGCCTGAAACATACGAGATCCAGAGTCAATTTCTTTCTCTGACACAGATTTCCCGTGTGACCATGGGCAAGCCACTTAGTCTAGCTTTGTCTCCGTTCTCCACTTGTAAAATGGGGATAAAGGTACTTCCCCACCTCACAAGAATGTTGAGAGAGTAAACTGACTGAAGACTGTGAGATGCTCAGATACTATGGTAATGGGGCCCACCTAAAATAAATACTGGATATGTTCATACACCAAAAAATTACTTTACAGCACCTCCATTTGAGGACATACTTCAAAAGTGCTCGACTTCCCTTGTGAGACAGAGCTCAGCACCCAGCTCTTTTTAAAAAATAGTCTTTCAGGTCCGAAGCTGCAGATCTCTTATGAAAATCTGGGTCATGGTCTTTGGGATATTCTGGCCATCACAGGCACACCATTATTCAAACATCGCACGCCCAATTGAAACGATCTCTGAATGGTTCCCACCAGAAATGAAAGTTGAGATCTTAAAACAAAGCCATACAATGTGTTAGAGACTGCAGATCTAGGAGGGCATGACTGGTTTATTGTTTTATATGAGCCCTAGAGAAAGTACAACCTCCAAATCTTGGCTAAGTGCTTCTCTGGTGAATGTAGAAAGCTTTCACTGTGCTTGGCACACCATACCTGAATGGGAACAGTGTCTGTACCTGAATAGCTGAGAAACCCTTTAAACTTCTATGGCATAAATGTGATCATTTTTAAGGATAGTGGGAGGGAAAGAAGAATTTATACCTGTTCTTACAATTTGCCAAACAGGTCCTTTAAAATCTCTGGTATTTAATTAAACAATATTGAATATAAAAGAGCCTAAGAAGAAAAATACCAGCATAAAGCTTATTAGCGGTGTTCATGTGCCTATTATTGCATCTCTCCACTTATTTCTCCCTTAATTAAGCTATCTTCCCTTAAAAATGTCATTAATATCCTTATAGTTAATTCATTATAGCCTATTGCTTTCATTCAAGTCCATGTTAGCAGAATATATTTATGAAAAATGGTCAGACATGAAAAGGCAGATTGGGATTCTGACAGAGAATAATTTATTGTGGCTGAGAAGAAGCCTCCCACCAACTGGGCTGTTTGAAAGCTGGAATATGAAAATGTAATGACAAGAGAACCTCTGCAGAAAAGGAAATTAAAGGCTGGGGAGAGGGGAACTCAAGAGTTTATGGCCCAAAATATGCAGGGTTACTGACACTGCTTCTATTTCTTTTTACACTCCCAGATCCTTACACCTCACTCTCCTGACTGCCTCGAGGCAGCAATAATCATTAAAGATTTTTCTCTACCTCATTTGCATATTGCAGAAAGTACAAGGTGTGCAGTGGCAACTCAATATACTAAAAAGGTTGACAGTGACTTTCAAAGCTTTTCAGAAATGTTATTGATCCACCCGGAATCACAAACTGTTAATCAATACTTACATTTAGCAAAGGGCTTCACCTTAAAGCTACATAAAGCAATGTCACTGGATATTTTTTCACTCACAACATACTTACTGTGATTATAGTTTTTATAACAGTAACTAATAGAGTTCTAGGAAACTGGCAGCACCAAATATTATATCATACTTTCTAGGAATATACAGATTATTTGAGTCTCAGGAGCAGAAGCACAAGACAGCATTTATAATGTGCTGTTTTGTACTACTATAATGGAAAATTGTCCCATTATTTTTGCCATTATAACTCTATTATATTGTAGAATTGGAAGGTTTCCTGTTATTGTCAGGTACTGGGTACTGCACTAATTGCAACATTAATTGTAGAGATTTGTTGTAAAACCTGAAAACACTTGAATAACCACATTGTGGACCAAATTCTGATCTCTCAAGGCACAGCTCTGACTGGAGGATTGGTGGGGGGTGGAACTACTGAGCTGGAACTAGATGTGAATTGGTGACTGAAAATCTCTGTACTCCATTACCATTCCTTTCAAGGATGATCTCTGCACCACTTTACTTTAAACTTTGAAACTATGACAGTATTGTAGAGATATACAAGATACAATGCCTGCCACCAAAATGTAATCTAATTTTGATGTGGCCATAACAGTTCAAACATACAACTCCAAGAACATTTGCTGTCCATAACTTATAATACCACACACAGAGCAAGTATTATCATTCACTGTATGGAAAGTTTTCTCCAAAAAAAGAAATTAAGAAAGTTAAGCCCTTCCTAAGGCTGATTCCCAATATCCTTTATTAATGTTCTTCACCTGAGATGCAGTGCTAAAGCTGCTGGACACTGCTAGCTGAAGCTAATGGGATTTCCTGGTGCACAGTACCTCTTTGGATCTGGCCCTAAGAAGTGTACCATTTGGTTGTCAGTTATCACATATGCTATCTTGCCTGTATCATTGTGGGTGAACTTTGCTCCTGTGGGACTTAAATGATATATCAACTACTTCTGGCCCTTTACACAGGTGAATGTCACTCATTCTATTTCTAGAGAGAAGATGGTTTGAAGGGGAGAACTTGAGGGTTGAACCCCCTCAAAATAAGCAGTAGCACAGTATGCAATCATCTGGTAAACCAGATGATTGCATACTGTGCTACTGAAATATAAAAGTATATTCAGTAAAGTCTTTTATGAAACTGTTCAGAACTCAATAGTCATGAGATACATATACAGACTGCGGTTATGAATTTATATTTGTGTGTATATAGTAAGCTGTGCTCATAATTTGCAGTGCAGTCAGGAGGGAGGAGCTGCCTCCCTAACCAAAGGAGACTAGCTCCAAGCACCCACCCTTGAACAACTCAGAAAAAAACAAATCATGGGTCATTAGAGTTAGTAAGACGACACTGAGACATCCCAGCTAGAATTTCCCCACCCTGAATAGCCATGTGTCACAATGATACAAGAGAAAAGAAAAAGAAGAAGAAAAAGTCCTTTTTAAAATGAGGCTTAAATCTGAGGTTTTCATCCAGAAACTGTGGGACAGTTACTTGGTGGGATCTGTCCATGAGAAGCTAGATGTCCTGTATGGGAGGCGGTATGCTGGGAAACTGTTCAGAGGCAATAGGTAACTTGTGTTAGAAAAAGGAGTTTATCTAGTTTGACCGTATAAAGCCTGAGCCTGCATCTTTAGGTTTGTGTGACTTGCATATGGTTGCTTTTCCTTACTGTTTCATCTTTGAACCTATGATTTTTCTACTACATAAACTGTTTATTTTTACCTCAAGCAGGGCTTTGCTGTGCAAACTGTGTGGAGGGTGTGCGCCAAAGTAAGTTGGTGTCTGGGGCTGTTTTCACACCGTTAGGGATAACAAAGCAGTTTGGAAAAGTCCAAGTGGCCTGTAGTTAAGAACTCGGAATGGACAGATTTGGGGACCCTTGGGATGAGATGGATTTGTGGTGTCACCCTGCAAGGTGTGATTAGGCTGGTGGAAGCCAGGGGAAGACCTTGTGCTTGTGGGATGGCTACTCTGGTGCCAGGAGTCACTACACAGCACAAAGGTACCCAGAGTTACATGGCATGGCAAGTGATAACAGAACCACTTACTGTTCTGGGTGGTCCCCAGAATGTCATAATGGGATAGGGATTATGCCCTCTTGAACACTTGGGGCACCAGTCACCCCCACGAAGTTGGGAGGAAGCAGAGCCAGAGGCTAAAGGAGAATGTGGTAAACATCCATATTATTCCTGAATTCTTGGGTCCCCTGTGAGGGATTTTTCCCCATCCCCCAAAGAGTTCTGTGCCCACCTGGCACAATCTAGTCCTAAGGAGGAATATGTTGTAAAATAAACTACAGAACAACAATCCCAAGCAAACAAGCAAGCCCTCCTTCCCTTGTCTGTAAACTAGTGTACCAAATACAAACTGGCTGAGTATGGCTATTCAATGTTCTTTTTATAAGTCTCTAAGGAAGATGACTGCAATAGCTCAGAAAGTATAGGGTCAGATGATGGTACATACTCTTCAAGGAAACAAAGTGCCCCTGAAATGCTAAGGCTTTCACCAAAGGGAAAGTCAGAGAATTATATAAAGAAAACGAGGAATACTTGTGGTACCTTAGAGGCTAACCACTTTATTTCAGCATAAGCTTTTGTAGCCCACTTCATCAGATGCATAGTTGCTATGAAAGCTTATGCTGAAATAAATTGGTTAGTCCCTAAGGTGCCACAAGTATTCCTCATTTTCTTTATGGATACAGACCAACACGGCTGCTAATCTTAAACCAGAGAATTACATAAAATTCTCACAGTGACAGTGTCTAAAGCTCTTAGACCAGATGTGAGAGCGTTAGAGCTGAACATTAGTCACTAATTATGTAGATAAGGTCATCCTAACTTTGACCCTTCGACTGAGTACATCTTTAGATTACAGAAACTACAGCTCCCAGATCTAATACTCTGTTTTAGTCCAAATGACCACCTATCCATCACTAATCTATAGGAATAAATTCATTTTTAATATTCCTATTGGATTGCCTACCCAGAAGCTGATGTCCATGAGAAAGCAGCAATGTGAATTGTGAATGTGAAGGCCTGGGAAGTTTAATGCTGTAGATACTGTATTAGGGATATTGAACAGCAAAACTGCCTCCAACTAACTAATTCTGTTCTGTACTGATAATCTACGACAATGGGGCAATGTTAGTGTGTCCAGTCAAACACTGGGAAGCTGTGATATGTTGTGCACCCATTTAATAACAAAAGATCAATGCTAAGACTTTTTATCTCAGGAGGTTCTACAAGTGCATCTCGTCCAGTGATATAAAGAGAATTCCACAGACTATCACTGAAGATTCAAAACAGAATTGAGTACAGAATGTTAACCCATACTTAATAATTTGCTGATTACATAGGTACATTATTTTTCAGAACAATATTTTTTTTCATTCCACTGTCAGGTAAAACAATGAAGATGCCATTTAGATTCTATACTGATTGGGGGTAAATTAAAGTGAGCCTCAAACGCTAAAACAATCAATAGCATTTATTGATTTTGAGCATCTGTCCATTTGTAAGTGACATGCTAACAACTAGCTTTTCACAGTCATTATTAAACATGTACATTAATTCTGGAAGACCAGTCCACTCCTTCAACAATCCTGCTACTATAAAGAGTTAATGAATTATTTTAATACAAGGTCATAAAAAAGGCCTAGAGTAAATGGTTTGATAGTGGTATCAAGCCCTGGAGCATTTCCAAAGATATTACCCATCTTAACTTAATTAAATTCAATTACTTAATAAAGTTCTAGTTAGTAAACCAATATCCTAATGTCTTGGAACTCCTCTAATTTTAATGAACTTGTTTGAATCCAGGTTTTTTTCCCCCCCTTTATGAACCACATGAGTATGTAGTTGGAAATGTCTCCATTGAAAATACAATCTCTTTTGGAACTAGGTGCCTGATTACACTGGTCTACAATTTTTTAGAAGTCGTCTGCTTCAGAGATAAAATGTGATATTTATTATGTATTTTGATGTGCTGAATTCAAATATGACAATTAAAACAACTGATTGGCTACTGTTTCTAAGATATTTAAGTTTTTACATTTTATGTCTATGTATATTGTGTAGATAGTAGAGTTTTAATCATAAATTGTAAACCTAGGACTTTTCATGTGTTTATGGTTGCTTTACATGATAATATTTCACCTGTCCTGTTTATGTAACACTTTAAAAATCAGCAAAAGGGTTATATAAATAAAATGTATTATGAAACAAAAGGCAAAAAACTATTATGTACATAGTTAGTCCTATTCAGTGTCTACTCGGCACTTTTTGGCTTGTCTCTTGTATTCATTAAATGAAGCATCTCTTGTCACTGTCCAGCAATAGTCTGCAAGCATTGATGGGCTCCATTTGCCCTGCTAGCGTTTCTCCATTGTTGCAATGTCCTGGTGAAATCGCTCGCCGTGCTCGTCGCTCACTGCTCCGCAGTTTGGTGGAAAAAAATCTAGATGAGAGTGCAAAAAATGTATCTTTAGTGACATGTTGCAACCAAGGCTTTTGTATGCCTTGAGGAGGTTTTCCACCAACAATCTGTAGTTATCTGCCTTGTTGTTTCCGAGAAAATGTATTGCCACTGACTGGAAGGCTTTCCATACCGTCTT
The DNA here is from genome assembly GCA_007922305.1 of Dermatemys mawii. NCBI lineage: Eukaryota > Metazoa > Chordata > Testudines > Dermatemydidae > Dermatemys > Dermatemys mawii. The sequence goes on from ML677377.1 coordinate 8,212,899, forward strand.
TTCCTTGCCACACAGTGCATGGTCAAATGCATCATCTCGAAGAAGTTCACGAATCTGAGGACCAACAAAGACACCTTCCTTTATCTTAGCTTCACTTAACCTTGGAAATTTTCCACGGAGGTACTTGAAAGCTGCTTGTGTTTTGTCAATGGCCTTGACGAAGTTCTTCATCAGATCCAGCTTGATGTGTAAGGGTGGTAACAAAATCTTCCTTGATTCAACAAGTGGTGGATGCTGAACACTTTTCCTCCCAGGCTCCAATGACTGTCGGAGTGGCCAATCTTTCTTGATGTAGTGGGAATCTCTTGCACGACTATCCCATTCACAGAGAAAACAGCAGTACTTTGTGTATCCAGTCTGCAGACCAAGCAAGAGAGCAACAACCTTCAAATTGCCACAAAGCTGCCACTGATGTTGGTCATAGTTTATGCACCTCAAAAGTTGTTTCACGTTGTCATAGGTTTCCTTCATATGGACTGCATGACCAACTGGAATTGATGGCAAAACATTGCCATTATGCAGCAAAACAGCTTTAAGACTCGTCTTCGATGAATCAATGAAGAGTCTCCACTCATCTGGATCGTGAACGATGTTGAGGGCTGCCATCACACCATCGATGTTGTTGCAGGCTACAAGATCACCTTCCATGAAGAAGAATGGGACAAGATCCTTTTGATGGTCATGGAACATGGAAACCCTAACATCACCTGCCAGGACATTCCACTGCTGTAGTCTGGAGCCCAACAGCTCTGCCTTACTCTTGGGTAGTTCCAAATCCCTGACAAGGTCATTCAGTTCAGCTTGTGTTCTGAGGTGTGGTTCAGAGGAGGAGGATGGGAGAAAATGTGGGTCCTGTGACATTGATGGTTCAGGACCAGAAGTTTCATCCTCTTCCTCTTCTGACTCAAGTGAGAATGATTGTGGTGCATCAGGAACCGGCAGTCCTTCTCCGTGGGGTATTGGGCATATAGCTAATGGAATGTTTGGATAATGCACAGTCCACTTTTTCTTCTTTGACACACCTTTCCCAAATGGAGGCACCATGCAGAAGTAACAATTGCTGGTATGATCTGTTGGCTCTCTCCAAATCAGTGGCACTGCAAAAGGCATAGATTTCCTTTTCCTGTTCAACCACTGGCAAAGATTTGTTGCACAAGTGTTGCAGCATATGTGTGGGGCCCACCTCTTGTCCTGATCTCCAATTTTGCAGCCAAAATAAAGGTGATAGGCTTTCTTAACCATAGTGGTTATACTGCGCTTTTGTGATGCAAAAGTCACTTTGCCACAAACACAGCAGAAGTTATCTGCACTGTTCACACAAGTACGAGGCATCTCTGCTCACTTTGGCTAAACAGAAATGCGTCCCTTTGCAAAATCAAACACTGACAAATAAGAGAGCATGACACTGTATGATTTCTAGAGCTGATATAGGGCAATTTGTTCAGCAGAGTGATGTAAGCTTCATTATGATTGCATCATCCATGATTTCTAGGAATAACATGATGCAATTCATATCATGTATGACTCAATACCAGCTTCAGATTGCATCATTCATTGTTTTGCCTAAAAAGCAAGTACTGTCCAAACCCATAGATTTATTCATAGATCCAGTCAAAGATGTATTTTAGTCATTTCTGGTTTAAATTGAGATCTCTTCCCTTTATAACTCACTTATCCTCCGCCATTCCCATGTCAAGGGTCATATATACTGACCCAATAGCATATCTTGAAAACTAGAGCCAATCAGCAATTTTAAGCATCATTTTCATTCTCAGTGACCCAGAATTAGTAAAGTTTGACTACATTTATTTCAGAAGCATTTTGGCTGTAGAGCAGTGTTATCTATATAAATCATCAGTGGATTCCTCTTTTAATCATACACAATCCACAGATGCCAGCACCAAAAGTAGCCCTGAAAATCACATATGGATTAATCCAATTCAACTTGAATGAGTAAAAACTACTTTTACAACCTAAGTGTCCTTTTCTGTGATAATACGGACCATCACAATCTGAAAAGTCTATTCACTCAAACGTGGTGAAGGTCTGTAAGCTGTGCTCTTTCTGTGCAGTAAGGCTACACTTTTTATCCCAAAAACGTGCATACTTTTCTCTCAACAGTCAAGTTACATACAAATCTGGCTATTAAAGGGGAGAAAGGGACGTATACTTACAGAAGTGAGTAATCTGCTCTGCCTGTCTGATCACTGCTTCCTCCTCATAAATAGTACAGACACTTACAGATTACTTTGATATAGACAACAGAAGATGAAGGGCCAAATTCCGAATTGTTGCATAAAGTAACTTAGACTCCATCATATTCACTCAGAATCCCCTGAAACAACTTACTGTTGCTCCATCCACATCTGAAAGCATTAGGTTGCTGTCACATAAACAATGAGGTGCTGAAAAGTGTAAGGTAAAGTAGGTTGGAGCAACTGTTAATTTACACCTTGCTGCTCCTCTGCATGTAATTCAGACCAACACAGACTCCCCTGCACATGGAAGAATAGATGAAAGTAGGCCAAGGGAAGTCTAAATAGGAGGGAGGAGAGGAACAGAGGTTTAACCTACACCACCTAATGCAACAATGCAGACTTTGACCCCAAACTATTAATGTTACAGTGATTAGTTAAAGCAGGCATTGATGGTGAAGGGAGAGAGAAAGCAAAAGTGTGTTTATGGGCACCTGGGTGGGAATAGAAAGAAATTAGCTTATCCAATGTACAAATTGTTTCTCTTTCAAATGCATTCTAAGAGCAGAGGAAATGAGTGTGTGGCTGGGTGTAAAATGTCGGTGATGACAAGGTAGATGGGTACATACTGACATGCAGTTAGTAAGACTGAACATAAGGTACAAATAGAGACTCAATTCAATGTTACAAATGGGAAATAAAAACATACTGTATATTGTGTGCTAAAATATGCTGGTAGTCACGAAGCTCTGGGAACATATACCATATTCTGTCAACTTCCTCCTCCTTGTCCTTAGAAAGTGAGAATGAAATACCATCTATATTTGACAAAATTCCCATTCCAGAAACTCTGCTCTGCAATATTCAGACTACTTTTCCATACATTAGTGGATATTCTGCAAGATAATTGTCTGCCTGCACACATCACCTAAGTATGTATCTGCTACTTAGACTCAGAGATGAGCCATTAATATCAAATGTTCAGAAAGTGATCTGATACCTGCCACCAATTTATGTCTTTGGGCACACAATTTAGCTAGAGTATAACAAACATTTCCGTGATCAAAAGAAGAAACAGTCATTCCATGCTTCACAGCTTTTCTCATAAGACTGCCACAATTTCCCCCTTCCAGTTTAACCATCATCCAACCCCACTGCTGATCCTTCTGGTCTGACCTTATCAAATGCTCTGTTATGGTTCTTTGACTGGATCCAAATCTCCTTTCACATAACAATCAAACAGTTTGCCCTTGCCTTCAATGTTCTACATATCAGTGCCCCTGCTTTGATCTAATCCTGTGTATCTGATCTTTTCCCTGCTCAGACAAAAGGTATGTATCACTTTTCTATCCTTCTAAAAGCTGCAGTGCACCTCACCTCTACGCCTCTTACTTCTAGAATGTTAATGCAGTCTCCCTGCTTTCCTGCTTCCTTCTCTGCAAAGTCCACATCTTTCTAATGTCTCTCACTCCCAAACCAAACTAATAAATGAACATTCGAAAGTGGATATCCATTCCCCTGGAGTCAAAATGAGCAAAAAGGATGGCATGAGAAAGAGACAGGCACGACCTTCTCCTTCCTTCCGTCAGAGGAGAAAATATAAAGTTGAGAAGAGGCGATTCAAATCCAGATGGCCTCTTGGAGTTCGTGTGCCAAAGTAAGTAGACTCTATAGGTGTTCACGACCACTATTCAACACCATCACTATTATTGTGATGAAATGAGACTGTCTGGTTGCTTGGTTGCTTTGTTGCAAGCAATCTGCAGACCCTGGTTGAGATTTGTTCAGTGAAGTGTATTTTCCAAGTTGAGTTTTAAGAAAGAAATAGGGAAGCCATTTGCCTAAAGAATTTTAAATATAATTAAGTTTGAGAACTCTCACAGATTCATAATAAGCATTCCGAGTGCAATCTGCACTCTTCATCCAGCAAATAACCCATGGAGGTTGCCTGTTAAATTCAAAATAGCTAGCATAACTTTTGCTGGTCCTGCAAACTAATGGGAACTGCAAGGACAAATGTTATTTGCATAAAACTATATTGATAACAAGTTTGGGATGTCATCAAAATGTTAGCACAGCACAACAATCTCTGCTGGTGCACCTGGATACAACCTAAAACAATGTAATAGTGAGCATATTTCTATTCCTTTCAAATAATGGCATGCTGGAAAAACCTTTAAAACCTACAAATTCTTGGCACAATCCAATTTGCAGTATGAATACACTTGAAAAGAGACATAAAAATTAAAAAGCTTAAGCACGCCATTGAATCTGAAGCATTAAGATTATGTCCACTTTAGTGCCAATGCTATGTAAGGTCATGATTTGTTTGGATCCTACTTTGCTGACAAGTAATGGTTCTCTATTTTCTAGTCCCATCGTTTCCCATTTATGTAATGGTCATTATATCTCCAATCCTGGAGAAGTATTTTTCATGAGGGTCACCTCCCCACTTTCTGTGTTTGCAACAGAAATTGAGGAGGGGAAATTATTTGCTTGCCATATAACAGGGATCGGCAACCTTTCACATGCGGCCCATTAGGAAAATTGCTGATGGGCCAGGATGGTTTGTTTACCTGTACTGTCCACAGGTGTGGCTGATCGCAGCTCCATTGGCCTGGAACGGTGAACCAATCATGAAGGAGTGTTGCCACTGAAAATTCTAGTGATCCTTCTCAAATCCAAAACAGTTTTGAAGCCTTCAGGGTTTTAGTATTTCATTGGAGGCCCTGTTAACTTTTTAAGAGCATGGATTTGCATGTAAAACCTTTGGTCTAATGTTCCATCTCTTCTTGAGAGATCACCTTTCTTTTTGGTAGTTACTATATTAACTAGTCCATCAAAGGGGAATAATCATAACAGAGAATCATGAAGTGTCCAAATCAAACTTAACATGAAGCTAATGGTTTCACCCATTTTATTTTTTTTCAATTCACAGAATGGCAATTTTTATTCTTGTTTGCAGTGATGAATGAGGCTATGTCTTCACTGCAATTAAAAACCTGTGGCTGGTCCATTCCAGTTGGCTCATGCGGACGTTTTAATTGTGGTGTAGGTGTTCGGGCTCAGGCTGAAGACCAGCTTTGGGACCCAGTATGGATTGTGGGTCCTATAGTTCAGGCTCCAGCCCAAGACTGGTGAGCCTAATCCCTACACAGCAATGTTTAGCCCCACAGCCTGAACCCTGTGAGGCCAAATCAGATGACTCAGACCAGGCAGGGCTATGCTGCAGGGCTTTTATCCCCATGTAAACATATCCTCAGTCCCTGCCCTCAAAGGAAACCTTCAAAAGATGGGCATGGGAATGTAAATTCATAACACTTCTGGCCACTAAAAAACATAATCTTAACAGAGATGCTAGTTTTATGGCTCATTACAAGAATCTGTAACATATCCAAGTGCCTGCTAATCCTTCACTGCCTACTTCATTTGAAGCAGTGTCCTATAGTATGTGTGAACCCTTTATCTTTAACAATCTGTTCCCATCTTGTATTTAGATTGGACTATGCCTGCCACTCCTCCAGGACTGTCCTGGACTCTCCAGGAATTAAAGACTAATCTTTAATTAAAGATTATGTCATGTGATGAAATCTCAAGGAATACATCCAGCCAAAACTGACAGCCCTAGCTTGCACACTAGTCACCTTCTCCGAACCAAAGCTAGAGCTTCTGTAACAGAAGTTGATCCAACAGAACACATTACCTCACCCACCTTTTCTCTCACATTTGATTCTTGATCATCCAAGCCTTTATGAGCATGCTAATACTGAAGTGTGAGCCTAAGAGCTGATGCTTAGCTCAAGGGAGTGCTTAGCTCAATTCTAATTTTGGTACTGGATTTCTTCTTCTTAATTAGAGAAGTCTCAAGGTTGCCTTATATGTCTTATGAAGAATTATTGTGGTAAAGTATAGAAGAAGAATGGATTACTGTTTTCAGAAAAGAAGACTGAAGATGAATACATGATAATTAATTAAAGCACTGATTATGCCAAATAATGACCATATTAAGGAATAAAGTGGACACTTCTTAAAGTGTATATATGAAATACAAGCCACCAAATCAGCCCTTTAACTTCTGTTAGTGATTGGACACAACACATCTAAAATTAGCATTAAAATTAGTCCAAACTGCTATATATTTATCAAAATAATCCCATAGTCCAACTGTTTTTAAAACTTCTCTAATACGATGTCAAGATTCCAGAGTCTGAGATATATTTTGATTTCTCGAGCTTTGGTACATAAATCTCAATGACAGTTTATGCCATTCATTGTATAGCACTTGTGTCACCAACCAAGGTGAATACTTCACAAAGAATCTTGGGAAGGAACGAAAAATAGGTGAGAAGAAAAAACTGACATTGCAGTATTGAGTCTGGCATATGTTTCAACAGAGATGGCTGGGATTAACTGAAATTTGTTTTGGGGATGCACATCATGTTATCACAGTTCTGATAAGATCAGCAAATGTCACTGCAGATGCTAGTGACAAGATGCCGGAAGGACAGATAAAAGAAAAAAAATAAACTCGTGGGAAGGGACTAGGATGCTTCCTTTACTATATTTTACTGATATCAGTTGCAGAATATACACTGTATGGCAGGGCGGGTAGGAGAAAAGGGGGATACTATTCATGACAAGGATTCTCTTGCCTGGAGCTGCTTGGGCATTATGGAGTCTGTTTTAAGTGACGAGACTTCAGATTATTTCAGATCACTTTTCACAAATCTGCTACAACTGATTGAAACAGTTGCTTTAATTTCCTTCTTGTCCCTAGAGGAAAGATGAAATGGCATTTTAAAAGGTGACAATAGAACACACAGGGCCTACAAATAATTAATTTCCTATATAGGCAATGAACAAGAATTCCATTTCAGAAAAGGTACAAAGCACAGTCCTGTTCACTGTTGTTTTTATAGACAAGAAAGGAGTAGAGTGAGGGTGGTAACTCCTTCAGTATTATAAGCGACCAACTACAAAACACAACAAATGACCAGCTGCAGTTTGCTTCCCATGACAAGTGAATGTGCTGGGTTTATACTGATTAAACAAAATATGCTTTAAAATTAAGCAATTGCTGAAAGCTACTAAAATTCATGCCACTGTAACGTGCATTTCTAATCCTCATAACAGCATAAACAAAGTAACTGGCAAAGTTCATGAAGAAATTAAACCACACACATACACACAAAACCCCAGGTTGTTCTCCTGCATCCTCCTGTCTAATCTGCATTTAAATAGAATTTTTCCAAATAACAAACAAGAGCCTCAAGCAACATTTTTACAGAAAGGCTTGCTGCTAGTTCATAGTGTTTTATTATGGACTTTAATCCTTCTATCACTAATCTTCTCTCCCCTTGTATGCTCACTTCCCTACCAGTTTATCAAGGCATCTCAGCAGTTCTGAGCTCGTGGCAGCAACAGTCACTGGTTGTATTTCCTTGCTACAGTTTTGTAAGTGCAGACTGAAACAATTTCAACTTCGTAAGGTCTGCAACTCAAGGTGAGCTATGATGAACCAAACAGCCTTTATTAAAAGAGATTGGGGTGGGGACGTCCAGGGACAAAGCTGGAATTGACTGGCTGAAGAAGATGCACTTCACATAAAGTACTACTAATTACAGAGCATAACTAGAATATGCTGTGATTGTTATATAGCTGCAAAAAGTTACTAAAAACATCCGATTCCTTTGAAAACGTCACCAGTAGAAATATGCGTCTACTCAGTCCTAAAAAGTTAAGAGCTGAATATATAAATTATAAATTTTGCTGAAGTTATATCCTAAAATCGCCATATAAAAAAACACTGTTTACTATTGTATTGCATGAAGATCCTTGTAGTTTGTCGCCTCTCCAAATAAGTTACAAAAGCAATACTTGCAGAAAGTAATGCTCTCTAAGAAGGAATCAAAAGAATACCAAAGTGAAAACAAGGTCAATTATAAATTAATTTCATTTTGGACAGATACTGTGCCAATAATGATAGTCCTTTAATATAAAAATGGATAAACTTAATTCTATCATATCTAACAGTGAAAGACAATTTGGAAAGTTGTTGGTATTTGCCAAATGTTGTTAGCTCATGTCCAACAAAAAAACCCAAATCCACTACAAAGATTAACGTTCTATTACCAGAGGCAGAGTTTTACAAAATGCCTACACTACATTATTTTTTTCAAAAAGGACTAAAGTGGTAAATATATAGAGGTAGATAAAGGCCTGCTCCACCTCCTATGAGAGTCTTTGCATTGAGTTCACTGGATGTTTTAACAGATCCACAGAGAATTTCAATATATTTCAACTTAATATACACTACATTATAACTATAATATTGTCAATGGAGACTACAGGATGGTAAATGTCAGCACAAGTGATCAGAGGAATGCACTTCGACTGTAAACAACAACAAAATTTTAGGACGTATTTACCAAAATAGGTGAATATTACAGACCAAATTTTTGGCTCAATCTTAATTAACCCTCAGGTTTTTGCACCATAAAAAGTGAAGTATTTCTAACTAGGTAATTTGCAAGCACAGCCAGCTACTTAGATATTTAACTAAGTAGTGGGAGCATATCATTGTAGGTGCAAATGTCTTCTGCCTACAAACAGTAGGCCAATTGATGGCCCTGCTTTAAAAATCTAGGTTCAAATCTCCCTTGAAGTAAGTGGCAAAACTCTCATTGATTTCAGTGGGATCAATATATCCATCCTGGCATTTATAATGAATGACCCTTGCCTCACAATTCTCCTTTAGTTTGGAAGGATATGCTGTAGATTTTGAGGGCTGTAAGAAAGGGTCAGTGTTAGCTATGGGGACTTCATCAAGGATGGGGAAGAGGGCAGACCCCCACCAAATAAAATCATGTGAATCTGTGATTTCAGATGGTTTCTTATAAAAACATAATAATTAATAAAAAACAAGTCAAAATAATCTATTTTTATAATTATTATGGCAGCACCAACCAAAATCAGGTCACAGGGGGGTAGGCACAACACAGAGACATAATAAGAGTACCAGTACAGAAGTTTAAATTGGCAAGTCAGACAAAGGATGGGAGAAAGGGAATATCATTATCATTCCATTTACAAGTTGAAAATTGAGACCTAATAAAATTTAGTTGTTTGCCCAACATCAGTCTGTGGCAACCCAGAACTTCATCCCTGATCTCCTGATTTTGGTTTGAGATGAGGTTCATTTGAATGCAAAGCACAACAAAAATTATATCTAGCACCTGGCTTGGAGAAGAGAGGGGCAATCTCACAAACACAGACAAAGCAGACTTGCCAATTTCCACTCAGCTTTACTTTTTGAACAATTAGAATTCCTTATTCCCCCCTCATCCATGTATTCCTTGGGAATGCCAGTGACAGTTAAAGGCAGTGATACTGCCCACTCTAGAAGCACAATACTGATTAGTAAAAAAATTGGATGCTGACATTTAATTCCTCTGTCACTGATGTGTAGAACAAGAAATACCCCACTACTATATTTTGCTTGCCATCAGCCACAAACTTAAAGATTTGTTGGAAAGAAAATACCCTTTCAAGTTTGGAACACTTACTGAAGATTTAAGATGAATAAATATCAGATTTAACCTACCAATTTTTGAAGGGCCTGGTTTACAAGTACTGAGAGAGGCCTATATTGTTTGTCTGCACCTTACAGAATATTACAATACCAGCTGACAAGTTAGTTTTGTATTTTGGCTCGATAAGTTGACTCTGGGCTAACCCAACACTGGGCACAGAAGAGAGTTTTGATGAGATACTCTACTCAGTTCCAGCGATCTATATTTTTTAGATGGAAGCATGCTCCCAATTGTGCAGGGTCATCTTTGCACCTGATGAATTGTGCTGACTGCACTACAATCTGTTAGTCACTTTCACATATCAAGATATATGAAACCTACTGTAAGTCCACCCTGTTCAACTGCAGTTGAAAAAAAAAGATTCTGCACAACTGCAGAAAATGCTAGTTATATAGACGAAAAAGCCCAGATGATCAATGTGTGAGTTAAAGGGCTTTGGAAGTACAAAAAATAAAAGGATGCTACAGAAAATGTTAGAAGAAGTTGTCATAAAATTGCCTCCTTTATTATCTTTCCTCCACTGCCAGTTTTCTCCGCTAAGAGTCTGTCCCTGCTTTAAGCTCCCTGTTCCTCAAAGACCTTGCTTCTTGTAAAATATTCTGTGTGTTTCAGTCTCCATATTTTCCCTCAGGGCTTGCTCTGCTCTCAGCTGAACCTTCTCTCTCATCAGAGCAGAGACCTGCTCCAGGAAACTTAACAGGTTTGTGAAATCGAGTCTCTGTGGCTCAGCATTATAGACGGACAGGTGACTGGTTGGGGAATGAGGTTGGAGAGTGAAGGTGCCCATCGTCTGGGATGATAAGGAGTATGTCTGAAGAGTCAAGATGGGGATTCCAGGAGTCAAGGTGAACATCTTCAAAGAATGGAAGCAGCAGTTGGAGCTTGCCTGATTAGCTGGCTTTTCTTTACCAAAGGGAATTAGGTTATGGCAGATAAGCAGAATAACTGTGTTTCATTGACAAACTTTGCAAAATTGCCTGCATCTGAACTTCTATGAGAATATGTGAGTGTAGAATTTGGAGTTTGTAGTGACTGTGGTTATATAGCTACTCAGTCATTGTTTTAGATTCCCAAAAAGTCAGACTATCGAGGAAACATTTGTAAAAGGAACCATTTATAAAATTATTTCTTCTCCATAAACAAGAAAGATATAGCTTTATAGCTTTACTCTTAAGAATGGTTGTTAGTTTTGAGCTAAACTCAATTACTCGAGTGTGTGAAATAGAAGAAATACAATCTGAAGTGAAAATCTCAACACCACTTTAACTATGCAGTCACTTACAATGCCTCATATACACATCTGCCTCAAAAAGTGCCACTTAGAAACCCACTAGAATATGCAACCATTAACAATGTTTACCCTTTTAGAAGGGTTCTATTTCCAGATTTGTCAATGTCTCACTGTGTAGTCTTGGGTGAGTCACTTAATCTACTATGTCACAATATTCTCAGCTGTAAAAGAGAAATAATGATTATTTGCTATGTATCCTGCTGTCTTTGGATGAGTGCTAAGTATAATTATAATTAATTATAATAAAATTTGTTTATGTAAGTAGGATACATTTTCAGTTGAAAAAGTGATCAGAGGATAGTGGGTTTAATAGAGCATCTGTGAAAAAAAAAGATAACCTATTACATTTGCTCCACCTGTGTATGTTATAACGGAGTTCTTTCAGATTTAGCATGTGGTAGATTAAGAATAATATATTGAGAAATACTTAGAAATATTTATATTTGGAAATATTTAGAAATATTACAAAAATCATATTTGGGAAAGAAAGATAGAACACCTTGCTTATGAAGACTATCCTCTTACATGTTAAAGAGAAAAAAAGTGTAACTGGTCAAAGAATGCAGTTTTCTCTACCCCTCTAAGAGGTAACCTATCAGATTATTCAAAAGAAAAGGCCGAGACAGCATCTTCTGAACAGAAACTTTGGAGTGAAAAGTTTATTATTTGACTAATACTTTGATGAAGAATATTAACGGAAGCATGCAAATATGATAAGGCCATCTCTTACGGAATGAAAACTCAAGACCACCATTAACTGCATTCTTAGTGTTCTCATTTGAATTCCTAAACTAAAAATCCTTCAGACAGTAATATCTGTCCTCTCAATACAGAAATGCAAGAATCAAAACTTACACCATAACTGTATTAACAAGAAATCAAATCACTCCCCATTCCTTTAAAAAAAAAGTAGATGGAGTCAATAGAAATGGTTGAGGATATATCCTTAATTATCCCTCATAATATCTAATTTCCTTACATTTGTGCTTTCAGTACCAAAAGCCATCATCTCAATACTCCTTAAGGCACTTTGCTGTCCTACTTACTATATCACTATAAATAGATTTTCCAAATTGGGATTATATTTGCTAGAGATGCCTTAACCAACACTTTTTACTAAGGAAATTTTTACTAATTTATGGAGTTTAAGAGAATTAGTTGGGAAGGATAGATAGTTATTTTAGCAAAAGTAAGATTTAAAATGTGTAGAAAATTCCTTTGGGCCTATATGTCCCAACAACTTTCCTTTCCATTTGCCTTGATAGCATCATCATCTTGTGATCTCAAACTAAAACCTGCATTCACTGAAAATGATGTTGGGCAGTGATTAGTTTAGTGCCGTTGGCTAAGAAGAGTGTTTGTTTTAACCCAAGAAAGCTTATGCCCAAATAAATCTGTTAGTCTTCAGGTGCCACTGGACTCCCAAAAAAAGAATTCTGTTTCTTTGGTACTGATCCAAATCTTACAAGCTCCCTTGTCTGTGACCCAAATCTTGCAAGTCTCTTTTTAGAGGTCTTGATCTTATGAAGTCAGTTTATTAATTTACCAGAATCCTCCTACATTTTCTAAAGTCATCAGTAGAGAAGAAAATGAAGAAAGATTAGTTTGAGGACAATTAGTTCCAGTAAACTGATACAAAGCGACTTTTCGGCATTTACGATGCAGACACCTGGAAAACTATATATCCTTGCCTGGTAAAGAGATCTTGCATTTTTACATGAGGACTTGGAATCCCTTAGAAGAAAGTTAGGTGTGCTTTTTTTTCTTTGAAGGATTACTGAAGGGGCTGCAGAAAATGAGGTGACTTTTTACCATCTTTTGTTTCAGAGAGGATTCCATTCACTGTGCAATTTACATCTGGAGTCTTGATGTGTCTTAAACAGCTTGAAAGCCCTTGAGTTTGATTTCCCTATGGAACTGGAAAAATACTGAAGTGGCTGCATTGGAAGGTGATTTCCTGCTGCACTTATGCATACAGTAAACAGTCAGAAGAGCATATTTTACAAATAGGACTTTGGGCTAGCCTATTTTCAGTATACAGCCATTGCAATTAATTTCTGGTGTTCCAAATTAGAAATCAGGAAATGCACATATTTATGGACCAGATATAAGCAAATATCTTGGTTGTAAAGATAAAATTGCCTTCTTATGGATTTTTGAATTCCTTATGATAACTAGCCTTGTTCAGAAACATGAAATTCAGAACTGAGGGAAAGCCTTCATTTTTCTTGTGCACTCTGAATTATCTGGAAAGAAGGCTCTCTGGAGAGTGAAAAGGCACTTTATTTATTGCATTTTTAAAGTAGATCCTGACTTCCTTTTATTATAATTCCATTGAACTTTGTAGATTTCTAGCACTTTAGAGGTTTTATGTTTTGAACAGGAGGAAACCACATGCCAAAAATAAATTAGAACATCTTTTGAAATGGCAGACAGAATCCATTTGTCTGATATTATTTTGCCCCCTTGCATAAAATGTTTTATTCTTATTTCCAGAGCTAGTAGATTTTTACATTAACTATATTCTTTACATTAACTATACAGTTCTTGAAAATTCCAGCTATCCATTTGTTTTCTGCCCTAGAGTACTACATACACTCTGAGTAGCAGGAATTAAAAGATCACCTGAAAGAAGGTGGCTTTTCCTTAAATATACAAACTCTGAAGAAAAAAACTACAGAAATGAGCAAATTCTCTGGAAAGAAAACTTCAGGGATCTAGTAATCTTTTCCACTCTCACTAATCCTCCTATAGGTCACAATTGGTTTGTAGGTGGGTGAGGACAAAATTTGATCCTAAACTTTCAGCAGATGAGAAGCAGAAAGCATTCCAAAGTAAACTTACCAGCTTCTCTCTCAGTCATTGGAAAGCTTAATGTGGGCTGAGTAACAGTTGAATCACTTGATTATTGCAAATTAAGTGAACATGCCACTTTCTTATAGATCTGAATGTCCAGTTCCGCTGGACTTTTTCTTTTTAAAAATGTCCAACTCAAACTTTCTCTACACTGAACATGATTGCATCATCCTAAAAGAAATATTTATGAATTCTACAATACAAGGGCAAATTTCTAACTTCTGTTTTAAGCCCTTGATCCTTTCAAGTGCCGAGCACATTTGACTGTCAATGAACCAGTATAATCTGAAGGTGCCAAGCACCTGGTATGATCAGAACCCAAGAACCTGAGGGTTTTTCCAGGAGACATAGGTTATAATATGAGTTTTGAAAGAGCTCTTTGATTGTCAAGAGGCAGAGATTACCTAAAAGTCACTATTCCCCCAAGAGTGTCTGTAGCAATTATTCTCTTTGGTGGAGGAAAAGCCTGCGGTATTAAGGATTCTCTAGAAGGAATCAGTAAGCTCCTTTAGCTAAAGGAGCTCAGAATAAGGAGCTGAAAATCCCCCAAAGAAAAAATCTTATTTCCCTGCACCCTTAATAGGGTTGGGGAACAGAAATGATCACACAAAAGTGCAGTGACCTGGCAAAAGAAGTTACCAAAGTAAAATTGCCTCGAGGGTCATAAGGATGTTCTTAATCATTTTCAACTTCCTTACAATGGTAAGGAAACATACTCAACTGGGTATTAACATGAAGAATGAGGGAAGAAATACCTTTTACTTGAAAACCCAAAGTAAATAAGGAATGTTGATTTTGTAAGAGGAGAAAACTAAGCAATTACTGAATCTCTAAAGGAAACACATCCCCTTATAGAAGAAGATTGCTCCTGAGCTTTGCTTAGACAAATACTTGGGAAGAAAACTATTATATAGGATTAAAATTTTCAAATGCATCTAGGTGATTTAGGAGCCTATGTCACATTTTCAAAAGTGACTTAGATCAAGTACATTGGAAACTTGTATCTGTATAGTAACATTCCTTAGGGGTGTTACTTTAAAAAAAAACATGATTACTATTCCAGCTAAAGCCTTAGTGCATGTACTATAGTTGTAGTTGAGAAATGTTTTTGCTAGTATAGCTTATGTCACTCTGGGAGCCACTATAAGTGCAAAGCCAAAATTTAGCCCACTTAGTACATAAAACAGATCATCAACAGTTTTTTGCCAATATGAGCTGCATCTATACTATGAGAGTTTGCTAACAATACAGGCAACCCTTTATTAGTGTAGACTAGCCTAAGGCACTTACGATACTAAGTCCCATTGATTTTCAATTCAGTATTCATTGTTTAAAATGGGACATCTCTACATGAATCCTTTAAACCATTTTAAGCTTCTGATGCATTGTTTTCATTTCCCTTACTGGTACTACTTTAGAGGTTGGGGAAGGCAGTCAAATGCCTCAATTTAAGGTCCTACCTAGAGGACAGGAAATACCGAAAGGAAGTAAAGTAATGGCAGTGTTTGAATTTATGAAATCAGTATGCTGGCTGGTAGATGAAACAGGACTCCAGGATCAGAGAAAATTTAGCATGTACAGTACAGCTCCCACCATATTTTATTCCATTGAGATTTTACTTTCATCTTATAGAGTAATTCACTTAGCATGATCATGTTATTGGTCCAAAGCAAACTTCTAGAAGAATTATCTATGTTTCAAAATTCTCTTGTGCTTTGTGTGTGTGAATTTAAATTCCTGTTAGGAGGGGATGGGTGATAAGGGAAGAAAGCTTACAGACAATTTATTACACATTTATAACTCATCAAATCAAAGCTGTTCTGATTATTTAGCTGCCAATATGTACAGGAAGTTGTACCTTCAATACCCTCCTTTTCATGAGCTTATTTTTGCTAATGCCAATTGTTTAGTCAGGTGAAGAGGAGGAAAAGGCAAGCATTGAGGGTAAATCATAACAACAACATGATGAGGATATGTGGTGTGACTTAGTTTCCCTAGATTAATCTGTAGCAATATGGCTATTTTACTAAATCCTATATAATCTTTACTGAGAATGCCTAGCAGTGAATCTGTAAGGCATCCATAACAATGAAGCTCTGGCCTGGTTAAGGCCTTTAAGTATTACAGTAATACAAATAATTGTGTCTTGTAAACTCTTGGGGCCAGATCCTCGCACCCTTTCTCATAACACACAGTAAATTTATCTGTGAACAGTCTCATTTTTGTCAGTGGGGTGACCCAGCATAAGGATGGTAAAATCTAATTGCCTAGCCAGCACTGAAATGCTATATGGTTTCAATGTGTATGAACAAAAGCAATTTTGCTAGTTGACATTTCTTTCTGTTTTTTAATCATTAACTGTCCAAAATGCAGGCTGTAGAAAATTACTCACTGCAGTATTAGTTAATTGTTAGCTTTCAGAACGAAGTGATACTTTGTGATTTTCCTTTAGATGAGAGAGGTCCTGATCCAAAGAACCCTGCAAATTCCAACTTCTAAAGCCATGTTGCTTTGGCAGATGCTTTTCATGTCCTTTCCACTGCAGATTAGAGAAATGAGATCGTGAATTCGTCTCTGTGATTGCTGATGGATCAACGAGGTACTTATTAGAGAAGAAAATATAACAACAGCACTTTGCACTTCTGAAACGCCCTTCATCCAAAGATCATAAATGACTTAGCAAAATATATTGTAGGGGAGGTTTTTATAAGTAGCTGCCAAAAGAAATGGTTAATGCTCCACCCCACCCCTCACCCCCCAGAATGAAAAGCATGTTCTTTTAGTAGAGTGATAAAAGCACATATAAAATATGACCACGGACATAAAGGGCTAATTAAAATGGTCTCCAATGTTACACATGCATTCAACTATGGGTGCTATTTTATGGGTATGAATAATTGTAGTTAGAGATAATAAGAACATATGGATGGCCATTCTGAGCCAGAACAAAGGTTAAGGCTAAGATTATGGTCTTCAGAATCCATGACATTTTTCGCTCCAGACGCAGGGTGGCAGGGCTGGAGCTGTCAGTGAGCCCGGCAGCTCCCAGCCATTGTGGAGGGACCCAGAGCTCCAAGTCACCAGCCCGAGAGCTCTGAGCCACTGCGGCCAGTTGGGACCCCCATAGCTCTCAGCAGCTGAAGGTGGGTCGGGGACCCAGATCTTGGAGCCACTGGTCCTGAAGCCTGATGGGGGAGCGCAGAAGGGAAGGGAGAGCACAGCTCTGCAGGGGGCCACCATGAGCAGTGGGGGGACCCCAGAGCTCCCAGCTACTGCTGACATCAGGGTGCCTCAGAAGCTCCCAACTGTAGTAGCAGTAGGTGCAGGAATCCTCCTGCATCCCCAGTGACTTTTACTAAAAATAACCATGACAAAATATTAATTTTACCAGTGGTCCATATGGCCCAGTATCCTGTCTTCTGAGAGTGGCCAGCGCCAGATGCTTCAGAGGGAATAAACAGAAGAGGGAAATTTATCAAATGATTCATCTCTGCCACCCAGTCCCAGCTTCTGGCAATCAGAGGTTTAGGAACACCCAAATCATGGGGTTGCATTCCTGATCATCTTGGCTAATATCCTCCATGAATTTACCTAATTCTTTTTTGAACCCCGTTATACTTTCAGCCTTCCCACATTCCCTGGCAATAAATTCAACAGGTTGACTGTGCATTGTTTAAAGAAGTACTTCCTCAGGTTTGTTTTAAACCCGCTGCCTATTAGTTTTATTGGGTAACCCCTGATTCCTGCATTATGTGAAGGGAGTAAATATTCACTTTTTCCACACCATTCATGATTTTATAGACCTCTATCATATCCCCTCTTTAATTCTCTATTTTCTAAGATCAATAGTCCCAGTGTTTTCATCTCTCCACATATGGAAGCTATTCCATATCCCTAATCATTTTTGTTGCCCTTCTCTGTACTCTTTCCATTTCTAATATATCTTTTCTGAGATGGGGTGATCAGAACTGCACATAGAATTCAAGGTGTGGGTGTACCATGGATTTATATAATGACATAATAATATTTACTGTATTATTATCTATTCTTTTCCTAATGATTCTTAACATTCTGTTAGCTTTTTTGACTGCTGCTGCACATTGAGCAGATGTTTTGAAAGAACTATCCACAGTGATTCCAAGACCCTTCTTAAGTTCTAACAGTTAATTTAGTCTCCATCATTTTGTGTGTACAGTTGGGATTATGTTTTCCAATATGCATTACTTTATATTGATTTTCATCTGCCATTTTCTTGTCCTGTCACCCAATTGTAAGAGATCCCCGTGGAACTCATTTTAGTCACCTTTGGTCTTATTTAATTTGCATAACTTTGCCACCTCACCATTTATCCCCTTTTCTACATAATTTATGAGTACGTTGAACAGCACTAGCCCCAGTACAGATCCTCAGTACACCACTATTTCTCTCTCCCCACTGTGAACACTTTTGTTTAAATTATTGAATTTAAAGGCCAGATTCTGCCTCGTTCTTACATGGTTGGTGAACCTGGGGAGGGCATAAAAACTTATCCCCATCCCCACCACACAGTCCATCTAAGGGCCAGACAAGGACTACTCCTGAGGGCATACGTGGCAGGACAGAGGAGCTGAAAAAGAGGTAAGACCCCCTGTTACCCACTGGGTAGGGAATGTGGGAGGGTTGGTGGGGAAGATAAATAAATTGTATCCCACCAAGGTTTATATATGTGGGTGCAAAGAGACTGCATGATCATTCTTCCTCCAGAGACTTTCTCTGGGCCAGTGCAGCTCTGTATTACGTCACACTACACATTTGATGCAATTGACACACTATAGCCCAAGGAAAACTACTTGGTCTCCTGGCCCAAGCAATCAGATGTCTTATTTATAATCAGGCAAAATGAAAATAAAGAGCAACTATGAGAAAAGTGTACTCTTTTGATGATGTTCCATCCACTTATGCCTGATATGACGTTGAATGTGGCTTTTCAACAGTGAGGGAAAGCCAGCCTAAAGAATGAAACCCTATAAAACATGATGAGGATGAGGTCAGCTGAGAGGAATAACTTTCTCCTTTTAAGTCACAAGTGGGCAGTTGTGACTGGATGTTTGAGTGAAGAAATCAGAATTGCAGTAGACCACAAGCACTCTGGAATCATAAGTCAGGCCCACAAAATCAAGAGATTTGCTTTAAAAATTATGAATTTAAAAGGATTAATATTTGGGATTTTTCTCTTTATTGAGCCTTTGGAATTAATGTGTCCAAACTGTTCTCAACAATCATGAGGGCTAGAAACTTATTTTTTAAAAAGAAAGCTGAAATGCTAGCAAAACAACATGATGCTAGGAGATGAGACTTTCAGAAAAATGCCAAATACTACTAAACTCACAATAAAACCATGAGAGCTGGCAATACTGAAAGAGAAACATTGTCTATGTACCACACAACTGCTACAATTTACAGGCATGTCGCATCTTACACTGATTCAACTTATGCGATTTCCACTTTACGTGGTCCGCAAAAACAAAAAAAGAAAGGAGAAAAAAAATTTAAACTTCCTGCAGGGGGCGCAATTTCGCCTCCCAATGAAGTCAATGGGTTTTGGCTATACGTGGTTTCCGCTTTACGCAGTAACCGCAGAACGGAACCCTCGCGCAAGACGCGACATGCCTCTATTGAATCATTGAACCATCTAAACTAAAACCTGCAAAAAAGATACAATTCTTTATGCAAAGTTGTACATTTTACCAATGTCTCCTGCAGTTATTTTGGTGTTTTGCCAGAGTATTTTCCATGTTTAAGTGCTTTATCACAGTAATTGCTTGTTCTCAAGGACTACTACAATGAAATAATAGCATTCATAAAGTCACTTAGAAGTCAAAAGTAAATAAGACTTGTACTGAAGTAATTAGACCATGTAATATAAATGATTAATCCGTTAGAGTCCACAGCAAAGGTAAGATGCTGATATTACATGTACAATATTGCTAATGGAGAATGGATCTAAAAATTTGAATTAGGTGGAATTAGGTGGCCACCCCTCTTGATTAGAATGAAGACAGAATTTAAAGTAAATCAAAGAGGGAAAACCAATTTAAAAATAGCAATATAAACCTCCCTCTCCCCCTCTTTTGAGCACAACTGTGCATCCTGACTGGATCTTTCCATTCGCTTTATGTCCCTGCTGTCCCCAACACCCTTCAGGCAAAGCACCTTCTTCCAGCGGAGATGACTGGGCAAGATTCACTTTACAGCCTTCACTGCCGCTTCTCACTCAGCCAGAAGGGTTATTGTTGAAGTTGAAACACATGCCCCCTCAAGAGCTGAGCATGCCAATTTCTTTACCACTCTAGGCACTGGCTAGTCATAAGAGTGAAATGGAAATAAAAAGAGAACAGAATTGCTCACTATCAGACCACTAAGTTACCCACAATAAAACATTTATTTTATCATTATTCTGGACAATGAGACACAAATTATTCACATATACCTACAGGTATCTACCCTTTACCGAGTTATACTTTATCTTGGTAGTCTGTAGTATCTGTCATAGTATCAAAGATCTGGGAAGATAATTTCAAAGAGAAAAGTCTCTCAATAAACAGTAACACATGGAGCTCTACTACAGCTATATGCAGAACCTTAGCATTTCCCAAGATACAAGGATTACACATCAACTTTAGCCCCAAAAGATCACAATTTTAGACTCATTTCTAAAGAAAAAAGCTTGTTCATTTGAGGAACACAAGTCACCTCTGAATATTGAGATTCTTAATGCAATTTGGCATTAACATAACAAATCACACTTCTCCCACAATCTTACTAAGATGCATGTGGAAACCATGGCAACTATCTTGATGTACAAATTTTATTCTCACAAAAACACACCACAGAGTACCGCAAGGATTGCTATCCAGATATTCATAGAGCTGCAATCACTTTTCGGCTGTAGCCTAATAATGTAAGTAATTGGAGTTTAGCTGTATTATACCAATCAAGCAACAACAAAAAAGAGAATGTTGTTAATATGGGGTCTTCTGTGCTTTCTACTTCAAGATATCCAGTAGTGATTAACAATATAGCTGTCTGAAGTAACTGAGTAATTAATTACACTAGCTTGAATTTTACTGAATAATGTCAGGTAGCAGATTTTCACAACCTGGTCTTCCTTTCTTCTTATGCTTATGTGCACAAAGGATGTACGTAATTAAGATCACTTAGATAACTAAAACAGGTATCTAGATGGCCAAATGATTTAAACTGTGGATGCAAAAAGGGATACTTGATTAAAACTGGGCCAGTGATTTCAAAAAAACAACTCTGAACAGTATTAATCATCCACTTTTGAAAGGCCTGCTGCACTTTAGAGATCTCTTCAGTACATGTATCACCTAGGAGGTCCCTAAACATTTTCCCAAGCACTTAAGTTCTTAAGTTCTTCTTCACTGCAGTTTTTCCAGGCTGCTATTTAAAATACACTGAGAAAAACATCACTGTCCTATATAAACTCTTCCATTTCTCCCAGCTAACAAAGTACAGAATGCTGCCTGTAAGAACTAGTGGGGAGGGCATTGCATGGATGGGATATGAAGGGGAAGATACAGTTTGATCTCCATAGTCCTACAGAAACAATGTTTGGGCTCACTCACTCTGAAAACTTGTGGAGTTCCAGGATTCTGCTGAGCCTATTGTCTCATCCACACTGTCTTCCAGTTCACTAGATAGCAATGCTACCTATTCTACTGCTGTTCCTGGATTTCCCCCTGCTTCAAGGCGATGGGGGCTCACATGGTTGTCTGACAGACTCAACCATGCCCAGCAATAGATTTGTTGAGATTCACAAACCTTCTAGGTGGATCTTTGTCTAAGGTAACTGTTTTGCATCAAAATTATACAAAATGGTATACATGGTATGATTTCCACATGAAACCAAGAGAAATTGGACATGTTTTGTTCAAAATTCAAAGCAAAATGCGGGGGTGTTACAAATCTAGGGAGACTGAAACCAAACAAAAAGCATTCATATTTGCGTACACACACATCATCATAATTCACACAAGTTTATTTGTAATTACTCTGTTTCAGCTGTATATTTAGACAAAATATTTTTTTCATATTAGGGACATATTTTGGTGCTCATTACAATCTACCAATTTCATGCATCTAATTTACTATTTAAAATATGAAGTTGTATTTCAGAGTGCACAAAAGTATATTTAGAATTCCACAAAATTAGAACCTTTGTTTCTCTGTGACTTCTGAAAGTATTATTCTTAATACCCACAACTGTATTTGGTTTCCTACATGTATGACATCTTTGAATTTAATGTACATGAGATTAGAAATCTCATTTGAATAATACAATGTAGTGTCTTAAAAAAGTACAAAATGTGAACATACAAACTGGGACATTCTACTTTGTACTGGTCTCCAGGCCTGCAACCATCTTTGCAGACTAAAATAGCTGTTTTGACTATCTTTCATAAACTGTTGATAGACTGCCATTGTTAGTATTGAATAACAGCATATTATTACTATTTACATACTACATGGTACTGTGCATTTGTCTAATGTTTAGCTTCTATCTGTTTACCGATATGACTATCATCCAAACACCTCACAAGTACTTAAAAGAAATAAACATTTCTTAGAAAGTAGTTCTAAGAAATAAATATACTCTTTCTTTTTTTTTTACTATCTCTAGGGAGAAATAACTTGATTATCGTCTAGTGGTTTTATTTGTCTGTGTTATGCATGTGTGGAAATTGAGAGGTGCATTCATGTAAATTCTATTTCCAATATAGGCACAAATTAAAAAAGTCTATTTAACGATTTCACTATTGTTCCCCATTGCAATTTTTGTGCATTAGTGCAATATATTGGCACTTTTGCAAGGCGCTGATTTCCCATTCCATTGGAATGTTGGTACTTTAATTACAATGTACTGGATACAGGGGAAAATATTGCACATAGGTTAAAAATTGGGTGATTGGTTTTTTTTGTTTGTTTGTTTTGTTTTGTGAGAAACTGAATGGATCATTACTTAATCTGTGGAAAGCTATGAGTGGCTGAAATGTTATAGTTTTGCTTTTCTGCTTCCTGCTACAGAAACCTCAGAAGGCTTTGACTCAAAGATTCCTTTCCCTCTGTATTTCATTGTCCTATAATCTGGAGTTTTATGGGGCTTCTAGTTATCAGGTGTCACTGTCTTTTCTTCCAGATGACTTGGTACAGAGTCTAGTCAGCTCTTTCCTCTAGGATGCTTTCCCCAGAAAGGTCACTCAACGTTGCACCTCCTTGGCAAATGATTTCAGACTCGTCTTGGATCGAGATCATGATTCAATTATGATTTGGAGTTTGTGGGTCAAACTTACTCCTGGTCTGTCCAGCAAAGAGAATTGTCTCCCTGACAGGTATCCACCGGTTCAACACTTTACAGGACTGCTGACATTATAATGAGTTTGTAATAGACAACTACTATAAAACACATATTGACATTGGGCCTTAAGGTTGCAGCTTTACATGGAACCATGTGATTTTGGTTCACTCTGTGTGTGCTTCAAGTTTTTAAACAAGAATTAATAATTTCCAAATAAAGATTGCCACAAGTTTTTGGATAGATCCCAAAATCTGCAGAAAAAGGTTATACTGACAGTTGTAGGTTACCCTTTTTTAACAGCCTTTGTGGTAAGTGAAAAGTCTGTTTCTCCTCTAAATATATATTTCTAGTTTAAGTCAGTAGGAGAAAGTGAATTACAAATGGATTATATTAAAAAGATTTCTTGCCTTGCTTGAACTGTTTTTGCTACTCCAAAATAATTAAAAATTCTCAGGAGAATAGTTACATTTCCTTAGTCTTCTTACTGTTGGCACAGTCTGCAACTGGGCAAATGATTGCAGAGGTGTAATTGAACTAATCAGAATAAGGCCAGATATTTTATCAAGCCTGTTTTCTATTATGGATTACAGCACCATCTGATCTGTGAATTCCTAATGTTCAGTGCTACAGTTTTTTGGTGTTTTGTTTGTTTGTTTTTTAGGAAAAAGTCATGCAAGAGTGTTCAATTTGCACAATGACATTTCAGTTAATTTAAACAGAGCTAGTAGTTTTATCTGTCTTCCAGATCTGTCTTGCAGAAGATATGACTATTTTCTGAACAGTGGGAGCCCTGGAGAAGAACCCTTTAGCCCCATCATCCTTCTAAATCCTTATAGGAAGAAATTTACAATACTGTGCTGAACTCTGACTTTTGCTTACAAAGCCTACAAGAGAACAGTGAACAGTTGCTGCTTGATTAGGGGTTAGTTCTTCACCATCTCAGCTCAAATAGAATGACCCTGAATAGCATTCCCTTTCCCTGCACAGATAACTATTCTCTGCTGTGTAAGTTACTGTCTTACAGAATGCTTACAGAGAAAGGAAGAAACTAACAAATGGAAGGAATATATGCAAGCTATTATCATGGTGAAGCATGGTGAATCATGATAAAAGGGAACATTTGGGGACACATGGAAGCACTTTCGAAGGACTTCAATAATTGCACCTGAAATATCTGTAATCACATATTGTGTATATGTTTAATTATCACAATAGAGAATGTCTTCAAAAACTCCATTTCTGCATGGCCCACTGTTTATGCAAAAAATTTACACTCGACACACAAAAAGGAAAACTGTGCTCTTAACCTGCTTATATGTTCAGTTCAGCTAAGGTGTTTATACAAATAGATGAGTGTTTATGTGCTCAAATAAGGACTTTTAACAACAGCAAACAGTTTAACTCACTTATAAGGCAAGAGCACATAAGGAAGCCTTTAAAAAGTTACCACACAAGGACATAGCATGTACAAATTGAGATTAAATTTTCAAAGCTCTTTTTATTCTTTATTCACCATAAAAGACACACAAATAAAACAGAGAAAAAGAGTGCTGAACATAAAATATTATTAATATAGTTTGGCTCATCAGCCCCAAGAACTCTAAAACTTGTTTTTATCAATTCAATTCCATTCCTCCAACGCCCATCTTATTGTCATTTGACTATGCCAGGAGATTGATCAACGAGTCAATTACTGTTTATTATCCTCCTGCCATGGCTATTGTCCTTCATCAAAATGTATGAACATCAATAAATAACGGTGAAATAGAATTAACCTGGCATGCCAGAGGGTGGCTGCAGCATTAAATGATAGCTGCAGTAGACTGTGATTATCATTTCACTGCAGGGAAGCACAGCTGTGTTCTGCTGTTAGAGTAACATTCACAACCATGGACTATATCGGAATCAGTGTTGGAAACCCTGACTCAAATGCATCTAGCATGAACTAACCACCCAAGAGCACAGAAATGGCTGTCTAACTTTCCTACATGAAAGATAACAGCAAACTCATCTGTGTCTATCATCTTGGAAACCTCTCCCTCCAACTATCTTTTATTTTCTTAGACCAAATCCATCTCTTCAATATTTTTCCCTGTTTCACACTTTTGGGAACCTTAAAGTTAAGCAATATTTTATTTACTTTTATAAAACATTACCACAAATATGAGCTATTCTCATACAGGGGGACAATACTGTATTATATACTAAAGTATTTTTTGTTATGTCAAAGCACATTACTGACGTACAAATTAAGCCATATGCCCTTTGGAAGAATGCAAGTTGTGTGGCAGCCATTTTATAAATAAGACGTAGACAAGTTTAGTGATGTTCCCAAAGTAAAAATGGTGAAGAAGTGGAACTGCCTAAAATTCCCAACTCTACTCCACTGCTCTAAGAACCAGTTTATACTTCCTTCTGATTGAGTCAGCCTAACATATCAGACTATAGCCTCATTTCACAAGCCAGTAGTAAATTTCCACCTTCTCAACTGTAATGTTTGGACACTTGGAAAGATCCATGTTTGCACTCATTAATACTGCAGCCAAAAGAGTAAATTAATATGTTTGACTGGAACTTCAAGACACTCAGTGCAATCTCTTTGAAGACATAACATTAGAGGAGACACACAAATGAACTCCTATCACAGGAAATAAAAATGAGTTCACCCTTTCGTGAGTTGGAATTACCTGTGTTCAGGGTTCTAAAAGCGGAACATGAACCGGGAGGTTACAGAGCAAGAGGGAAACTCAAAATGCTTTAACATTTATCCTACTTGGATGAAAGGGACTGGAATATAAGGCCTGTAAGAATGATCTGGAAATGGTATAAAAGAGACTATTAGTGTACAGTCCTCCAGTTCTGTTTTACTTGAAAAAAGGGAGCTGGCTTATTCAGGGGCGGCTCTACGTTTTTTGCCACCACAAGTGTGGCAGTCAGCCGGCCTTCGGCGGCACGGTTGCAGGAGGTCCACTGTTGGTGGCGACTCGGCAGCGTTTCTGCGGCACGTCCATCGGTCCCCTGGGTTCGTACCCACTGCTGAAATGTGCGGGACCATTGGGACCAGCCTGACTGCTGCCCTTACACCAACCTGCAGGCCACCCCGCATGGCTTTCCGCCCCAGGCACATGCTTGCTGAGCTGGTGTCTGGAGCCGCCCCTGAGCTTATTGTAAAGTACAGTTAATCACAATGAGGAAATGACAATATCATGGCACTACTGTGACAGTCACAATGCTGCTAAACCCTAAACTCTGTGATCCACCTGTGATTCCAGTATGCTGCACTAGAATGAAAAGTAGCTAATCAGCATGTTCCAGGTCTCTATATGCATGTGTGTTTCCAGGGTGAGATCCTGTAGAAGAGTAGGGTGATTCATGAGCACTATGATGCTGGAGGTTTGGAAAGCAACAGTACAGCTTATCCTCCTTAGGCTACATTTTTCCTTTGTGGGGAGGAGACTCTTAAAAAGTCATAAAGGGTTGTCCCTCCCTGAGTGGAGGCAGTTAGGGGATGTGTGCACAGGTATGGAGGCTGTGATCCTGACTCCTGTGCTGAGCATTAGCATTACAGCTAGCTGACAACATATGCACAGCACTACCATGATGGTAGCCACAGATCTGCAGTCACAAAAAGTACCATAACAATGGGCTCAAATACTGGATCCAAAACCTTCCTGAGGTGTGGGAAAATTTAGGTTCAGATCCTAGTCACTGTAAATCACATATGTATTACAATTTAGTTTCCCTATTTTGTAGCTTCTGTTTCAAAACACATCACTCCAATCTTTGGTGAACTTTGGAGGAGAAGAAATTAAGCACAGAAGAGAAACCATATTGCAACACATGGCAGACATTTAGAGAAATTATTTGTGCACAAAAATCATTGTGATGATTATGTAAATAATCCTTCCTCTCCTCCCCCGGCCCCGAGGTGGTGAGTTGTATGCTGCTTTAATGAGTTGATGGTGAAGTCCTCATAGACTTTAAGGTCAGAAGGGACCATTGTGATCATTTAGTCTGATCTCCTGGACAACACATGTCACAGAACCTCACCCACCAACCCATAACCTCTGGTTGAGCTACTGAAGTCCTCAAATAATGGTTTAAACACTTCAAGTTACAGAGGATTCACTATTTACACTAGTTTAAGCCTGCAAGTAACCCATGTCCCATGCTACAGAGGAAGGTGATACCCCCTTACCTTCCCCCGTCCTCCCAGAGTCTCTGCTAATTTGAGCCAGGGGAAAATTTCTTCCTGACCACAAATATAACAATCAGTTAGACCCGAGCGCATGTACAAGACATGGGAAATAATTCTCTATAGTAACTCAGAGCCCTCCCATCTAGTGTCCTGCATCTAGCTGTTGTGGATTTTTGCTATCGGTATTCGCTGATGGGTAAGTTGGGTGGATGCGTGCGCTATAAAGGAAGCAGATGCACCGTTTCTGTGAAGTCTCTGTTTGCTTTATAGTATGCCAGTTTATGTCTAAGCCAGTCTGCGTATGCAGGAGGAAATGACATCAGAGATGCAGCTGAGGTTGGGTTATGTAGGGTCATGAAGCTGAGGACCTGTAGTTTCACAATAATCCAGTAAAATACAATAGGCTCAGTGAGAACCGTGAGATGGTTGGTAGGGGAAGATGACTTCAACAGCAGGATAATGAGAATTACCATGCAGATAGCACTGTGAAATTACACCTCCTGGAGCTCTAACTTGTATTGGATTAAAGTTGATTACTTTAGTAACTTAACTAAATCATGTGAAATGTGCCATGTGCTATTTTGTCAGATGAATACATGATTTCAGATTGATTTATGCCTTTAAAGATTGAAATTGGCATCATTTTTGGAGGGGCTCCTTGCCAAAAAGATAACTCTAAAATCCCAGAGCATATGGTAAAATTTAGATTCCTTCCTCCTTATTAGTGTTCTCATTTGGCATAATTTGTCATTTCCTGATTACTTTAATAGCAGAGAAGTTCTAATTCAGCATGCATAATTTTTCAGCAAGCCACAGGCATAATTTAAGTACACAAGGTCAATAGGACTACTCTTGGGCTTCAAGTTATGCAAAGGCCTAAATACCTTGCTGAATTGGGGCCATATTCATAAAATTATTTACATATGATTCTCCTTTGCACTGAAACCATTAGAGCAAACTTCTAAGCAGAAGAAAAAAATAGTCTCTGCTGTTGCAATGTAATATATTTTTGGGTGTACCTCACAAACGGTTAAAAATCATCCTTAACATATTGTGTATGTCAAAAATAATTTGCATAAGCAATGGATGCAAGTTGAAATATTGTCTGGCATATTTAAGAAGATCTTTTGAAAAAATGGTTCTTCAAGACCTGCGCAGGTTTACAGGAAACTTTGGGGGTGGAAAAAATGATCCCACTTATCATTCCTCACTTGAAGTCTGACTGTAAAGTCACCTTCAACTCCCAGTACACAAGAGCATCTCCCATTGACTTCAATGGGAATTGTGTTCACATATCAGAGGGCGGAATTTGGTCTATTATCCTCCATTTGTGCCATCATAGTTGTTGCCGTTGAGAAATGTTTATGATGTTAAAGAGAGAAATTTTATTACTACAAATGCTAAACTGTAGAACTGTTCAGAAGCTAAGATCTTATTTAAATCAATATAGTGTATGTAATTATTTTTGAAGTATGAAATAACCACAACAGCAATGTGCTTTGTTTCTACAGTTTTCTATGAGGTAAGAGCAGTTCATGAGGAAAACAGACTAAGAGATAAATTTATTATGAGTGAGTAGCTATACTGAGAAACAAAAACAAAGAAAATCTTATTTTGTTTTTTTTTGGGGGGTGAGATATGTGCATGCAAGAGATACTATTTAGTACCAGGCATTCAAGCTACGTGACTATAAATTAGATAATTTAATCAAATACTCTCGGTACAGATCATGCTAGCAATTAACATGTAAATCACATTTATATATTCCATTGTTTGCAGTGTTGTTGTAGCCATGTTGGTCTCAGGATATGAGAAAGATAAGGTGGGTACCTTTTATTGGACCAACTTTTGTTGGTGGAAGAGAAAAACTTTTGAGATTTGCAGAGCTCTTCTTTGGGTCTGGAAGAGGTAACCAGAGGAAGAGGTTTCACATCTAAATACAAGGTGGGACAGATTGTTAAACATAAAGGGTTAACGCCCATTGCAAGAAACCATTTAATAAGAAGTGGGCAACTAATACTCCTGCAGTCATAAACAAAGGCTATTTAGTAGGTTGTAAATAGTTGTAAAGAGCCATGGCAGGGTGGATTAGGCCATTTTGGAGGCCTTGCAGCCCTGCATTACTGTGTCCCAAAATAGAGTAGCGAAAAATCCTCCAAAATCCTAGAAGGCTGCGGAGAAGCAGCCAATCAGAGGGGCTGATGGAGCAACCATTCCTGGGCCTGAAGAGCCCTATAGAAGACAAGCAGCACAGCTGACAAGTTAAATTGCTGTCTGGAGCTCAGTGAGGGAGGACTGAGTGTCTGGCTGGTTGGCTGAGCGAGCAGCAGGACCATGGAAAAAATCACTGCAGAGAGCTCACCAGGCAGATCTGAGCCCAGGGAAGGCTACCAAAGAGCCTGGCTGGATGGATGAGCAGCAGGACCATCAAAAGGTCATTGTGGGCAGGCTGAAAGCAGGGGACTGAGCACAGAGCCTGGCCAGACCAGACGAGGATACTGAGATGGGCCCTGCTGTTCTGGCTCCAGACTGAGCTCAGGGAGGGTTGATGAAAGGTACCGGCTGAGGGTACTGAGATGGACCCCGACTTGGCGGCTGAAGAAGGCCTTGCCTCTGGGAAGAAGCCTAAGTGATACAGCCCCACACCCAGGCCATGATAAGAACTTGAGATTGTATATCCCACCGAGAGAACCATCAGCAGGGGTGGACTTGTGAGAGGTGGGTGCCACCCTAATGTAAGAACTAAAATCAAAATCAGGCTCACACCCAACCAAGAAAAGGGGGCCATCCACGAGAGGTGGGTGCTGCCCCACGAAAAAGAACTATATGAAGGCACTATTGGCCAGAGAAAGGGGGTGCTCATGAGAGGCAAGTGCTGACCCTGTTACAGAGCCACAAAACTAGTGTCTACATTGAGCCCATGATTTTTAGTGTCTAGCAGAGTTATAGATGTAAGTTCCCAAGCTCATCTTCTGAAGGTGTTAGGCAGGTTTCTTTGAGGATGAGGACTGATTGGTCAGATATGGAGTGATCCCTCTGTGAAAATTGTTCGCAGGTTATTTTTGTCTTTTTCCAGACCTGAAAAAGGGCTCTGTGAAGCTCAAAAGTTGGTATCATCCACCAACACATGCTGGTGCAATAAACGTTATTAGCTCACCTGCCTTGTCTCTATATTAATATAAACATTTGGTGTTCATTTAGAATTAATTTTGAAAATAAAAAATGATGCAAGCTTTTTATGAACCTGCAAAGTATTGAAATCCATCTTAAGCTGGATTTGGGCACCTAAAGCATTGGTGCCCTAATGTAATCTCTTCAGAAACTAGAGATTTTCACACAAAATAAAGAAAGGCATTTTGAATAAGAGTCGGTGCTTCTAAGATTTGTTGCCCTGGTTCAAAATTAGTGTTGGGGGGGGGCAGAAAGAGGAGTGCCTGTGTGAGCTTTACATGCTGGTATCATCACGAGGGATTCAGTGGTCTGCTCCCTGAATTTTCAATGTCTGACTCAATATGTGCAAACTGCAAAGTTCCCTTTAGAGGCTCAGTTCAAAACATGTTCCACAATAGTCCTTTTCAATTACCAAACAAATATGAACACACTAATCATTAAATACAAAGCATGAGAACATTTCACTTAATCCAACCAAAGAATCACCCAGATTTTTTATACATTGTATTTTCAATTCTAGGATCTACGTTCAGATGTCACCAAGGCCCTGTTACAGCATGTGCTTGGAGAACTGGAATTATAGACTCTCCAGCTTTCTGCTTTCTGATTCAATTTCTTGAATCATGAACAGTAAGTCTAACAGAAAGAGGGAGAGAGGTTTCAAGTTTAAGATTTTCCCTGTTTCTAACCAAAGACCAAAAACTTGCATGGTCATTCAACCCTAGTAAGTAGGCTGAGAACAGGATTCCATAGGGCACACATGGAGAAAGAAATCCTTACATATAAGTGAGAGAGGAGCCTCATCATCATACCTGCTCTACCCTAAATACCCCAAGACCCTCACCATTTTCCTCCATGGTGGGGTGAAAGGAAAGATCAGTCGATTGTGAGTGGTCTGTGGTGGAACATCTGGCCTTACTTCTGCTTAGCCCTTATTCCTTACAGTGCTGGATAGTTCCTGGAAGGTAAGTCTATCAACCGAATTGATAAGGATGCAACATCATGCTCTGAGTGTCCCTAGGCTCTGTTTGCCAGAAGCTAGGAGTGGATGACAGGGGATGGATCACTTGATGATTGCCTGTTCTGTTCATTTCCTCTAAAGCATCTGGCTTTGGTCACTGTTGGAAGACAGGACACTGAGCCAGATGGACCTTTGGTTTGACCCACTATGGCCAATTTATGTTCTTATGGATTCCAAACCACCCAGAATTTTCAACGCTCCTTTCTTGGCATTCCCGAATCCTGCATTCCCTGAGATAACATAATCTGTGCAGGGGGGCCCCTACATGCACATGGAAAAGGGGATTTCTTTCCATATCTCTCAATGTGTCTGTGAAGAACACCATTCACTAATGCATCCCTGAGATTTGCCCCAATGCTAGGATATAAATTTGAGAATAAAAAGATATTACATTAAAATAAACTTAGTACTAATCATGGCCTCCGGTTTGTTTTGAAGCATAGGGCAGGTTAGAAGGCGGTAGTCTCAAAAGAGTTCCGATGGTCAGCTTCTTTTTTTTTAACCCAAGAACTTGAAAGCAATTTCTACAATATTTTATTCTCCTTACAAGTTAAATCCTTTTCTCCTCCTCCTGTTCCACTTCTCTTAACAAAAAGCAGCTCATAAACCAAACTCTAATCAACCTGAAAATCCCAGTTTTATTTCTTCAGCTCCCTAGGAGTCAGAACATTTTGCAGAAATCTTTTATTTTCTAAACTCCCCCAATTCAGGACTTCTGTTTTCTGCCTACTTTCTCTCCAAATAAAATTACTTTCATTTAGGATTATCACCCTCCTTCCCTTTCATGCACACACACATGCTTCTTCAGCCCCCTGTGATTGAAAGTATTTAAAGCTCTGCAATTTAATTGGAAGAAACATGATGTGAGGGATTAGCAACCTCTCAATTCAATATGCAGAAATATGTTTACACAGCCAAGAAGAAATTAATCTATTATTTCTCTAATTTTTCTCCTTTTCAAATCACAAAAATCAAACACACGGTCAGTCTTCTGGGTACTATATGGAGAAAACATGCTCGAGGCATAAGATAGTATCACTAGCCATAAGGACTGTTAACAATTATGCTGAATTTTCCTGCTAACCTTGTATAGTATACATACATTGTCTTGCTTGAAACCTCTTCCCTACCCTACATATTTCATTTTCAGAACAAAGGTCTGATCCCTTGATGAAGAAGTCAGTTGATGTCAATGGACTTTGGATCAAATCCTGAACGAACTTTAACAATAACAAACCATAACTGTGTTGGTTTTAACATCTTGTATATGTTACAAATACAATGGCAACATTTATATTAGATCCAACTGCTCTTAGCAAAACACTGGTTTGGCTAGAAAATATGTTGCTTTAAAAATTGGAATAGATCAAGCATAATTAACTGTACAGATGAGATAACAAATGTTGTTTCTTCCACTTTGCATATTTCAATTTTTTAAAGTGCAGGACAGTTTAAAATCTGATATTTGTGAAGTCACTAAGTCCCTTTAAGGGAAATTTATGGTCAGAATAATGGCAAAAATGAATAATAAAGCAGCCTTAGAATAGCAGGATAAGGAGAAATGCAGTCAGAGCAAACAAATGAAAGGACTGTTTCCTACAAGGTCCCCTTCCGTGGTTCCCAGAATGATTAGCACTGCCTCTAAGATGGTAAGATAAAGTCTCTATTGGAGTTTATGGAATCACTTCCTACAAATGAATAGAGTTATGCCTAGGGCATCAGTTTTGAAAGACATGAAAGCCCTACAACAAAGACTTTTAAAAAATGTCTCTTGTTTGCTTCATCCTATTACCTACTTGTTTGCTTTTATTATTTGATATAAAAATCTCTGAGTTGCAAGGTGGAAATAGAAAAGAAGAATTCAAACACTTAAACTTCACTGTTTCAGTCAGAGGCATTCTCAGACTTTCTTGCTGCAGAGATAGTTATAATTTCCTTTAGACCTATTTGACTTGCTAACATAAAGAAGTGGTTTTGCCCGGTCTGTGTCTTTCTGGAGTTTTTTAACCAGGAATATATTTCCTTGATTTTAGAAGATGGTCTCAATGTAAGACATTCAAATTCACGCAAAACAGATGCCAGAATAAAAGGCAAATTTGTAATGTACGTATTAAGACACAAAATAAAATCATTGATTTGGATTTTTCTTATGATGAAAATGTTAGTATTTCTCAATTAGCAGCAGGACCGTCGGGGCAAATAAAAATCAAGGTTTTTCTAATTTGTGGCAATATTTTACTTTAAACCACACAACTCTTCTATGAGAAACAAGTCCCAGTCCAAATACTGTCATCATATGGACACATACAAATATATCAAAACTTTTTTTATATCCGAGCTACTGCTTAGATTCGCTAGGTCCAACCAGGTTCTTATCCAAGAGTCACGAAGTGGTATGTCTCAGAATAACAGCAAATCAAGACTTTTTCTTATTATCTGATGTTTCCACAGATAGCTCAATTGTTCTAATGATATTTATAGGTAAAGGGTGAGAGGTGTTTTTTTTCATTTTTGCTGTCTCACTCTCTCTTTTACAAATCACAATAATTGTATTCCTTTAATACTGTACTAAATTTAAATTAATTACACAGATTATCATCATTGTTCCTGCTGCATATGCATAATTTCCAGTAAACTACTTGCCTCAGCGACCATGGCTTTATTCAATTGTAAAATGCCATGCACACCTCTGGAACTATCTGTAAACGTTAAATAACAGAAATAATGCACATAAATACCCACAATGTAAGAACTGAGCTGCTATTTTTTCCCTCCAGAATGTCATTTCTGTGCATAAATCAGTCTGTACTGAAAATCTCCAGATCTGGTTTAAGCAGGATTATTAGTTTGGCTGGGTAACATGAACTAAACCACTGAACCACAATTAGCCTCTTTAAACATTTTTCTTTATATTTTGTGTCAGTGTTCAAACAGACTTCCAATAGAGTAACTTCAATGAAGCTAGTTAACAAAGGAGTTTCTTCTGAGGAACTGATCCCAACTCCACACTGAATGTTATGAGCTTAGCTCCTTCAGGACATTTAAACTGTATTTGTAAAACATTATTTAGAACACTAATGGATATTTTTATAAAATTAATATGGATGACTGTAACTTGCAAAATAATGGTCTATGCTAACCAGTTGGCTAGTTTACTGCAATGGAAAACGTGGCATGCATCTGGGCAGGCTACATATCAGGGAGATATATCTATCTATTCTTCCTGTGAGGAAGATTGCACAGTTCAGATACAACGCAATGAACTGTGCAGATGATATCACTCCATCACTTTCAAAAGTACAGGTAAGAGAATAGGGATCTGCATGAATGTGCGATGCTTTGGAGAAATTGAGGACTACTTTAAAGTGTCCTTCACACAGCAGATGATACATGAAATCTGTTTCACAGCTGATAAGCATTCTAAAGGCTTGTAAAGATTTGTGGACACTGCTCTGGCCACAGAGCAGAGTTATGTGCTCAGATCAAAGGTACCAAAATTCTATGGTAACAGCACCATTTTAGAGAATACTTAAAGCACATGATCTTGAACTAGAGAAATATACCTCAGTTTTGGTTAAATCATGGACACAATCAAAACAGCTACATGTCCCTCAAAGAATGAAACACCGTTCATGTTAGTTTGACATACTGTTCTTTAAAGATACTTTCAGGAATAAGAGGAACTTTGTGGGAAAAAAATCTAACGAGAATGAAAGATATTTCTATTTCTAAAGCCACTATCGCTACAGTTGAAACTCCCCA
Organism: Dermatemys mawii; assembly: GCA_007922305.1. Lineage (NCBI taxonomy): Eukaryota > Metazoa > Chordata > Testudines > Dermatemydidae > Dermatemys > Dermatemys mawii. The sequence goes on from ML677377.1 coordinate 8,248,343, forward strand.
TGAAAGCCAATGACTGAATGGTCTGGGTACTGAGGAACCCTCTCCACCACAGAAATGGTCCATACAACTCATATTTGAGACACAATGACAAGGTGTCATGGGGCCTGTTATGGTGATGAATATCTACTGTTACTAATGACTTTGCTACATTTCCCCACTACTATACTAAATAGTTATCCTCCAATGAATGTCAAATAAGAGATATAAACATAATTTTACTTTTGTAAACTATCTTTCACGTCAAACGTACAGTGCTAGTGAGTGAAATGGTGCCACCCAGGAATAAGGTATAATAGTGAAAAGCAAAACCAGGACAGCACATTCCACTCAAGAAGGAAACCAACTCTGACAAATAGTGCCATGAGAGCGGTAGTGTCCACCCACATCAGAAAGAATTTAGTTTTCAAGTCTCATCTGAAGGATAAACCAATAGCAAATTACACAGAACTCATCTTATCTACCAGAGAGCGTAAAGGCTCATTTAATCCTTTCAGGATTCAAATCTGAGATTGCAGGGAGTGTGAGTGTTGCAAACTGTACATAAAACTCAATCCACTAGAGTCAATCCACTAAAGTTTTATATAATCACAATTTGCACTCAGAATTTTTCCGTTTTACTTTTAATCTCCCCCGTTATCTTCACTCACAACAACGCAGGAATTGCCGAACTGGAACTGACTACTTGTGGTAACCTATCTCTGACAGTGGCTCAAAAAACAACAGAACATACGCCAAAGCTTAGGCTGCTCAGTGACCCCCGGGAGTATTCAACAAAATCTGTTTTGAGACATCTTTGCAAACAGTAACCTATTCTTAGAGATCAAAAGTCTCGGTTCATTCATCAATTTTCTAAGCGTCGAGTCCCCCAGTCTTTTCAATCTCTCCTCTAAGAATGTCTTGCCATACTGCTAATCATTTTTGAGGCCCGTCTTCAGATAGCCCATTATTTCTGTCATTTCCATTTTGAAATAGGATGACCTACTGAACACAGCATTCCAGGTGGGAGCACAACATTGATTTATACAAAGGCATTATGATATGTTTAGTATTATTTTCTTTTTGATTACTCATGTACCTTCATGTTTTGCATGTATTTTTGACTAGTGCTGCATACTGACCTGAGGTTTTAGTGTGTCGTATAAGCATATATTTGGTTATTTTCCTGAATGGTTATAGTTCATTTAGTACCTAGAAAGTGCCTGAGTAGTCAAATTATTCTTTCAAATGTGCATTACCTTGCATTTATCAATACTAAGTTTACTATTAATCAGAAACAAATCTACAATGTTGCTGCACATTCACCAAGGTTTGATAGGACCTCTGAAGTTCCTCATTCTTGCGTAATCCAGACCAGTGGATCTCAAACTTTTTTTTTTCAATAACCACTTGAAAATTGCTGAGGGACTCAGCAGACCGCTTAATGATCTTTCTAAATGTTGTCTGTACTGTTATCTAATGTAAAGTGTTTTGGATAAAAGCGCTATATAAAAAAAACTTTTAACTTTTTTTGTTCTGGAAATAAAAGCACACAACTCATATTTTAATATCATAGTCTTACCTTTCTAATGTGATGGATGTGTCCTCTCTCCCCTGCCATGGCAGCCCCCAAGCTGGGTCTGGGAAGGAGGAGAGTCTCTCCCTCTCTCTCCCGCACCGCAACAGCCACAGAACTGGGGCTGGGGAAAGTTGCCTCTTTCTCTGGCCACCACAGCCCTGCACATCCCAAATTCCCTCCACCTCCTCTTCCCACCCCACGGCCCCCTTCCACCTACTCCCTATTTTTCCCAAGGCCACCACCTCACCTTACACATGCATCTTCTCCAGGGTACAGGCACCTAATTAGTGGAGCCACACCTGTGCGGCTCCACTAATTAGGTGGGTGGTCCTTTATTCTCTCAAGTGTGGCAGCCCAGGTGCGCAATTTAGAGGGAACTATCCGTGGACCACTTGAATGGAGCTCATGGATCACTGGTGGTCCATGGACCACAGTTTGAGAACCTCTGGTCCAGAGCAACCTACATAACTATGTGTCATCTGCATATTTCACAACCTGCTTACTAGCTCCTTATTATATCATTAACAAATAAATTAAACTGAACCTTGGAGCAAACCACTTTTACCCTTTCACCATGTTGAAAATTGCCCATTTATTCCTGCTCTTTATTTTCTGTCTTTTAGCCAGTTTCTAATCCAACACATTACTTAATTTGCACTTAGTCAATAAACTAGAACCATCTGACATTCATTTGGTCCCTAAAAAGCGTTTGACAAAGTCCCAGACAAGAGGCTAATAAAGAAACTATTTCATTGATATATTCAAGGACTTAACAAATCAGAGAAACATCATTTTCCTTTACAGAAGCTGAGCTAGTTTGTACATATATTCTATCATCTTTATCATATGTTTTATAATTCTGTCAATTATTATTTCAACTAGTTTTCATGGTACTGAAGTAAAACTCACTGGCCTGTAATTTCCCAGGACCAATCCTTATGCTTTTAAAAAAGAGAGATACAACAATTGTTATCCTTCTTTCTTCTGGTGCTATTGTTAATTTTAACACTTTCTATTAACAACTTGGCCACATAACTAAGTTCCTTGAGAATTCTAAAGGCTGGTCTACACTGGGAACTTACATGGGCACAGCTATGTCTCACAGGAGTATGAAAAATCCACATCCTTCAGAGATATAGCTATGCCGACCGAACCCCTTGTGTGGACAGTTCTAAACTGATGGAAGAATCCTTTCAGGGGGCTGGATCATTTACAGTGACAGGAAAACCCTTCTCAATGTTGTAGTGAGTATCTGTGCTAAAGCGCTACAGTGCTGCAGCTGTAGTGTTTAAAATGTAAACATACTCTAAGAAGACTACTGTCTAGTCTCCGGGGATCAGTACTCTTTAATCAATAATTGATCCTGCACCAAAATTGCCACTTCAATTTTTAACAGGGCTTCAGTTTTATTACCTATTTTGATGTTTGCACCTTTCCTGCAGAGGGCCTGCAGCTGACCCTGCACAGGTGTCAAGCAACCAATGAGTGTACCTGGGCCATAGCAGAACCACCTGAGTGGGGTCTTAAGACCAACAGCTGTAGCGGCTCAATGGCTGCTCAATGCACATGTCTGCAGATTCTCTGCCTCCCTGTGCTTGCCTCACTCCAAGCCCTGCACCCAGACTCGCTCCAGCCTAGACCCTGCCTGCACCTGCTTTCTCTGAGTCCAAATAACCCAGTTCTAGGGTGACTAGATGTCCTGATTTTGTAGGGACAGTACCGATATTTGGGGTTTTGCTTATTTAAAGCTGCCTATTAACCCCCACCCCGTTTCAATTTTTCACACTTGCTATCTGATAATCCTGCCTGGTTCTGACTCCTGGCTTCAATTCCTGCTCCCACCATTTGATCTGATTCCTCCTCTGACCTAATTTCCCGGTATATTCTCAAAGACTCATAACAAGAGTTCTGAAGACAGTACATAGGTTTTATAATCACTTTTGGTGTATATCTCTGATTTCACTGTCCTGGCTGCCCAACCCTCACTAAAACAACTGTTGAGAAGTGAGTTTTTATACAACCCACAGATCACTCTGGAGCTAATGAAAAATTTGCAAATGGTAACTGACCAGACTGTTGCAATATAGAAGAATCAGAGGAAAGATGAGGCCACAGTTGATTTTACTGATGCCTAAGTGTGATATCTTCTAATTTGTAGAATATTCTCAACCAGCTATATTTGAATGGACTGGAAGTGAAGTATAAAGATTCATTCCTACCTTGCAAATATTTCAGAAAACTCTGATTCTGTATTAGGTCTCTACAATGTTATCCATAATTTGACTACTGTCTGCACAAAATAACTGATAAGGCATATTGATTACTACTCTTGTTAACCTACATTTCATTTTTGTGCTTCAGTTAAATGAAGAGAAATTTCATGCTTGAATAAGACAATAGCAGTAAGAATATACTGCCAGCCACCTGATCAGGATGGTTGATAGTTGAAATTATTATTGAATTTTCTGTTTTTACGGCCTCTCTAATCTCCCTGAGCATTTCACAATCTCCATATTGACTGGGAACATGTCACCTGAGGATGGGTTTCAGAAATAAAGTTTCTAGACACCATTAATGACTGCTTCTTGCAGCAGTTAGTCCTGGAACCCAAAAGGGGAGAGGCAATTCTTGATTTAGTCCTAAGTGGAGCACAGGACATATTTCTACTGAGAAAAAATAATACTTATGAAAAGACTATGTATTTTTATGTGCTATACATACTGGAACTATATGTTCAGCTGCTGCTTTCTAAATACAGACAATCTAATCCCCACAGGTATTTCCATGTACATTAATGTGTCTTCCACTAGCCACACAACACCATTTGACTCCCAGACAAACAAGGTAGGGAATAACTAACTCTTCTGGTTCATAGAGGATCATGATGCTAAATATTTGCAACAGTTTGCTTAGCGAGAGTACTACAGTACCAGACAGTGATATCCAAAAGACAGTGATCAGATCTAATGCGTGCTCATTCATTCTAAGTTTTACTGAAGAAGAGAAAGAGAAGCCTAAGTAGAACCCATTTTGTTGGTTTCACTTTTGTTAGTGACTCTTTTTGCCTGATCTTTTATTCTCTTGTTTTCCTTGAAAAGAGACTGTGGCAAAATGTCTAACTCCCAGCTTCTATTTTATAAGCTTTTCTAAGAACTACATTACAGATATCAGGTTTATGTATCATAGCAGGTCTTGTAGCTGATTTCCTCTTATCCATGCTTTTGTTTGTTTGTTTTTTTCTCCTACCCTAAGAACTGCAGCACAATTTCCATCCCATCATTTTGGCTAAAAAGCAAATCTGACAATTTATTACAGCCCTCCTGTGCCAGATAATGGTCCAACTGATGGAATGTGACAGAGCAGCTTAACTTCAAGAGCCAATGATTTTTCCTATAACTGCTGTCACTTTTGCTTTTCTCAGCTTCACCATGTTAAATGATTTTCTTGCTGCTGTTTTAATTTTGATATGTCTTGTTAACTCAGGTGGTGTTCAAAAAGTGAAAAAAAAATTAGGTAAATGTAAAAAAATATTTTAAAATATACATCATTTTCTAACAATCACAGTGACAGAGTAGCGTGGTGAAATATGCCATACCTATGAATGAATGGCTAGTGTGTTAACTTGACAAAATGCCTTACCTTCAAGACTATAATTAATCATTTACATAAAAATGATTTTAATAAAATGATTTTTTACCTTTTAATAAATGGTATCTCCCTCTTCTTTGTTGTGAAATGATTAGTCCAAAAGAGATACAAAGTTTTCTGTGACACTAGGGCATTCCGGGTAACTTATTTTTTATTTCTAGTCATTTTATTTTATCAATTAGTTTGTAAAGTCAATACAAAGGACTTAAATTGACGGACAAATTCTCATTCTGGAGAATCATTTGTTATTTGACCACAATACTCAGGTAACTTTGTCTTTTTCCCTCACTCTACCATCTTTTCAGTCCTGATTTCATACCAGTATTACAAAATATCACTACAATATAATGCTCTAAAGACACAGTAAATGTATCTTTAGAGGGTTCTACCAACAGTAACAAACCAAATAGATAAAGGAACAATGCTACACAAATAAATGACTCATCTGACCACACAGCCCCTGGTGACTTGAAATCATTGCTTCAAAGGCAAGAGAGTCTTTTTCTCCAGAGGAATTTTACAATTATTTAAAAAGAATTGCCACAGACTCAAGGAGTGGGGTAATTGATTTTTTGAGACTGGATACCTCCTAGAATTCTGTATATATGGAAAAAGATGACAAACTTCTTACTAAAAAGAGTCCCATTTACAATGAGGTACAGAAAAAGTCTATGAAATAAATAAAACTTCAGAAAGTTTTAAAACATACCTTCTAAAATATATACACAAAAAAGGACATTTAGAAAAACTCTCAGATTCTTTTTTCTGTATATCAGTTTTTAAAAAAAATTAAAATGAACACTTTCTCCTTCTACCAACTTCATTGACTTCAGTTAGAGCTTTGCCACAGATGAAGATGTGATTCTTTATCTGCTTTGCTCATGCACTCGATAATCACTAGCAGCTACATTTTTCTTCAGCGAAAATACTCACACTTAAAATGTATAGTTAATACAATTAATCTTTTCTAAAGCAATAGTACATTTGTAAATTAAAATAATAATACATTATTATTTACCTGTATTAGAATGACACCACGAGATGCCAGTCAGTATCAAGTTTCCCCCTCCCCCACAAGGAGCTGTACAAACACATAACAAAAAGAAGGTACCTCGCCCAAGAGTTTATACTTGTATGTTTATATAGCAGCTTCCATTCGAAGGATTTCAACATGCTTTACTAACTTTAAATATTTATCATGACAAGACCCAGTGAAGTAGGCATGATCCTTATGTTACATATAAGGCAACCAATGCTTGTGCCTGATTTGTGTCGAATACCTGTTGGAATTGGCCTCAAATTTCTCTATTTGATCCAAAAATAGAGGCACCCAAAATCACTGATCACCTGCAAAAAATTGGGGCTAAATGACCTCTCCATGGTCTCACAGGAAATCTCAGGCAGAAATGAAAATAGAACCAAGGTCTCCCGACTCTGAGTTCTACGCCTTCAAGCACAAAAGCATTCCTATTATCACTTTGTTCTGAAAAATAGAAAATTAAGCACGAATACAAAAGAAAATAATTCTGCAGTGAAACAGGAATCTTCTCACAGCATCAAAACAACCCATACCTTTGTGTTCTGTACTCTCAAATCATACACTTCAGTAGCCATAATTAAATTATTTTTGGTGCCCCCAATGGCTAAATGGTTTTGAAGGGTTCCACAGCCCACATCAATTTCAACGTAAGTATGAAAGAAGCAGCAAGAGCACTTAGAGATGAGTGCACTCTGAAGCAGGAAGGCAAGGTTTTCTTTTTAGAATTTTATATTTCTTTGTGTTGCTTCTTTCCAGGTTGTAAGCCTTTTTGAACTCAAATTTCTTTCAGGGACAAAATGCATTAAAAGAAGAAATGTTGCCACTGTAAAATAAAATGACAATGTGATTGTACTTTAGGGCTAATTCCTGTTCCCTGGCCCAAGGAATATTTTTGGTTACCTCCTATACTAAACAAAGCAGAACATATGGGTAACAAGTAAAAGAAGAAAATTGTCACACTTGAAATGTGTTATAAGTAATTTGGGGCAGAGACCATCTTTTTGTCATGTGTCTGCACAGTGTCTAGTGCAATGGGGCTGAAGCCTCTAAGCAGCACTGAGAGTGTGAATCAGGTTTTTATTACAATCTGTATTGTATTGCCACAAAGTCTGGTAGTACCAGTATTGCCAAATGGAGTCAGTATTTCTATTGAATTAAACTCCAAAACGTTTTTGGGTGCATTAACTGTGCTGTACAAATTAAGAACCTGATCCTTCAAACCCTTACTCCTGTGAGTAGTCCATATGACTTTCTTGGGCTTGCTAATGGGTCCAATCTACTGAAGTCAATGGAATTACTTCTATTGACTTCAATTGGCACTGGATCACACTTTAAGTGAACAGCATCGTCTCTAACTCTAGGTTCACTTTTTGTGTACATGGACTTGACAGACAGCTCCATGTCCACTTTCAAATTATGCTGTGATACTGCATAGGAGTGCCATTGATTTCAGTAGAAGCCCCTATGTGCACACAGAAAATGGGGAAAAAACCCTACTTTACTCTTATTTCATACTTTAAAAAAAACAGAAATGAAGGCTCCGATTACACAACTGATAACTCGTGAGCAGATCATTGTGCTAGGTAGCGTACCAGCGATGTTTGAGTGGGAGGAAGGATGTGAGGCTTCACGCCAGTGTAGCATTTAACCTGCAATCTATTAATTGCAGGTTTGCAGCCACACATTGGACCCAACTGATTTCTCAGTTTAAGGGTATTTTTTTAACAATTAAATATTTACATATCTGACACACTTTTATGTACTCACACAGTGCAACTCAAGATAATCTGCAATGGGGAATACATTTTGGCAAGTGATTAGTCCATACTGTGTTTAAATTGCTTTTGGTTTTTATTTATTTATTTTATTTTACATAAGACAGTTGAGACATTCAGCTTTGAGTATTGGCTGCTATACAAGTTCCTCAATATATTTTTTATAATGCGTAATTGCTATCTTTACTCCAAGGATGCTTTTATCTGTATCGGGCAGGGTTTTATTCATCTACCGCCTTTAACTATTAAAGGGAGTTTTAAGAATCTACATCAGTAGGGTTACCAGATAGCAACTGTAAAAAAAAAGGGGAAGGCGGTAGGGGGTAATAGGCGCCAATATAAGAAAATGTCCCCAAAAAGGGGACTGTCCCTTTAAAAACGGGACTGTCCCTATAAATCAGAATCTATTGTGATGATACTTTATCCCTAAATATGTTTATACACTCCAATTTTATCCTACTGAGTTAATGTTTCACATTTTAAAAAATTTCAAGGGAGGTAATTGTACTAGAGTGTCTCAGCTCCAAACAAGATGTTATGACCTACCTAGTAAACAGTGCATCATAACACTGCCTAAGACCACCATGTATACATATGATTTAGCATGCTGCTATATATAGTTCTGTGAGATAGTCTTTTGAATTCGTAATTTTTCACAAAAAATAGACAAAATAGTGCAGAAAACTACATTCCCACAAAGATACTGTAAAAGTTTTGATTTAAACTCTTAAACCAGTATGTTCAGAGTTAAGGCTGAAACTCTGTTAACCCACCACATTGTATTCATGCAGCATAGGTGTCTCCAAAGAATGGGTGATTTTGCACAGCATATGTGCTGCAAAGTGGTCCTAAAAGGAGGGGCTATAAAGTGTCTAGAGTGAGGAAATTCCAGTTTATTATTCTGTGAATGCTTGTGTCTGTGTGCATGTGCACGCATCATTTCATGAACATTTCCTCCACTTAAAGCAAACCAGCACAGAATAGCGTCTCTTATAGGAACCAGACAGGATCCTGTTATTTCTCCATTTAAAAATGCTTTGTAGTGAACTTCTTCAAGTTCACTGAAACTGCAAAACAGTGTTACTCTTTTGCTCAACAGTCCAGATCACACTGATCTTTACGATGACACTATTTGGATAACAGCAATATGAACCCTTTGGGGGAATAACTTTAGACATCTGCTCAGTCCTGTCAGTCCTATTTTTAATATAAACAAAGTCATTTTCTGTTATCACTATTAAGTATGTGAAACAAAGCAATGCTAAAAACTTTAGTGGATTATCAGATGGCCTTTTAATTATACTACTGCAGAGTACTCCAATAGAATTTGTCAGAATTTCCATTACAATCCTCTTCTTAAGAGGGGTGTATAATTTAAGGTAAAAGGTCACTGCCATCTGAAACTTGACTGAGGATCTCAGTCCAGACATTTTCTATTTTAATGAAAGCAAACACTGAAAACAGGAGATGTCAATGGTTTCAGAATACTGGTTACTAATGTGGACAAATGATTGACTTTTTTGGGGGCGGGGGGAATAGCATGATCTTAGGCCAGCATTCCTCTAGTTCTAGTATTTGTGGTTGTCTCTTATATCAGATTCAACTTATTATATTTTAATTGCTTTTTAATTTTATTTTATAGTTCATTTCATAGCCCCTCTCAAACAACCTTTCTCCACACAGGGAAGCCAGATGGATCAGAAACCCCAAAAGGCAAGCTGTTTCCCTCATGTCACACATTGTTTTTATGATATCCTCATACAAATGGTCATAGTGGATCACAAATTGGATTATGCCTCAAAGCATGAGGAATTTCTACTCCTCCAATATTCTTACTTATTTTTTAAATACTCATTATTTCAACTCAGGGTATTTTTTTAATCCACATAAATGTCCAATCCTTTTTTGAAACCAGCCAAGCTCTTATATACCTTGTGACATTGAGTCCCACACATTAACTGTGCTTTGGGTGGGAAAAGTATTCCTGTTGTCAGGTTTGATTTTTGCCAGCTCCTCGTGTTCTTGTGACTAACAACTGGGGACATGATTACTTCTCTAAGACAAATAGTTCCAGTCTTTTCAATCTCTCTTCATATCTGGAGTAGGCCTCTTCATTTCTGTTGACTAAACGGAGGGAGACCTAGGTCCTTAGGAAATGTATTAGGGGTTGCTGTGTTGGTAAATGCTAGATTGGATGTCATGGGGTAGGGCAGTTCTTTGGCATTGGCAGGGACTTCAATGGTTTTGGTCTGGCTTTAAATGGGCAAAGAAAGAACATGATAAGTGTGATGGTTCCATAGACTGCTGGGAACACAGACTGCTTTTCCACAGACTTCCTGTGTAACCTTGGGCTTGGTCTCTCTCACACGCGCTCACTCTCTCTCTCTCTCTCTTTCTCTGTGCCTCAGTTCCCCAATCTGAGAAACTGGGGATAACTCCTACTTCACAGGAGGTGGCGGAATATCCATCCTTAGAGATTTTTAAGACCTGGCTTGACAAAGCCCTAGTTGGGATGATTTAGTTGTTGTTGGTCCTGCTTTGAGCAGAGGATTGGACTAGATGACCTCCTGAGGTCTCTTCCAACCCTAAACTTCTATGGTTCTATGATTCTAAAGCTGGGAACAATGACTTGTGCATATTGGCTTGGGATGCTGATTCAGTAATTCTATGCTTCATCATGACCAGTGACCATCATCTCATACTGCCCAATACTGATACTTCAGAAGAAGGTGCAAAAATGCCAGAGTATAATGAAGTACACGAAAGAAAAAATTACTTCCAGATCAGGCTCTCCATGCCTTCAAGAGGTTAAACAAGCAGCCACACCAGGGCTTAGTAATACCTTCTCCAGCTACTTGCTTGCTGTAAGCACCCTGTGTTTCAGAGACTGTGGAGAGGCTGGCATAGCCATACTCCAAGTGGAGATTCTCTTTATACCAGTGTAAGTCTGCAGAGTTCTTGTGAGGCTGCTTTCTGGCTGCTCTGCACCATTTCCATGCATAGTAGCCAGAATGGACACAAGAATCAGGGCCTAAGGACTTTTAATCACTAAAATATCCTCCAAGTAGAAATGAGCCTGGCAAATCTATTTCAATACTAATGAATAAATGATGATAAAATAAGTAGTTACTATAACTACTAGTATATTGATTCTGACTTGTGTGCTTTAGTTTAGCTAAATATACAACCAGGCCAGAGGAATGTATTACATACACATTAACTGGCAGGAAATATTTAATGATTACTATAAGCCTAGATCAAATGTGCACTGGTGCTTGGCTTGCAAGTTTCCTATCTCACACCTCTTCTCCAAAAATGAAAGGCATATACATAGACCACTGCATTTTTCAAATGTATTATATGAACCCAGTATTGTCAGTGAAGCAAGCATGGATTACCATAGTACTGACCTTTAAAACTCAATAGAGAAAACAAGTCTCACTAAAAATCAAATATCCGTCAGCTTCTCCTGCACAGAAACAAAGTGAAAGGTGAACTGTTTATACATACTCCATGACTTCAACATTCAAATACACTTCATTTTTCATGAGGTAATCTGACAGTGACATTTAATATGCGGAACAGAGGACAGATTTTCAAATCTATGAAAATCTTTGACAGGTGAGATACAGAAAGGCACTGAGATACTATAAAGATGTCAAAGCAAAATAAACCTCAGTGTCCTCAAATGGAAAGGACACAATTTTAAAACTTTTCTATTTGGATTATTCTGTAATTATTATATATTCCCAACCCAATCAACAGTATTCTACATTCAGTTAGTGTTTATCCTTGCTTGCTTCCAAAGGATTGGTGAATATCCTGTGAATTCAAAGTGTGAGCTCTTTCTTTAGCTCCCATTAGAATAGATTATATAAATTCACAACTTTAATGACACGACTGCTTGAACAATTATTATGATGATCTATTTATGGTACCATTCTCAATAAGCCCAGCACTTTCCAAAACACAGCAGAAAGAGATTCAGCTCTAAAGAGCTATGTTTTACTCAGGGTATCACATAATGCTAAATCCCTGTGAGGGTCAGGAAAATGTGGATATTAACATTCTACACCTCAAAGTCAAAGGGTTTACTTTAGATACGCTTTCAGTTCCAGGGACGTCACCTGACACTGGAATCTTAAATATGAATATGTATTCATTTTCCATGGCACAACATTATTTTAATATTATGGAGGGTCCCTAATACAATTGTAAGCAGGGGAATGGGCCTGCTAATGTAGGGAACTTTCCAGGCTTATACTACCCTGGTGAAATGGGCTAGCGAATGGATCTGAGTGCTTGCTCTCAATCTCTTTATCTAGAGGCCTGCCTGACCTCAAGGGCTCCCCTTTCACCCTCCTGCGTGGCAGAGTCCTTGTAACCCCGACAAGGCTGGGCCCAGGATTCCTGGAGGAACTCAACCCCCAACCTTGTTGTGGTCACTTTGGGCAAGGGCAGAGGTGGGAAAATTGCGGCCTGTGGGCCACATCTGGTCTGCAGAAACCTCCTGCCCAGCCACTGAGCTCCCTGCCAGAAGACTAGTCCCCAGCCTCTCTCCTGCTGTTCCCCCACAGCCTCCAGCCAGGTGGCACAGATGCCTGTCCTGGTGCTTTGGCCACATGGCTGTAGTGCCGCCAGCCAACAGTGTTCCAGCCACCACGGTAAAGGGGCAGGAGGCAGGGGGGTTGGATAGAGGACAAGGGAGTTTGGGGTCAAGGGGTGGGGATGTTGATAGGGTCGGGGCGGTCAGAGGGTGGGAAACAGGAGGGTTGAATGGAGGCAGAGGACCCTGGCTGGGCAGAAAGGACGGGGGGTTGGATGGAGCAGCAGGGGGCACTCATGGGCAGTGGTTTGGCGGCGGGGGGAGATCAGGAAGAAGGGGTGGTTGGATGGGACAGGGGTCCCTGGGGTCCATCAGGGAACAGGTGGGGTTGGATGGATCAGGAGTCTTGGGGGGGCATCAGGGAACAAGAAGCAGAGGAGGGGTCGGACGGGATTGGGGGCGGGGTCACGCCTGGCTGTTTAGGGAGGCATAGCCTCCCCTAACCAGTCCTCCATACAATTTCAGAAAGCCGATGTGGCCCTCAGGCCAAAACGTTTGTCCACCCCTGGACTACAGTGTCCCCATTCTGGGATGCTCTCTCTGCACTGGATGCTTTCATGACCCACTGATCATTCAAAGCAAGTACAATTTATTAAACAGCAATCAATTAAAAACAATAAGGGATAAATGGGAAAGGTTAAAGGAAAACACGTCACCCCGCTGTGTGGCATAGGGACATCACAACCAGCGCCTCTGGAATGTAAGGGGAAGTTCAGTCTGGTCCTCACTAGTTCTCAGGCCCTGGCTGTACTGCAGGGATGCTGTGGGTCAGACAATTGCTCTGGAGGTGGTCGTACGCCCTCAGGCTCTAGGTGGCAGGACCCTTCTTCCCAGCATCGCTCCTGCTCCGTCGAGGTTACGATCCCCCTCCAAGTCTGTCCTGTCAGGCATCTTGGCATGGGGCATCTCCCTGTGCTGGGTCTTTCCAGCTGCTCACTGCATCTAGCTCCAGACCAGGGGTAGGCAACTTATGGCACACGTGCCGAAGGCGGCACGCAAGCTGATTTTCAGTGGCACTCACACTGCCCGGGTCCTGGCCACCGGTCCACGGGGCTCTGCATTTTAATTTAATTTTAAATGAAGTTTCTTAAACATTTTAAAAACCTTATTTATTTTACATACAACAATAGTTTAGTTATATATTAAAGCTTATAGAAAGAGACCTTCTAAGAATGTTAAAATGTATTACTGGCATGTGAAACCTTAAATTTAGAGTGAATAAATGAAGACTCGGCACACCACTTCTGAAAGGTTGCCAACCCCTGCTCTAGGCTTCTCCAGCCCCAGCTTCACCACTCTGCCTCGGCTCCAGCTCCACTATGTCTCGGCACAGCTGCTGCTGCTGCTCCTGCTCTTCCTCCAGGTCCCTGGGCTGCTTCTCTGGCCCCTCCGGCTCTGATTTCTGCAGCTCTCCTCCCAGGACAGGTCTGCTCTGTTGGCTACTTCTGTGACTCTGCTCCCAGCACTGACCTGTTTCCTGGGCTGCTTTTCTGACCCCTCTGGATCTGGTTGCCCTGCTCCCCAGCTCAGGTTGGGCCCCTGCTTTCTCCTTAGGTGGGCCCCACTCTGTCTGACCTTGGCAATTCCAGTTCACAGGGAGGATAGGGGCCCCCTGGCCTCATGACTCCCCGATTAGCCTGCCCGCCCTGTCAATAAGGCTGACCTGGAGCACTGGCCCCTCCACACTGATCTTGGGGACTGTCAGTTTCCCATTGACCCTTCCCCTTTCTTTTGGTACTGGGAGCTAGCCAACCAAAACATCCCCACAACAACTAACCCCTTACACAATGATGGCAAAAAGTAATTTGGCATCCTGCAGATTTTCCTGTGTTTTGCAAGATGTGAGAAATCATTAAAATTTTCCAGCCCTTCTAGTTCCGAAGACAGAATACTTATTGTACATGAATTCATGGCTATTTTCTTTTTTGAACAATATAGCATTAAACAAAGTGTGAATTGTCCTCATTTGTCTTGCTCATTTGTTAATATCCAAGTATAGTTTTGACAGATTAAATGTTAATGGATAGTGTGTCCAAATGAAAACTAGCTATTGAAAGACAACTGTGAGGCATTTAATATATTCAGCCAACAATATAATACACTTAAAATAAGAATATTAGCTTCCATCATTAACAAATAAATCACCACACAATGTATATAAGTTGATGCTGTAATTAAAGTAAAATGTGTATAAGCAATGAATTCATGTTTCATAAACATAAAAATATATCCTAAAAAAGCTAACTCAGATTAATATCTCTTGGAGGTTGATGATACTATTTGTGTAAGGATTAGGCCAATATATATATATATATATATAAACCCATGTCTGTTCCCAAAGAATATACAAAGTACACTTCTGATCCTGTAAACACATTCATACACATGCTTAAATTAAGCACCTGAGTAGTTCCATGAATTCAAAGAAGTAATATCTAAGAGGTTAATGCATTTAATGTTATCTAAGAATCCATATCTCAAAATTCAGATTTTTACTTATTCCCATTTATACACACCTCAAAAACATACTATTCCAAAACCTGAGATTTTAAAAATATGAGGGGCTAATCTGACATTCCACATACTGTTCCAGAACTCTACCATTTCTGGTATTATTTACACCTTTTACTGACCAATTTAAGTTAATCTTTTTAAATGACCTCCTTTGCCTTCTTTGTGTCTTACAATGATATCGAACATTAAAATATAAGTCATGCCATGGGAAAAAAAATCAAAATCCCACACATTTAGAAATAAGCATCACACACTAATTTCAACTCCTTAGACCAGAGGTTCTCAAACTGTGCTTTGCCATCTCCATACAGGTGGTCTGTGGATAGTTCCCTCTAAGGTACGTACCTGGGCAGCCACACCCGAGAGAATGAAGGGCCACCCACCTAATTAGTGGCTCCACTAATTAGGTGCCTGGACCCTGGAGAAGACACATATGTAAGGTGAGGTGGTAGCCTTGGGGAGAATAGGGGATAGGTGGGAGAGGGCAGTGGGGTGAGAAGAGGGGATGGGGGAATTTGGGACTTGCAGGGCTGCAGCGGCCAGAGAAAGAGGTGATTTTCCCCAACTCCAGGGCTGCAGCAGCCGGGGAGAGATGTCCCTTCTTCACAACCCCAGCTCAGGGGCTGCCACAGCTTGGGAGAGAGGGCACATCCATCTCATTAAAAAGGTAAGACTACTGATAGTAAAATATGAGTTGTGTGCTTTTATTTTCAGAACAAAAAAAAAAGGTTAATTATTAGTAAGGGTTGTTTTTTTTTTAATATAGCACTTTTATCCAAAGCACTTTACAATAGTTGGCTAACGGTATAGACAACATTTGGAAGGATCATTGAGACCCTCAGCAATTTTCAAGTGGCCCGTGGAAAAAAAAAGTGTGAGAACCACTGCCCTAGGCATTTGAAATGCCCTACTTATCTCTAAACAATATAGTGGATATGACTGTCACTGAAATCGTGATCTTTGTGTGAAACCATGCTTCCCAGGTTCTCATGAGTAATCCCACTGAAATTACTAGGATTGCTCAGATGAATATAGTCAGCAAGATGTTGCCCTATAATCCCATTAATTACATGAGACTGACATGGACGTATTACCTATGAGTAGCAAAGCCATTAATGAGTTAGAAGCAAACCAAAATACACAATTATTCTGTGTTATCTATGTTCATACCAACTATTTTTCAGAAAAAGAAAAGAAAACAATTTCAGACTTTTTTAGAATTCTGGAAAAAAAAACAAATTCCAACTTTATTACTTGTATCCCTCTACCTGCCATACACAGCTGCTTGAGTATCCTGAGTCCAATATGCAGAGTCAGACAAGAACTGGAGGGAGATGGGCACAGGTGGATAGAGGGAAAAAACATTCTGGAAGCCTCAACATAATTTAAAACAGTTTTTTTTCTGTAAAATTATGTCTCTTTTTTTAGGGTTAGATTTTCCCTGATCTACCAGGGTTAGAAACACAAATTTTAATCCATTGAAAAAGGAGGGACTCTCAGAAATAAAGCACATATTTGTTCTTCCCTCTGATGGTTCACTTGATACTGAACCTTAAACCTATTACTGGCCCAGTGATGAATGTTACCATTACTGCCAGCGTGATGTTGAACAGGTTATTGTTGGTGGTGTTTTTAACATGTGAAAGCTATTCAGAGATTTTATATGTTAATTGGTAGGCCCAGAGAACAGAGTGCTGTTAAGATGAACAAAAATAAATATATTTGATCACATAGGTATTGCATATACATGGACTATATACACAAAATGTATCTACAGAAGTGTCTATTCCTCATTATGTATTTTGTCAGTTTCTATACAAATCTCTGTATGGTAGAAACAAATTGCCCAGACCACTGAGAACAAAATGTCTTTAGTGTTAATCAAAATAAAATTATAATGCTAAGACAGAAAAAACAGGTGAAATTATCGCAGGAAGCATACAAACAAGGATGTTTTTACCACAAATCTATACTTGCAGGTATTTTTTTATTATTCAACAACAAAAGAATATATACTTCAAGAATATAAATATGAATAAGTATATAAAACTGCAATATGTACACATTTGGGGAATAACTTTAGCTGTCTGCTTAGTCCTGTCCTAGAACTGCTTCTAAAGTAAACAGAGGCATTTGCTGTTAGAATTATTAACACCATGAAACAAGGCAATACTAAAACTTTAGTAGATTATCAGATGGCCTATTTATTATACTGGTGCAGTTCCTGGCAGTAGAGTTAAGGGTTTGTTAACATTTCCATTATAATCCTCTGCTTTTAAGGGGTTTATAAATTTGGCTGTAAAAATTCACTCTTGGC
Source organism: Dermatemys mawii (assembly GCA_007922305.1). Taxonomy (NCBI): domain Eukaryota; kingdom Metazoa; phylum Chordata; order Testudines; family Dermatemydidae; genus Dermatemys; species Dermatemys mawii. Next base: position 8,265,797 of record ML677377.1, read on the forward strand.
TGAAAACCTCTGCCCTGAACAGATTTCTTTTGACCATTTTTATTTTAATGAATAGAAACTTTGTGGCAAAAAAAGGGAGGACATAATTGATTTCTGAATATTGTTTCATAATGTGCACTAGGGATTGTGTATTTCAGAGGAAAAATAAGACTATGATTCAAGTTCAGCACTTTTTTAGCTTGATGTAAATATTCTCTCAGTTTAGACTGGTGGCCTGTCTTTCACATCATGCTTTTTAGTTTTGTATTTCTTACTTTTGGAAGGGAGAGATTTCATTTTTCAGTCCCAGGAAACAACCCAACTCAGCCTGACTAATACTAGTTGCCCCACTATGTGACAATTTATAAGCCATTAGTTGCCACACTATGTTCTATGTTACAGGCTCATTGCATAGCCTTGGACAGGACAAGCAAATTATTTATTACAGATTTAGCCACTTTCTCTTTGCAAATTATTCACAATCTGGTCCTGATCTCCGAGAACACGTTTACTATATTTATTAGATGACAAGCTTATGAAAACAATTTTTATTGTATGGGTTGTTCATGAGCAGCTAATTTGTCTCTTTGAATCACTTTTTGTGGTATGGAACAGACCATTTAAAGCACATGGTATAGTTTCTGCATCTTGACTGTTTGACTAATGCTTTTTAAATGGTAGTTAACTAATATAAATGAGGACTGATCTGTAATGAACCTGTGATTGGAATTTTCAAATGTATAATAAATGTGAACATTTGTGTTATTTTTGGGATGTAAATGAATAACTTAAAAATCACCATTTGAATGTTTACAAACAACTAAGATCAAACCAAACTCACTGTTTTTATTCCAGAATTAATTTTTGTATTAGTCAACCAGCATGACGAGGGCAAACCTCTTTGCCTTAGCTTCAATAAATATGAAGTAGTGACAATGACCCTTACAGTGCCTATCTCATAGGGTTGGTGTGAGGATTAATTAGTTCATAAAATACTTTGAAAATGTATAGTACTATATAACATGCTATGTAAGCACTAATCATTATTATTAATAATATTATGATTATCTTATTTACATTTCAAATTTGATTGAAACACCAATAATTAATAAAACCTCATCCGGTGCCAGAAATGCAAAGCACAAAACAAGCTTCCAAACAAGAGCAGCTTTTTCAATGGAAGACATGGTATGGGACTAAATCTGATTCCGTGTGCCAATGCTGAATTGCTGGGTATGGCACATGGAGGTTCCATTGAGGATGACGCTAAACAAAATCCTCCCTCCCAGGCCTTGGCTGCTATTACAGCCTTGAGATTGCAACAGCCTTCACAAGGAGTTCATCATACCACTTCTGGGCCTGATCCCCATTCCTAAACTAGTGGTCTGCTCTGGCCTAATTTTTAGGCCCAATCAGGACCTGAGCCAGACTCAAGATCAAAATGGTCCAACTGTTCTCCCACTCAGTGCAACACAGAGCTGATACTTGTAACTGAATTCTATCAAGTTTTGATCATGTTGCATGGCCCTACCGTAAACAACGCAATATGGGGATATCATTGAGCAGGATTTCCTGCTCTTACTCCCTGAAAGCGGTTGTTCTTGCACAGTGTATCTGCACGCACATGATCCACCCTACCTGGAACTTTCCACGAATGCGGACGAGAAGGGGCAGAATTTATCACACATCAAACGAAAAAAATTCAACAGGAAATTCAGATTCCTTGACACGCGATATTCTGGTAGATGGGAAGGAGTAGCATGGGGGCATCATTAGTGTTAAGGCTGATGCTCATACATAAAAACTGCCAAAGTAATAATTTATGCTACTAATACACCAAACATTGCCTTATTATTTTTCTGTAAAAGTGTAAGTAGTCCTTAATCCTTCCAGTAATCACCCAGAGGTTCAGAACCAATTAGTAAGAAAAATAAAAAATTAAATGAAAAGATAATTAAGCATGGTTCCCTTCCATTTTTTTCTAGGCAGCTAAAAAGTGCCAAGAAAGAAGTTTTGTATGAAAATTCAAGGTCCACAAATGGATGAGCCTATCACTGAGCACCATATAATTAATATGTTGTATGTAAATCAACCATTTCACAGTGCTAATTAATACATTTACCTGTATTTCTGGGTTGGCTTCTCAACATAAATTGCTTTAATTGTGCTATTTATGGTAAAAGTATTAACATAAAGCATCCATAAATCAGGTCCCTTGTGTTTTAAGGCATTTAGTGCGTGCAGCTCAGTCACAGTAATGCTACGCATGGAGAAATGCACAATATTGTTTCCATTTTATTTGTTGATAACATTGCTCCTGAGGGACACTAGTATTTGAAGCATGGTTATTTATGCAACATGTATTCTTCTTGTCTCTTATTTCTTTCCTACTTTTTATTTTTAAGTGAATTTGAAATTAAGATTTTGAGAATAGATGGAATGCATATTTGTTTGGTTTTTTTTAAAGAGATTTGAATGGCAAAATGCTCACTCATGCTTTCAGGCAAATCCCCCTTTCTTTTGAATGCAAAACCCATTTTAGTTCAGAAGCTAGATAGCAGATCACATAGGAAAGTCTAACAAGCTTCTGTTGAAGGGATGAGCTGCATCTTTTTTATTTTAAAAAAAATTCTAGTCACTCTACATACATATGACAGCTCCAGCACAGTTATAAATCCTTTAGACTCCAAATCAAAAATCACCATCACAACTGCCATTAATTGGCACCATATCTGGCAGATAGGCCAATGACCGAATGGGCCATGCAGAATGAACTCCCCTCTCTGCCTGTCAGACTTGGCTCCTCCAGCATACAGTTGAAAAACATTTATTGGACAGTACTGGCCACTGCCTGTGCTATACTGGAGGACATCAGTCTTTTGTATGTCAATCCAACACCTTTCAGACACAGTGACAATCAGAAAAAATATTAAAATAATTTCCTTACAGTGACAACTGTCCAAGGACACAAATTCAAACTGTATCCTGTGTTCGCTAGTACTAATGACCATTGGTAATAAACTAGCAGGCTGTAAACAGATCCAGCTAGAAACTAAATGGGATACCATATAATGAAACAAAAATTACACAGTGGGGCCATGACCTATAGAAGTAAAAATAATAAACAGGAAGATTAAGTTAGGGGGTTCAAGATTCATTAACTGACTAATGCAAATGCAAGAAATGCTGCAATAAAATGTAATGAAACAAACCCAGACAAACCAAGTAAATAGTCCACAGAAAATATATAATTGAATATAGACATCAGAAAGCATATTTAACCCAAAGCCTGAAGTGTTAGGATAGGACTTTGTGTCTATAACTAATTTCTAGGGTTTGGACAACAGCAAACGTGAGTAACATTCATTTTCTTGTGCAACTCACCCTACTCTCAGTATTCATTCAAGGCTAATCAGCATTACAGACAGAGAGCCCAGTCTTGCCGAGACCCTTGTGAGTAAGGCTTTCAGGTCAAGGCCCTTTCATAAACTAGAATTTCCATGTTTTGTTCTATATTCATTTATATTTGCACACAGGTTCTGTAAAAGAGCTGATGATTTAGTTAAGACTAGAATCTAGACAAGGCAAACGTCACCTTTCAAACTAGAATTTATATTGATGTAGATTTTCTAATAAAATATTAACTTCTCTGTCAGTTCACCATTAGCACATAAGACAGTCTTTGCATTGGGTCAGAAGTAAGCCCTGGGTAAATCACATTTTTTTTTTTAATTCACAACAATGTAAAGGGCCAAGTATTTTACTTCACAGCGTATAAACAGAATTAATTTTACAACTCATCTAGATAGCATGTAAATATCCTTATATACCACTCTTTGCTGTGCATAGTCGCAGAAATCTAGTCTTCCACATGCAGAAGAATGGTATGCACAGGCACATAACAGCTGAGCTGTAGTTTCCTTAGTGATTTTTGTATTTTAAAAGATATTTTTATATCTAAAATATCTAAAAATATCAACAAGATCTAAAAAGATCTAAAAAGATATTTTTAGATCTTTTTAAAAAAGATTTTAAAGATTTTTTTATAATCATGTTTGGGGATATTTTCATGATTTGCATGCACCAAAATCGTGATTTACATAGGGCCTTAACCACAAGGCAACTGACTGTGGTCACATCATGGGTTAGATTGGACATGACATTGCATAAGAGTGCAAGCAGCACTCCTTGTAGCTCCCACTAAGAGCCAGGCAAAAGCATAACCCCTATACTCTCATGAGCATGTGGATTGCTTCTTCTAGACACACTGACAAGGGCAGGGAGGGTGTAATATTATGCCACCATCTTCCATATCAGCTGCATTTAGGAAGCATATCACATCCCCTAAAGGGCTGTAATAGTGGCCAGACTCCTCTGACTACTCCCACTTGAGTAAGGTAGCTCTATAGTGCCCTACCTGAGCCCAATCTGCAGATAAAGTAAGAATACGTAGAAGCCATCTAGTCCATTTTTGCAACTACACAGACAGTTCAGACAAAGTACCATAGCTCTAATTCATCTCCCAACAGACCAGAGTGGAGTAGTCTAATGGGAAAATCACTCTGCATATTAATACAGACATCAGATTTCTCTCTAACTATTCCTCAGCACTCAAGGTTAATTGTGCAATAATTGAACTCTTCTACACTATATTTATTAAAGGTTAAAATGTACATGTCAGTGTAAACACTTCATTAGTTTGCTAATATTATTAAGCATAACAGCAGCATTCCAGTTCATAATATAAAGATACAAACAGAATAACTGTTTTCTAAATATTAGGAAAATAAAATGTATCATTGGAAACTACAATGACTGACACTATTAAAAAAGAAATGAGAAATGTTTTAATTCCCATATTGCCAAATTGAGAACATTTTGAATAGTACAGACTAAAAACACTAAAGTTTTGAAAACTGTATACATATTGAATACAATTAATATGTTCCTAATGCAAATCACAGTAAACAGAATTTTAGATTCAGTTCAAAATAATTTCCACAAGAAACCCAGAGTCCCAGGATGTGTTCAAAATGGGTTGAGGGATTAAAAACTGGAATCCAACCTTTTGTGTGAATTAGGACTGTAAAGTAATTGCAGTTAACTCGTGATTAACTCAAAAAAGTAATCATGATTTAAAAAATTAATCGCAGTTAATTGCATTTATAACAATAGAATACCAGTTTAAATTTATTAAACATTTTTGGATGTTTTTCTACATTTTCAATATTGATTTCAATTACAACACAGAATACAAGGTGTACAGTGCTTACTTTATAATATTATTTTTGATTACAAATATATGCACTGTAAAAATGATAAACAAAAGCAATAGTATTTTTCAGTTCACCTCATACAAGTGTTGAAGTGCAATCTTTTTATCGTGAAAGTGTAACTTACAAATGCAGATTTTTTTTGGTTACATAACTACATTAAAAAACAAAACAGTGTAAAGATTTAGAGCCTACAAGTCCACGCAGTCCCACTTCTTATTCTGACAATCGCTAAGATAAACAAGTATGTTACACTGATGTGAGATACTGCTGCCTGCTTCTTATTTACAATGTCACCTGAAAGTGAGAACAGGCATTCACATGGCACTTTTGTAGCTGGCGTTACAAGGTATTTACATGCCAGATACATTAAACATTTGTATGCCCCTTTATACTTTGGCCATCATTCCAGAGGACATGTTTCCATGCTGATGATGCTTGTAAAAAAAAATAATGTGTCAATTAAATTTGTGATTGTACTCCTTGGGGGGGTGGGGAGAAGAGGAGGAATTGTATGGCTCCTGCTCTGTTTTACCCTCATTCTGCATATATATATATTTCATGTTACAGCAGTCTCTGACCTAGCACAGGGGTGGCCAACTTGTGGCTCTGGAGCCATATGCATCGACTCCGGGGCTGGAGCTACAGGCGCCAACTTTCCAATGTGCCAGGGGATCCTCACTGCTCAACCTCTGGCTCTACCACAGGCCCCCACTTCACCCCTCTTCACTCCCTCCCCTGAGCATATCATGCCCTTCCTCCTCCCCCTCTCTTCCTGCATGCCACAAAACAGCTGATTGGGAGGTGCAGGGAGGGAGGTGGAGGTGCTGATTGGCAGGGCTGCCAGTGGGCAGGAGGTGCTGGGAGCTGTGTGTGCGGGGGAGAGTTGATGGGGGTGCTGCTGACGTATTACTTTGTCTCTTTGGCAGTGTACACTGGTAAATTCTGGCTTCCACTGCTTGTATCCGACGAAGTGGGTATTAGCCCACAAAAGCTTATACTCTAATACTTTAGTTAGTTTTTAAGATGCCACAGGACTCTTTGTCACTTCTGGTAAATTCTGGCTCCTTCTCAGGCTCAGGTTGGCCACTCCTGACCAAGCATGTCTTCATTTTACGAACACTTTCACAGCAGATTTAACAAAATGCAAAGAAGGTACCGATGTGAGATCTCTAAAAATAGCTACCACACAACCCAAGGTTTAAGAATCTGAAGTGCTGTGCAAAATCTAGAGGGATGAGGTGTGGAGCATGCTTTTAGAACTCTTAAAAGAACAACACTCTGATGTGGAAACTACAGAACCCAAACCAGCAGAAAAAAAATCAACCTTCCACTAGTAGCATCTGACTCAGGTGATGAAAATGAACATGCATCAGTCTGCATTGCTTTGGATTGTTATCAAGCAGAACCCATCATCAGCAAGGAAGAATGTCCTCTGGAATGGTTGAAGCACAAAGGGACATATGAATCTTTAGCACATCTGGCTTCCAATATCTTGCAACGCCAGCTATAACAGTGCCATGTGAATGCCCGTTCTTACTTTCAGATGACACTGTAAACAAGAAGCAGGCAGAATTATCTCCTGCAACTTGTAACCAGTCTTGTTTGTCTGAGTGATTGGCTGACCAAGAAGTAGGACAGAATGGGCTGAATGGACTTGTAGGCTCTAAAGTTTTGCATTGTTTTATTTTTGAATGTGTTTTTGTCCATAATTCTACATTCCTAAATTCAACTTTCATGACAAAGAAAAATAAATGATAAATTGAAACTATTTGGGTAATTCTATAAAGTAAACCTATTTTGGAGAAGAAGGGAAAAGGGTTTGGTTCCAAAAAGTTGTTTGTCAATGTGTGTTACTATTTTGCACTAATATATGGAGAGTGACACCCACTGCAGATACCCCTTCTTGCCAATAAACCCCTATCAACTGAAAAACAGGAAATTTAAGAAAATCTAAAATATCAAAACCAAAACCCGTACCCTGAGCAGAGTTTTTATCCTGTAAATGGCTAAAGATTTCACTGTTGTTACTGATTTTATGTGGAAGGTGCTTAGACACTATTCTGATGAATGGCAATATAAAATCCTGATAGATAGATAGTTCATGAATATACACACTAGCTGCACTGATTATGAATGTGTCCGGATTAAGAAGAGCCCAAATATAGTAAGTGTGGAAAAAATGGTAACTACTTATGCCTTCTCCTATTCTGGTAACTTGTCCAGAGATCATAGCAAAGGACTGAGTGTTCCTGTCCCTAACTCTGCACGTAGCTATCTCTGTGATCATGGAGACACCAACATCTCTCTGTTCCACAGAGATAAAAAAGAAATACTTCTTAAATGTCCTTGTCTAGACCTCTGAGATGAAAAGTATAAAGTATTGTTTTTAGACTTTGTCACTGGTGGGCATTCTAAATAACTTTCAAATGGGGCGTGGTCGAAATAGAATGTAGCTTGTGAAGACACTCATTCCTTTTACTTCTTTCTCTAAACAAATATTAATACGGTATTATACTGTATATAGCAACCTATAATAACCTAAATCCTGTTGCATTTACCAACCGTTATACTGGATAATCACATGCTAACTCCATTGTTTTGCAGAAAAGTTTCTGGTTTTGATCAATCAGCATAACAGAAGGGACATTTTGGCAGGGCATCACAAAGTCACATTTCCTCTTTGGCTAAACAAAATGGGTGTAATTCTAACATCACTTATAAATTGGGAATGGTGTCTCTAAAGTTCATACCAATGTGGATGGCTTGTGGATGGCTTGTGGATGTTTCTCACTGTATTTCATTTGCAGCTGCACAGAATTTAAAGCAATTAGCTGTTAATGTTCCTGACTGTTTTCTAGTGTTTAGTTTTTCCTATCTTAGAGCTGCTTTTCTTATCTTCTACAGTTAAAGCCTGTCAGATTCATATGCTTGCTGCGCATGCAAACAACTTGAGTGAACTATATAGGCTACAGGTGGTTCTCAAATGTTAGATAATACTGCTTGTTTGTTAATGTCCTCTTCGCTGAGCTCCAACACATTGACACTGCTTCTGAAATGTCAGCTGAGGTCAGCAACACACAGTTTATAGTTTAAGTAAGTACAAAACTGGAGATTCAACTCTTATTAACCCAGAAGTCCCGCTAGTACAATGAAGTAAACTGCTCAAATAATTCATAATAGAACCCAAAGTAGACAACACCACAAGCCAGAAATCCACACAGCAACCCATTTCTTAGTGCAAAAATCTGGCCATGAATGAGGAGCATGTCTAATCTATGCTCACTTAAAAAGACCTTCCCCAGATTCTACCACTCAGTGTATTTTGTGGCCCATTCCCTTACATCCCTATGTGCAGCTATGCATTAAGCTAACATATATCCGGGAAACACAATCTGCAATGCTATCCCCATAAAATTGTGACAAATGTCAACACGCTGTAAAAGAAAATCTCCACACTTCTAACAATGCTTCCTAGCCAGATATATAATACATGTTCCTCTTGGGTCATCCCACTAGGTAGCTCAAGGGAAAGCCAAAAAATGCCATTATGCCTGAAACGTAGCAAGAAGCCGGCACTTCATTAACCCAAATGTGCTGCCATCAGGCACAAAACACAGGTAGACACCAATTCTGCAATAGGTGCCTATCCACATAGTATTCACTGAAGAATCGGGTGTCACATGGTAAACCCTTTGCCTTTCAGTTGTTCTGCCAAATGTCTGGCAGACTATGAAAATAGTCCATCATTGCCGAGAGAGCAAGTAGGTGGGAAGATCCCCTTTTGCTGTCAGAGAACAAGCATGCTTTCTCTATCCTTGTAGCTGGGGAAAGTTGCTTCTTTCTGTGGCCACCACAGCCCTGCATGTCCCAAATTCCCCCCCACCCCTCTTCTCACCCCACTGCCCCCTCCCACCTGCCCCATATTCCCTCTAGTGCCACCACCTCACCTTATGTGTGCATCTTCTCCAGGGTACAGGCACCTAATTAGTGGAGCCACACCTGTGCAGCTCCACTAATTAGGTGGGTGGTCCTTTATTAGTATAGTTTTTGATCAAATGTGCTAATGAGGTGAAAATAAAGGTTTAAATGGATTCTTTTAATAATATTTCTTCTTAAAATAATATGTTAGAATCACTGATCCATTTTTCATTTGCAAGTACAGTAAATTTGTATTTGATTGTTTCTATGATCTATACCCTTTTCTGGATGCTCAAATTTGCATATGCAGTTTACAAAAATAGAAACAATGATTTTTTTAAAGTTTAGTGCTCGTTGAAAAATGCAGGTTGACAGACCAATAGATTCCCTATTTCACATTCACTTAAGAGGAGTACGTCAAAGACGACAAGAGCTGACCCAGAGGGTCTTTTCTAGAGGTGAGAATTCCGTCTCCAAGCCCACTCAGCTTTTGGCCTCTCTGCTAAGGCTATCAGCAAACCTGTCAACTGTGGTGTTATTTTTCATTCTCTAACTAGTGGCTTTAGTGCCCCAGACATGATCTGAACACAGTCAATTCTTAAGATTGGTCATTTTTGAAAATTCAAAACCAAAATGCTGTTTTAAAAGAACAGATTTTACCCATTTCTAAAAGATATATTCTGGGGGGAAGTTATATGGCCTGTGTTACACAGGAAGTCAGACTTAGATCATCATGGTTCCTTCTGGCTTTGTAATCTATGAAAACAATTAGATTTTATTTACATGTGCTACATTTCCTTTGATTTCCCCTTCCCCCTCTTTTCAGAGCAATCACATGGGTAAAAATGAAGACTCTTTTTCCTTTAGAATCTACTTAGTATTTTACCTCTAAACCTCTGTTCTGCATTCTGACAGTAAGCTTTAATCTGGTAATCTAACAAGAGGAAAAGGCAGTCTCAGCAGACGTGCTCCGACCTTGTGTTCGACCATATTAAGAATTAATACTTAGCCTTGCCGTACAACTCAGCTTTAATAAAGCTACCCAAATCCTCTTGGCTGCCTCTTTGGCAAGCCAGCATCCATCAAAGTGCTCAGCTTTTGTATTTGCTAATTCAATAGGCAGCCTGACAGGCAGGTTTTAAGATCCACATTTTATGAGATAATAAGGCATTTTACATAGTTCAAATTTTTGCTCTGTTGACAGAAAAATGAATTTTGATAACTTTTATTATGAAAATATGTTTTAAAACAATGTTACCTATAAGTTTAATATTGTTTTTGATAATTCAGTTGATTAGCCCTTTCTACTGCCAAGTTGTTTATTAAGCAGCTGGTTGTAGGTATGGGAAGTAAGTAACTAAAAGCCTGTTTTAACTCCACTGGACTCCACTTTTTTATGATTGTAAAGAAGTGAGAGTTAAATCTAGAATGTGTTAAAGCAGCTGTGCTTCCAAATACTATCACATATTTTTCCTGTATTTGTAGCACACTTTAATACACTCAGCTACAACACTGTCAATTCTAGCTAGTATAATTAACTCCTTCATTAATGTAAAGGCATAGAGATGCATTCTCAACAAAAACCAGCACGACAACATAGTATGTGCTGGGTGTTTTTGTAACCACACTGGCAGACACTATCAAAAGAGCATGCTATATAGTATCAGAATTTATGTTTCTCTCTTCATTAAGATTGTTGTTGTGATGTACTGGCTGGTATCTTTGCTGGCCATGGTTTTGCAGCTAAGGAGGAAAAGGATGTTGAGTCTTCAAAACACTCTACAAACATTAATTTACCGATCTACTTATCTACTAAAAAAAACAAGTGCACAGCACTATACACGTGCTAAGTCTTATTTCTAAGTTATGCTTCACAACATTCCTCTGAGTTGGGTACATTTGTACCCAATTTACAAGCGTATAAACTGAGGCACACAGAGGCCAAATGCCAAAATCAACACAGAAAATTGTGGCAGAGTGACAAATAGAACTCACAAGTTTTGACCACCTGATCTCTGCTCTCACTGCTCCTTCCTAGAAATGTTCAGATCTTTGCTCTAACTCCTTCCTCCTAGAAATGCTCAGATGTTTTACTGTGCCTTCCTTTTACAGCTCAAGGAGATGGAGACCACTAATACTTTTGAGGTGAAATCCTGGCCATGCTTACTTCAGTGGGACTAGGATTTCACTCCTGATACCTGATGGAGATTCTTCTTTACTCACATAATAACAGAGCTGAGTTCTTTGGGCCTAAAAGTAACAGTTCTTCTATTCCTGATGCCAATTTTGTCATTTAGCTGATGTCCTTGGATACTATAATATTACAGATGTCCAGTCTAATCAGAGATTTTCAAACATAAAATGGTTTAATTTTGAAAATAATCCCACCAGTCAAAACAGTCAATAAGGAAAAAACAAAACAAAAATACTTGATTTTTAAAAAAATCGCAAAACAACCAAAAGGCCATTTTTTTCTATTTAAAGTTTCCTTTAAAATGTATTAAAAAACAAACAAATAATATTAATAAATAAAATATTCTTTTGGGGATTTTTTTTTTGTAAAATGGAAAATTTTGACAGATATTTTTTCCATTTGAAAAAAAAAAAGACCCGTTTTAACGGATGGATGGTTTCAATTCTTCAAGCCCTTAAATACATAAGTCTAAGCACATGAGTAATCCCAGTGAAGCCAACCGGACTCAGGTGCTTAAAGTTCAGTTCTTGTTTATGAATGGGTTCTGCAAAGGGCTTTGGACTGTGATGCCTTACAATACTTGCATGTCACATTAGTGGTTTTCTGTTATGGCATTTACTTATAATACACTAATTTAGCACTTTGTGCCTTCAAAGTGCTGTACGGACATTATCTCAGCTTCATGTCACGTCACCAACATGAAGTTAGTATTAAAGAGAATGTCAAATTCTCATATAAGAGACACTCATCCCATCAGCTCTATTTACATGGCTCATCTTCACTGTAGCATTAACAATCAGACAAGCATTTTGAGTTTTAATTTTTGTTTCCAACTCACTGTTTATAAACAACAGAATTTTGAATACTGTGGTATTTTGACAGTACTATGGTTTGATATTATAATATAGTGTTTAGAAATGCCTGCATACAATTCAGAATGTCAGGGTATCTGATTCCTGTCAGAAACAAAATACAAATCTGGGAAGTCATCTGAATTGTAACTTTGTTTACCACAAATTAACACCCTGCTTATTACTGAATTATTTTTACACAATTACAATTAAACAATTCTAGCACTGGCAGGGCCATCTCCAGGCACCAGCGCTCCAAGCTGCGGATTTGGTGGCACTTTGGCAGCAGGGACAACAGGGCGTGGGACCCGAGGACCTCCCGCAGAAACGCCACTGAATCTGCGGTACACCGGACCACCCCCAGGCCATCCCTGAGCACTGGGTACCTCAGATTAGAGGAAGAGCCATAATTTCATTGCACGTGTCTCTGTCTTGTTCTGCCTTGCTAATATGGTGGGTTTTGGTTTCATAATTCAGGGTGAGTTAACTGACTGACTCCTACACTGTCACCTCTATTGTAGCCAGAGACTGCAACAGCTTTTCAGTCTACTAGCACCTTGCTGGTCCTGCTAACCCTATGGTGACATTACAGTTAAAATGTTATCAGCACTTTCAGTACCAATCACTATTTTCAAGGGGGTTAATAACTGTGCCATTAAAGAAATCGTGCCAAGGTGAAGCTTGATGAATGAGCTCTCGACATACAGCTATTGAGTAATGGATTCTAAAAAATAAGTCACTGAAATGTTTTCAAAATATAATTGTATGGCAACATGAGCAAGATTTAATACGGATGTTATGGTGATGTTTTACACCCTGCTCCTGCCATAGCTGTTTGCAGAGAAGGTATATGACAGGGTGGAGTGATGTTGGGGAAAAGGGATTGCTTTTTCCTTGTGTGCGTGCACAGCTCCTACAACAACTAAGTCCTAACTGGGGCCTCTTCTAAGCTCTACTGCAATACAAACTATTAATAATAAATAAATATTGACATTAAATAATTGCACTATTTTGAAAAGTGCTAAATTATTATATATGAACTACTTGGCCTGGATCTTCATCTGTGACCACTTAAACAAATTTGTTTAAGTAACAAGGACAGTAGACACCCATATCCCATGCATGAAATATCTTGGCAGTGCTCTAAAAAGAGGGTTAATAAATATTTTGATAACAATACCCTCCTTTCAATGCAGTGTAATACAGTTGATGTGGAGAAAGAATGCATGTTAAAAACCAAAAGATGTGCTATTTTCTTAGTATGGTTCATTTTACCAATGTCAGTAGGGCTCAAAAAAAATTTACAAACTCATTTAAAATCTTACTCAGTTGGATAAAGAAATAGATCGACTGCTGTTCTAACTTTACTCTATTTTCTGGCTAATGTTATATTCAACACTTTAATATAGTACTACAGGTGTTCATGGCTGTGTATAGCAAGTAAAAGGACAGTCTAGTTCAAGAGGAGCTCATAAATCTATGCTAAAAGCTGAATTTCAGGACCTTTCCTCTTCTATGTACAACCAATTGTCTACTCGGAGTTCCAGGGAGTTTGGCATGTACTTCAGTAGCAGAACAGACTCCAATATATTTAACGTTACTGCATCACTGCACAAGTATAATATCAAATGCTCTCCTAATACTCTTACAGCATCAAAGGCACATAAGTAGGTTAGCTAAGTAGTAATGATATAATAAAAGCTGGAATACTGACATTGTTTGTTATACTTCAAACTGAACAACTAATGTTACTCATTTGTGGTCTAACAGTATTGTGAGAACATGCTCACAAACTATGAAGAAGAAAAACGATGAGCTTCTTCACATAAAGCATGCTAGATTAGCCCTTTCTTATGTGTCTTTATTACTGTACTCTGTTTTGCTTCTTGTAAATATGTGGCCTATTTTCTGAAGCTTAGTCTTAGCTACAACAATCATGCTGAGAAAATTTCCAAGCAGATGGGGTAAAACATCCAGGAGGGTAAAGAAAAACAAAGACATGTTTTTCTGCAGAGGGAGGAGAGAGAGAAAATATAGGAATACAGGCATATATTTGCTTGTCATCTCTTAGACATAAAAAATATGCTCAGAAAATGCAAATAAGCAATTCTGCTTGCCTACAGTCTTCAGTGCTAAACATTAATTAAGTTAACAGAGCACTTAGCTGAAGGCTAAAGGCTAAAACATATCTTGGATAAAAAAAAGGTTCAAAGTGAAAACATTTTGCTGATAGGAACTATTTAAAAGTAATGAAAAGTTTTATTTATTTATTTTTACTAAACAGATTTTAACAATGTCATTGAACATATATAACATAGTACAATAGTAGCCTGTGCTTTCAAAACTGTGATGCCAAGAGAAATAAGATTCCATAGACTCAGAGAATAGATTTTTTATTATTTTAATTTTAACAACTAAAAGATATTTTGGCTCATTGACAGGAGGGATTCTAACTGGAGGCGTTGTGACAGGAGCTCGAATCCTGCTGCCCTCTTAGCCAAAGCAACTTGGGGGACTTTATCATGTTTATCATTTAAAGCATTTTTTATGTGCAGATCTCAAAACATTTTAAAAGAGACTGAGCACTATCATCCACCTACTGAACACTATGCTTCACGTGGAAATCATGCATAAACAGAAGAAGATCAGATGGACAAGATGAACTGACGGCAGAAAATGGAGATTCAAACATTTTCTAAAAGAAAGTTCTACTGTACTGGCCAAAGTTTGTGTATCCAGAATACATCTGCAGCATTGTTTCCTGGTGTTTATATTTCCACTACTTAGTTCTTAGTGCAGTATGTATCTATTTTCCACTCCATTTTGGAATTCCACACTAACTTTCATGCAGCATGGGTAATCCTTATCTGCTCCTAATGGAGCCCAAGAGATCGTATAACTATAAAGCAAACATCCATTTCTAAAAACAAGCCCTCTGTAAATAATATGACTTTTCTTTTTATTTTACTTTAATTCATTCCACCTTTTACATTTTATGTCATTAGTATACTGTGAATATTTAGAACACTGTGAGCATATTCATACTAATTCCAAAGTGAAGGTGTTTTTCCATCAAAATACCAGGTGATCTGGAATTATTTTATAACTAATCAATATAAAAGATGGCCCGGAGTGGTGAAAATTGCTCAGGTCAGATACTTAAATGTGGTATAACTTGTCGTGTTTTTTTTTAAAATTTACCTAGACT
This sequence comes from Dermatemys mawii, assembly GCA_007922305.1. Lineage (NCBI taxonomy): Eukaryota > Metazoa > Chordata > Testudines > Dermatemydidae > Dermatemys > Dermatemys mawii. The sequence continues at coordinate 8,281,223 of ML677377.1, forward strand.
AGAGATAGTCTGGTGAATTATCCATGAATGTGAGGAGCTATATTTGGATAATAGAATCAGAGGGGTAGCCATGTTAGTCTGGATCTGCAAAAGCAACAAAGAATCCTGTGGCACTTTTGTGAACTAATACCCACTTCGTCAGATGCATGCATCCGATGAAGTGGGTATTAGCCTGAGAAAGCTTATGCTCCAATATGTTTGGTAGTCTACAGAGTGTCACAGGAGTCTAGGTCACTTTGGATAATGTTACTGCAATACTATATAACATTATCCAGGAGAACAATATAACTACATTATTAACTACCTTAGATATGCTATCTGCTAATCACTTAATATCATACTGACACACTATTCAAACTGCAGTATTACAGACATACTGAATATTACTGGGGAACCAAAATTAAATAAATGTCAAGATTTTCATACATTTTTACAGCTATGAAAGAATGCTAGCTGATTATTCCAGGGTAAACATCTTAAGTGTTAGATAACACTGAATGCTCCTTCTTTCACTCTTTCTTTAACATGTTTGTTCTCTAATTATTTGATGCAATTGTGACTGATGATGAGATGATTTTTCATGGTAAAACAAGAAAGCAGAAGTGTCTGCATTAAATGAGAAACAGAATGGACAAATCTGAGTAATAAATGGGACCAAGGGATGCTTTTGACACTGTTATATGTACACTGTATATAGCATGGTGCCTTAACAGCCTTTGTTTATTTTAAAATCATGGGGAATGAAGAGGAGAACAAACATGGATTATCACCTTAGGGAATGGAGAGAACTCAGCTCTCATGGAAGCAGGTGCAACACTGCAATCAACAGAGTCACACCCGTTTACACCAGAGCTGAATTTGGCCCACTTATTAAAGAAGCCCCGCAGAGTGAAATTGCCAAGTTTCCTGTCACTCTGCTCATTTGTTTCCTGTCTGTTTGTTTAAAACATCATTTTTTTCTGACAGCTCTTTGGTTTATTTAGCCTACTGCATTGCAAATTATTTTGCTTAAGTCAACTGAGTTACTACCATGACTTATGCAAAATTGTAATTTAACATAAAAAAGCACTTTTGGTAAAATCTTTTGAATGTTTGTATTCTTTCTTCTGAATTTCCAACTTCACGGCTTTTATAAACCATTTAAAAATAATTACCAATCTATAGTCCCGGCTACTTCTGTCATTACAACCACAAACGTTCATGTAATTGTCATATCATCAAATATGCACCAGGCACATTTGCTGCTGTCTTACAAGGCAGCATATTTCCCCCCCTTCTTTGACTTCGGCTGGCTTCAGTGTCCTAATGCCTTAGACTAATAATATTTTTACTTCATTTTTTATTTAAACTTTTTTCGCACTTACCTTAGCGGTAACTATAGTGACAATGATGTCAGTGAATTACTTCCCTAACAACAGTTCAAAATAAGTCAAATAGAAAAGAGATCTTGAGACCTAATGTGCTGAATGAGCTCCTTCCTAGAAATGTTCAGATCTTTGCTCTAACTCCTTCCTCCTAGAAATGCTCAGATGTTTTAATGTGCCTTCCTTTTACAGCTCAAGGAGATGGAGACCACTAGTACTTTTGAGGTGAAATCCTCAAGTCAGTGAATTACTTCCCTAACAACAGTTCAAAATAAGTCAAATAGAAAAGAGATGTTGAGACCTAATGTGCTGAATGAGCTCTCCTACATTAAATAACCAGTTAATACGTAAAAAAAAAAAAAAAAAAAAAAAGGCAAAACAATTCAACCCTAACCAGCAGCTTCCTTGATCTACAGAAATGAATTCATCTTCAGAAATAAAGCATCACTCACCCATCTGGAAATCAAATGTCAAAGATAAATGCGAGGGGGGATCACATCAGAATATCTCTATGTCTACAGGAAGACACATATTGTTCTGAACAAAATTGTTTAAAAGAAAATACAATATTTGCCTAGTGCCAGGCACTTGCTTTGATTTGCCATGAAAAAGATTAGTTGATTATCTTACTATAATTAAAAGCCATCTAGTTTCTAATAGCTTAAAACAGCTAGGCCTATAAAGCTTTTTCTGAGGAATTTAATAATTACATCACATAAGATATGTTTTACACTTTTCATATTTTACAAGTAAAATATTGCAGTTTAGGGGTACAGTACACAGAACAAATAAATCCCTGAATGCAGAATATTTACACACATACATATGCCCTCCCTTGCGGTGCCTTGAGTTGAGATTTCTTTTTTTAAAGTGGGTTCTAACAGATACAGAGGGGCACATTTTCAAAGGTGTGTCCCCCTAAATTACACTCACAATTCTCAAACTTGTATGTGCAAATTACCATAATTGTGTTCTGCACAGCTTATGTGGAACACATGATTGCCAGATTTGTGTGTGAAAATACCTGCTTCTAGGCGCAACCCTACCTCTGAAGATTTGGCCACATTCTAAAGTTCAATGAAAAGAAAAGTTCTTTACTACTCAGTATCACCTAATGGTCAGCCCTGTTGTTTTCTCTCCCTATTACAACTGAGGGTACTAGCTTCCAGAACAATGTGGCAAAGCTGAAACCACTGATTGTCTGGTCCTGGCACATCATTTTTAGGCATTGTTTGGCAGTGAATCTCACACCTTTGGAAAATGAGGCAGTTTGGCTTGCTTATCAGCATAGGAATCTTCTGGAGAAAATGTACCTTGTAAGTCTGTGTCCGTGAATGCCTCTGTCTACATGGAACCAGGCCTGCTTAAATGTTTGTAATACTATTGCCTTCCAGAGGGTTACAGAAATACATGAGCCTTAAGACAATAGAACCCTTCTAATTTGACGGCCATGGTAGCTGGACTTTCACCCCAGCTGGGGAATTTCCAATTATCAGAGATATGGTGAGACTATCAGGTTACTGGACAAGTGCTTGATTTTTCGAGAAAGCACTACTGAGCATGATTTGCATATAGGGACAGCTGTAAGAAAATCACATGTATAGCAACAGACAGGAAGGATGTCCAGTGATTAGGGCACTAGCCTGGGACTCAGAAAGTGGGTTCAATTATCTACTCTGCCACAGATTTCCTGCCTGACCTTGGGCAAGTCATTTATCTATGCTTTATTGCCTCATCTTTAAATTAGGACTAATAGCACTGTCCTACCTCCTAGGGATGTTGTGAGGATAAATCACTAAAGATTGTGAGATGGTAAAATATTATGGTGTTGGGAGATGTATAAGTCCCTAAGATAGACAATTAGTGGGAAGAGCATGCTAGGAATGGTCAACAAAGTAATTCATATACTTTCTGCATGAGTCACAGATATGGAGACTCCTGGAACTGTTATCAGAAGAGCAGACAGACTGAACAAGGGATAGATACACATGGCACCTGAACATCAATAAATCACTGGTATGCATCACTATTATTTGGGAGTACTCTTCTCATTGAGTTGTACTTGGCTGCCACCAAGTACACATCCTGATTGTACTAAAGGAGACTATCTTTGTTCTTTTGGGATGGACTCAAGAGCACCTTTGGGAATCAGATCTTGATTTTGAACTTGCTGAAGCATAGTGGTATTCAGATCTGTTATTATTAATCCCATTATGAAGAAAAAAATATGGAAATTTCATATCCAGATTCCAAACACCCCTGATTTTAAACATCTGGATAAGAAGATTTGATTCAGATTCATCTTTCAACATTTATTAATTGTGTATTATTAATGGCAGGAATGGGGACTCACAAAACTGAATTTACAGCAACTAGAATTAATTCCGAAGGAATGGATCCCACCTCATTCTGTAACTCCTGCATTGTTTTCTATAGTACTCCTCATTTCATCCTATACTTGGTAGGCTGAGTAGTGCTGTATGTCTAGCTATACAGCTAGCTTTTGTGTCACCATCTTAATTCCACGTTGTACAAGCAATGTGGAAATATCATTGAATTTTGCTACTCATGGGTATGAAAGAAGATAACAATGGCTAACACTCAAAAAACATTACTCTCATTGGACCAAATACTCATGAATGAGAGATTCAGACATTATCTGTGTGATCTGAACTTTTGGAAAATAATCCTTTAAAAAGCTATCTGCAAAAAGTTTTATTATCCTACGTAAACTCAAAGACTTCACATCTCTATCGATTTCTCCCTTTGCATGGTGATGAAGTCTCCTTTGTACATTGAAAACTAAAGTTTGGAGCATAAGGGGCACACAAGTGAACAGATTTTGTGTTATTAGTTTTCCTTTTTTCACAACATGTGAAATCACTGTTGTTGTATTCTTGATATACAAAGAAAAATGCTACCTACCCACTATTTTAAAGAGTAGATAAAGTAGCAAGCCTTACATAACCGTAACTATAGCAGTAGATATAATGTGAAGTCATATGTATTTCATTCCATTTTACACGTGATTTATAGAAAAGTCCACTTTTTACATTATCTTTAATCTGTCAAATATAACTTCTTACATATTATAAAAAATATCAATTTCAGCACTTAACTTGCGAGGCTTTGGGGATAACCTTTGGATATACTCTGATGTGGATAACGTTTTGTAAGTAAAGAACAGCAGAAGTGTCATATATTGTATTCAATCTTGAAATCCCTTGACCATGTGGTCCAAGTGCTTTTAAGCAAAACCTGTATCCTGGGAAACTTGAAGAAAAATATAGTAGAAATGGACACTTGAAGATCAAATATTCAAAACAACAGTCAGTAAGAGCATATAACTTCATTCAAACTTTTAGAGAAAAAAGTAATTCTGATGATATTGTAGGAGCTGCAAGATAAAGGTGAAGGAGTATTAAATCAGACTGTCACTAAAACTGAAAATAATGTAGGACTGAAGAGAGATTTGTTAATTAATTAGTTAAGAAAAAGCTTTGAGACAGCCAGTAGGGAGTATTCTCTGTGCAAGCATTGCTATAATTAATTAGTGGGATTGTGTATTTTAATTAAGGCTTTAAAGCAACTGAATGGTGCATGTTGCAATGCTGATATTGAATTAATAATAATTTGTAAATATGAATTCTGGTTAGAAATTAACTGCAAAGTAAAGTACAACTACCGTTCTTTTTGGGGAAAAAAAAAGTTTAAGAAAACCTGCAGAATAACAAGTTAAAACAGTATATCAGCTTGATAGATAGATAGATAGATAGATAGATAGATAGATAGATAGATAGATAGATAGATAGATAGATAGATAGATAGATAGATAAAAACTGGAATTCTGCTACTTTTAAAACGTCATTTTTAGTCTTTGTTTATACACATTACAAAAAGCACAACATTCAGCCTCTGACAATAGCATCCCACAATTTAGGCATCCATAATCTCTACTTGGTTTTGAAATCTTGGCCCAAAGTCCTTAATGCCTAGTCAGACAGTAAATCAGTGGTAGATTTGAGAACTGAAACCAGAACACCCAGCCTCCCTGCTCTAGTAACGATACTAGTTTCATATACTCCCTCATTAGTAAAAAGGCAGTTGGTTGAAAGTTAGTCAGAATAGCAAAGAGCAATAGTCCTGTCAGAAATGAATTAGTGAGCACAATGTAGGTGAGGAGATCAAAAGTGAAATATAAATGCATTTGCTGTTGCAAAAATAAATATATTTATCTCATGATATATAAATTACTATCGCTTGTTGCTAACAGTAGCCAAGCTAGCAGGCCGTACTGAACCACTCTGGCTCATTGCTAAAAGTAGCCAAGGCAGCAGGTCATAAATTGGTCATGCAGCAGCCTCAGCGTAACCAAGGCATGAGGGGAGGTGGTTTTGGGTGCCATAGACAGGGCAGCTTGACCCCGCATCCTTCCTGCTAAGAATGTTGGACTTGCTGATGCTTGTATTTTAGAAAAACAAGAAGTCTGTATACATGTGCCCCAGGAATATTTGTCGGGCCCTAAGACATGGACATTGAAAAAACAAACAAACAACATATCTAGTAAACTGATGACCATAAGGAAATCTTGCTTGACCTTTTTATACCTGATTGCTTAGCAAGTTTTCTTTAAGGGATATGCCATTGTATTACTAACGTATAAATAAAGAGAAAAAGTTTGAGGTATTTGGACTACTCAGAAAGGGCTCTTCAGAGACGCTCCCTCTTGATACATCTTTGGGTCCCTAGTGGCAGACAGAAGCCTGGCTAGCAGAAGCCAGAGTGTTAAAAAGCCACACTCGGCTTCGGTAATTATCGAGGGTTGGGGATGTTTTACTAACCTGTTGCGGATGTGTATAAGTGCTTGAGACTAAATAAAGTGTTGCTTTAAGTGAAAGCACTCTTCTGTTGTCCTGTTTGTGCCAGCCATCTATCGGTTGGATGGCCGTGGCTCCCCTGATTTATTTCCTGACACTACCTCGCATAGAGTAAAGGTTACCAAAAGCTTTGGGTTGAAAGAACCTCGTGTAATAGCCCCCTCTCCATCTTCTCTCCTCCAGACTAAACAAACCCAGTTTTTTCAATCTTCCCTCATAGGTCATGTTTTCCAGACCTTTAATCGTTTTTGTTGCTCTTCTCTCGACTTTTTCCAATTTGTCCACATCTTTCCTGAAATGGCACCCAGAACTGGACACAATACTTCCATTGAGGCCTAATCAGTGCAGAGTAAAGCAGCAGAATTTCTTCCCATGTCTTGCTTACAATACTCCAGCTTATACATTCCAGAATGATGGTTGATTGTTTTGCAACAGAGTTATACTGTTGACTCATATTCAGCTTATGATTCCTCTGACTCCCAGGCCCCTTTCTGCAGTACTCCTTCCTAGGCAGTCATTTCCCACTTTGTGTGTGTCCAACTGATTTTTTCGTTCCTAAGTGTAGTATTTTGCATTTGACCTTATTGAATTTCATCCTATTTACTTCAGACCATTTCTCCAGTTTGTCCAGATCATTTTGAATTTTAATCCTATCCTCCAAAGCACTTGCAACCCCTCTCAGCTTGGTATCATCTACAAACTTTATAAGTGTACTCTCTATGCCATTATCTAAATTATTGATGAAGACATTGAATAGAACTGGACCCAGAACCAATCACTGCAGGACTCCTCTCATTATGCCCTTCTAGAACGACTGTGAACCACTGATATCTACTTTCTGGGAACAATTTTCCAACCATTTGTTCAGTTTCCTCTGCCTTCTAAAGGATTTGGGGATACATCTACACTGCACTGTAAGGCCTAGCTCTGACACACTTTTGAGTCCAAGCCTTCTTTCCATCCACACACGAATCAGTCTGACTTAGGTCACCAAGCACCCATGACCTGGGTCCTAGGAATCCTGGTGGGGGCAGTCAGATCACAAATTATGCTGAAACTAGGGTCCAAGTCCTGTCATTTTGCTGTGTGGATGCAGCTCAAGACACAGTTCAGAGTCTGAAGGTCAGCGTAGTGCAGTATGAATGAGTTAGCACAGCTGTAAGACCTGGGTCCAGCAACTGTAAACCCAGATTTACAATGCAGTGTGAAGGGTCAAAAATGGGCTTGGAAACACCAAGTTCACAAGCCTGGGTCCCACAGACATGGGTTTATAAAGCAGTGTAGACATATGCTTGGAGACTGTCCATGAACTTGCCTCAAAAATAACAAAAACTGCACAACCTCATTGCCTACACCACAAAGGAACCAACCACTGCAAAAACCCAACAACAAAATACAGAAAATTCTCAACTAAATGCTAATTGCAACATCTCCAACCTCCAACCACAATATGTTCTCTTAAGTCCAAATGTTAGATTCTTATGCACAGCCAGAGGAAATATACTTTCTACAGGGACTCTCCACATGGAGCCACATGGACAAAAAATTGTGTCCCTCCCCAACCTTAGGGTGGAGGCAGGCACTATCAGCTTTAGTAATGGGGTGTCTATGGTAGTTAAAAACTACATACTTATGGACCTCAGTGGCTTTGCACACACACTACCAATGCCCTCCTTCCCAGTGGTGATACCTTACCCGATGTCATAAAAGGGCATAGAGTCCCTCTGTGAGAGCCCATCACAGCCTTTCTATTGTATTTAGAGCTTTCCACAGTGAGAGGCAGGATTTGCCCTCAGTTTCCCATGCAAATAAATATCCAAGAGAAAAATTTTGCTTGTGGGTACACTTGTGCTGCTTTTTCTGTGGGCTCTCAACTCCAAAGCAAGCTCTGAACAAAAGACTTTTGAGAAATTATGTTTACCATAACATGATAACAATTATCTGTCTAACAACTATTCTGCGTATCACTGCAAAAATGTCAGGAGAAAGGAGGCTGGCTTTGCTGAGATAAGATGGCTTTTGTCAAAGTTACACAAGCCTTTTTGGGAGCGATTAAAATATTTTTCCCCTGTCCTATAAGCGGTAATGTGAACTTTACAGTATTGGATTTCTTCATTAAAAGAACAAAAATAGACCTACATCAAGTTGTGTAAAATGTAGTGTATGCGTTGAAAGAAAGAATAGAATACAGTGGTGTGAGAATAAAGCCATTGAACGTATGCAGCTTATTGGTATTAATTAGTTAGTGGGTGAGCATAAATAGGAAGCACAGAGGGAGGCTGCTGGTGTTTGCTGAGCAGTGTAAATGCTGAGTATTTTAATCCTGCAAAAAGGGCAACGTAAAAGTAAAAAAAAGAGCAACATTTAGATAATAGATAGGAGGTGCTCAGTGAAGCCAATACATTGAGGACCATCAAAATCTTGCAGGAGGTACACAGTGCATTGCCACTTTGGGCCTTAAAGACTGAATAGAACTCCTTTCCAAGAACTTGTCTGTGTGGTAACTGGACTGAAATAACTAAATCACTTGCAAATCACATCTTCAGTTATTCTGATTTGTAACTGACTTAAGTTATATTGAAATAGGGCACAATTATCCTGAAATATGAGCATCTGTTCACAGACTTGCACCAGAATGAGAAATGTGTGAATTACAACCGATCTTATCTATTTTGGTTCCAATTACCATGTAGTCAAGTCCTGAATCATTGCTGGCTTGACAGCAATCCAGAAGAGTTATCACATTGTGGACCCCATCCTCCAAGCACCTGCACATGTAGTTAAAGTTAAGCATGTGTGTAAGTGTTTACAAGGTCAGGGCCTTTCTTGACAAAATTTGCTTTGATTTTCTGTGAGAAAAGGATTGTTTAATAAATCCTTTTCTACTTTAAATTGCATGTGGAAGTTTGGATGCTTGAGAGTAATGCCATATAATTAGGACTGGAGATCAAAATCTTACACATGGGCAGCAGCAACGCTAGCTTGCTTCATGCTGCTGCATTAAGAGGGTAAGAAGGAAGGATCTCACTCTCCTACAGTCACCTTCAACCTTTTCCTTCACTGCTAGAGACTACCAAGAAAGGTCCCTAGAAGGCCCAGCAGTGATGATGGCTTTGTGATGTCTGGACCTATCAGAAATGAACTGGGATTATTAATTCATTTCTCACAGGCAGTGGAAATTTTCAAACATTAGTGACTGGCATTCACTAGTGACTGCAATCATTAGTAACCAGTTTCAGTTATTAGTGGCTGCATCTGAATCCACAAAATACAGAGTAATAAACAAACTACGAAGTGTCCTGGAATGGACGCCAAAGAAGAGCAGTTCTGATCACAAGTTGGGTGTCTATTTATTATCAAGATGTTGTTGCTTTTCTTATTTTGTTCAGGAGGAGGTAAATTAGCAATTTGACAGGTTCAGGACCCAATTTCATCCTAGCCTGCAGCCATACTTCCATCTGTTAGTGTCTATTTGTTCAATATCTGACCAGGTAAGAAACATAATAACCTACTAGAAATGACCAGGAAGGTAGTTACAGAATTTTTTACCAAATTCAATTTTAGAACTGTCTCTCTCTCTCTTTACCCTCCAGTCCACACAACAATTCCAAATAGAGGCACATGCTTAATAGTGACCCCGAAGATCGAAGGAATCCATGAATAAATGTTAATATTAAAACAACTTAATTATTCAATTTTTATGAGAAATAGTGTATATAACACTGCAGAATATGCCTCTGAGCAAGAACATCTATCCTTAGATTATGTCTTGTTAAGCTTCCAAGGAAATGGGTTCCAAAGATATTACTATACATCTAGTGACTGACTCATCTTTTGAAAATGCCTTTGATTGAAGGGCATTCGTATGGCAGGTATGCAAGAGTGCATTCTGAGTGCATTTTCAAAGTGACCCTGTCAAACTCATTGTGACTGTATCTTCTTCCTCTGAACTTTTGATAAAACGTTTGTGATTACATGCTGATTTTGTCAGACACTCCATTCAGGCATGAACAATGTATCTGCTGGCAGCAAGGTCATGATATAGCAAGTTTTTTTCCTGCAAATATCATCTCACTGAGATCTCATTTTTACCTATTTATTACCAAAATTTCTACGCAATATATCTGTATCTTCTCTGCTTTCATATATAGGATAGCAGCTGCTCCAATACTCTAAGCTTTGTACCTTTTTTTAAAAAAAGAAACTAGAGTGATAGAAACAAAAAGTGAAGTTTTCACATCAGAGCTCATACGTGCTACATTTTTCAGTATTCACTTTGGTATGTATATTGCCACTAAACTCATTCCATCTTTACCAAAAATCAAGCATCAACCTACATTTTTTACTGCTATGGTACACACTTTTTTTTCAAAGCAGTGTAAGGATGACAGACATATGGTATTAATGTGACAACACCTCATATACTGTGGGTCAAAAACTAAACTCAAAGATAAGCTTTCATGTTCCTCTTCTTTTTACTTCCCTTGTCCTACAACTGCACATATGATAAACAGGCAGAAACAATCGTAATGAAACTGAAACAACTTTATAATGGTATCCTGGATTAAAACGTGGGCTAGCTTTCTTGACTCTTCTTTTTTTCTTTCTTTTTTTTTTTCTGCAGCACTTTGGATTTCACAAAAAGTTACCACTCCCGCTTTTACATGAGAGAGACAGAATGCGAGCACCTTGTGATACTCCTAAGGATTTTCATAAGGCAGAGGAATTCAAAATTGATTTGTTAATTGATTGAAATCAACTGAGCTATGACAACTTACACCAGCTGAGGATGAGCCCTTCTGTGCTGGAAATACATCTTCTCTTTTGTATGCTGAGCTTCAGCCCAAGAGAGAAGTTTTATTTCTGAGACCTTCTATGAAAAGTCACTGGTTTCAGCATTTTCCCCCTTTTTTTAAAATGGATATTAAAATGAAATCAATAATAAAGCCTTACCTACTGTCTAGTGTCACCACTGGGAACTACTGTTTTGTTTTTACTGTCTTTCAGAACTGGAAAAATCCTGTGTTTTAAATGAGTTTATCATAATGATAGATATGATTTTAATTACCTGTATCTCTGCTAAGAATATTTAAATATTTTGTCATCCTTCCCCCTACACCCGCCCCGAAAATCTATGCACTATTCCCTTTGAGTTGAAAGATCTTAGTTTAAGTTTTAATTTATCATCTCTCTGAGTGGGGAAAATGAAGTCGAGGTTAATATAGATTTCTAACTTCACTCTAATGATTCTTCATATCAGACAGCACAACCCCAGTAACGGCTGCTCAGCACTTTGCAAAAAGTTGGAAACTGTTTTTAAAGTGTTCTAAATTTTAACAGGGTATTGGATGATCTCTAAAATCTTACCTTCCTCTCTGCACACATAAAGGACTCAGAGATGAAATATTATTTTAACTAGCTTATGGTGTAGAATGTACATCAGTTAGTAGTAATGTAGTTGTAACTAATGAAGGTAGAGACTTGCCACTCCATCAGGCTAGGACAAATTTTGCAGGCTAGCAGTTACACTACTCACTTTGACATTGCCAGTGAAATATAATCTTTGGTGCTATTTAGAACTGAGAGGTTGTAGATTCTCCCATAAAAATGATCTTTAGAGAAGGCACAAAACAGTTTGAATAATTTCTACCTTTGTCTCTCATACTGTGTATCATTTAGGATTATTGCTATATCTGACGTACTCTCTTTGGATTATATATATACAAAATAGTGTACATGAGTGATTAAACTCAAGTACTGAAGGTGTATTCAGGAGATAGGAATAGATTGTCTCATTGAGTTTTCATAGAGAAATAATGACACCTTCCCACATGCTAGATTTTAAAAATGTGGCCTATAAAAATTTCAATAAATTTATTCTTTAGAAAAATACAGCTTCAAAAATACTAGTGGTTGTAAGAACCCTATTTCTTATCTCCCTTTTCCCTGCTCCCGTTGTCATAAGCTACTACTCTATTTGTTGCTGGTTCATAAAGGAACTGCTGAGACAGTGAGATATAGGACACTTGATAAGGATGTCAAGAGACGTATAGTATAATTTTCACAGAACAGTCCTGGTAGTTGTGAGTTTATGGATATGTGAGAATATTGAAACTGTATTTAAGAATAATTGAAGTTAACAATAATAATAAAATAGTGAGCACTGGCTATAAGTCTGTTACTAAAATAGATGGCCCAGAACAATAACCCAAAATCCATACAACAGTATAGACCTTTATGCTTTATAGTATAAACCATCCCTAATTATTGGGGGTTGGGTGGAAACCTTTGCTGGTATAGGTTATCCCATAGCTGCCTAATCCAAAGTTTCATGCAACTTCTTCTGAAGCAGCAGGTACTAAATACTGTCAGAGACAGGATACAGAACTAGACAGACAACTGGTCTGATCCAGTGTGGCTCTTCCTCTGTTCCATTCCCATGCCTCTCTGAATTCTGGGATGCTTGAAATTCAAATCCAGAGTTTGCATTTGGGTATGCAATGTAAACCCAGGGTTAGTGGGACTTGAGTCATCTGACCCATGTTAGGGAACCCTGGACTTGGGCATCTATATTGTGTTTTAACTATTTGTTAAGGCTTTTCTAACCCATGCTCAAACCTAGGGGTCTGGCATCCACACTGGAGTGCAGAAACCCAAGTCAAAGTAACCATATCCCAGAAGCCCTAGTGCCAACCCTCGACCCCCAAAATGTGGCCACTCTAGTCCTAGGAGTGTGGTGCACTGTGGCAAAACTTTACTGCCTGCCTTGCCCATTACCAGGCAGCAGCTAGCTTTCCTTGATTAGTCCTTTCCTAAGAAATTAGTCCTTATTTCCTTTGCTATCCATTGCAAACCCAGGAGGCCCTCTAATAGTGTGCTTGCAGATCAGTGATCAGAAGATAATGGGTTAACGCTGACATGAGCTGCTGCTACTGGCAAAGGGGAAGGGAGTGACTTCCATTTTCAACAGAGTGGATTACAGATTGTTGGGAGAGAGGACAAAGAAAGTTGTCTCACGGAATTGTGGGATACTTCTGGCTGACTCCCAAGACCCAAGTCAAGCAGAGCTGTGTATCCACTGCAAAGCAATAGGGCTAGGACCTGGTTTCACTTGAGCTTCGACCCTCCTGAGATCCTGCGTCTGAGCTGTGGTTTAGCATAATTGCAACATAGATGCCAGGGCTCAAGCACAGGCTTACACTGCAGTGTAGACATATCCTCTGAATCCATCTAGCATTCTGCCAGTATCTCATGGAGCTCATAATCTGCAGGATTTCCTTCATTTTTCAAACCGTATAACCATTATACTGTGACGTAAGACCAACACTATAAGGTGCCTACCATATAGTCTCAAGAGACTCAACTCATGCGTTTCTTGGCTTCTGTGTCTCTTTCTGAAACTTTTTGGCTGTAACAAAAAGTTAGCAAATGTTTTATTTTCTACAGACTACGTGGAATCTTTTCTCCTTGAGATTTATGGAACTTTACCTGAAAAGACATTAGAGGGTAAATATGTTTCTAATGAGGCTCCTTCACCAGCACACTATGGCTGATTTGAACTTTCTTCTCTCTCTCCTGGGAATGATGACACAGCACAAGTGGTTGCTAAGCTCTGTGACTTTATCCTCACACATAATTATTTCAAATTTGGTGACAATATATATCTCCAGACCAGTGGCACTGCTATGGGCACCCGCATGGTCCCACAGTATGCCAACATCTTTATGGCTGACCTGGAATAACGCTTCCTCAACTCTCGTTCACTCAGGCCCCTTCTCTATCTACGCTACATTGATGACATCTTCATCATCTGGACCCATGGGAAAGAAACTCTGGAAAAATTCCACCATGATTTCAACAGCCTCCACCCCACCATCCACCTCAGCCTGGACCAGTCTACACGAGAGGTCCACTTTCTAGACACCACGGTGCAAATTAATGACGGCCACATCAACACCACCCTATACCAAAAACTTACCGACAGCTACGCCTACCTTCATGCCACCAGCTTCCATCCCAGACACACCACACGATCCATTGTCTACAGCCAAGCACTGAGGTATTTGTTCCAACCCCTCAGACAGAGACCAACACCTACAAGATCTTCACCAAGCTTTCTCAAAACTACAATACCCACACAAGGAAATAAGGACACAGATCAACAGAGCCAGACGTATAGCCAGAAGCCTGCTGCTGCAAGACAAACCCAAGAAAGAAAACAACAGAACACCACTAGTCATCACCTACAGTCTACAGTTAAAACCTCTCCAATGATCTACGACTCATCCTGGACAACAATCCCTCTCTTTCACAGGCCTTCGGAGGCAGGCCAGTCCTGGCCCACAGACAACCTGCCAACCTCAAGCATATTCTCACCAGCAACAGCACACCGCGCCATAACTCCTCTAACTCAGGAACCAATCCATGCAACAAACCTTGATGCCAACTCTGCCCACATATCTACACCAGCAATACCATCACAGGACCTAACCAGATCAGCCACACCATCACTGGTTCATTCACCTGCACATCTACCAATGTAATATATGCCATCATGTGCCAGCAATGCCCCTCTGCTATGTACATCGATCAAACTGGACAGTCCCTACGAAAAAGGATAAATGGACACAAATCAGATATCAGGAATGGCAATATACAAAAACCTGTAGGAGAACACTTCAGTCTCCCTGCACACACCATGAAAGACTTAAAGATCAGCATTTTGAAGCAAAAAAAACTTTAAAACCAGACTGCAAAGAGAAACTGCAGAGTTTCAATTCATTTGCAAATTTAACACAATCAGTTTGGGACTGAACAGAGATATTGAATGGCTAGCTAACTACAAGAGCAGTTTCTCTTCTCTCGCTGTTCACGCCTCCAATTCAGCTGCTAGAGGAATACCTCACCCTCCCTGATTAGAGATAACAGCTGGTTCAGCCTCATTGGACCCACCCTGTTATCTTTAACCTGGCTTTTGCCTACCTATTTGTACCTGCCCCTGGATTCTTCCACCGCATGCATCCGACAAAGTGGGTATTAGCCCACGAAAGCTTATGCTCTAATACTTTAGTTAGTCTTTAAGGTGCCATAGGACTCTTTGTCACTTCTGGAATTCCAGACCAACACGGCTACCCCTCTGATTCTCTCCTGAGAAGGATTGTGAGTTGTTGTGTATGCTCTAAGGTATCTTTTCTTGGTATCTTACCCAAGCTTTATTTGCATGAGATTAGGGAAGACAGCCTACAACTAAAGAAAAGTTCCCACGTCAATACTGAGGTTTAACATTATGTTTATGCAGACAGCAGAAAAGGGCATCCGAGCAAATAAGTTTAAAAATAGAAACCAAAGTCATTAACCAGTAAGGTCCCTGGCAAAATATTCTAGTCACCTCACAGAATTCCCTGCATGCTGGAGGGACTGTTGATAAAACAACCTATTACAACCAGTTAGAAGAATGGCTAAGTTTTCACAATATATGGCAGCCAGCTGTGTAATACATTAGTAAGCACCCAGATGGCAGATTGCTTTGAGAGAAGGGACATAACTTTTATTAACTGCATAAGAACACAGCTCAGACTGAGCTGACTGAGATCTATGAAAATGCATCATGAACACTGAGCTTGTTTTAAAGCTTAATACAGTGACTCCTTGTTTCATCAACTATTTTTTGGAGAAGAATATTTTTAAAAATACTAAATATTATTATTCAATTTTTATTTCAATTATTATTAATACTAAAATTATTATTCAGTAACTTATCACAGTATCTCCCCATCTTAAACACGGAAGCCCAAATGAGAAGTTTTCATCAGAGATCTGATTAGTCATGATAGCTCAAGTGGAAAGAAAAGTTCCTTGTGTGGTTCAAGGTATCACATATTATGACAGAATTGCATACAATGACATCCTTTAGGATAGATCAGAGCTGGTATAAACATGAATCCTTACAGAGCAATTGACTTCCAGGCCTGTTACTGAACTAGAAATTTGTTTCACGTAACATATTTGATGTATTTAAATCTGACAACGGTGACACCATAGCTGGTGGAGCCAACCAGAGTGTTCAAATAGCTACCTAGCCACCTTATATCTGTGTCTTGACATATGTCTTGTAGTACTGCCAGAGAAACTTTCTGCCATTTCTTAACCACCCCCAGCACTGATTTTAAGTCAGAAAGCTTTAATATTGCTGCAGCTGTCAGCCTGATATTTCTGGATTCAGTAAGGTCATTCTTCAGCATTCTCAACCTTGAGGCTTTCCAGGAGAAAAAGTATCTGATCTTTAGACTGCTAATCGAATCTTGTTCACTGCAGACTAGCTAGTCACCAGCACCTTTGCTTTTGTAACCTTAGCTCTTCCTGACCAAAATAAGGGCAACCAGCCAGAATCTGGAAATTACAAACTGCTTTGATTGCTAAATTTGAATTACGAACTTGCCTCTTGCTCCTTCATATATTAGATATTAACTCTTACTGTATGCTATTTCAGCCTTCATCTCTCTCTGTCTGTGTCTGTTTCTATTCAGTCTTTGACCTCTCTGCTGAGATCTGCATTTGTGATGGTAGCTTTGTGATGTGGATAGCAAGAACTGGATGGAATCAATCAGTTCATAAGAATACCAAACTAGCAATGAATATTACTGTTATTGGGTAAAACTGACTTAATAATTAAAACTTCCTTTTCTTTCTATATTTCAGCACCTGCCCAGGGCATTTTGAAAGATTCTTCAGATTCATTCTTTTGCATGTTGAAAACAAGTGGACTAAGTATCTTGAATTGTATTTCTGTATATGAGCTACAAAATCTTGGATAATTGGTGTTAGGACGTGAAATGGAAATATTAGTTTCTCCCACTTCAACCATTTGCAGTAAAAAAAAAATAAAAAAAGGCCTGACTCTTCTCTCACACCAGAATGAATCTGTAGTAACTGCACTGACTATACAAAACTAATTTGCAGTGAGAGACAGTTGAGGCTCAAAGGATCTCAGACTTCCATACAATCATTGGGATGATCCTAATAAGTTTATGCCATAGAATTATTGACACCAGACAGAATTTGTCTCACCTGTTCAGAGGCTCCCGATGATACCCTTAAAAAAAAGAGCACAGTTGTTTACAGTAGTGGCCCCAAACACCATCTCTTATAATAGTACTTTGAAGTGTTCATTGTAGTATTCTCCTACTCTTGAATGTGAAATTTACAGTTGGCATGCCTCAGTGGTGGATCTTTCTGGCTCAATTAACTTTTTTAAAGCACTCTTTCAAATGGTCTAGTTATAACAGAAAATATTTATAGAAACATACTACAGGTACAGAATACATATGGAAAAAAAACCCATAAGTAGATTGGACTATGCAGAAAGACAAAAACCTGAACACATTTTTGCCCTGTCTTTATTACAATTATATTTCTACTGTATGCTAGACTTCTTCAGAAACAGACAATTATTAGGCAACAGGCTAACCCTACATGCACATCACTACCATTACAAACCTCTGCTACAAAACTGGTCTCTCATTATATAGCTACTTTCCACAATCTGCATTTTCAAAAACAAGCGCAGCTCCAAATAGTTTTCCTTAGGGTCAATTAGTCTACATGAGCTGCCAGACCCGGGACCTGCACTTACTACTATTCTGCAGTGTTAAGCTTTCAAATATTCTTAATAACCATTCACATGCAAATAGCTTCTTTTGGTATGCTGTAGTATTTCAAAGGCTTGCAACAGGACCCTAGCAGACAAAGGTACATTTTGCAGCAGAAGCGTGGAGTTCGTAAGGTGATGCTCTGATGTTTGTGAAAGCTGAAGTCTTTACTCAACAGTGGTTGTATGAAGACGGCAGTTATAATTTGATGAAGAAGTTCTATGCGAACAAAAATCATAATTCTCAGAGACTATATGCAAAGCTAATATTTTCCTCCCTAGTAATTAAGCTACGTTCTGCCACAAAACACTTCACTAATACATGATTTAACTCTGTCATTTGCATTAGCCAACTGAATAAGCATATGGAACAATGAATGAACTGAAACCCGAGGAACAGGCATTAATTTCCTATGATAAAATATGGGCCCAAAGCTGCAAGGTGCTCTACATCCTTAGCCACTATTGACGTCAGGGTGCTCAGGACTTGGAAAGAGTGGGAGCTGCATATTACGTGGTAAAGCTATGCCAAAGAGGTCAGGAGATGAGAAATATTTAAGCAATTTCATTTCAATGTTGTGCTATTCCTGATAGTGGCTGCATCCCACCATATTGACTCTCAGCTTTAAATTATATCTAATTAGTATCATAATAAACAATTTTCTTTTGGGGTGCATAATAAAATTAGCTGTTAGTTTGCTGCCATCCTTCCACAAAAATATTGAAAAATCATGGGCCTGGTACACGAGACTGAGACAACTAAAGAACACTCTGGTCATGCAAGGTTTGCAAACAGGATGTTAAAAGTAAGAACTTATATCAGGAATGTTTTACATTTAGGCCAAGGCCCTTTATTACGATCTGTCTCACTGGAAAGTTAAATACCCAGGCAGAGTCCAGTGAAATCAGTGGGGGTTCTGCATTAGCACAGGTGCCCACCCATGTGGAACAGACTGAAAAATTACAGCCCTAATAAAATCAGGCCCTTTTAACATAACATTTCGTGTGTAACTTCCTATGGTTTTTTTTTCCAAAAATCAACTGGAGAAACCTATATTTCTTCATTTTGAATCACCCCAATGGATTATCAGCACTGCACAGACCTTTGCCACTTGACTTAACAGAGTAATTGATAGGAGTAATAGGTTGTCATCCTCTACATAGACCAGTACTAGAAGGGGATGGGAGACTTTGTTAGTCAGTTTCACAGCAGAGGAATGTGGCGACTAAGGAACATTCTCCCCTGTTCTCCTCAATCTGTCCATGTCCCAATCCGGTGGATTCCCCACCGCAGCTTCTTGAAACACTCTCATTCTCCACAGCTAGCCAACCCCAGTCTCTATTTTTCAGGCTTCTAATACTAGTTTCCTTGCCCACCAAGTTCTAGTCTCACCCACTGTATCTCCCAGTCTCAGTCTCCTTACCGAGCCCATTCCCTGTTGCTCCAAACTGCCCAGCTCTATGTCCCATCTTCTTGCCCAGCCAGTTCTCCCCTTCCAGGTCTCAGTCTCACTCCCACCGACTTGCTGCCACTTCCATTCCTCCAATCTCTCCCCCCATTCCTAGTACCTTGGTTTAGCCAGTCTTAGTCTCCCCTCTGACTCTCAACCCCTTGTCCATATAGACCCCACATCCCAACTCTCAGTTGCCCTCTACCCTCATATGGCTAGCCTCCAATCACAATTTGCACCCCCACTCCTAGGCACCTTGTCCAAATCAACTACTCCCATCTCCCAGCAGATCCAGCTTTTGCCCCTTCTGCATTTGAATCCGGCGGATTCCTCTCCCATTCTACCTTGCCCATCAGGAAGATCATTAAAAGCAAAGCAAAGACAGCCTCCTGCTCTCATTTCTGGTGGCCAGATCCAGAATGCCCTGTAGCAGAGCTGTAATTTCAGGGAAACTCCAGCTCATTCCAGGGGCGGAGCATGCCCAGAGTGGACAGAATTTGGGGGAAATGTAGCTGCTAAAATTTAAGAATTCTCTACTAAGCAAATTCAGTTTTTCAAAGACTTATAACTGGAAGTGTTAGGCAACCTTGATATATATACACATTATATATATAGAACTCTGTTCTATTTTGTAAATGTCTTCAGTGCTGGAGTTCTTAACAGAAGAGTCCTGAAATGTGTCATTATCAGAATATTCAGAACATTTTAATGCACTCTGTTAAACCCATCAGGAAAAAGAATGGATAGAAAATGTTCTAACATGCAAATTTAAACATTAATAGCTTGTAAATGTGGAACTTATTTTCTTTTAACTTGGTTTGTTTTCTTTCTTCACTGAGAATTATTAAACAAGCCAATTTTGATATTTCAGATTTCACAGGCGTTGAGTTAAAGATTTTAGTTGGGACATATGCAAAAAAGTGTATTCCCTCCTACCCCTACCCCACCAACACACGCATATTCAAACAACTTGAATGGCATTAAACTGATGTTGGGCTCATTCCATCAGATTCACTTTTAGGCTGAGATAAAGCAGGGAAAATGTTACCCAAGCAGAGATTTTTTTGACAATGCTGTGAGCCACAGTGCCTCTAAACACAATGATTAGTTCAATACTGGCTCAGAATGAAGAATATCATGTACTGAACGGCACCACTACTTCATGCAGCATCTGGATTTTCCTCAGAGTTCCAAGCATTGACCTAGCTCAGTCTCCTTTAGCTTGAGTCCTGGAAATATCACAGCCTGAAGTGGTACAGCTTTGAAGCAAAAAGGAGAAGGTCTGACACAAATGGGATTTACACTTTTTTTCTGTACAAACCATGACAGGACCAAGCTGCCCCTGTGAAGGAAGCCCTTCTGATCCTGTGTAAATCTCGGCAAACATGTCTGGGAAAGATTTCCCAGCTGGTGCAAACTATCACAGCTCCACCAGCTGAGGAGCTGGCTGCTGCTCTTTTTTCTAATCTTGCAAAGTGGTTGAAACATGTGAAACCAGGTTCTTGACTGTCAGCTTATGAAAACCATTTCCTCACAGCTGATTAATTGAGGTAAGTTCACAAATTGTGATGAGCAGTTTCCAGCACTGAACTGTATGATAAAGGATGGAATTAAATAGAGATCTGAATATGTAGGACTAGATTCTCTGATCCACACCACCTTTTTCCCCCATTCAGGCAGTGAAAAGTTGCTGTATTCTGGCCAGATGTGGGCAATGGAGAATTCCCCCTGTGAAGAGTAACTCTCTACAGATATAAAGTTGGCAGACACAGCATAGTTGCTCCTCAACTTCACTAATTTGTGCTAGAGTTTCATGGATCGGGGAGATACATTTGGCTCCCACTTGGATCTCCCCCATACCAAAAGTAGCTCTGGTACAGGGGAGAATTCAGCCTGATCTATTTAGAAGCCTAAAGAAATGAGAACTGAGAGAAATTAGGATTTCCTGTCCCATGGAAATTTTGACATTTAAAAATTTGGCTTTGGCCTAAATTGGGACAAAAAGTTGAACTGTTCTGCAGATTGAAAATTCCAAAAATGTCAATTTGGAAATGACAAAATGTTCCCTACAGAGAATTTTGATTGTTTGGAAACTGCATTTTCCACTGTAAAATCATTCTGAGGGAAAATGTGCAACCACTGCTATTCAAAACATTCAATGTAACACAACAGTTTTCCATCCCATTTCCATCAAAACAATGTTTTCTTGGAGCTAAAAAGACACATCCAATCAGCTTGCCTTATTTTTAGTTCACTGTAATGTACAGGAGTTATTCCTGCAGTCAGAAAAGAAATGGAGCACTTTGTGGATGTAAGGGTCAACTCACATGGACCAAAATGCAAGACTGAGGCCATAGTCTCAGGAATCTTGTTGGGCTCCAACACATTACAATACAAATGTTTTCCTGGAGTAAACAGGAAATGTGCCCATCGACTTAACTGGGCAGATAATACCAACAAACTACTACTAATAGAGCAAGCAGCATCAACACTCACAAAAAGGAGAGAGGGATACACCACCAGGAACTATACAATGATGATAAAGATCTGACACAATAGAGATTTTCCTGACACAGGATAAAGTAGATTTTGAATACTGAGCCGAGATCTGAAATAGTCACTGCAAGTCAGCTGAATGACTGCAGATGTTGGTAACAAATGAGTCTCGTTAATACGGCTATCTACAAGATAATGACTCAACTTATTATAGGGAAAGAAGAAGAAAGCAGCAGTCTGTAAACAAACCTAAAATAATGAGATTGCTCTAATGTCAATTCATTGGAGACCTATTACAAATAGTAAAGTTTCTGAAGCAAGCAGCTACGCTGCATGTTTCAATGTAGTCTAGAAAGGGGCAATGGTAAAAATACTATTTCAAATTTTTCAGAAATTGTCGATTTGGCTTATTATATTTGGCATCTGTGTTTTCAGGCCTTTTTTACATAAAGACACCCCCAGGGTATATGGTCTGTGAGTGTTTTTGTTTTATTTTGTTTTTTTGTCAGACGCCATCTAACTGGAAGGGACTGAAGTACTGCAGTCTTGGGAAGAACCCATGGGTACTTTTGGGGTCCTATAAGAGGGTGCTGGGGCTTGTGGACTCTGGTTGGGAGAGTTATGGAGGGGATCAGTAAGGGATTATATGGCAGAAGCCCTGGAACCCTGCCTTGGAACCATTTAAATGCCTGGTATATGGCTGGTTTCCAGCATAGTTAAAAGGATAAAATGAATGATTCTCAGAGGTAAAAGACGGGATTTTGCGGATGGGCCTTGTGCTCATTGTGGAGAACTTGTGACCCTTGCAAGCCCAGGTCCACACTCTTCTGCACCCTCTGTCCCCCTAGCAATGGGGAGGGTGATGGGACCACAGCAAGCTAAGGAGAGCCGATTCCGAGTTAGAGATTACATGATTGCATTGGAGCCAATTAAAAGCTTGGTAAAGGACAGTCTGGGTGATGGGCAGATAGCAACTCTCCCCTCTGTTAAAGGTACTAAAAGCTGTGGACTGTCACTTAAAATCCATCCATGTGTCTGTCCTCATTTAGCCACTCTGACCAGATCAATTTCCAGACTTCAATGAAACTATAATACTTTACACAAGCTAAAGATTTGCTGCCCCAGCCCTTTAAGGGATCAGTCCTGCAGTCCTTACAACTATAACTCACACTGAAGTAACTGAGGTACTCTTAGTAAATCAAACAATATATGATGAAAGTTTATTTCCACTGTTGAATACAGGTGTTAATGAATTCAGAGAGCTGTGTAAAATTAACTTATTGCAACCTTATAGAATTACTGTGCGAAACAAGCTGCCTGCCACCGGGAAACAACTTAGCGGGATTTAGGAGCACAAGTCCCACTGAAAGACAAAAGGGTTTGTGCTCCTCAATCCATTAGGTGCTTTTTGAAAATGTCTCCATTACTGTGCAACTGTATGCAGAGATAACAACTGGTAACAAATTAAATATGTATATAACATGAGTTCTGTGAGATAATTACAGAAACAAGAATTGTAAACATGTTGGACAGAATTAACAACCATACATTGAAGGATCTTTGTAAAAAAATAAAATAATGGGCCCCAAAGATATAGCTGAATGAGTACAGACTGTACTTTATACCTTCCTGTCACCTATTTTAAATGCAATCTAAAATTGAGGCAGTTAACTTTTCTACACAGTATGCTAATGCTATATCATAATCCAGAACTATAGCAGGATTAACGATGGAGTAAGCAATGCACGTGCAGTACATTTTAGAAATGTCAATGTAAAGTATAAAACCTGCTTTTCCTTCCTGTACAAATACTTGGTTTATGAATAATCTGATTTTATAGAGATGCAAAGCACACAGAAATATGACAGACAAAAGGAAATAACAAGCCATGCTTTCATTTGATAATTTCTTTGGATTTACAATCCAAAACAAATGTTCAACAGAAACATTTTTTGGTTCAAATCCAGTTTTTGAAAACCTTTATTCACCATTACAACCTACTTCTTCAATATGATTTTAAAAAGAATTAGCAACTCATGTTGTAGCAGTACTTTGAAATTTCATATACACTATTATGGAAAATAAAGTCTGCCTGGGGCAGACCGTGACAAAGTCCTTGCTTTTCATCTCTGAAACTGCTATCCCAATCTAGCCCAGACCTCAGTGATCAAAACATCTTTCAAATCTGATCACTTATAAAGGACACCAAAATTAATAAATCAATGTACTGGGTCTGTATCTAAGGAAGATGACATTCATACCATAAAAGTAATTCAGTAATCAAAGATCTGCCCTATTAAACTCTAAAATTGGAAGTAGAGGACAGAATATTAAATATTTTAGGTACTAATAAAATGTTGAAAATTAGAGGGCAGGCTCTGAGCCCCCAAATGTTGGTTCACTGGCACAAAGCAGCTGCATAGCCATCTACTTCAGGTTTCCCTAACAATGAAGAATCTGCAATTTGTGTAAGGTCTGCTATGTCCATTCCAGCACCAAATACATGGCCAAGGGTGATGAGCTGTGCTGGGAGTTCCTGGCTCCTGGAAGGGCCTCTTTGGGTCTATAGCAGTGGGTGCAATTGAGGGTAGCCTTGAGGCTCCTTTTACTGGCATGCCTTTGCTGGCCACAGGACTGAGTAAACATAGAGGTGATTTAAAGCCACATTTTCCTTAAATATTTGAAGGTTTGGTTGCTCCAAAACAAAATCTTTTTATATAGGCACACCCCCCAAAAATTCCAAGTAATCCTCCCCTTTTTATCTATGAAAATAATACACAGTTTATAAATCTCAATGTTAACCAAATTTCCCCATCACAATCTGTTTATAAGATCATGAATCTTCAAGGTATGTTATTTCCATGGATCTCACAATAAACTGCACTGATTTGTGTTCATTAAAATGTTTGCTGTTGGAAATGATTACAAGCAAATATTCCATTTCTCTTTTGTCTGCTAACATTGTTTGACATTATCTTTGGAAACCCTATAAATAACTCAAGTATCCTATCCTCTGTACTTATCCATCAGCAGTATTTAAAAATTATACCTAGCAGATAACCCTAGAGTGAAGACTAGGCTACAATTCACTTGAAGGTCTTCACTAGTATTGTTAGGGCAAATGATCAACTTGAGCTGGGAATAGAATGAATGAAAGACCCAAGAGGAATATTAGCCCTCTCTTTCATCAACAGAGGTCATCCATTAATATCCCTACAATCCAATAACCTGATTCTGCAACTCTTAATCACATCTAATGTTTGCTCACACAAGTAATTTCCTTGAAGTAAACATGGATTAGACAAAAAAGCAAGACTTACCGAATAGGAGACTAGTAAAACACAATATTTATATAGAAATCTTCAAAATTTTGTTCATCTGTTATTTCATTTTTCTATGCAGCTTAGAAATATCTTATGTAATTTCCCTTTCCCATTCTACCCAAGTCCTTTGGTCAAGGAGAACCTAAGAAAGAATTATTCACCAAAGAGAGTTTGTGTCCTACCAAGGAGCCTATTAAATGAAATAAAGTCTCTAATCTGAAATAAAAAGAACTACTCATTAGCTAAACTAAGCAAATCCATTCCTTCTTAAAAGTTACATTTGTATTGAAATATATTTTTCCTTTCCAGTTTTCATGTTGTGCTTGCTGGTGGCATGTTGGTAGAGCTTTTTTCAAATATATTTGGCACTTCGAGATCATTATTTTTAAAAGGGATAACCTAAGTTTATACCAAACTAATCACAATATTTGAGACTACAAATACATATTTAATTTTAGACTATATTAATAATTATTTATGCCATTCCAAGTGAGATATGTTACTGAATAATATAAGGACAATATCTACAATGATTGCAGAAATAGATATTTGATCTGTAAGTCCATTCTCCTTCCAAAACTTGAATTACTTTAATGTAATAAGCCTATATTTAACAGCAAAAGAAGGCTATATCTTTATGAATATGTATTGCATAGTTGTTTCTTTTCTGTTACTCACTGTATAATAAGTCCCATCTGTTATTCCTATCACAGAGAATCTCTGATGAGCCTTGAATTTACTTCTCTTAAATTATAGTCTCATTTATTATG
The DNA here is from genome assembly GCA_007922305.1 of Dermatemys mawii. Taxonomy (NCBI): domain Eukaryota; kingdom Metazoa; phylum Chordata; order Testudines; family Dermatemydidae; genus Dermatemys; species Dermatemys mawii. The sequence goes on from ML677377.1 coordinate 8,307,151, forward strand.
AACTAACCTCAGAACAATTTTTCTCCTTATGTACAAGCACAAAAGTTCTTGTACTGAAGGTCAAAATATGTAGTAAAGTCAGAACAAAAAACAAAATGCTTAGAAGCATGGAATGCCATAATAATGGTTCAATACCTAATTTTTCAATTCTGTGAAGAGTATTAATTTTAATAACATGCTACCACAGGTACAAAAAATATTCAGTCCTTTTTGATGTATAATTCAGGTAATTCTACTATATCTCCTGCTGATTGCAAAACTAATAAGTACCAGCTTTATCATACTTAAGTAGGTTATATAGTATTGTAACCACAAAAAGGGTAAAGACCAAGCCAAATTTGGTGCAGGTGGAGAAAAAACTGACTTTAAAATCCTTGCAATATACAAAATACACAAAATAACATACATATACATTATATGTATATGAGACACCGGTTTATGTTGAGTAGAATTCTGGCAGATATAAAAAAATTCTATAATACGTGTATGGGTTTATTTTTCCTGAGGACACATAGTGCATTAAACCCTTAGGCTAGATAAAAATAGCAACTTTAAATCTACCCTAATGCCAATAAAAGCTATAGAATTGCAGCATTGCTCTCATTAAAATTTTAGTCACTCGACAACAGAAGTTGCTGTTTTGCAAGTCATTTTATTTCACTGATGTCATAAAGGCCACTGGAAACACTTCTATTACCACAGTAAGAATTTGCTTTGTATAAAGCCTTGAACATTGCCTAAGGGTTTTGGGCACCCAAATCCCAATGTTAAAGTTAAAAAGAAATGGGTGCCCAAATCTCTTAGGAGACTTTGCCAATCGCAGCCTGAATTTCCTAAACCTATACTTTGAGGTAAACTGAATGTTTGTTTTTTTCCTAGTTCACAGAAAGAGTCCTACAGAAACATGATACACTGCTATACGGGCACCTGGGTGGATCTCCAGACAATAAACATTACAAAATCAGATCAAGAAGAAGAAGTGTTTTCTCCTTCTTCTTGGTGTATATAAGGGAATACTGATAGGATCATGACAAAGTAAGACATAGTAAGATATAATGAAATGGTAAAGCAAATTCCATAGTCTTCAGATGAAGATGTTTCTTTGCTTTGGGCTTTTCTGAATTTGGAAGGCAACACAGAGTTTGACTGAATAAATCTCAGTATACAAATGATCCATGTGACATGACCTCAGCTCACAGCCACGGGCAACTAGCCTAGAAGAAAGTTCATGAACAGAGACAAAAAACATAAAAAGGAGGAGAGTCAATGATACACTTTGATTGGATCTCCTGGTTCTGAAGTACCAATCCACACTGTTACCATCATCATGCAGTACTGTGGAAAAAAAGACCATTTTCTGAAAAATAATGTGATGCCCATGGGAGCCATCAAATGGAAAAAAACAACAGTACATTTCACTAACACCAAAAATGTACTCTCCTTTCCTCTCTAGTAAACACAGTGTTCAAAAATTACACCACACAAGTAGTGCTACGGGAATGATTTTTCTTTCACTTATGACAGGAAACATAAATGAAAGAGAATCAGCCCCATAGAGTTTCAGTTATGTATAGATCTTGATTCACTAGACAAAGCATTTGCAGTAACAGCACAAGGAAACAACAGCTCGTTGATATTATTTAGTGTTTGGCTTTCTTTTCTCCACCAATCAAATCACATTCTTGTCAAACAGGGAGAAAAATATTACTCCCACTTTACTTTTGTAGTTAAATTCTGGGACTGATAATGGTTTAGCAATATTTTAAATTAGTCATCCAGGAACATTTTAAGAGACTAAATTTGTTAAAAGCCTTGAAGTCTTGAATGTTAAACCTTTTAGTGCCTGCAGATATCCAGAAATTTTTTATTGTATGGTCCCTATGCCAATCAACAGTAAAATGACCAATGAAGTCAATGGGAACAGTTAGGACAATGCCGAGCACTGTTGAAAATCTCCCCCATTATGTGCTTGCACATGACGGATGTCTCATACAATACCTATTGAAGGAAATTGGTTATTGTGTGCCTCAAATCTGTACTCATGGAATTAAAATAGAACATGTTGGTTTTGTTTTTTTTCTTCTAAAGATTTTGTGAAAAGAAGCTAGATTAACTGTAAAGCTAAATTAAATGTCTGGGATTTTCTAATGCAAAAATTCCACATTTCCGAATGCATGTCTTTTAAACAGTAAAGTTCAACTATTTAAGATGCAGCTTCAGGTAGCTGAAATATCTCAAGGTCATCTTTTTTTTTTCCCCATGTGCTCTCCCTGTTAACTGATGGGTGAAATATCTCAGGGTTTAAACAAACCCTGTAGCATGCCAAACAGCTTGAAAGTGAAATACAGGTGGATACTATTACATTTCATATTTCCAAACATGGTGACAACCTTCTTTCTGGCATGGCAGAAAACGACCACATATATTATATAGAGAGAAACATTTAGGAGAAGTAGAAAATCATATTCAGCACATTTCACATCCATTATAGTTTCCCATGCCCCCCTGCTAGTATAGTATTTTTGGGTAATTCCGTGAGGCAGTATATTACATGGATAAAAAAAAGTGCAGAAATTATTTCCTAAGGAGCATTTTTCTAGCCTTGATACGCATGTAACTACCATTAGAATAATGGGGAGAATGGGCCAATAATCTACAAAAGGACATTGTTTTTTGCATGTTTTAAGAGAAACAGCTCTTAGAGTTATGCCTTTGCTTTCAAATTAACTCTTTGACATTGCTAGACAATTTTTTTTTTTATGTCATGGGTTAGTGCAAAAATTATTTCAATTAATGTGGACGAACACAACCGGCCCAGTATCAAACAATTACACTTCAACTTGTTTAATTAAAAAAATAACTTGGATCATCAATTATGTATTTGTTTTTAAAGAGGTCTTTCCTAATTTTAATAATTTTGCTCGATAGCAGAGAAAAGAGTTTTGTAGCTTTGCTGCTATGAAATCTGTAGGGATAAACTTCAAAGACATCTGAAACACTGAAATATATCTCTTTTTAATAAAATTGATCTTTAAAAGTTTTCAAAACAGCATAGCTTAAGAGTAACATCTCTTTTGAACACATCTCTTCTTACCTATTATATCTGATACAGGACAAAGAAATTAAATATCTGCTGTGATACAAGTAAAACACTAGGTGACATAATGTAAGGAAATTCGTTTTCTAACTGTAACTCTCTAACTCATCTGAGGTCGTTTTCCCACTAGTAAAAATCAGTTGTATGTTTTCCATTATATATTACACACATACACACATGTCAGCATACCATTACTAAATATGAACAGACAGTGGCCAAAAGCAGCATTGTCCTTAGCTAGTTCTCTGATTCAGGCAAAACTCATTACTTTATTGGGAGTTAGTTTGGAGAAAGGACTACAGGATTTGGTCCTGAGGTACAAATTGGGCAGTTCCAAATCAGACAGAATCAGATTCTGCCTGCAGTCACCCACGTAGTCAGTGGAGTTGCATGGAAATATCTGAGGACAATTTTGACCCAAATTCTGCATGTGCAGATGAATTTCCAAAGGATCTCCTTTGAGTGTTCTGGTCACTTATTGGGCACTCAGGTGGCAAGGGTAATTTTCAAAAAAGAAAGAGGGCAGTGCTTGCTCTTTGAAGATATGAGTTCAGTAATCAGTGGATATAAATTCAACAATCTTTCCATGGGTCGCCTGTGGCCTGCTGGGACAGTACAATGATTTCATCAGCACATGAATAGAAAGAAAAACCTCAAATAAATGGGAAGAGGGAATGAGACACTAGTTTATAAAAGTGATGTTAAAGCATTTTTTCCTGTTCTGTGTTTCAATTATGGCATAACAATATTCAGTGTTTTATGTAATCTATGGGAAGTAAATGCCCACTGAATTTACTTGCAATGTACCCTGTCTGGTCTTAATTCCTGAAAATGAATTCCTAAATTTGGTGTAAGTATCAGCTTAAGAGTAAAGTTATTGTCATGATCAGAACAAGGGGACAAAGAAGAAATAAGGAGATCATATAAAAGAGATTTGCAGCCCTGTTCCATTCTGTTATGCTTGTGGAATAGATAGTTCTTATTTATTCATTTAGTTTGATTAGAACAGAAGACAGCAGAATCTGAAAGATGGGTTGCTAGTGTAAAAAGATTTTAATATCTTGTTCTCTACTTTGGATATTCTTCCAATTTTCCTTAAGATATATACAGTTCTGTAAGATCTCCTATGCTTTTAAGCTGTACACAATTTAATTTTAGCAAGACAAGCCTGTGTCATTTCAGATACACACAGATCTTTATTTTCAAGAAACTTGCCAAAACGTGGGTTTGGAGATGCTCCATTTCCTTCTCCTTCTTTCTCCTATACAGTTCTGTCACAAAGGGAGACATAAAGGCTAAATAAGGGAGTGTCAGGTTTTCCACTCAAGGAACAACAGAGAGGACACCTTTATTGTGCCATATATGTTGTAGAGGGCTTTAGTGAGAATTTTACTTATTATTTATTGTTTTCTTGTTTCATTCATAGTTATTTGTTAGTCTGGTAACGCTTTTACTTTTCTATTAAAAGCATTATAGTAGAAATAAATATCAGACATATTCAGTCATGTTAATGTGGAAAATGTGCTTTTTGATACCCAAATGTATTGATTTTCAATAAAACGCTCCCAAACCTCATTTTGAATTCAAACATTCTAAAGCTACTCCAATATCAATATGAGTCTATGGCCTACAGAGTGAGTCTGTAGTGACAGAGAGAGATTAATAAGGCATTGGGCAGAGGATTGGGTTTCCCACCTGCTGGTAACTGCCCTCTTTTTCTGGTGGAGTGTATTTTTATTCATAGCTAAGTACTGGCAGAGTTTCTTGATTTTAAGCATTAACTGCTGGTCAACTGCATTTGGTATTACTTTTTATACACTACAGATGAGTACTTAATGCAGTAAATGCATTTTTAGATCAAAATACGTAAATTAATGAAAATAATGCCACTGTGCTGGAATAGGGCATGGGCCACAAGTTAGAAGAGTGTTTGTGACATGGTTGCATGTTTCAGGGTCAGGGAGAAGTGTCATGTTCGGATGCCATATAGGAATCATATAGGCATATATCTATCATCAGTATCTCTTTAGTTTACCAAGGATGAGTACCAAGGATCCTAAGGGTTAACACATTTTACTTGTACATGCAAGTGGTCTTTCTCCCTCTGTCCCACCATTAACTTGTTTTGCTCTGTCCTTTGTGTTTTAAAGGTTATCAGTCACCACTGCTCTTTGTTTTTTAAACAAAAATTAATGTAAGAACTTTTCCATTTTTCTTTTCAAATGTGTCTCACTATAACAATTTTTTTCCGACCCCTCCCCAAAAATTTCCAAAGCCCCTCCACCCTCTCCAGTATTAGGCTCCATTACAGGTACTACAAGTAATCAACATGCTGCAGTGTTGTTTCCCTACGTGTTATGTGAACCTCTGACTGCGGGAAATAACACATTGTTGTAATTGAGCTTTCCTGCAGAATCTCTCCGAAGCTCTGTTCAGTTTCTTCATTGTATCAAAACTTTCCCCATGTAATGTAACATTAGGATGGAAAATCTTACAGTATTAAAGCTTCAGTTTTATGGAATCATGTTCATGTTTTGGTGATCATTTGGTTTCACGATTTATGGAATAAATGTAAGAGTTCTATGCGGTAATTCCATTCAGTATGGTCTTCTTGAGGAGGTACTTCTAGGCAGGCTATCAAGGAGAGTGTTGAACAGTGCAGGAATATCTCAATCATATGTCCCGTTAGCCATTTCTTTTCTAAGCTGAAATCATATTTCCTCTTAGCCATCTCTTTTCCGAGCTGAAAAGTCCCAGTCTTATTAATCTCTCCTCATACGGAAACCATTCCATACCCCTAATCATTTTTGTTGCCCTTTTCTGAACCTTTTCCAATTCCAATATATGTTTTTCTGAGATGGGGTGACCGCATCTGCACACACAGTATTCAAGATGTGGACATACCATGGATTTATATAGAGGCAACATGATATTTTCTGTCCTATTATCCATCCCTTTTTTAATTATTCTCAACATTCTGTTTGCTTATTTGACTGCTGCTACACATCGAGTGGACGATTTCAGAGAACTATCCACAATGACTCCAGATCATTTTCTTGAGTGGTAACAGCTAATTTAGACCCCATCATTTTATATGTATAGATGGGATTATGCTTTCCAATGTGCATTACTTTGCATTTATCAACATTAAATTTCATCTGCCATTTTGTTGCCCAGTCACCCAGTTTTGAGAGATCCTTTTGTAGATCTTCGCAGTCTGCCTGGGTCTTAACTATCTTAAGTAATTTTGTATTATCTGAAAATGGTGCCACCTCACTATTTACCCCTTTTTCCAGATCATTTATGAATATGTTGAATGGGACTGGTCTCAGAACAGACCCCTGGAGGACACCACTATTTACCTCTCTCCATTTTGAAAACTGATCATTTTTACCTACTCTTTGTTTCCTATCTTTTAACCATTTATCAATCCATAAGAGCACCTTCCCCTTTATCCCATGGCACCTTACTTTGCGTAAGAGCCTTTGGTAAGGGACCTTGTCAGAAGCTTTATGAAAATCTAAGTATAATATGTCCACTGGATCCATTTGGTCCACATACTTTTTGACCCCCTCAAAGAATTCTGGTAGATTGGTGAGGCATGATTTCCCTTTACTAAAATCATGTGGACTCTTCCTCAACAAATTATGTTCATTTATATGTCTGACAATATTGTTCTTTATTATAGTTTCAAACAGTTTGCCCGGTACTGAAGTCTAACTTACAGGCCTTTAATTGTTGGATCACCTCTGGAGCCCTTTTTTAAAAACTGGCGTCACATTAGCTATCCTCCAGTCATTTGGTACAGAAGCTGATTTAAACGATAGGTTCCAGACTACAGTTAGTAGATCTTCAATTTCTCATTTGAGTTCCTTCAGAATCTTGAGTGAATACCATCTGGTCCTGATGACTTATTGCTGTTTAATTCATCAATTTGTTACAAAACCTCTTCTAATGATACCTCAGTCTGGGACAGTTCCTCAGCTCTGCAACCTAAAAAGAATGGCTCAGGTTTGCGAACCTCCCTCACATCCTCAGCCATGAAGATCGATGCCAAGAATTCATTTAGTTTCTCCACAATGGCCTTATCATCCATGAGTGCTCCTTTAGCAGCTTGATCACGCAGTGGCTCCACCAGTTGTTTAGCAGACTTCTGTTTTACTTTTTTTAAAAATTTGCTATTACTTTTAAAATCTTTGGCTAACTGTTCCTTACATTCTTTTTTTGCCTTCCTAATTGCATTTTTATACTTCATTTGCTAGTGTTTAGCTCCTTTCCATTTTCCTCACTAGGATTTAACTTCCACTTTTTAAAAGATGCCTTTTTTGTCTCTCATTGCTTCTTTTACTTTGTTGCTTAGCCATGGTGGCTCTTTTGGGGTTCTCTTACTAACTTTTTAATTTGGGGTATACATTTAAGTTGAGCCGTGTAGCAAAGCAATGACTTACTGGTGTGGTGCCACCTGCTGATTGTTTCCAAATTATCTGTTTTTCAGCTCTGGAGCACCTCCGTCTAGCCAGTGTCTCGCCTGCCGTTGTTCCTGTATCCCTCTTGGACCCCGGTGCCTTTTGCCCTGGGATTCTGCCCCAGTGGTATCCCCTCACTCTGGGTCTCCCCTCCCAGGGGAACCTCCAACCCTCTAATCCCACCTTACCTCAGTGGCTACTGCCAGTCAGCATCTAGCCCCTGCTTACTGGGCAATACTGCAGTCTGTAATGGCCATTCATCATTGGCAAGGGGTAGGACCTGCTGCCTTTGCCTATCCTCAGGCTGCCCCTCAGTAGCCCCCGTACCTTTTTTAGGCCTTGCACAAGGCCTGCAGCCTGGGGTTTTACCAGGCTGGAGCTCCCCAGGTCCCTTGCCCTATTCCCCAGCACTCTCCAGAGTACCTTTTCATGGGCCTTCATCAACGCCTGCAGCCTGGAGCTTCTGGCCCCCAGCCCTCTTATAAGGGCCAGATGTGGCCTGCCTGGGGTGTGGCCCCAGCTGTGGCTGCTTCTCCAATCAGTCTTAGCCCTGTCCAGCACTGCTTTTACTCCTTTTCTCCAGAAGTGGGGCAACTGCCCCACTACAAGCCTCTATTATGATGTCTTTAAAAAGTTTCCATGCACCTTGCAGAGATTTTACTTTTGACACTTTAATTTCTCTTTAATAACATCCTTCTTTTTGAGTAGTTCCCCTTTCTGTTGGGCTGCTGTGGTATTTTTCCTGCCACAGGGATATTAAATTTAATTATATTATCTTCACTATTACCAAGCAGTCCAGATTCTGTGCTCCACTTAGGACTAGATTAAGAATCTCCTCTCCTCTGGTGGGTCCCAGGACCAGCTGCTCCAAGAAGTAGTCATTTGAGGCATCAATAAACTTTATCTCTGCATCCGTGCTGAGGTGACATGTATACAGTTAATATGGGGATAATTGAAATCCCCCACTATTTTACTAAGCTTTTTATTTTAATAGCGTCTCTAATCTCCCTGAGCATTTCACAGTCACTATCACCATCTGGGACAGACAGTGGGTAATATATCCCTACCGCTATATTCTTATTATTAGAACATGGAATTTCTAGCATAGTTGTCTCCCAACAACATTAGCAGGTGTTAGTGCATACATCTGAAGGCAAAGTTGGGATAAATGAACACAAAGATAAGTAGTTACTGAAGAGTATTCCTTGACTAGAGAAAAAAAGTTGTCTTCTTCTAGACATGGTATATTTCATTACATGCAGCATTTGAGGAAAATAATCTAGGATAGCAAGGTCTGAATTTCCATATTACACTTAAGAAATGTAAGGAATGTTCTATGCAACACTGTAGATTAAAGTAGTGTTATCCTGGGTTTGTACCCAGCAGTATTATGGTGAGCAATTATAAAGGAATTAAAATAAAACAAAATGTACACATCATTGAAAGCCTATGTATAGGGTGACACAAATTAGAACAAGCAAATTTATAAACCAAAATATTCCTAAACATTCCATTCCTATATATAAAAAAATACACTACATTCCCTTTTTCTGTCCATCATAACTGCTACAAAAATATTGCTTTTTGTCTGTTTCCCATGCTTTATGTCAGCCAAACATGAATTATTTTAGAAAGTTTGGGAAAAGAATGGTTAAACTAGTTTCAAGCTATACAAATGTAAAATAAACCTAACTTAATCTCTCGACCTCTGTATAGTATCTACAGACTGGGTGATCTTGCCTTCACTATCATCTTCAAAATCATTTTTTTATGAATACAGTGAAATTCCCAGCTGCTTGAGTGTCTGAGAATCCCCAACATGAGCACGGAAAGTGTCTCATTCAGATACTAACTGCTTCAAACAATCAAGTCTCCTCAAAATGAAAGGGCATAATTCATATTAACCTTAATGGATGGTAGATGCACACATCAAAAGGAGCATTAACTCCTGCATTTTTTTTTCATTTAAAAGTTAACAGGCATGATATCAATATGACCTATTTTAATGGGCTTCAGTTTCGTAAAACATGCCTTATATCTGGGACTAGATCTCTTTCTGCAGAACCCTGTGATATAAACAGACATATCATCAGGCTCCATTTAAATTTTGATTAAAAATGAAGATTCACATAAAGATCCATGTGACATCCAACTGGAAAAACGGACACTGGAATACCCAAGATGGCTGGGCTCTATTGGGTCACATACAAAATGCCAAAGAAACTGATGCTTTACCTGGTTCTCCTCCCCTGTAGAATTCCATTATATTGGCACTTACTTTGTATGGTAAGTATGATAAATTCACACTTTCCTTAGAACATTACAACAGTCATATCAGGTCTGAATTCTAAAAATGATAGTCACCAGCCTGTTTAGGAACTACCCATCCTCTACAACCCACCAGCTCCACTGACTGAGGATCATACTTTATGAGCTTTTAGATACTTTATCAGCCTTTATCTACAATTAGTGGAGTGTCAGACTGATCTTTCCCAATTCCCTTACTTCTCTCTTAATCGGTTTGCTGATTGAGAAAATTTCTATCCTTTTAAAATTATATTCCACTATGCTAATAATAAATAACAATTAGAAAGTACATAAAGGGCTTCTCATAAGAAACCACAAAACATCTGCATTATAACTTCTGTTATAATATCTATTATTTAAACAGTATTAAATATCTATTATTTAAGCAGATATTTAAACCGTAATATTCCTTGAGCTCCAAAAGTTCTCTATTCAACATATAAGGAGTATCATGTGGGTGTATTACATTATATGTTGGGTAACTACTGTCCTTGTCAGATCAGACTTAAAAAATGTTGATTATAATTATAGATGACTGGAACTAAAGGCCATATTACAAACTATGGGGAGATTAATGCTGCATACAATTAGTAACATGATCTGAACAAAGATATGTTACATCACAGATGCTGAAGTAAGTGCTTGGGCATGTGCAGGTAAAGCAGACTAGTTTGAAAAGGCCCATTAATTTAAGGCCCATTAAGTGAATGGGAAGGCTCCCACTGACTTCAATATTCATTGCCTTAGGGAAATCTCTTGTGTTTGCTTTCTTGTGTACATTGCTCCAGGAAGAGGGGAGATTCTAATGAAGGAAGAAGGAAGAATCCAGTATGCTAAGTGTCTAGAATATCTCTTTCACGTTTGCTTTTCCAGTTTTTGAAGGAATGTACCAGTATGGAGAATCCCAAACACACAAAAGCATTCTCTCCTAATCAAATGAATCCAGAAGTTGAGGGTTTTAAGACCACCATCAAATGATCACCATAATAAAGTCTGGCAACACTGGACTGTGTACAAAGGGCTGGGAAACTGCAAGCTAAAATAAGAATTCAGATGATATTAGCATATGAATCCCTTAGACCAGTGCAGTGAAGTCCCCCAGTCTTTCATGGGGGTCTGGACAAGTGAGAGGAATATGATGCTGTGGAGGCTACCATCAAAAGATGTCAATTAAGAATTCTCTATCCTGCAAACAAACAAAAAACAAAGCTGAATTCTTTGTACTTAATTCACCCATTCAGAAAAATCCTGAGTAAACACAGCATAACCTGCTGGACAACAAATTTGAATTTTGTTGTACCAAATGGTGGGGATATATCACAGAATTTAGAGTCCTCCTTGGAGAAGGCCCTCCCTCTAGACCAGAGGTGGGTAAACTACGGCCTGCGGGCCACATGTGGCCCGCCGGCCATTTTTATCCGGCCCGCAAACTTGTTCCAGGGTTGGGGGCAGGGCTGAGCACGGCATGCTCCAGGGTCCAGTGCTCCCGGCCAGGGCCGGGCCCAGCGCGGGGAGCCATGCGGTCTCAGTGCTCCTGGGTCAGGGGCCATGCGTGATCCGCTCCTGGGTGTGGGGTGGACACTGCAGGGCCCCAAGGCTCCCGGCCCAGGCCGGCCCAGGAGCGCAGCGTGGCAGCCACGAGGCCCCAGGGCTCCCAACCAGGGGGCCAGCTCAGGAGTGTGGCAGCCACGGGGCCCCAGCACTCCCGGCCAGGGGCTGGCCCGGGTGCAGCACGACAGCCATGGGGCCCCAAGGCTCCCGGCCCAGGCTGGCCCAGGAGCGTGGCGCGGCAGCCGCGGGGCCCCAGAGCTCCCAGCCCAGGCCAGCCCAGGAGTGCGGCGTGGCAGCCGTGGGGCCCCAGGGCTCCCAGCCGGGGGGCCAGCCCAGGCACGGCGCTGCAGCCGTGGGGACCCAGGGCTCCCAGCCGGGGGGTCAGCCCAGGCACAGCGCTACAGCCGCGGGGCCCCAGCACTCCTGGCCAGGTGAGAGGAGCCAGCTGCAGGGCTTCCGCACTCCCGACCCAGAGCCAGACCGGATGAGGCGTGCCGCAGGGTCCCAGTGCTCCCAGGCCAGGTGCCGGGCCCAGCACAGGGAACCGTGGGGCCACACGCTGCCTGGCATGGACACAGCCCAGGCCGAGCCGCAGAGCCCAGCGCTGGAGTGCTGGAAGGTAAGCAAGGGAGATTTGGGGGAGTGTCCTGAGGGGTTGTAGTGGTTAGGGTGGGGTGGGAGGGCTCAGCAGGGGCAGTCCAGGCACAAACAGCAGGGGGGCATAGATATGGGGTGGGATTCTGGAGGGGTGGTGGTTAGGGTGGGGGGTCTTGGGAGGGGGGCAGGGAACAAAGAGCGGGGGACTTTGGGGGTGGGGTCCTGGGTGGCAGTTAGAGTGGGGCGTCTCCGGAGGGGGCGATCAGGGGACAAGGAGTGGCGTGGGGTTGGATGGGTTGGCAGTTCTGAAGGGGAAAGTTAGGGGGGTGGGCTGTGGGGGGGGGGGGGGCGGCCACATAGGGGGCGGGGCCTTCCCTATGTGGCCCTCCGCATAATTTTGAACCCTAATGTGGCCCTCGAGCCAAAAAGTTTGCCCACCCCTGCTCTAGACTTACAGCTCTGGGAACACTTACCTCAAATATTTCTGAGCTCAGCTGCTGAATTAAAGAGTGGTTGTCTCTAAGATACTAGAACCAAACCTCTGATAGCTATACAGAGCAAAAACCATACCAAGTAGCACAATAGCAGGAATAGAAAGACTGCAGAAAACCTGGTTTTCAGATACAAGCTCTTGAACATTGCATGGTTCTAGCAGATTAATCTAAACAGAAAAAATAATATACATTGTAAATATATTGGCTATGTTAATTTACTAAACTTTTATAGAGAATCAGAAACTGAGCATGATGTTCATACCATTATGCTAACACGTGTCAGAACAAATGGAGATTTTAATAACATTCTCTGAGTTACACACATATTCAGTCTTTATAATGAGTCACATCCTGGAAAGAAAGAAAATGCTTGTAGAACTGTTTCACAGGGAAGGAATATCTGTTCCAACTGTCATGCTTCTGTAAAAGAAAATGAATCCGAAATGGAGAAGAAAAATTGAAATGTTGCAACACAAAACATCTTAAAATCAAGTTAGCAATTACGTAGCCTCATTGACCACTGGCAGGCTTCATGTATGAGTTCATTCAGTGAATGGATCACAGAAGAAGATTATAATGGAAAACCTCATGAATATGATTAGGCTATTTTGTACAGGACACCAGGCACTTAACTGGAGAAAAAAAGATGCCTCCGTCCAGTCTCATTAGTATTTGGCCTACATTATTGGCAAGGAAGGGCTTCAGGCCAAAAGTGGCCTCTTGGGAGATTTTATTCTATTAAACAGGAAACAGATTTGTCCAAAAGTTATCATACCTCCCATGGAAAATCAAGTTCTTCATTAAATTTGCGACTGTATCAAATTTAATGAAGATATTAATTTGGATAAAGATCCATCCAAAATGAGACAGTGAACTAGTGGAACCTTTGTCATCTGGAATAAAACGTTATAGTGAATACTTCTTTGTGTTCACAATAAGAAGACACATGGATGCAAACTAATTCAAGAGATATGCTATTGAAAAGCACAATAATGCTTTGCATGTTGAACCTAAACAACAAGGGCCAATCTTCAAGACCTAAATCAGATAAGACTTGTAGTGAAGTCAGTAGAAGACTTACCTGAATAAAATGAGCAAAATCTATAAGATTTGGGCAGAGCTGGCCTCACCATGAGGAGAACTGAGTCAGCGCCACTAGGACACAGAGTGTAGAAAATTGTGTCTGCTGATGGTGCATATGTATCCTCTCTGCTCTAGATGCATAGAGATGGTGGAGTGCTGTGCTGGAGGCACAAGAGACATAACTGGGAGGCAGGATAAAAGGTGAGAGAGAATAACAGAAAGCAGCAGGAGCTGCAGGGAGAGAGAGGAGGAACCTCTTATGTACCTCTTTAGCACCCCCTGGAGCCTGGACTGGTTAACACCAGTGTCTCAGGGAGCTTCCTGGTTCCTGCTGCTTTCCTGAACCCACTTGAGGAGAACAGGCGGTCAGCTGAAGTAGTAGGAGCCAGTTAGGCCCTTAAGATGCTGATATCTTCCCTCACTCAGGCTCTGCCACCAGCCTGCTTATCTGTCCCCTTCAAAAGAGTGTTGAGAGCCATTATAGCTGGCACAGAACAGCAGTCATCAGTGAAAGAAGAAAACACCCTTCTGGGGCAGCATTCAGAAAAAGAAAGAAAGCAAAGGAAGCTTTTCTATCAAAGCAGGAAGGAGCTCTCCTGAGATACTTAGGCACAAAATGTTCATGGTGATCCTTCTGGACCCAAAGACGATGTGATTGGTGAGAAGATGCCTGATCTTCCAGTTACTCAGAGTTCAGGTGACCTGGCAGCTACTGCAACATCCATATCTCCATGTGAAATGGATGTAACCATGCACATTTCTGAAGAAAAGTGTAGATCAGAGAAGAGTGTGGTGGAGGCACAAGAAAGAGCTGTTGCTGAGTTTAGTTCCTTAAGTTTAGATGATCCAGGGCCACTTGATCACGCACTTGAACAGTAACCTGAGGGACTTCCTTGTACTGCATGGGCCACAGCAAGTGAAAAACTTCATGTTCCCCAAAGACAATGAAAATAGAAGTTTTTATCCAACACATTACTGGCGTGGAATCCCCAATGGTGACAAAATTGAGAGGTCATGGCTTACATACTCAGAACCCCAGAATGCTGTATACTGTTTTTCTTGAAAACTCTTTCAGTCTAATGTTCCAGCCACATTGAGTTCTACAGGAACAAAGGACTGGAAAAATTAGGCTAGAAAGCTGGTATGCCAAGAGAAAGTAGCAAATCACCAGAGAGCATTCCACAGGTGGAAAGAGCTTGAGATGAGACTAAGGTTAAAGGTCACCATAGATGATCAGCATCAGGAGAAGATTACATCAGAGTCTCTTTACTGGCAAAATGTTCTGAGAAGGCTCCTTGTCATTGTGAGAATGCTTGCTACCCAAAGTGCACTGTGTGGCACTTCAGATCAGCTGTATGTGCCAAACAATGAAAACTTCCTTAAAATTGTGGAGCTGATGGCTGAGTTTGATGCTGTATTCCAGGACCATCTAAGAAGATTGACCGCCCAAGAAATGTACACACACCACTACCTTGGAAAAACAATTGAAAATGAGTTCATACAGTTACTGGCAACAGTAAGTCAAACAGAGAATTGTGGCAGATCTGAAGTCAGCAAGATATTACTTGTTATTCTGGACCGCACACCTAACATCAGCCATATGGAACAAACGACTTTAGTGGTGTGTTTTGTGACAAGCACAGAACCTAGTGAAAATGTCCCTGCAGTGGTGACTGTCAAATTTTCTAGAATTTATTGACATTGATGATATTACAGGGTCTGGTATGACAAATGTGCTTCTTAAAGGGGGACATGTGGGTGTCATTTGAACTCCCCGCCTCAGGTGCCAAAATGTTGTGGGCCTATGAGCTTAGTCCTCTAGATTACTGGATAAAAACTAATTGTGCATAAAAATTATTTATTGTCCATTTATTAATCTGTCTAATACAGTGAGTCAATTGACATGTCATTAGTTATTTGAAATGAATATTTAGTAAAGCAGTAGATGTACATTTATTACACTAGGTATGTTTAGAAGCATGGAATAAAGGAATGTGTTTTATAACTCCTGATATATTTATTTTTTAACATGGAGCTTTGATTGGTCACAGTTCAATTACAATAATTCCAATAGAGGAGAAATATTTCACATTGAGACTCAGAGAGAGAGAAGAAGAGAATATGCTGGCAGAAGGGCTGTTCATTCTGGGCACATTTAAGTGAACAAATCAGAAAATATGATTTTTTTCTTTCTGTCTTCTAAATTGGCTTTTGTCTAAATGTCATATTTATTTTCCTAGTTCAATCCGCACCTGTGGCCTTTTGGGCCTGAATTTATGACAGATGGACTGGACCCTGGACTATTTAGCAGTGTATTCTCTCTCTCTTTGTGGGTTTACATATCCATGCCTTGGGGTGCTATGACAACAGCCTAATGGGCTTCCTTTTTAGCACAGGCTTTGTTTCTGCCTCAAGTGTTCAGCCTTGGAGCCAAATATTTAAAAAGGATGGACCAACCATTGTGTCTGACCCAGCCGTAAATTACCAACTCTCTTCAGCATTATTATGACAATCAGTCCCTGACTTCTACAACTAAGTTTGGGAACCTATTTTTAGAAGAAAAGGCATGCCAGAATAATAACAGGATCTGTGAGTGGGTAAAGAACTGAAATGCAATCAATACTGCAGCAATACTACGTAATAGCAGAAAACAATAAATGACTCAAATAATGGAAAAATGCTTTAAAAATCGCATGTATATGTAAGTTCTATGTCATAGTCTTAATTAATACAACTCCCTAGTTCTGCTTTTGAACAACTGAAAATAAAAGCACTGTGCTGTTTAGTGAGCCACTCAGTGATCATTTCCGGACAACATCTCTATTTACTGAGACTGGATTTTGAAAAACGCAGAGTAGCTCATGTGTCAAAGTATGGCAGTGATTTTACTGGAGGCATAAAGCCCTGTACTGGAGCAGACAAAAATAAAAAAGGTCTGAGAAATACCTGGTGCAGAAAGGCCTTGAAATAAACTCCATGTTGCATGTATGGAAGTCAAAGTACTTGCTTTGGGGGGAAAAAGGGATAATTTGGTTTAAGCACTTAATCTGCTACTGACCTCTAAGAAGAATGTTTCATACTGGAGCCTGTGTATGAGGTGATCTTTGAGAGCGTGTGCTAGACACACAGTGATCAGTGAAGGATATATGAGTGCACAAATCAGGTCTGGACATGAGTAAGCATGACACACCTAAGCATATTTTGAAGCAGTGCTGAAATACATTTATGTATTAATTCTGAAAACTTTTGTATTAAAATTTGGAATTTTATCAGTAAATGTTACATTGCCATTTAATTTTTCTGTCACTAATACTGTCCTATTAGTCCCACTCAAAACAGTGGCCAATAATGTATCCTGCTTTTTCAGATGATCACTCTGAAGCAAAGCAGAAAGGGATAAAATTTACCAAATAATGAACTTATAAGGAAGTTGTGGCATGAAATATGGAAGCAATACAAGCAACAAATATACAATCTGTCTTGTGGATATGGACTAGGAGTCAGGAGAAGTGAGTACTATTTCTAGATCAGTCACTGAAATTGCTGTCTGATTGCAGGCATCTGATTTTGCCTATCTGTGCCTCGGTTTCTCCATTTCCATCATGAGGAAAATAATATTGAGCATCCTTTGTAAGATGTTTTGTGGCCTATGGATGAAAAAAGTTATAACATTTGGTACTGGTGTTGTTCTATGCTGGATTATTAATTATTAGTGTTTATTATTATTATTATTTATTATAAAACCACAAAACAATGAGACATTTTGATTTCAAAATGCTGTGCTGAGCGAAAGTTCTCCCAGATGGACACATCCACTTGGACAATGAGTAAGAGTATGCCCAAGAAGATCAACAGTCCAGTCTGACAAACAACTATATCTAGAGGAGAAAAACTTCCAAAGAATTGGATGGTAGGGGTAGGCCATCCAGAGGTTTGCTTCAATTCTAGTTTTATCATAGCGTCCTAATTTAGAAGCCATATTATTGAAGAAAATTGAGATTTAACATTTCCCCCCTTGATCTCTGTAGAACTAGATGTTCCTTTGTTCTTTATGTTTGCAACTTGTTACAATAACACAGTATGTACTGAAGTTTTGTACCGTATTATTGTTCTGCTCTCAGGATGTATTCGTTTTTCAGAGATTACCATTGCTTTTTTGTGCCATAAGAGTGTTAAAGCAAAAACACCCATAATGTCCTTTCAGACTTTCTGATCATTTGTTTGCAATCCTGAGACAGAAGTATGACTTTTCTGTGTTCATTAAATAAAAAGGTTGCAGGTTAGTATCTTTGAACTCATGCTCAGTCACAGAGTGCAAACACAGATTCTCTTTCAGTTCCTTATTCAGACGCTGGCTGTACGATTGGTACAATAAACCTTAGAAAATGCTTCTAACTCAACAAACATCTTTC
The DNA here is from genome assembly GCA_007922305.1 of Dermatemys mawii. NCBI lineage: Eukaryota > Metazoa > Chordata > Testudines > Dermatemydidae > Dermatemys > Dermatemys mawii. The sequence goes on from ML677377.1 coordinate 8,325,158, forward strand.
AGTATAACAACATGAATTGGTGATACAATAAGCTTATTAAATGTTCCCTCTCTGATGCCATCTGACATGGTGTGAAAGCTTTGTTGGATTGTATAATATTTTAAGAAAATTTAACCATTGTAAAAATCAACTAATTAAGCTTCACATTTGTGATAAGACCCTTTTATCTTTTACTGAAGACTGTTACAAATTTTACAAGACTCTATATCTCTGAAGGATCTGTCTAGGCAGCAAACTTCTTGAGAGATATTTGAGCATTTTGAAATTACTATCCTGATCTTTCCCCCCTCAGAAAGCTGTTTTAGATATATTTCTTACAAAATGGAAAGTACTTGAAAAATACAAGTGTTCAAAATTACATTTAGTTTTATTCCACTGAACATCCTGCTAATTATTAGAATGTAAGATTCTAATTTTGAAGATATGGACGGCAAATAGTAGCACATATCTATATAGATCAATACAAGAAAAAGACGACACGTACCATGGAAGCAGAAGATAAATGTTGTCTTAGAGAAAGAGTGCACAAAAAGGGAATAGAGAGAGACATGGGATAGCTGCAAGAGAGACTGGTCCATAAGACGGAGAAGGAAAGCTTAGAGGAAGAAAGCCAGGTCTTCGGAACTTTGTTGTGGTACCTGACTGTAGGAGATCATTTAAACCCAAAGATGTATAGGGTGTATGTTTACAATACAAGCACCACTAGTGCACACACTACAGGGATGGAAGCAATTCTTCCGATGACCTAGCTGCATCTACCATAGGGGTTAGGTTGACCTCACTACATCCTACTGGGCATCAACCTTTTCACAGCCCTGAGTGATGTAGCTAGGTCAATCTATCTTTTAAGAGTAGACCAGGCCTCAGACACTAAAGTAGGAATTTTCAGATGTGCCTAAGAGCGTTAGGCACCCCCCTCTCACTGAAATACAGTGGAATTTGGGGGTGTCTAACTTCATTAATTGTCTTTGAAAATCTCAGACTGTACATACACACTCCATATAAACTTTCTTATATTGTATGTGTGTTCCCGTAAATTATTAGTTTCTTATTTTGAAAATCATTCAGGCCTGGATTCTTTATTCCATCTGAGCAAGATGAAGTGGAAAAGGGGTGACTGTAGGAAGTAGGGTTGTGAGGCATCCGGTTTTAGATCAGAACACCTGGTCAAAAAGTGACCCTGGTGGCCATTAAAAGCCCAGTCAGTGGTGCTGCAGATCTAAGGTAGGCTAGTCCCTACCTGTCCTGGCAGTGGGGCGGAGGAAAGAGGGGCACGGGACTCCCCGTGCTACCCCTACTTAGAGCTCAAGCTCCACACTCCCATTGGCTAGGAACTATGGCCAATGGGAGCTGTGGGGATGATGCCTGCTGGTGAGAGCAGCGCACAAAGTGTCCTGGCCCGCTGCCTTAGAGCCAGACCTGTTGCTGGCTGCTTCTGGGGCATAGCGCAGAGCCAGGACAGTCAGGGATCCTGCCTTAGCCCTGCTGAGTCCCTGTCCGGGAGCTGCCTGAGGTTAGCCCACACCCCATTCCCGAGTCCCAACCCCCTTCCTCAGAGCTGAGACCCCCCAACCCAGAGTCCCTTCCTGTATCCCAAGCCCCTTGTCTCTGGCCCCACCCCACAGCCCACACCCTCAGCCCAGAGCCTGTATCCCCTCCCACACCCCAAACCTCTGCCTCAACTTGCATCCCCCACGTGCACTCTGAATCCCTCGGCCTCAGTTCCCAGCCTGGAGCCCCTTCTCACACCCCAAAACCTTCATCCCTTGTCCCAATCCAGAACTCACATTCCTAACCGGAGTCCTCACGCTCTCCTACATCCCTACTTCCTGCTCCAGCCCAGAGCCCCCTCCTGCACTGTGAACCCCTCATTTCTGGCTCCACCCCAGAGCTGCACTCCCAGTTAGAGACCTCACCCCCTCCTACACCCCAACCCCCATCCCAGCCTAGTGAAAGTGAATAAGGGTGCGGGAGAGCGATCCTCGAAGATGGGGGACTGTAGTGAGCGGGGATAGGGGTTTGGCCTTGGGGAAGGGGCGGAGCAGGGACATGGTCTCAGGGAAGGGGTGGAGCTAGAGTGTTTGGTTTTGTGCAATTAGAAAGTTGGCAGCCCTAGTAGGAAGCCCACGGTGGTTCCTGGATCCAGAACTGCCTAGCTGTGGTGCAAGTTAGGGATACACTACGGCCTTGCAGACAGGAGGATCAAACATACTGGAGCACTAGTTTAAGGCCACTTTGTGCTGCTTGTGAAGACTGGAAAATCCAGCTGTCAAACTTTTTGATGCTCGGAGATCAACTTGGGAGGCACTTTAAATGTGCTCACTTCTAAGTCAGAAAAAGAAAGAAAAGGAGCAAAGCAGAAATGTTTCCTGTAAGACTTTCTTTCATGCTTCTCAGATTGAAACTATTTTTTAAATAGCAGAGGTTTTTATGCATTTAAAAATGAGTTATGTGATGATTACCTAAAGGAGTATTACAAAAAAGCATGCAGGATAATTCCATCAAGGCTTTTTAAAATCCTATATGCAATTTGTCAGTCTTTTCAGGGGGTTACAAATCTGAACTGCAGTGGTAGAAACAACCATTTATATGCCATTATTCATTCCCAAGACTTATTCATAAGCGCTCCATTACACAGTTTTCAGAGGGCGTTAACTATCTCAGCTTTTATTCAGGACATGTACTGTCTGCACTATTCGTTGGTTGGGTCATACACAACTTACTCTTTTGTGCATTTTCAACCCATTTTGCAGTCTTATTTGAATGCACTGTTATTTATTGTAATGTATAGAAAAGAGCCACAATCCAAGGTGATTGCTAAGACAAATTTAGAGATAACTAAATTTAATCATTACTTCCCACAAAATGTTATTATCTACACAGGTGTGCCTAGAGTCAGTCCTCTTCCCCTCTTCATTTCCAAGACAGTTCACAACCTTTGTTTCATTATGCAGATGTCAGTGCTCTAAAATAGTTTCTAAGAAGCCAGCCAAAGAGAGGACTGCAGTCAGCATATAAACTGCATGGAATTTAGCAGGATGGATTTTAATTCCTGGAAAGACCAGGAAAGACCCTGGATTTTACTAACAATAATATTTTAAAAGTCCTGTTTGAAGGGCATTTGTTGTTCACTCATGTATTTCAGTGACTCACAATCTCTAATCATTAGCATTGTGTGTGTAATACCCATGCGTACACGCACATGCACAATGTTAAAATAACATAGATAAGGCTACAAAGTCAAGTACTCAAAAGAGAGGAAATGCTCAAATTAAGACTGCCTGTGCAACATTAGTTCAGCCTCCTTGTACATATGCATTATGATACAGTTAAGGACACATACAATATTTCTCCACAGAACCCCTGCCTTGTTCAGTGCAGAATTACAGCACTCACTCAAATGGCAGCTATTCAGTATTTTATTTTCTCTTCATCATCTCAACACGTGTTTTCTCTTCATCATTCTATATACCTTACTTATTGCACCCTGTTCAGACCATTCACTGTAGTACTTATGTGTTCAGAGCACAGCTCCCCTTTACTTCAGTTGCATCTGTGAATACTCAGTTCTCACAAGATCTCATGTCAGGGTCCCAGAAAACAAGGAACACACAACTAGTGATCACATGTAAAAAATTTGGTTTAAGAGACTTGACTAACATGTAGGAACTCTGTCGCACAAAAAAGGATAGATCCAGTTCCCAGGAAAGCAGTAAACTGCCTTTATCCTTGCAATGCCCTGCCTCATTCACTACTGGGGCTGTTTGACCCTGGTGAATGTGTCAGGTGGCTCTTTGAGAGCTGCTTACTGAGGTTCTGGTTACAATGCCCTGCAATGGTTGCAATGCCCTGCCCCATTCACTACTGGGGCTGTTTGACCCTGGTGAATGCGTCAGGTGGCTCTTTGAGAGCTGCTTACTGAGGTTCTGGTTACAATGCCCTGCAATGGTTGCAGTGCCCTGCCCCATTCACTACTGGGGCTGTTTGACCCTGGTGAATGTGTCAGGTGGCTCTTTGAGAGCTGCTTACTGAGGTTCTGGTTGCACTTCTCCCAGCATCTCTTGATTCTGGCTTACCCCATCTCTGGCTCCAGAGTTGCGAGACCTCCTTGCCAATCTCCTCGGAACTGGAACTGGAATTGGCCAAGACAGCCATTCATCATACAGGAGAACTTGGACAGGGCAAGGTTCTCTGTGACTGTGAGACCTGTTTCTTTTCCTTTGTACTGTCATGCCTCTGAACAGAGATCCCCTGGTCAGTGTCCACTGGCTCTCTAGAGACCTTTGAGGTGCTGTCTGGGGTACGGTCTGAGTTCTTTGACCACTTTGAGGCTGTCTGGAGTACTGTCTGAGGCCTTTGAGGTACTGTCTGAGGCACTGTTTGATTACCCGATTTTTGCTCTCTGCCCTTCCTTCACTCCCGTTCCTATATTTTCATTTGTTGTTTCCTATAATTACTTGTGGCCTTTAGCTATGGGTTGCCTAAGACCTGCCACCTCCCAGGTACTAGAGGTGGTTGGAAATTTTCTGTCACGAAATACTGATTTCTGGAAACATTTCACAGAAAGGCGTCAATTCTGATGCACCTTCTAATGGAACATAGGTGGATTTTGAAACTTGCGTGGCAGATGTCACAGGGTGACTGGCCCCTTCCAGAAAGAGAGTGCACCAGGGATGATTACCTGCTACAGGGATGTAAGAGAGCTCCTGCTGGGCCTTGAGTTAGCAAGCAGAAGACACCAGGAAAGGCCTGTAGAGAAGGCCAAATTCCAGGCCAAGGTGCTGGGAAAGCCAGAAGGCAGACCCTCAGGGAAGAAGGACTGTAAGTAGCTTGGAACTGGAGCAGAAAAGTGTTTGAACTCTGAAGGGAAGGAGATGTTGGGCCCTGCTGAAACTGAGTGAAGACTTTGACTTCTGTATCAAAAGACTTTGTGCAGGCCTTTATAAACTGGACCTCAGAAGGAGTAATGTTTTGAATATCTGGATGTATGGACTTTTTGAGGGAGCTGAGTTAAGGGGAAACGGAGGCAACCCTCGGCAGAGTTACACTTAGAGAGAAGGGTATGTTACAGGACAAGCACAACTTTTGTCAGCAGTTTTTTGTCAAAAAGCTGCCTGATTTCCTGCCAGCCCAACTCCCTAGCAGCCTGCCTGAATGATTCCATCAGAGTCGGGACCTCTTCCAGACTCCAAGGAGCTTCCAGAGCTTCCAGACTCCAAGGGCTTCCCCATTTACACAGCCTATGGAACTAGCTGCCCCTAAAGGCACAGACAACCAGTTGGCCCAGGATCTTGGCAACCTTGGAAACCTCAACGCTAGCCAAGACTCTTAGGGTCTAGCCTCTCTAACTCACAGCTGGCAGCCAGGAAGCCCTCAAGGTAAAAGGCACATCCCTAACTCAGTAACCACTCCTTGCCAAATTCCATGTCTCTGCTCCAACATATAGGACGCTAAGTCTTTCAAAAGAACAGATCATCTGAACAAAGTATTCTTCCCTAGCCTTGATCTCAGAAATGGCTGAATCATTTTGGCTGAATTTTCAAAAAGAGTTCAGCATGAAACAGAAACCTGGCATGGAAGATTTGATGTTAAACTTTTTACATTGTTAAAGAAGTATAGAAAAGTTATAAGCAACTAAAAACAGGGGACGTATTGGACAATAGGTGGTGATACCAGCCATGTCCATAATATATATAATATACATATATATACACAAAAATACTCAGTACTGCCAATTCCATTCAAATATTACAAGTTAAGCCTTCAAAATCATGAGTGGCTGAAAAATCAGTAGATTTAAAGACAAAAACAACTTTTGAGGGGTTTGGGGTTTTTTGGTCTTCCAGTTCTGGAGACTTCAGGATGCACTTGGGTCATGTTTTTAAGCTTTTCTTTGCAACCATAAGGACTAGAAACTTACTGTTCTGATGATGATGATGATGATGAAGAAGAAGAAAGCTGCGATGTTCAAGTAATCAGGACTGGGGCTTTAAGTAAAACACCAAATATCATGAATTCATGATAAAAATTATGAGGTGGCAGCACTAAGCTACATGCACATCTCCCACATCCTCATAGTGAAACTGGATACCACTGTTACTTCTAAGACTCAAATAAAAACAAGATGACATAATTTGTAACCAGTCAGCAGATATGTTGCCAATGTGTTTGGTAGATTAGCAATGACAACCTTCTCTTCTTCCCCTCCTTACCAATAAGAGTGCAACTTTAGTGCTGACCAGCACTCTAGCTGAGATCCCATCCTCACCAAAAAGGCTTCATAGGAGGTCTATTGACTACTGTGACAAAGCTCCAAGTCTGTACTTGTGGGTCCTGCGCTTCCTGGCAGATTTAGGGGCCTTAGAAACTCATCTAGGCCCCAGAGTAACCTCCCTTTCTCAGTATAATTGGCAAGAGTCACCACCTAGTGAGTTGCCTTCATCACAGGCCAGTATGGAAGATGGAAAAAGGGGGGAGCCCGGGCCCGCCCTCTACTCCGGACTCCAGCCCAGGGACCCTAATGGTATCAGCTAAGATGGCTGACCTTTTAGGCACAAAACACAATGCAATTCCCTGGGCTACTTCCCCACAGCAGTCCCCGCTTCTTCAAGTTCCACTTCACCCTTACCTCAGGGCCTCCTTCCTTCAGTATGATATGTTGTCCTGCACTCAGTCTCACCAACAGCATAACTTCCTTCCACAGCTCCTGACACCCACACCCACCTGACTAACTGGGAGGTTTTTATCTGGTTTCAGCCAGTCCCTGATTGGCTTCAGGTGTCCCAATTAGGCTAGCTGTTTCTACTCCTTTCTAGAAGGTTCTTAATTGGCCCCAGGTGTCTTGATTGGCCTGGAGTAGCCTTTGTTTGGCTATCCAGGGAACAAGGACCTGCACATCCTGAGACTAATATACCTGCCTTCCAGCACTCTCCTATATCCTTCTGGTCTGACTCCGTCACACTACATACACTTCCCACACCCCCAGCATACCAATCTCTTTGGCTGGTGTTGTTCTCTGTCATAGGCTGTGCACCCCACTGAGACTAAATTACAGATTCGTGACAACAGACTAGCATGAGTGACAGGAGCCTGAGTGACACAGCAATTTTCTACAATCAACCAAATTATCTCTTCTTCATGAAAGAGAAATAGCACTAAGGAGGCACAATCAAGTACACAGGAGTCAAGAATATAGAGCCCATGGCACAAATTGTTAAATTTTTCTAAGTTGGGTATGCAACCAGCTAAAGCCATTTAACACAAATTGGCCACTTAGGTATCGGTACACTTTCATGTTAAACAAAGGCAAACAAAAGAGACCTTGCACATGTCTGTTGTCCAGGAGAAACTCCACAAATGAGACATCTTAAGGAGAAGCAGACCAGTACTGCTGAAAATAACTCTAAACAGTCAGCATGGGAACAGTGGGAGGTAGCATTGGTACTAATGAGAATTAAGAGTCATAATCAAAAACTAGTTTCCGTCCATGCAAACTGGCTGTGGGATACTGTCATTCAGTTCAGCCATGGGTCAACAAATTAGTACCATGTTTTTAGCTCCTGATCCATTAAAGGACTTAAACATGTGTTTAAAGTTTAGCACTGAAGTCCATGTGACTACTCACATACTTACATTGAAGTATGTGCTTAACTGCTTCAGTGGATCAGGGCCTTAACATGCACAGTTGCACTGGTTTTATGCTTCATGTTATCTCAAGAAGAACTGTTAAAGTCAAACTGCTATCTACTTATCTTGCCATCTACCTACTCCTATAGCTTAAATCAACAAAATATCAAGCTGTCATTAATCCTAAGAAGAGAAGCATTTAGTTTGGAGGATATCTATGCAAAAGAATATACACTGCGTATATGCTATTGATGCTAGCCAGTGTTCTGTTATGATGCTAGTGTAACGCTGACAGACCCAGGTCGCTGGCGGGTGGGATCAAACATGGAATCTCTGGAGCTTAGTGCATGAGCCTCTACCGCATGAGCTAATAGCCAACTGTGTGTCAGCTGAGGCTGTAGAGCAGACTCATTTTATCTTTCTCTTTAAGTGGTCTCAATGCCACTAGACGGGACAGAACACCACACCCAGAAGGTGTGTGGATTACACTAGCATAGAATTCTGTTTATATTGTGAGCATGATATAACCGTAGACTCAATGGAACTCTAGATATAGACACTCAAGGTCATGTAGCAAAACACAAGTAAATCTAACTTTTTGCTGTATTAAAAGCATAATGCCTTGAGTACTGAGTGAGATGCCAGTACATCAGAAAAAAATCAAATGAGGCAATTATGATAGTGTAGGATAGTTGTGTCGCCAGTATTGTACTGAATGTTTCTCACTCATACTCTCAAAAGTGAAACTTCAGAAGAATATGGACACACTTTTGCAGACTTTAATCAGTTGCTATTCATTCTAACTGATGATGTTAATTCTTTCAAGTTCTGGCTTTCTCTTCTTTTCTTTCACCATATATTTACATGTTACTTATCCTTTTCCAAATACCAAAGAGCCACACTTCTCATCTCTTCAAAGCCTTATCTCTCTCACTCCTTTCTAAAAAAGCATTTTGTGATAACACTTATGAGGAATGATATATAACATAAATGATATTGTGTTCACAGTAGGGTACAAGTAGGTATTGCTGTGCAGACACTATCTGATTATGTGAGGATATTGAATAGTATAGGCCTTTTCTGGGTCTAGAATTATTTCCCATTATGCTGCCTAATGATCCTGTGATATTGGTGACCATTTTAAATAATGGATGTTATGACTCATCTATCCATCCCCCCATACTTTCTGATGCCACACTGAAAAGACAGGAAGCCATTTGGGTAAAATACTCTAATAAATCATAACAATTTAACTTCTAATAGGTTTTATTATCACTTTAAATTTTATTGTAAATTTGTTTCATGCCTAGTGATTTTGAGGGTACTCTACCCTTATAATTAAATATCACCTAGTTCTTCAGTATTAAATCATTTTCATTTTTTGACTTTTACAGTAGACAAACACTCTTCATTTATCCTCTGATCTCTCTTACTCATGTGCAGATGTTACAATAACAGAAATATGTAGGCTCCTTTTTCACATGGTCTCCAACGTAGTGAATACAAAACCAGACTCTTGTCCATATGCAATTTTTAATGAAAGCATAATGTCTATGTTTAAAAACAGGTAACACATCGAAGAGTACATATTGTACAACTTTAAAACTGTGTTAAAGAACCATATTTTTTTAAAAAAATGTTCAGGGTAAGGGGGACAAATTACTAGAAAGTGATTCTGTTGAAAGCAGCTTAGCTTAATGCAATTTAGTTGCAGTGGGGACAGGCACGGCTGCTTTAGCTTGTTAGTTGATCCTGCCAAACAATTCCAAAATGTACACATTACATTCAGAAGCTAGTATGCAGATTGGTAATTTCCAAGGCAAGAAATAAGCACAAAAGGTTTGGTACACTGCAATGTACATCTCCCTTCTCTCCCCTTCTCCCTCCTCGCACTGCCAAAAAAGTCTCTCAGCATTGTTTTTGGGTAGTGGGTTAAAAATCATTGACTCTTCAACTATTGGATTACATAGAGAAACAAAGGAATAACATAATATTGTGAAAAAAATTGGGGAGAAATTTCTCAACAATTTTGGCTTGACTTTTCCCTGCCCATTTCAGCTGAAATTTTGAAATTTTCTAGCCAGCTGTAGAATAAACAGAATTTCAGAGGGATGATTTTTTTGCTGAATGAGATTATTGCCCCTCAGAAGAAATACTAAGATTTCTCTGCAAATATCACTGCACTTGAGCATCCCACAAGCAATGTAAGGAAAATAATAAGTTAACTAAAATTATAAATTAAAAAAACCCAAACCACCAGACACCCACACTCAAATCGATATCGTTACCTATTTTATAAAGATTTGGGGATAACATGACAACAGAGCTAGCATCAAATTTTGATGCTATCCTCTTTTATTGTAATAAACGGAAACTTCTAGAAAATTTGCTCTTAAAGCAGATTTTAAGCAGTTGTTATAATCATTGCATATTCTAATTTGCAGTTTCAGGTTCAGAATACTCATTGGTCAGAGTCTACCTTTGCCAGCATTATTACATACTTCATGGTATTCTGTGTCCAGAACCTGAGGATATCAGGAATTGTGAAGATGTCCCAGCATTTTTGCCCAGTGAAAGCTCCTTTACACAGGCATCTGGGGCATCAGAAGACAACTGTGAGTCACTGTCATCAAGTCAGTAGAAATGTTTAAATGAAAGTCACTGGTAATGTTTAAATGCAATAAAGAAATGGCATACTGGGCACCTGATAAATCAAGGAAGCTTTAAAGGAAGCGGGTGAGAAAGGGGCCAAGTCAGTGCAAGAGCTTAAGGAGAGGCAGTCTCTGAAACAATGTTCTGTGTTAGCTGAATATTACTGGAAAAGCAGTATGAGATATAGACAAGGTAATTCAAAAAGAGGAGGCTGACAACAATCTGGACCAGTTGGAATCAATGCTGTAACTATTAACATGTATCTTCTCAAAAGCTCTTATACACAGACTACCAAGCAGTATGATAAGTATTTCCACTGGCACCTCAGCCCATCTGTTTTTCAACAAGCCCATAGTGTATCCTCATCAAAATCACTGGATATGGAGCATTTTTCATGGATTAGTCTTTTGTGAAAATTTACGTAAAAACAGCAAGCTCCTTTGGTTATAAAGCAGCGTTTTACAAGGCAGGTTTGCAGTTTGTTCTATCAATAGTACTTGTTTAAGCATTACAGTATGAGCTACTTCCTTCTTTTTATTAACAATTTTGCTGCTCTTCTGCACATGTTAAGCAGTTTTCCAGTGAAGCAGAAATGAAGCATTAAACCATGTCAAGAAATGAAATCCTAACATTACCATAAAAAATACAATATGTGCAGTATTCAAGGGGGAAAATGGTTATTGACGCTCAGTTCTTTCAGAGAAACAAAGCGTTAAACAGCTCGTCAAGCCCTGTCAATTCCTTTCTCAGATTTTATACTATGTACTTTTTACAAAACCTGGTTCAATCTTTACTCTCTCATTGTCACCATCCATGTCAGTTTACATCTCCCAGGGCAGCTCCAATTACATATCCTTTCTGCTTTGAGCAAGCAATGGATGTTTTCTTCTAGGTTCACATCAGTCAACAGAAGTAGTATTCAATAATATAGATAAAATGAAGTCATTAATGTAGAAATATTTCTCAAGATATAGGCTTTATTTTTAATATAGACCCTCAATTTTCCTAGAGTCTTCTAAATGTACAATCATCTGCCACTGTTGCTTTGTTCAGATTATAATTAACTGTAATTTTCTGTGAGTCACAGTCATCTAAATAACTTCCTCCCAGATTACATGAAACTAAGCAAGGTTATCACCAACAAAAGCAGGCGAGGAAACATCTTTTCTCCATAATTAGTCAGGAATTAAGTGGGATTTAAATGATGCGCAGGCCTCATGAATACCCTCTCCAAGGGGATGAACTTCACCCTCTAGAAATAAATTTCCATTCTCTATTTTGCCCTTGAGGCCATAGTGTGGGAAAACAGAGGAATCAACTGCATGGCAGCAGTTTCAGGCAAGCACAGAACAGGCAAAGTCTAAGATTAATACCAAGACCTCAGGTTCCTGTTCTTCAATGTAAAATCAATGGTCAGGAAGGTTTTTATCATCCACATCACAAAAGATGTCCTTAATCTGATTTGCATCACAGAAAACCGGCTAGATGATGTTGCAAGCTCACTGTTCCTCATAACTCTATAGACCTACAGCCACAGAAGATAGCTACTCTACTTCCTTTCCTATCTTATTCCACTACAGAATCAAATGCAAAAGAAACAGTATCTTTTAAGTGCATCCATTTACTCTTCTGATCCAGATATAAAAGCAACATGTGCATCCTGCTAATCTATAGCTTTACCTTCAACAACAAAAGATATCCTAAAGGAGGGGATAAGGGTTTGTCTACATTGTGAGTTAGTGTGGCAAGCCAGGGTGTAAATCTATAGCACATCATCTTGCCACACACTAAGACAGTGCAGTACGATATATCTTCACTGAAATATAAAATCCGTGACTGACCCATGTCAGCTGACTTGGGCTTGCAGGACTTGGGCTGCAGGGCTATAAAACTGCAGATGTCTGGGTTTGGGTTGAAGCCTGGGGTCTGGGATCCCGTTGGAGTGAGAGTCATGGGGCTCAGGCTCCAGCCCAAGCCTGGACATCTATGCTGCAATTTTAAAGCCCTGCAATCCCAGCCCCGTGAGCTTCAATGTCCATACTGACAACACCTCTAGTGCATAAATCCACAATTTCCAGGTTTCGTTTTCTCACACATAATATGGGACTGTCATACCTAGGGTGACTAGAAAGCTAGTGTGAAAAATTGGGACAGGGGATGGGGAGCGGGGGGGGGTAATAGGCACCTCTAGAAGAAAATGCCTCAAATATTAGGACTTCCCCTATAAAATAGGGACATCTGGTCACTCTAGTCATACCTCAGGCTCAATTTTCAGAACGGGCCTGAATACAGGGAACATAAGAAACACTTTCTATCCTGGATTGACTTCTGCATCCTCCAGGCTGAGATCAGGACTATCCCAATGTACAAGCAAGATGCTGCAAACAGAACTGTCTGATCCCAGAAGATCACCGGCATGCAGTCAAAATTCCAAACACCTTTGGCTAATAACCCCACCTATAGTCACAGTGTACCTAATCGCTTAGAAGTATCCCAAAATAAAGCCCACTCCTGCGACTGAGTAAAGCTAGTAAAAATGATTAAAGACTTCAGGATTTAACCCGTCAGGCAAAGACTTTTATCCCCTTCTTGTGCATGGGGCAGTGAAAGACAATTTTCTTATTTGTCCATGTATACCTTTATTTTTGCTCGATGGCAGATGTTAGGCTGCAGTAATTGTAAATAGTTCAGACACTGAAAAGATTCGTCACCATCTTCCTGCAGAAATGACAAGCCTATATGTGAATTCAATATTTGAACACATTTAAACCTATTAAACTGTCCAAGATCATTATTGATTTTACTGTGTATAAAACAGCTGAAGCATTAGATAGCAGACACTCCTAGCCATAAACATTAAAAGGGATGTTTGTGTCTGCAGCAAATATATAATGCCATTTTTAATGTAACAGATTATTTCACTTGAGAATCAGCCTTGAAAGAGTCCTTGGTGTCTGATTTTACACATCTGAGTCACAAAAACAATCAGCAGGGCAAGACCATATCTTCATTCCTACAAACAGAGTGCCGTGTTGAGCACATGCTTGTACACGTACATTGCCTGAACTCTACCACTCTGTCTAGTCCTGGGGAATTGTACATATAATCATGGGCTGGTTTGTAAATCCTTTGATCCTCTAAGCCCTCCTTACAGGATTCAACCTTTTGGCCATACTGGGGTAGAGGGAAGAAGGGGGTGAGCTGATCTCTGTATCACGTTGCAACAGAATGGTTTCAAAATGCAGTACAGAACATGGTTTTATGTGAGCTTGACACACCTGATATGCTCCTTGAATACATAATCAGTGAAAGGTAAATTATCAGTATGCAACATCATCTTTGTAAAGTGCTCATAACTGGTCTCATCAGAAGATTCCCCAGCCTTCGGTGATGTGTTTGATCCCTAGCTTATGCAAAATATTATTAAGCATAAAATGAAGCCACTTTCATGGATTTCATTTGAATAGTTCTCGGTCTCACAACAATCACTAATACATGGGGGATTTCTTTTTAGATTTAACCAACTTTTCTTCCCTATCATTTCAAAGAACTAGATTTGTCATATATAGCTGCATTGGGGTATATAAAAGAAACATGAAATGAGCATGTCTATTTGAGGAGTGTGTTACTACTCTGGATGTCTAACGATGACAGATTCTGGGCCACTACCCTTATCCTGTATGTGAGGATATCTGAGTAACATGTTATCATGGGTGTATTTAAAGTGAAAAATTTATAGCTGATGTGATTTTTTGTAAACAAATATTTAAATATATAATAGAACTCTTGTATTTTTAATAAGGCAAGAAGTTTTGAATATGTAATCAGCTTTGTATTCTTGCTCTGTCACTCATATGGTATGTGGATATACATGCAGAAATTGCAATTATAAGGTAATATTCATTAAATCATGAAGGGAACAGTAGAAAATCAGAGATCAGATTGTATATGATCCTACATTTTTCAGTTTTAGATGTGTGCATCTACTGAAAGTGAGTGTGCTGGAGAATTTATTAATGTGTTGGTATCACACTGGTAGTGGGATAATGTTTGGAAATTGGCATTGGTTTGGTTTTGATAATTTCTTACAAATTATTTTTCTTTTTAGGATTTACACAATTTTAAGGAAATATACTTGATCAGCTGATAGTAATTGGGGGGTGTGTGTGTTTGTATGTGTGTGTATACAAACATATGTGAAACCTAATAATTTATGATTTCATCCATTGTAATTCTAATTATAATTCACTTCTCTGAAAAGAAAATTCAACACAAAAGATAGATTATGTAGTACCATGATCACATTAATCTTTAATCCATTCAAAAATTTGAAATACATTTTATATTGACTCTAAAATTAATGAACATGGATGTGAAACCATTGGGGTCTTTAAAAGTTCTTCTTAAGACATGCAGTGCCTGATTCCAGGTTCCACTGATAAGTCAAGGTAAGAACAACACAACCAGACTTCGGTTTTTATGAACAATAGATTTCCCCTTCATTTCGTATTTAGAGAAATAATTATGATTAAATTATTTAAAAATAATTATCCCCCACCCATTCAAACAACAGGGAAATTAAAAAGGAATTAAAGTGGATTAAGGCAATGTTATAGCGCTCTGCTGGTGCAAAGTGACCTAAATTCCAGCTTAGCTGGCTACAGCAGAGTCACTAGACTTTATGGGGATCTTTCGGTAGCATAAAGACACCACAGGAGCACCTACACCACTGATTCCCTTCATCCAGCACAAAAAGTGTAGCCAGTGCATTCATACACCATGCCAATCCCCAGCTGCCATAATAACACTGTGGGAATGTTGGCAACTGACACAAGTTACACTAGCTGTCAGAGGAACCAGCCCAGAGTGGCCCCAGGGTTTAAGTTAGGTTTCCACCTCCTCCCTGAACTGTGCTAAACATTTGTTGGTCACATCTATGGGTTCAGAGCAGTCACTTGAACACTGGTCTCCCACATCACAAGTAACTGCTCTACCCACCAGGCAATTGTGTATTCTGAGGTGACTTTCTCTCAGTCTCTCTATTTCAGCTATTCCACTTTGCATAGATAATTATTCATTGGGGCAGAGACAAAGAGACTGACTCTACAGCTTGGGAGTTAAGGCACTCACCTGAAATCGGGGTGACTCAAGTTCAATTACCTGACTCTCCCATATCCCAGGTCAGTGTCTTAATCTCCAAAAGGGGCTGAGTAGTGACTTGAACCTTGGTCTCCCACATTCCAGGGGAGTGCCCTAAACATCAGGCTATTGGCTATTGTGGGCCAGTGTGTTTCTCTCAGTTACGTCCTTGATCTGAGACTCCTTCCTGGCAGAAAATGTCACTTTTGATAAAGTGGCAATTTCTGATGAAAAAAAATTCCTAAAATAATTTCCGATCAGCTCTACCTTTGTCAGCTTTTCTATGACTTATTGGAAATGCATACATCGTTACGGTACAGGTAATGTGCATAGCTGGCAATCCCACATTCACAAAGCCTAGGTTCTTGTTCTAAGAAATATCCATTCAATTGTTACATGTCTAGTTACAGTGATCATCTAGGGAAAAGAAAAAGGAGATAGGCTGAGATTTTTGAAGGGGCCTAAAGTAATTGGTGCCCAAATACTTTCCCAGCTGTAGCCGTTAGCTAGAGTTGCACTTGAATCTTCATGGGGTAGTTTAAAGTGAAGTGGTGACTGGAAAGAGTGGATTTCTCACTGGTGGTAGCACTGCATTTTGAAGAAGTAGTTTTACAGATATCAGCAGGTGGAGTTGTCTCTCAAAGACTCTTAAAGGGAAAAAATACCATTTTTAAAAGATGCTATAGATCAGTCTCTGGTTCAGAACAGGAGCATAGTTAGCACACTCAGAGCCTTTTAACATTTCCCTTTCCCATCATTTCTCTTTGAATGTACAACTATATTGAACTTTTCCTGATTTCACATAATAGCCCTTCTGACAAATAATTAAATTAGAGCCTGGTAACATATACACAGAAATAAAATCAAACACATAAATAAACTGAGAGATATTGCTCACCAGGTGGAGTTTTTCCCAAGAGCTTGCAGCACTAATTATAAGTCTCAGGTAACTCAATAGTAATAGCACATGAGTAACAGTACTGTCACTGCAGTGCTAGTTATTTCTATTTAACAATTATGCTTTCATGTTTTTACTTGCCTGTCAGGTATTATGTACATTCACAGTTTAATCTACAGTTTAGCAAAGAATATAGTACAAAAGTGACAGCTTAGTCACTGTTAGAATTTTGACTTAATCTCCATGAACAGAATATTGTAAAGTATACCATTTGTGGATACTTTGGCCATCCAGCTGTATTATTTAACTAGGAAACATAAAGCAAACAGTATATAAACAGATGACACTCTTAAATAGTGGTGTTCATTTTTACTTATGGGCCTTATTTTAAATCTCTACTCTAAAATTACACTGTTTTTTTAAAATTTAAGCTTTAACCCCTCTCCTATAACGAAAGAAAATGTAAAATTCCCAAAAGACCGAGCTTGCTAAATTGTCCAATCCATCTCCAGTCAAGTAACAAAAACACATCAAGTGACACCACACATTTTAAAACCATATGGAGTGCTAAATTGAAAACAACCCAATTAAAGCAGAGCTTAGTGTGCAAAGCCCGGAGTGAAACCAAAATTCACGTTTCTTACAATCTTAGTAAGAAAGTAACCCAAAGTGTGTTGTTAAACATTGATAATTTCTGTGAAGTTATATTGCTTGGACCACATTTCAGTGTACAGCCAGAATGATAATGATATTTTTTTTTCAAGACAAGAATGGAACAGTAGGCAAAAGAGATTATAAGAGGTCTTTGTTCATAAAAGGCAAAAATGTGAAACCCAATGCTAATTAAAATAAAACTCTGCATTAATAGATTTATATAAAAGTTATTAAGTTTCTTTAATTGTAGAGCTACAATAATTTAACAGTTGCTTGTACACTCGGCATCACTTAATAAGAACGTGGATGCTCTTGTGGTTGGTTATAGCACTGTCCTAGAAGTAAGAATTTCCTGGCTCAGTTCAGAACTCTGCCATGTAATTCCTGTTTGATCAAGGTCAAAGAACTTAATCTGTTTGTGCCTCAGTTTCCCATAGGGAAAGTGGAAATCAGTAATAGTTCCCTATTTCACAGGGATTTTGTGAAGATGAACTTATTAATATTCACAAAGACCTCAGATACTATGGGGGAGCACCACCATTACCAAAAAAATTATGCTTTATTATTCAGTCCTTTCAAGACAAACATCTTCATGCAGCTTTATGCATGACATTTTGACTTCAGTCAGCAAAAGAACTGACATGATACCACAATCTGCTAATTCTTCAAAGACATGTGGAACATTGTCCATTCCAACAGTGCCTCGGTTATCTGGATACTAGCCTTCTTGGATGGCAGGCAGGTGCTAAACCTGTAATTGCAGATATTGTGAACAGGAAATGAAAACAAAAATTGGAACTGCATTTAAGATGGGCCCAGTTGTATGAAGTGTTGAGACTCCCCCCATCATATTAGCACTAATGGTTGATAGTACACGCTACAGGATTGGATCCAGCTCTATCATTCCTGATAGGTAGCAAAGTACACAGGAAAATGATAGTGAGATTGTGTTGTTTGATCTGATCTGATCTGTGCAATAATATTTGCATAAACCCAAAGTAAATGTTTATTTTTTCCAAGCATAACAAAAATATATTAGAACAGACTCAATAAAGGTACATTGAAATGTAATCACATACCAAGTCTGAAGGACCTACGTAAAATCTTTCAAACCTCACTGCCTAAAGTTAGGCATCTCAGTTGGACACTTTAATAAAGCTAAATAGGTTTTCAGTGGCGCTGAGCACCCATGAAACCTCCGAAAATCCAGGTTGCTTTTTGTGTATGTGTGCTTTAACAAACAGGTGCCAAGTTTGTTTGTTTTTTGACATGTCCCCAGGTACTACATAATCATTTCATACAAAACAAAAACGGCACAAGAAACTCCCTAACAGATCCACAAAGAACTTTCATTGTATAGGTAATGATATTTATGTAAAACAATGCAATCACATGTAACCCTTCTGCCCATCAGAGTGGCAGCAACAAGGGCCGTGTTCAGTATCCAGGGGTTCCATTCCAATAGCACAATACAAAAACCGGCTCGAGCCCCCACCCAGTGACCTGGGACAACCATATACCACCCCTCTGGGTGTCTGTAAGAGACAATACTTCTCCTCTTGCAAGCACAGAGTCTGAGTGTACCAAAAGCCTTTTAATAACAGGGAGAAACAACGTGGCATTATATTGGGGAAACACCACAAACAAGGTTAATAAACCAAACCATGAATCAGAAGCCCTCCTCCCAGCAAATAGGCTGTGGCCTTCCCTTTGGCTCTTGAGTTCCACAACCCCAAAAAGTCACTCAATAGTCCCAAAAGTCCAACAGCCCAGGAGTCTCTGTTCTTGGTCAGTGCAGAGTTCAAAAGTCAATCGGCAGAGTCTTACCTCCCAGCCTGGGTGGAAATGGAGGGTAGGGCAAGGGGCACCTTACGTTGTCCGAGGCCGACTGTACCGCCTCTCCATGGGGTTCTGCTGCAGCCCTCACCACAATCTGCTCTGCTCTGCTGGCCATCCCACAAACTGCTCTGCTCGCCAATACTAGAACTGCTCTGCAGCACCAGTCACTCCACTAGCCATCCTGCTAGCTGACACATGGACAGCTCTGCAGTGCCAGTCACTCCGCCAGCAGCACAAACGGCTCCTCTAGTCGACACACGGACTGCTCTGCTGCGCCAGCCACTCCGCCAGCAGCACCAGCTACTCCACTAGCCATCCTGATAGCCGACACATGGACAGCTCTGCAGTGCCAGTCACTCCGCCAGCAGCACAAATGGCTCCGCTAGTCGACACACGGACTGCTCTGCAGCACCAGCCACTCCGCCAGCAGCACCAACTACTCTGCTAGCCGTCCTGCTAGCCAACACACAGACTGCTCTGCTGCACCAGCCAGTCTGCACTATTTTCAGGCCCCCCCTGACTTAAGACAGTGCTCAGTGATTGCGTTAGCTCTTAGGTGATTTCAGCATACAGTAGGGGAGCCTTAGTACAGATGCACCAGTGAGCCTAAAGTGATTTCAGCTCAGCAGCCTCAACCCAGGCTCCTAATGGAAGCAAAATTTAACTCTGACATTCCACAGTGGAGAGAGGCATGGGGCAATAGGCTTGGGGGGCCCTCAGACAAAGCCCTCACCAAAAGATATAGGTACTTGTTCCCAGCCTCTCTCAATCTCAGACTGTTCTGAAATGCCTGGCCCTTGCCCAGTGAGTGCTACCTAGATGATGGCAAGTCCCTCCATCATAACAAGGGCCAAGTACGTGTCCATAGTCCTTCATATGTGTAAACAGGGTAACATCACTTTATATTTCCTGTCCCAATAACATAGAAACTGGGGCTCCCACATCAGCCAAAGTGGCCATGTGGGCTGCTGTGGGCTCAGGCTATGCACAGTGGGTGTGTCTATGCAAATTGATCAGCTCCAAACTTATTTTCCATAACTCACTGCAATTCCCATAGTTCGCCACCAGATGTCAGAATATATCTCATTCCTGACACTGCTTACACACATAAGCCTGAATTCTTTGTCTATTTATTTCCGCACTTGAGACATGAACAGGATGGTGATGGGAGCACAAATGTGATTTTAAAGCACCTTTGTGCTTACCATGTTGTGGCGCAGCTCTGTGCCTGCCTGGCCCACAAGTAATGAAGTTAAAGCAACCTCAAGTATGCACTACTAATTCATATTCTGCTTCCTATGGTTCCCTTGAGAATAACTGTACAAAGTTGGTCATATTCCCTTCCCACCTCCTCTTCCCTTTCATGCCTCGTATATTCCCCACATCACGGTATTGCAGCAGGATCCTTTGTGTCCTTATACAAGCCTTACAGCCCAAGGGAGACCATTTGCGCAGGACAAATTCTCAAGGGATCATTTCCACTTCCTTTCAGTCCTCTCCTTCATGCAACTGTGAATCGAGCCTGTAAACTTAAAAACCTATGAATTACCATGGCAAATGAACAGCTCATCAATATAATGGAAAGCACATGAATAAAAAATGATACATGCCTCAAACTGAAATATCGACTGAAAATGAAACTTTTGTGAGTTTCAAATAGTGGCTTTGGCAAGCATCCTTTATATGCAAAGGCTCTTTTATTTACCAACCACCTTTTAAAATGGAAAGCATGAGTTGCACCACCAATGACAGGATATTAATCCCTCCTATATTTAAATAATTGTCAGTATGTACTTTATTTTCCAATCTAGGGGTGACCTCCAAATGCAGTATCATCTTATTCACATTTTTTCATGAATCCCTGCAGGATCTCAAGGAATCTGAGGGAACCTCTTTGCAATGATTAATATTTGTTAACACTCACCATTGCAGCACAGAGTAATTAAATAGTCAATTAAGAAAATGTCATTTGTGTGAGCTGTTTTAAAACAAAGCTGAATATTTGGGGGGAAAAAACATGCGCATGGGGAATTACTCCTCTTCATGACCACTTCCCTGTCAGAAAAACACATATTAACATTCATTAACAGAAATTCACACCAATCCCTCTCATGCACAGGCAGTCCTGAACTTCAGAAGCAGTAGTACCCATTTAACAGCATTAAAATGCCTCAGTATACAAGGCAGTTTTCTAATGAAAAATGTTAGCACTGAATCATGTTCACTTACACCATACCAGGCAAAACATCCTAACCTTGTTTATTGTCTCATTTATGTTATATGATCAACTAAATTGTTTCAAACAGTACAAGAGTAACAATATAATTCTCACAGTCTAACTCTTAAATATCTTTTCCTGGTTAGGCAGAAATGATTCTGTCATACATGTACTGTAACATATTCAAAAATTATCAGTCAGATGCGGTGTAGCTCCATTCTGAGGCAAATATTTGTAAGGAATGTTTTCTCTCTGAGATCCCTGAGAATATAAACATAAATGAAAGGATCAAATGAGCATGTTAATGGGGAAAAATCAAATGGAATTTGTTTCCTCATTGCAGGTTCCTAAAATTGGGGAATTAATCAGAGGACACGGAACTGGCAATTGCCCCAAATGAGACTACTAGTAACAGCACTTTGGAAGGCGGAGCTCGAAAGCCCCTAGCTCCTTAAGAAACCCAGGGAGAGTTAGAGTAACCAGCAGCATAGGGGAAGAAAGCAGGAGTAGCTGTACTTCCCAGGCCTCCCTTACACCATCCCCCAAGTGGAGCCACAGATACCTAAGCTATAAAAAACAAAGCTATTTAAGTCATCTCCAGCTCGTCACCCAAAAATGGAGACATCCAAAACCACTAGTGTTTTGTGAAAATTGAGACCCCAAGCCTGAAGATACTGCATGACCTTACTGTTGTAACCCTGGTCCATCCTTCCCTGTACTCTGACCCTACTGCTTGTGTCACAGTTGAGGGCAACTGCACTTGCTCCACCAAAGGCAACCACATTAGACTCCCAGCTCCTCAGCCATCACCTCTCTTGAATAGAGGAACACATCCTGTGTCCTAGCTGCATAAATCCCTGCCCACACCATGAGTTCCCCAGCAAGTCAGATTGCCACAGCAGACCTGCTTTGCTGCCTCCTTAGATGCTATAAACACCAAAATTGCCCACCGTTATAAGCTGCCACACTACTTTTCCAAGCAAGCACATTTATTCTTAAGGTGAAAGCATTGCAGAGAAACCATTAAAAACAATAAAAGAATCTATACACTTACACATAAGCTTACCAGCGAGCACTCCAACTCTAACAAGGGCTTTGGTCTTCAAAGGTTTTTTTCCCCCTGTGATTACGAGTGCATAACAGCTGTTAGCTTAGAAAACCCATGAATCTGTGAGTCTCTATACAACTTGGGCCTTTGATCTTTAGATTCCAGGGTAACTAATGAGCAGGCAAAGATCCCCCCCTCGGGGCAAAGCTTCAAACAGCTAAGTTTTTGTTTTACCACAGGTGATACCTGTTGCAGTAGATCTCCCTCTAGAGATTTCCTGTGAAACCCACTTAGCTTTGTGTGTCTCAAAAGTTTATTCTTGTCTGGCGCATAGTATCAAATAGTCCTCTGAACTGCATAACTCTTCCCTGGGTTCACATTGGCCATGTCTCCCCACAGAGAAGCTATAATCCCACAATAATACATAAACTTTGAATTTATAATACAATGGACTCCAAAGGTATTTAAATTTATTTCAATGAGATCTTCCAAAGTTATTGCAGAAAATAGCCATATCTGTCACCTGCCCCCCCCCTAAATAAGTGGGTATAACTAAGTTGCTTGACCGGCATGCCAGGGAAACTCATTGACTTATTTCTGTTGGTGTTTCTGCCATTTCCTTTCATAATTTCACATTTCAGCTATTTCATATAACACACATTCTGCTAGCAAGACAGCAAACAAGCTTCAAAAATCCATACAGAGCCATTCAATAACCATCTCATATAATTTCTCTCTTTGGAACCTATGGGGCTAAGCTCTCACACAACCGTTCTTACCCCCAAAACCTTTCAATGTAAACCTGAGACCTGGTTCCCCCATGAGTACCTGTTATCCAGTTTTTCGGGGAGGTGTGTGCTGTGTCTCTTTGTCCCTTAAGGGGTCAAGCTGCCCACACGATGGGTTGATGTTTCTTCCCCTGCCTTGGAAGTGTTACAAGCAGTAATTTTTTGGACCAAAGGAAGAGCTGCCACTCTTTGAGCCAGTTCTCAGTCATGCACTGCTTTCAACAGCAGAGGAGTCAGGCAAGAGAGATTCTTCAACTGCTCCCACAGTCAAATTCCTTTCTTCTCCCATTTCCCATGTCCTTGGACGCTGGGACACAAGGACTCCTGTGACCTCACCTCTTGCAGGGAAAGGAAAGGAGGATTGTTTTCAGTCAAGGTGAGCACACTTCCCTCATTTACCTTGTCACAGACCCACAGTCAGAGACTTTGGAAAGAAGTCTCCCGCCCTCTTTCTTCCTGGCTATAGTTATCTTTGCTATTTGCCAAGCAGCTGTCATACACTTTGCTAGGGCAATTCCCACCCTGGGGTAAGTGTCATAGATTTGGCAGTGCACCACAGTGCTTCAGAGTCCCTGCTTTTGGCTGGAGACACTTCCATCTCTGTGCTCTGAATTGTCCCGGTTCCATGGTAATGATAGGCAGAAAGCTCTTCTCTCTGATTTATGTTAAGGACTCAGATAATTTCCCTTCAAGTTCATAGGTGATGTCCACCCCGTGAAGAAAGATGTGATCTCACCTCCACTTGTCAGGTATTTGTCTGCATATACTGAGAAGGGTAACTTGACTCCTCTTGGATAGTGGCAGGGGACATTCAACCATGCTCATCCCTGTCAGCTACCCTGGTTGCATTTTGGCTAACACAGTCTTTGTAGGTCTGTAGCTGACTGAGGGAATCTGGTGTATCCTTTCTGCTTTCAAAGCCATAATATCATCCCTAAAAAGCAAAGACTATGGAATATCTGGCAATATACCTACAACCAGCATCTTGACCTTTCCTAGGTCCGACTAAAAATCTATGCTATAAGTAGAGTGAAGGTCTATCCCAGGCACTCAGTCACACTACCTTCTGCTCCCTCTGATGTTTCTATGGATCTGGACCCAGAAAGGTGCAGTGTGATATGTGGGCAGTGGTTAGGCGTATGACAGCTCAGAATGAACATCATGAGTCGTGTGTGATTCCCTCCTTCCAGAGATTCAGTCAAAATTAACTCAGCGAGGTTAGGATGCAGCTAGGCCCTGTGGGCAGAACAGACAATCCTGGGCAAAGTGACCTCGCTGGCTATAAATGGCACACTGCTTTTCCCCTCCTGTTCCACTCAGTTTGGGTTTCAACCTGATCTCTGTCCTCTGATCCCATTCCATCCCTATCTAGTTTTCTCTCAAAACCAGGACAACTATCTCCATATTGATAGGCCCATTTCACAACGATACTTACCTCTCTGGAATTTTTGTCCACTAACCATGAAATGTTCTAGCCCCCTTAATTCATAATCCTGATAGACTATGGTCACATCCCAAACAGTTCCTCATTTCCTTACACAACCCTAATTTGAGTTGAAACCTCAACATAGGTCATGTTCCCTTTTCTCTGAACTCCCTCCAACCTTCTAAGACAGGCGTAGGCAACCTATGGCACGCGTGCCAAAGGCGGCACATGAGCTGATTTTCAGTGGCACCAATACTGCCCAGGGCCTGGCCATCAGTGTGGGGGCTCTGCATTTTAATTTAATTTTAAATGCAGCTTCTAAAACATTTTAAAAACCTTATTTACTTTACATACAGCACTAATTTAGTTATATATTATAAACTTTATAAAGAGACCTTCTAAAAATGTGAAAAAATGTATTACTGGCACACGAAACCTTAAATTAGAGTGAATAAATGAAGACTCGGCACATCACTTCTGAAAGGTTGCTGACCTCTGTTCTAAGATATGCTTCAGGAGTCAGTTTAAATTTTAAAACAAAGCTTGTTTACATGATTCATAGTACGTATAGTCCTCTCTGTTCACAAGGGTGAAAACATCCAAGGCCTTTGCTCCCAGTTGGTGGTGGAGCTAGAAAACATACCATGTCCACCTGCCCCAACTTGTTTAATTCATGCTCAGTTTCAAAAGTATTTAGACACAGATCCTTTCTATGCTACTTGGCAAGTCACAGTTATATATCCTACACTTGCCACCATTTACCTATGTTTATTACTCCAGTCACTATATCTGAAAAAAAAAATGGTTTTAGGCTCTTCAGGCTAATGACTGCCTCTTCCTGATGTGGTTGGATGACAGCTGGCATGATTATGGATACATAGTGCTTGAATAATAAATAATAATGATGATGATAATAATAAAAATTTGCAGCCTTCTTGGCAGTGTCAGCACACAGAGTGAGGATTGAATGGAATGGGTGAATTCACTACTTCTAATACATTTAAAGGGAATTTACCAATTGCTTTACCCTATGTCTTCTGCAGTTCATGGCCACCTGCTATACCTTTTCTCTTCTCTCTGTGACCTTGACTATATTTGCAGTGCCATGATGGGTCCATGATGTAGCTCACACTGTAGTTAAAGGCAGGCTGTGTCCACACTCACTGTAGTGTAGCAAAGAGCAACAGTGAAAGGATCTGGTACAGGAAATTATGAAAGGAAAGACTCTGGCAGCAGGATGTAGCAGTGTAGATGTGGAAGGCACTGCTTGGTTGAGTAGAGAGGCATGTAGGGCACTCTACTAACCATAGTCTAAGTTGTGCCTCATTGTGATGCTACTTATACACATACTAGCTAGGCATAGAGTGTGTACTCTACATACAACTGGAAGTGTAGACCTACCCTGTTACACCACCTTACTCTGATCCCATATTTCTCATTCAATTTATCCATACCAAGTGCACAATCCAGGTTTATTACCTGCTGCTACACTATATCTAGATGCCCAAGTTGGGTTAGTAGCCAAGAACTTTTTCTTCAGCCTATGCCAGGTGAGAGGAGTTGGCTTTGACACTGCTATCCATGCTGTCAGGGTTCCCTCCCCACTCTGAACTCTCAGGTACAAATGTGGGGACCCGCATGAAAGACCCCCTAAGATTATATTTTAAAACTTCCCCAAGGAACAAATTCCTTCCCTTGTCCTTGAACAGTATTGCTGCCACCACCAAGTGATTCATAAAAAGAGTCAGGAAAGTGTCACTTGGAATTCCTATCCCCCTAAAATATCCCCCCAAGCACTTTCACCCCCTTTCCTGGGAGGCATTAGAATGATATGCCAATTAATTGCCTTATCAATGTGAGTACAGACCAGACCCTTTATCTTCAGGACACTCAAATCAATCAGTTTTTTAACAGAAGAACTTTATTATAAATAAAAAAATAAAAGAATCAAAATCACATAATAAAAAGATTTAACACTGAGAAAACTCTGCTCTGCTCAGCTTCACAGCTACAAAAACAGGAATAAAACTACCTTTGTAGCACATGAAAATTCAGAAGCTAAACCAAAAACAATAACTTAATAA
Source organism: Dermatemys mawii (assembly GCA_007922305.1). NCBI lineage: Eukaryota > Metazoa > Chordata > Testudines > Dermatemydidae > Dermatemys > Dermatemys mawii. Next base: position 8,351,530 of record ML677377.1, read on the forward strand.
ATTTCCTTGCCTTCTTACAATTTTTGTGATTTTAGATAGATCATTTCAGGTATGTTTTCAGGAGATGTTGCACCTGCTTGGTCTCTCCCTCTGTTTAGAGCGGGAACCAACAAAGAGAGCCACAAAGAAATATCCCCACTCCCACCCCAGATTTCCAAGTATCTTCTTTCCTCATTGGTCCTTTTCATCAAGTGCCAACTAGATTATTTGAGCATCTTAACCCCTTACAGGTAAAGTGATTCAGTACAGCTGCCCAGGAGAGAGTCTATGCTACCCTTCTCTTTATATTTATGACACACACCTTTGTCACCTCAAGTTTAGCCTGCTTGGATGTACTCCTAAGAGGCTACATATTAAAGCCAACTTAAGATGGTGCAGAAGGACCATTTATTAAGCAGATTTATATGTCAAGAGCACATTTCATCTGTCCTCTGAGATCAGAACTCGTTGCTGCTAAGCTTCTGGGTGGAATTCAAAGCTCCAGTTTTATCCTACAAAGCATTATGTGCCAGAATTTGAAAGATATTTAGGTATCTAAAGATGCAGAGAGAAATCTGGTGTGATTTTCAAACACACCTAAACCAGGGGTGGCAAACTACAGCCCATGGGCCACATTCGGCCCACGGGCTCCTCCTAACTGGCCCCTGAGCTCCCAGCTGGGGAGGCTGCTCTGGCCCCTCCTCTACTGACCTCCCTCCCGGCAGCCTCAGAGCGCTGCGCAAGCAGCGCTGTGGGTGGGGCAGGGCTGCATGCTCCGGCTGATCAGTGTGACAGTGTCTCTGGCAGCGTGGTAAGGGGACCGGGGTTGGATAAGGGGCAGAGGGTCTCGGGGGACAGTCAGGGGATGGGGAACAGGGGTGTTGGATAGGGCATGGGAGTCCCAGAGAGTCTGTCAGGGGGCGGGGGTGTGACTAGAGGTTGGGACAGTCAGGAGACAGGGAGCAAGAGGGTTGAATAGTAGGTGGGGTCCTGGGGGTGATTAGGGGATGGGGGTTTCTGGAGGGGGAGGTCAGGGGAGAAGGAACAGGGGGCTTAGATAGGGTTGTGGTCTTGGGGGGCGGTTAGGGGGCACGGGGTCTCCGGAGGGGGCAGTCAGGGGGCAGGGAGCAGGGGTGTGTGTGTAATGGGAGAGGTCTCAGAGGGGTAGTTAGGGTCGGGGGTCTTGGGAGCCGGCAGTCAGGGGACAAGGAGCAGGGGAGCTTAGATAGGTGGTGGGGTCCCGGGGGTGGTGGTTAAGGGCGGGGGGTGTCCGGAGAAGGCAGTCAGAGGATGAAGACTGGGGGCGGGGTTGGATGGATCAGGGATTCTGAGGGGACAGTCACGGGGCAGGAAGTGGGTGGGAGTCGGATAGGGGGCAGGGTCAGGCTGTTTGGGGATGCACAGCCTTCCCTACCTGGCCCTCTGTACAATTTTGAACCCTGATGTGGCTCTCGGGCCAGAAAGTTTGCCCATCCCTGACCTAGACTCTCTGTGGGAGTAACACAATTGGGCGCTTCTGAAAATCCACTAGATGCCTATCTGCATCTTTACGTACCTAAATATCTTTAATAAATATCTGGCCTTAAATATTTTGGAGCCTAGTTTCTTGGAAGACTGCCTCCTCGCTGGGGTGCTACTACCACAGCTGAGATCAGTAGAGAATCTTGAGGTGAAGCCTCCTTGACAGATGAATTCACAGTGATTTTCTTTCACACAAAACATTTTGCGGTCTCAGAGAGTAAGAAATACATGATCACTGACTCTGAGGCTTGGTCTACACTATGGGGAGGGTTCAACTAAAGATACACAACTTCAGCTACGTGAATAACTGATCCAGCGGGTAGTGAAGACATACCCTGAGTGTAGGGAAAAATCACTCTCAATCTGATATTTTCTTGGGAACTAGCTAGTCAGTCAGTCAAGCCTGCAGATCAGTTGTCAATTATAACAGATGATTCCTACCTCTTATTTTTAATTTCCCCTAATTTATTTTATAAGGTCTTTGAGTGGTTTATAAAAATGGAATATTTGTATGCTTTCTGGTTATTAGTTGTTACTTGCAGCACTTTGGAGCCCCAACAATGCATACTATCTCCACTGCGCTAGGTGCTATATACAGAACAGAGAATTTACAGTCTATTGTTCCCACTACTTCTTACATGTGGCATCAGAAACTTTGAGGGGCATACTTTTGTTTGTTTGCTTACTTTTTGTTAGTAGTTTTATGTACTCATTAGATTTTACTGAGTTTAGATATTGAACACTTTTTGTGAAATTAATATTTATATTTTTAAATTGCAGAATTGGAAGTGGGAGGAAATATCACTTTAGCTTATGATATATTTCCTTTGTGTGGCCCACGTACCTTCTATAAAAAAAAGTTGTGGGATTTTTTTGTGTTAGAGAGTATAAATATATGCAAAAATAGCATAATAGATATTTTAAAATAATTTGTTCTTTACATTGATTTACAAAAAGGCAGTTTACGTGTTTTCCAACCAGGTCCTTTTTGAAGCATTAATCCTCAAAAGGAGAAGAAAATGACTAACACTGCATCAAGACTACAGCACTATTCACACACTTCTAATGCAGTACCACACATCTGGGATCAATGCTTTACAAATGAAACTTTCTGGCTGCTGTTAGTGAACCTTGTGCACCTCCCTTAAGCATCTTTAAACTGTGAGAAAGTGAGGTGGCAGAATTCTCCTGCAGTTCCTACACTTGTGAATTCAGAATCTGTCTTCCCTACAGAGTGTTAACTCAACAAGAGCATTATCACTTAGAGGTATTCAAGTGCCACTTAACTTCCTCCATGCCCTCCTCCTGCCTCCCCTGTCCCCCGAAAACCACAACAACCCACTTTTCAAAAGGTCAAATATCTCAAGGGAAAAAGTCCATAAACAACTTTTATAAATATACTTAATGTGCAATGAAAACTTTTCCACAAATGCAGCAGTATTCTCAGGGAGAATTTTATTAAGGAAATTGTCCAGTGTGTCATTCATTACAAGCAAATGTCTGTTTTTCAACTTCATAATGAGAAGAAGGGAAAAGAATTGACTACCTGTAAATTGGCTTTCTTCAATTTACATCAGTACACAGGCAAAGGTGAGAAAAAGCAAGCTGTTGTTGCTTGCAAAAAATAAAATGTGATTTGTTTCTTTGTTTGTCAACCACAATGTGCTCCTATTTCCAAAAAAAGGGGGGCAGGACATCGGCTCAAATTAAATGTATATTTTTAAATATCAGCTGCAGCCTTATAGTAGTGGAATTCATTTCACTCTTAACTGAAGTATTCATTTCTATCACTGCAGAGCTTTGGAAAATCAGAGCTTTGAAAAAGGGAAGACAAGCATCAAAATACTATTTAGTAGTGGACACAATCAAGTATATTTCATTGTATTATGATCTTGTGTCAATTACATTCAAATAAGATTGTAAAACTAGCTTCTGCTGATTTAGATATACTTACATAATATATTGTTCCTGCCTTCCTACATACAAATGTTCCAGAGTATATGATAAAATACTGTATAATGCCAGCAGATATTTAAAAACTAGCATCTCTTATAACTCAGCATTTTAAACTTTATGATAAGTAAAGAAGAATACCTTGTGCTCTGGAGCAGGACAACATTTTTCAGATAAATCTACATCTGATATCCTTGGGACTGTCACCTGACATGCTGGAATTACCTTTGAGCCCATTTTCCCTGTCATCTTGGAACTCCAGAACCCTGTCTTATTGAGCCAGACATCCTAGTCTGCTGCAACATGGACCCAGGTCTGGTCCATGCACCCAAAGCTGCAGACTTTAACTATAAACTTCTCAGAAGATTACTTGTCCCCAGTACCCAGAAACCCAGCTCCCAATAGGATCCAAACCCCAAATAAATCCATTTTACTCTATTTAAAGCTTATACAGGGTAAACTAATAAAGTGTCTACCCTCTATAACTCTGATATTCATCACCTACTCTGGGTTTGTTAACAAACAAAAGTGATTTGAGCGGTTTCAAATAATAACAGACAGAACAAAGTAAATCACCAAGTAAAATAAAGCAAAACCATGCAGGTCTAAGCCTAATACATTAAGAAACTAAATACATGTAATATCTCACCCTCACAGATGTTCCAATAAGCTTCTTTCACAGACTAGGCTTCTTCCTAGTCTGGGCTCAATCTTCTCCCCAGTACAGTCTTTGTTAGTTTCAGGAGACATCTTAGGTGGAAAACAGGAGCTCTCTCATGTCTGGCACCCCTTTTGTTCTGCTCCACCCCGTTTTTATATCTTTGGCACAAGGCAGTAATCTTTCATCTCTCTGGGTCCCTACTCCTCCTTAAATCTGGTACTTTTCTATTTAGAAGACGGATTTCATCAGGTGATGTGGTCACATGTCACTGTAAGACCTCATTCTTATTACCCACAGGCTGACCCACATGTACATAGGAAGGCTTGCAGGTAAATAAACATCCACAACCAATTGTCCTAGTCAATGGGACCCATCAAGATTCTAAACCATCTTCAGTGGCCCACACTTTGCATAATAACAATGGGATCTCAGAGTAATTTCATATGTCTAGCTTCAGATACAAGAATGATACATGCATACAAATAGGATGAACACACTCAGCAGATTGTAAACTTTGTATTGATACCTTGAAAGAGAACTTTTGCAGAAACCATATTTCAATTACATCATGTTCACATTCATAAACATATTTTCATAAAGTATATAGAATGCAACATCACATTCCTCGTATCATAATTTTTCCTATTGTGTTAATTCCACAAAGGTCTTGGAAAAAAATTACTTAGAATTAAAGAAATGCTCCCACACCATTTCATCTGCCCCAGAGTCAGGAATTGTACTGCTTCTGTAAAGGCTCTTAAGCAAGTAAGCTGTCATCGGATAAGAGAGAAGATCCTCTCACGGATCAGTAACTGGTTAAAAGACAGGAAACAAAGGATAGGAATAAATAGTCAATTTTCAGAATGGAGAGAGGTAAGTAGGTAAATAGGGGTGTGAACTGGGACCAGTGCTGTTCATATGGAAAAAAAGGGGTAAACAATGAGATGGCCAAAATTTGCAAAGGATACAAAACTGCTCAAGATATTTAAGATAGTTAAGTCCAAAATAGACTGTGAAGAGTTACAAGGCAATCTCACAAAACTGGGCAACAATATTGTAGATGAAATTCAGTGCACAAATGCAGTAATAAATGTAAAGTAATGCATATTGGAAAACATAATCCCAGCTAGACATATAAAATGATGGGGTCTAAATTAGATGTTACCCACTCAAGAAAAAGATCTTGGAAACATTGTGGACAGTTCTCTGAAGTGAAAACATCCACTCGATGTGCAGCAGCAGTCCAAAAAAGGCTATGAGAATGCTAGGATAGATAATAAGCCTGAAAATATCATATTGCCTCTCTATAGATTCATGGTATGCCCACATCTTGAATACTGCGTGCAGATCTAGTTGCCCTATCTCAAAAAAGATATACTGGAATTGGAAAATGTACAGAAAAAGGAAACAAAATTATTAGGGGCATGGAACAGTTCCCATATGAGAAGTGATGAATATGACTGGGAGTTTTCAGCTTGGAAAAGAGATGACTAAGGGGGGATACAATAGAGGTCTATAAGATCATGACTGGTGTGGAGAGACTAACCAAGGAAGTATTATTTACTCTGACTCATAACATAAGAGGTAGCGGTCATCAAATGAAATTTATAGGCAGCAGATTTAAAACAAACAGAAGGAAATATTTCTTCAGACAATGCACAGTCAACCTGTCGAACTCTTTGTCAGAGGACGATGTGAAGGCCAAGACTATAACAGAGTTCAAAAAGGAACTAGATAAATTCATGGAGGAAAGTCCCTCGGTGGCTATTAGCCAGGATGGGCAGGGATGCAAAACTATGTTTTGAAGTGTTCCTAGCTTCTGTTTGTCCACGCTGGCAATGGGCGACAGGGGATGGATCACTTGATGATCATTTGTTCTGTTCTTTCCCTTTGGAGCACCTGGCATTGGCCAGTCAGAAGACAGTATACTGGGCTTGATGGACTATTGGTCTGATCCAGTATAGTCATTAAGTTCAATCTGGAGTAGAATTCAAGTGGTTAAATTCCATATCTCACAAAAATCTTTTTTCCCATTTTTCCAGCAAAGACTAGGATAGAAGTTCATAAAGGGTCAGAATAACGTATAACAACAAATGTTGATGGACTAAGGTCCAGAGGGGAGATAGAAAGACTCAATCCAAACAAAAAGACCTACTCCTGTAACTCAAGGACTTTGTTAAGATCATGTCTGGTAAACAAGAGAAGTGTGGGACCTGAAATCAGCAAACCAAAATTGGAGTGCTGGAAATTAGGCCTAATTGGTAGACAAAATAATGGAGGGATGGGCTCCCTCTCTTTTGGGGTTCTTAAAAGAAGGGACTCTGAAGGGAACGCTGGCTATTGCAACAACAACTGACTTTCTGGGTTGTTACGTTCCAATGAAATTAATGCAACAGTGGGGAGTTGCAGCTGCTTACTTCCCCGCTGTCCCACTCTGTGAGTAGCAGTATGGGTAGCAGGGATGAGGTAGTAAGGGGATTCTCCTTATGTGCTGCAAGAATCATGTGTGGCCTCACAACCTGGGCCACAGTCTGGCCCTGTGCTTCAGCATTGTCTAACTAGGGACTCAGTCATCTAGATCACTTGTAATATTATATAAAAACTATAATGTACTCCACCGAGCAGCCAAACTCCTACTGAAAAAAATGGGAGGTTGATGCACAAGCACTGCAAGCTGAGAACACAAATTTGTAATGGAAACAGAGCATAAAATTCCCACATAATTTTAAATGTTGCATTCTAATCTCTGTGATAGTTTCCAATACTTTTGTTAAGCGGCAACAAGAAGATAAAAGCATTTTACTTCCACAAACAGAAATCAATTTACATTGCTATTCACTGAATATTAATGCATTTCTGTCGAATTTTTTGAATGAATGAACTTTTCATTTATCAAAGTAACATTGTTACTGTGTGACAAGGTATTATTCCATCTGGTATCAATAGATCAGTGTGAAGTTAGAATAGAATCTCAACCAAATTACTACCCAAAAGCAAAATGAACCAAAATTACCATTCATGAAAATAAATATACCTACATTTAAACTATATGTTCAATCACATAAGAACTATGAAATTGCTCATAAGTTTAGACAGCTATTTTATATGATAAAGAAAAAATATCAATCCCACAACATGTGTACAATTTTCATGTCAAGTATTATCCTTCATTCAAATCTTTGTCTAACATTAGCATTATTTTCATTAAAGGAAGAAGAATAAAAAACAAGGAACAAAGTCAGTAATAAAACATTTTAGAATCAATAATTCATTGTGAGTCAAGGTCTTTGTAGAGAATGTAGGTAAATATTAAACATATGTAAGTGAGACTCCTAGATCTCTTTAAACATGAAAACATTCCATTTAAAAGAGACAACAGAGTTGGTCTTGGGGAATCTACAAAGGATCCTGCTTTCCTTTTCTTTTTCCCTTTATTCCTGCCCCACCACAAACCCACACTTTCTCTTATTCATTTTGGGGACTCTGTAATGTATAAATGCCAAAATAATCGCACATCTTATTTTTAAAAATCCATACCTTTTCACTATTGAGAAAGTCTTGACAATATGAAATGATCACTAGCATTGACAATCCGTCAGTGATATTTCCTACAATTGAAGAGTAATTCAGTTCCTTCTTCAGCCACTCGGAGCTGGTGTCAGTGGGGTCTCAGTCATGCTCACAGAGAAGGAAGCAACTGAGAACCTGAGGAGCCCCAAAGAATCCCCATGATGACATTCTGGAAAACCCTAATGCCACTCCTGGGACTGGTGGTTGTACATTAAGCAAAGCAAAAATTCCTATGCAAGATAACCCCCTAAAAATATATATAGTTTGCACATATATATGCACACACTTGTGCACACACGATAAATAATAAAGTCTTTTATAGCTGCTTGCCAATATTCGCACACACATAGACACAAACACTGGGCTATATTCTATACTGCTTCTTTCAAGAGTAGGCACAAGTCTGGAGGAGCGAGGAGGCTGCTACAGGGCCTGAAATGGCCTCCATAGGAAATTAGCACAGCCTTTAACTTATGGCAGCTTTAACTGTCTTGCCTATTGACTTATCTATAGCTCAAATCCATGTAGCACTGAGCACATCTTCATCATACTACTGGATCAAACACCTGCACATGCCTTAAGTCAAGGCCTAAGAATAGGGGCACTTTATGGATAACTACATCAAGCTTATACTGCTCCTGCTCTGGGGGAATTATTCCCTGGTTCACTGTGACTGTGTTTGTCAGGATTGCCTCCCCACTCTGAACTCTAGGGTACAGATGTGGGGACCCGCATGAAAAAAGAAATAACCCCCCCAGCTTATTTTACCAGCTTGGGTTAAAATGTTTTTCCCCAGAACATAACTTCTTCTGTGTCTGGAACTAACTGCTGCCACCACCAAACTCAATTTAGGGTAGTTTGGGACCCTTCTTTCCCTTTCCACTAACCCCCCAAACTTCTTCCTTCCCTGGGAAGCTTGAGAGAAAAAAACCAAACCTCGCCTGCTCCTGCGAGACGTGCCTGATCCAAAACCAGGATCTTACACAATGGAAAACAAGCAGAGTCTTAAAAGAAAGATTTTAATAAAAGAAAAGAAGAAAGGAATAAATCTCTTATAACCATCAATAGAACAGCATCTACCATAATCAACAGAAGGATTCAGAAACCAAACCTCTCCCCTGAGGCAACTTTCTCCCACTGTTGAGATCTCTGCTGAAGCTTACAATATCAAGAAGCACCTAGCCAACCCTCACCACTGAGAACCCTCCAAGTGATAAAAAGAAGGTAAACTTACTGACTACAGTACTTGATAGAATCTATAGTTACAGTGAAAGACATAGCTGTGTTCATCCCATAGCGGAGGTGAACAGAGAGAGACCCAGAGAGAAGCTGAAACTTAAAATCCTTTGTCTCCTGAGGAATTTCTCATTGGTCAGTTGTCCACCTCTCAGGTTACCTTTAGCTTAACCCCTTACAGGTAAACACTAATTCTAGGCTACTTCACACTTATGACAGTGTTACATAGTAACCAGAATACGGGGCACAAGTTGGCCTGGTGTAGGTTTATATACTTAGAAAACGTGAGGACAAAGAGTACAGGTTTTAGGAATGATGAAAAAAACTATACACAGAACTTACAATGCTTTTGTCTTACATGCCTAAGAAACATCAAGAAGGGAACAAACTTATAGCCCTCTCCTGCTGAAAATATATGTAGAGGTGGGCAACTTCAAAAAATGTGAATAGATCAGCTGCATTCTGATCTGGCTGTAGAAAGAAATACACAAAATAAATTGTGGAGTTGCTTGGGAGACTAGAGAGGAAATCAGCAAATTTGGACTGGGGATGAATTCTGCAAAGTGACGTTCCTGAGTGTGTGTATGTGACACAGAACATTATTTTAAATTTTACATGCAATTTATTTGGAGAGCAAAAGTGGTCTTATAAGTATGTGTAAGTGATGAAGTTTGTATCATCCCATTAACCAGTGCAAGAAGGCCTAATGTACATTCCCATCAGGACATACCAAAAAAAAAAAAAAAATAGCTGCAAGGAATGTGACTTGGAGATGCCAGCCAGAAAATATAATGGGCTCATTTCAAAATTATTGAGAGATTCAACGCTATTTATACAAAAGCGACTCTAAGCATCAGCTAATACAAAAATACAAAAAAAAATGGGCACATTTCTACTATACCAGCTGTAAGTGGGTGGGAAAGAATAAATTACAGAAAATGAGTTAAGTATAGGATGGACTTTGTGTTCTCATCAAGAAATAGCACATTACCAAGGACTTTTGTTCTGGGGGAAGAAATGTGTAAAGATAAAACAGTGCATTGTTGTTACAGGGAAGATTGTCAAGCCTCCTAGTAATTGGACTAAACTTCTAGGTTCAGAAGTACATTTTCACAAGTGGTGATCAGAGCTAGGATTTTGGTTTGGCTCTTCTGCGCTCCCTATTTCTGTTCTCACAGTATCAGCCATATGCCTACGTACCAAAATAGATAGGTTAATCCACACAGGAAAATATACATTCATGCAGATGACCTTTGTTCCATTCTGCTTCCTAGCCTCACTTGCCCCTGGATACTACAGCTCCTTTACACAGCCATCAGCAGCTGCCCCCAGAAATGCCTCATCCCATCTTTGGGACGATGGATGTTTCCACAGCTTGGCATGGAAATCTAATTTAAAAAGCCTCATCTGTATTCATTTGTGCTTTTTTCTTCATGGTTTTGGAATGGGGAAGATTTCCAGAGCAAATCAGCCCCCCTCCAACATCATGTAGCTATAATTTGCAGAAGCCTCCATTTAAGGGTTTCCACAAACTCAGGGGAAAGGGAGAATATGTTACTGAGATGGATTTTCCCCTCTTCCTCAGACCCAAAGTGATTTAGCAAGCATCTTGCATAAAAGACAACATACAAACAACAATTCCCTTTTATCCTGTATTGTCTTTTCATTCCCAATAACTGTAGACAGGTTCTTAGGGTTTGTTTTGAAATAAAAGAGTTAGGTGCTTTAACTGCTAAGGCTTCAAATGAAAATCCAGTTCTAGGCAATCCATGATGTTAGTTTGCTTGAACCTCACTGCAATAGCAGATTTTATTTCAAATATTCCCTCTCATTTTGACTTTGCATGGAATTCCAAGGTACGGACTATAACCAACGTGGTGCTGAGTCAAATGGGAAGCAACTCATGCTTATGATAAATTACAGAAAATTATATAGAAGGGGAGGAACAACTTCTCTAAGGACCCCAATAATGATTAGCAGCTAGTGCTTGGACCACCCTCAGCATGCGCTGAAAGCAGTGTTGCCAACTTCTGCAATTTTATCACAAGTCTCATAATATTTGGTGTTTTTCTTAAAGCCTCAGCACCTGGATGCATGTTATTACATGAGACTCTCAGCTTTCGTTCAAAAAATGGTACCAGCCCTCACTGTTGCAGATAAAAATGTGAAAATATGAAGTGAGTGGATCCCAAAAACTCTGAAACCAGCAGGAAAAATTAGAACATTTATGATTTGAGTAAAATCCCATGATTTTTAAGCCATTCTTACGATTTATGGATTTATACGATTTATATATTATTCATTATATAAATTACATGACAAGTATCTAACTATAAAACTGTTTGTAATGTAAAAATATATCCACTGAATAATATATTCATCATCAACAGCAACATTTGTTGAATAACACTCAAATAATAATATTTGACCACCTCAACTCCAGTGAATAAAAGTATAGCTGCAAAAGATGTATAACTTCATAGAGGATAGGTCAATCAATGGCTATTAGCCAAGAGGGTCAGGGATGCAACCTCATGCTCTGGTTGTACATAGGCTCTGACCATCAAAAGCTGGGAGTGGGTTACAGGGGATGAATCACTCGATAATTGCCCTTTTCTGTTCATTTCCCCTCAAGCAGTTGGCATTGGTCAATGTCAGAAGATAGGATACTGGACTAGATGGACCATTGGGCTGACCCAGTATGGCCGTTCTTGTTCTCCATATCACACAGTATACTTAAACAGCTGCGAGAACTTATTACTCCAGGAGCACACACACAGCAAAATTAAGAAAATACTAATTCTCAAAATTCTAAACAAGGAATATTGCTGTTGCACATGCAAATTTTTTTATGAGTCATTTTACAATTGATCACCTTCAGTCAATTGGTCATTGGTGCAGAAGAAAACAAAGTAGGACATCAGATCGTCATGGATAAAGGAAAACTGACAAGGTGAGTGAGATAATATTATTTATTGGACCAACTTCTGTTTCTCAGAGAGACAAGCTTTTCATCTTACACAGAGATTTTATTTTCTTGTCTCTTTCACGAACAGAAGTTGGTCCAATAAAAGATATTACCTCACTCACCTTGTCTCTCTAATATCCTGGAACAACATGACTACAACACTGCACATGAAAAATTTTGCTTGTGTGACTTAGGAAAAGAACAAGTGAAAGGCAGTCTATTTCTAAAATTTCTACATTCCAATGCATTCCAAAGTATGAGGGCGACGTAGTTACTGAATCTGATATATATTTTTAGCTGAGTAGAAGCCTTATAGATTTCTTTTTTAAAAGTAAAACAGATGAAAAATATATATTTTTCTTGTCATTTAGCACACTATTCAAAAGCTCTTTTATTTTCAGTTCACGTGAAATTTTGCAGAACATTCCTGCGAAGTCTGACAAAAAAAACTAACCATAAAAAGCATTCAGATGATATATTAATCAGAAAAATGTAACAAAGCAAAATTAACTCTTCTAATGCTAAGGTGCATACAGGAATGAGCACTTCGGGTAATGAACATAACTCTACCACTATACATGGAACTAGGGGGAAAAAACAACAACCTTGTTTTCTTATATTGGCTTATTCATCTCACCCATGATCAATGCTGAGTCACACTGCACTAATCCTCCACCAGCTGTCCCTTCACTACCGTGACAATATTCAGAGTGCCCTTTAGGGATTATCCAGTGAGATAATGGCTTCAACTGCGTCCACTACATCTACTGAAAAATGTCAGCACGTATAGACTTTTGGATGAAACATATCTGTTGATTAGTTCCTTGTGCCTTTCCCCCTCCCACACCAACTATCAAATCAAACTCTTTAAGACAAGCAAAATTTCTCTCCAAATAAGCCAATGCTTTATACAGTGAAGTAATCACAATTAGAGACATCTCTGCTTTTATTTAAATAATGAAAAGTAGTTCCCTTTGTCAGGCTATGAAGTTGAGAACCACATCTTTTGCAGACATCTTATTAGGCCTTCCTATATCCAGGGCATTGTCTTAATATGATGATGATTTTGAAATAACAATAGGCTCTTCTGAGTTAAATCAAAAAAGATGTCCCCAAAGTATTGATAAAACAAATAATAATAGAAAAAGCAGCCTGTGATACATGGAGGATCTTTGCTATAGTAAATAGTCTCTCAAAAAGTTAAATAAATACCTTACATTCATGTAGGAAGTAGTTAAAATGATGAGCTTCTCCTCAAGAGGAGTCCAAGTGTAGTACGTAAAGGAAAGACAGGACCAAAGACAAACCTACATCACTTAGGCCTTGTCTACACTACAAGTTAACTTTGACTTTCTAGAGTTTGAATTAAGAAAGCCGATGGTATACATTCAACTGTGTCTGTCCCCAGTAAGTGGGCTAATTCGGTGGATTATGTTCATAGTTCTGCAGTAGCGTTGACTCTCAGAGTGGCACACTGTGGGTCGGAATCCCACAGTGCCCACAATCCCCATGGCTCCTTGGAATTCTGGGTAAAGCTGGCATTGCATGATGGGGGCAAAAACAGTTTTCAGATTTTTCGTTTGTGCTTCCTATCACTCTCCCCTCCCTCTGTGTAAGGTGCGGCAGACAGCCGTTTCATGCCTTTCGGGCCAACAGATGCCATATTGCTTTCGGCAGACAGAGCGGTGGTCAGCCAGCCACCGCTCCTGCTAGAACTCTGGTCTCAAGTCACCTGCTATCCTACTGTACTCCAGGCAATCCTGAAACTACATCAAGTTGCCTGCTTTCCTGTTGTACTCCAGGCAATCCTGAAAGTATGTCAAATCCCCTGCTACCCTTCCTTGCTCAGGCACTCGTGAAAAGTACGTCAACTCACCTGCTATTCTTCCATTCTCCAGGCACTCCTGAAAAGTATGTGCAGTCTGCTGGCCGAGCGGCATCTCTTCTTTTCTCATCTCTTCTCTCGTCTTTCTACTTTCTTCTTTATTCGAACGCTTCTACTGCCAGCTCTGCCCTTTTCCACGGATTGCCCAGAGGAGTCTACCTCAAAGGTCCTCCCATTATTTGGCCGGCATATCTATTCCGGTGGCATCTGCATGACTTGCCCTGCGGCTGCTATCCTGCTATGCTCCAGGCATTCATAAAAATACCTTAGTTGTGGCAGCTTCTGCAGCTCCCGCTGAGTGGCATCTCTTCTCTTGTCTTTCTCCTTTCTTCCTTAGTCGAACGTTTCTGCTGCCAGTGCTGCCCTTTTTCATAGATGCCATAGTAGTGAGGGCATGGAGCCCACTCAGCTTATCGCAGCAGTTACGGGCATCGTAAATAGCTTGTGAATTATTGTGCAATGTATGCAGAAAGCAAAAAACCCATGCGAGAACGCAAAGGCAGGGAGGTCATGAGAGTGAGGAGGACATGGACACAGGCCTCCCCAAATGCAGTGCCACCGGCAGCGTAGGGATCCTGGTGGCAATGGGGAAGGCACATGCAAAGGGACGGTGATTCTGGGCCCGGGAAGCTAGCATGGACTGGTGGGCCTGCATAGTGCTGTAGGTCTGGGATGATTCCCAGTGGCTCAGAAGCTTTCGCATGAGTAAGAGCACCTTTATGGAACTGTGTGACTTGCTTTCCCCTGTCCTGAACTGCCAGAATACCAATAGGTGATCAGCCCTCACGGTTCAAAAGTGAATGGCGATAACCCTCTGAAAGCTTGCCACACCAGACAGCTATTAGTCAGTCAGCAATAGCCATAAATTGCCAAGCATTCAGCCATAGAACTTGATGATCTGAAATAAATGAGTAATATTATGATTTCATGGAACTTAAATTTATATGACAAAAAAGTTTGGGGTGGGTAAATCTACAGTGGAGGCTGCAGTGATGCAAGTGGCCAACACAATCATTGAACTGATGCTTTCAAGGATAGTGACTCTGTGAAATGTGCAGGCTGTAGTGGATGGCTTTGCAGCAATGGGGTTCCCTAATGGTGGCAGGGCTATAGACAGAATGCATATCCCTATCCTGGCACCAGACCACCAGTGCTACAAGTACGTAAACGGCAAGGGATACTTTTCCATGGTCCTGCAAGCGCTGGTTGATCACAGGGGATGTTTCATCACCATCAACGTGGGTTGGTCGAGCAGATTTCATGACACTCGAGTCTTTAAGAACTCTAGCCTTTTCAAACAGCTGCAGGAAGGGACTTTCTTCTCAGACCAAAAAATTACTGTTAGGGATGCTGAAATGCCGATTGTTATCCTTGGGGACCTGACCTACCCATTAATGTCCTGCCTCATGAAGCCATACACAGGTACCCTGGATAGTAGTAAGGAGCTGTTCAACTACAGACTGAGCAAATGCAGAATGGTGGTAGAGTGTGCATTTGGTCAGCTCAAGGGACGCTGGCGCAGCTTACTGACCCATTCAGATCTCCGCTCCAGAAGTATTCCCATTGTTATTGCAGCTTGCTCTATGCTCCACAGTCTCTGTGAGAGCAAGGGAGAGAAGATTATGGCGGGGTGAGAGGTCAAGACAGACCACCTGGCTGCTGATTATGCGCAGCCAGACACCAGAGCAGTTAGAAGCCCCCCCCCCCCGATGCTGTGCGCATAAGAGAAGCCTTGGCAACTAGTTTCATGGCAGGGCAGGCTACAGTGCGAGACTTCACTTTGTTCCCACTTGTGCTGTTTGTTTATGTTTCCTGAAAACCCACCCCCATACTCAGGCTAATGGTTTAAATTTTTTTTTATTTCTACATGTCCTTTTCCTTTCTCTTGCTCCCCTGCACTGAACTTTCAGGCACCCGCTCTCCCTCCCACATTCCCTCATTGATTTCTGAGGAATAATAAAATCATTGATGTTTGAAAACCATGCATACTTTATTAAGGGGTCATAGAAATGGGGGGATTGATGCAAATGTAGCACTGGAAGAGGTGGCGGGTGAGGGGAGGACAGGAACACAGAAAAAGTCATAACTTTGGGAGTTCCACCTTTCTGGTGTTTGGGTGGCATTTTTGCTGCCAACAAAGCAGACCATTCTCCTATCACAAAATTAATGAAAAATGCTTCAATCATAGAAGACGAGGGACAGATGAGGTATGCGCCATCGGGGAGCTTTTACAGATTTATCAAAACTCTGTGATCTAGTGAGTTTAAAGAATTAGGAACTAAAGCATTAGGAACTCAATCTGAAAAAAGTATAGGGGTTTTGCCCCGAGCATTTTTAATGGGTAAATGCATAGCTCATACACAAAGGCAATTAGTGAATATGTTAGAAAACTGGTGATGTCTTCTTGATATGAAGCTGAAGATGCCAGAGGGTTGAATCTGAATCCCTTTGAAGTTTTCAATTTTGGTTAATGATAAATCCCTGTCTGTAGGAGCTCTGCATGTAGCTGTAAACAGACAGCAGAATTCTGTTTGGGCCCTGTCTTTTTCCCCTAAGCATTCAGCCATAGAATTTGATTATCTGAAATAAATGAGTAATATTATGATTTCATGGAACTTAGATTTATATGACAAAAAGGTTATACGCAGCACTGAGGACAGGTTAGCAATTAAAATGATAAGCCGTAACGGTTTAAATTTGCTGTATAATTTTGGTAGACTGGGAGAAATGAGGCCGTTGGCTTTCTGTCTTCTGCCATCCAAGAAGTACACTAAGATTCTGATCCAAAACTTACTAAACTCAGCAGGAGTCTTTCCACTGATTTCTATGGGCTTTGAATTAGACTCTGACAGCCTCCTTACTAAACACTCTGAACTGGCTTATTGCTGTTGGAGTATAGTTAATTAGTTCTGCATTTAAAAATTTCAAAATATTTTGTAGTGGTTTGTAGAGTGTGTCCTTTCACTATGAAAAGTAGTTTCTAATAATGTTTTCTTTGGGCCATTATTCTCATAAACCCAGCTTCTATTTTAAGCAAAAGTTTGTGACCCAACCTCATATTTCCACTCACTAAGATACGTAGACACCAACCATTCATTCAGCAACAAATACTTTAAATTTAATAGATTTGATGAAAAACACTCAACTATAATCACAGAATAGATGTAAATGACTGGGATGGCTAGCAGTGTGAAATATTTTAAAAAATGAAAAGTAAGGCCCTGATTAAGCAAGGTATTTAAGCCTGTGCATAATGTTAAACAGGTGAGTAACACAATGGAACTACTTGTGCACTTTGCAATTATCCATAACCTTTAGTAACTTTCCGTATTGGGGCCTTAAGATCTCAAAAATCAGTAATGCATTTGTCAGAGTGATCCCAAAATGGGTTGATTACAAAATTCTTCATGCAGAAATGATTATAACAAACTAATTAACAGATACAAAAAAATCCCAGAAGGTTTGTTATGTACTCAGTGCCTGATCTTGCACCAATGACATCACAGAAGCTTTGCCTGAGGACCAGGGGCCTCAGAGAAGATTTGGGGAGAATATTTTTATTATTATTATATAACAAACAGATTTAATCCTTACCCTAAGAGCAAATCACAATTATAAAAATGGGGACACTATATTACCTCTATAATTATTATTATTAATAATAATAATAGATTATTAGAATATTAGAATAATAGATTATTTAAAAAATAATTAGATTAAGTTACCATGGTTGTTTACTTCTTGCTTAGTTAAATAAACTTAGTATTTTAGTTTCCATCCTTGAAAAAACAAATTCACTCGACAAAAAGGTGAATTCATACCTAAGGATGTTTTTCCAATCAACAAACTGTAATAAACAGCTTGTTTGTAGAAAGGTTACTGCTCATACTGATTATAGCCTGGATTAGTGTCTTATGAACCTTTGAACATAAAATTACATTTGTCTGTCAAGCCTTCCCTGGTAAACAAAGTATTAAATGAATTATGACTTCAAATGAATAAAGATATGACATGTAATATGTGTAAAGTCCTCACTGAAACACAAATTATACTCAGGCATTGACCAATGCCATTTTCGTAGTTTTCTTTATATACCTGCACACTATACTAAAATGGTAATTTACAGAGCTATCATTTTTTGATAAGCGATGTTATGCAGACAGCACAGTGCAATCTCATGTCTCTCATGGTGAATAATAGCATGAATAATTCATTAAGAGCTCGTGGGAGTTAAACTCATAGTATTCAAGGTTAAGAATTCCCCCTTCTCCGTGTATAGAATTACTTGGTTGCTTATCCTGAGAATGTGTTCATTTAAAAGTCATTGTAAAAAAAAAAACAAAAAACAGATAAACAAAACCATGTGATATGTCTATTTTAACTTGCAAGGTAACCCATTAACATATCAATAAGTGTCTATACACTGAGTATGATTGCATTATACTGTTTACATACATTATGAACACCGTGTGGTTAATTTTTTTAAGCGTATTTCATTCTGAAAGGTTAATAGTCTGAGTAGCTACATTTAATTCAACCATAATGAAAACAAAGCAAAATCAAAAGACTGTATCTAGGTGGGTCATCAGATCATTTAAGATAAATAAAATAGACAAATATGAGGCAGAGAGACATCTTTGATATTGTTGGACCAACCATGCTATCAGCATTCATGTTATCAGCCATACACAGTGAGAGTCCTTTGATTCAAAAAATCTAAAGAGCAAGCCCACAGACACAAGCCAAAGTTATTTGGGTGATGGTCCATGTTAATTAAAAGCACCAGCCAGACACCTAGCTGCATTCAAGTCTTGATAAATAGAAAGAACTTTCACAATCTCTGCCATATGGGAGCTCTTCTGCGTGTGAGGCGCCATTCATGCAGGACGCTGAGCACCTCCTGAGAAAGGCAGACAGCCCTCAACTCCTGCTGACATGCCACTAAGCCAACTTCTCTTGAAGCCAATGAGGACTACGGGTGATGCTTCAGACCTGCCTGGAGGCAGCTAGGTGATCAATTCCCTGTAATCTCCTTTGCAAATCTGTCCCACAGTGACTGTGCAATTTAAAACGTACTGAGGCTGGGATTTGCAAATGAGGCTCAAGGAAACTGATTGCCTAGGTCTCATTAATAAGACGAGGAAGACTTTGTAGCACCTTAGAGACTAACCAGTTTATTTCAGCATAAGCTTTCGTGGGCTATAGCCCACTTCATCGGATGCATAGAATGGAACAGAAGTAAGATGCATTTGTTTATCTAATGCTTATATCACATGCTTTATCTAATGCTTTATTTGTTTATCTAATGCTTTATCACATGCTTATCACATGCTTAAATCACATGCTTAAATCCCAATAACTTCACTAGGACTTTGATTCTGCACTCACTGAAGTCAATGGAAAAGCTCCCATTCAATTTAAAGGTACATTGGGCCAGATAGCAAGTGTAAAAAATTGGGACAGGGATTAGGGGATAATAGGCACCTATATAAGACAAAGACCCAAATATCGGGTCTGTCCCAATAAAATCGGGCATCTGGTCACCCTAATGGTATAATACCGGGCTTTAAATGCATGCTTAATGTAAAGCATGAATTTATACTCCTCTTCCTGAATGAAGATGCTTGCCTGAATCACAGCCTAAAAGAATAAAACTGCTTTGACAGCACTCTGCATGGGAAGCCATTATTAATGCACTGAAAATGACAGACCATAAAATAGAAAAAATTACAATTTTATGACTTTTTACCCATGTATATGGAAGAATACATCGTGACCAATATTTACTTGATTTCTACAGCTGACTCCTTCTTACCTGCTTAGCTGAACCCCCATTTTTATTTATTGCTACTGCAAATGATAACAAATTATTAATCTGTCTACAGATGACATTTACTCACAGCATAATGCAGAAAGCTACACCACAGAAAAAGGTAGTACAATAGCTTAATAAAGCCTGACTGCGAGTTCCCTGTCTCTGCCATTGGTAAAATAAATGAGCTAGATTTCTATGCTCCTGGTGAAGTAATAGTCCACTCTATGAAAGCTATAATTATAAAGTGGTGTTGAACTTCAGAGAAAGTGTCACTTAAGCAGCTTGGGAAACTGAAAACACAATCAATCACATATTATTTTTTTATTCACACTTAACAAATAGTAAATTGCTGAGAGGAGAACTGTAGCAACAGAAGCACTGCTTCCTAATGTTACCAAACAGAGGTACAGGACACATGTTTAACTGGGAATTTCTCAGCATTCAGGTGAGAAGGAAAATGTATCTGAAAAGTTTATTGCTAAGGATGATAGGTAACAGTTTTTGAAGCAGTGCAATTACAGTTAACAACTGACTCCCTACAGAACATAATATTGATGTTCAGCTCAGATGCTAATTTTTTGGCCAACAAAATATGCATTGCAGTGTAAATACTGCAGAAGAGCACAAAAATTAGACCTGAGATTATGGATACTCATTTCAGAACTCCAGCAGGCAGTCTCAAAAGTAATATATCAAAGAGATCTTCATCTTGAATTGCAATCAGCAAACAACAACTAAAGATTATTTTAATTCCTCCTTCATTTATATACCTAGCGTACCAAGTGCAAAGTGGACACAAAACCCATTAAGAAACAATGGGCATGTGTCTCCTGAGTTGCATTCTAAAAATGTACAGGGAATGTCTAATGAGTCTTATAACAGTGCTCCCCCTCACATAATCTGACTTGCAAAGCATTCTTTCACTAAAATAACAAAAAAATACTTATTTGGAATTTTCACATTATTCACACCATTTTACTATCAGGAGACAGGGTGAAAGTATGTACTTGTATGTATATCCATGTGACAGAAAAAATAACTCAGGTCACAACTCACAGTGGAGAAAATTAAATAGAAAAAAAAGAAAAAATCATAATCAGGATGGAAAGAAATATGAATTGTTAGTATATATTATTTACTCACAGAGATCAGTAGTTAACATACACAATCCTGTTTTCTTTCCACATTATCTGTTACTGAAGGTAAATGGGAGCCTCTCAGTTATACCATGTAGCTCAGCAGTCATTTTTCTTCTATATGGTTGGCCTAAATGATTGTACCCACCTCTGGCTGAAGCGTTAAATGATTATAAGAAATCCTCCCACTTTTCACTTTAAATTAACTGGAATGGCTTCTCTGTCATGTGAGGAGCTTTTAAAACACTAATTTTAAAATCTGTTTGGAGTGTGCACTCTGAAAGTTAACTTCATGATGATTTAATTGTTTGCTATTATTCTCTGTTCCTAACTACAGATTAACCTATTTTCATTACTCCAGAAAAACTCCAAGGTTAATTTTCAGTTTAAAAAAAGCTGAATAATGGGAAGATACTTCTTGATAAATACTGCATTTGTCATCTGAAAAAGAGATTTCATGATCTAGTAAAATCTTCTATGGATCCCTAACTTAGGTTAGTAGCCTAAGGTCAGTTAAGCCAGATATTTAGAAAGTATGAAAGTACATAGCACAGAAGCAGAGGAAGGATTCTCTTGGGAGATACTGTGTGAAGAATGGGGGGCAGCAGCTAGGATGACAGTGTGACAAAAATAAGGGCAAAAAATTGAGTGACTTATACTAAGTGACAACGCATGATCAAGCAAAAAGCTTTTATGGGGAAAACAAATGTGTAAAGCTCTGAAAACCTGAAGTAGATGACGTGGAGTGGGTGCCAACTGTGAAAAGAAAGGAGATGGACAAGGATTTGTTCCAGTTATATCTGGATTAACTAAGTTGAGTTACATTCTCCAGTACAACGTTACTGGACCACAAGCTGTAAGACTCATTAAATGGGGACAGCAATATTACCAATAGTAGAGCAGCTCTAGTACATTTGTGTGAATATTTTCCGTATCTTTGCCTTTTCTCTGCACACATCAGCTTAAGGAGAATTTTTGATTGTAGCCAAAATAGAAATAATCAGTACTCACAACTCCTCAAGTTCAAAAACCATTAGATTGGTTAAAATAATGCAATTTCATTTAATTAAAAAAAATACATTTTTTGGAATATGTTTTCAGATTTTTGAACTCTCAAGCTTTCCCTATCTGAGAGAGAGATCTCCACTGGAAATGCACATCTGTGACACATGGAGAGAATTCTTGGCTTGATTTTAGAAAGGACCCTTCTCAATTCAAATCTCCATCTTCCTAGCCTCATCTGAAAACTCCTCTTTTCTTCTTTGCTTACAATTGTTATTTTTTCTGTCATTTTACTGTTACTCATTATTTAACCCTAACTGTATTGTTTGACTTCAAAGAATGTTGAGATACACTTCATATGAAAGAAGCTAAACAAAATAATAGTATATTACAATATATACTGTCTTGCCAAGTCTCATAATTCCATCACAAGTGTCATAATATTTGGGGTTTTTCTTAGAGCTCCAGATGCTGGAATCATGTCTCTTTTGAGAAAATCTAAGCTTTCTTTAAAAAAAAAAAAGAAGGGAAATTCAGGCCCTCATAGTTGTTCAGAAGAGTTTTAAAATGTGACTCAAATATTCCAAAATCAAAAAGGCAAATAAAAAAGAGTCCTGCATTTATTATTTATAAAAAATGTTGTTTTTTAAAGCTAATCTCAAGAAGTTTGTGGGTGTGACTCAGGATTTTTAAACGTCTGGCACTGGCTGTCTATGCACTTGCTAACCACTGCAGATGGGAGATATGAAGCATATTTAAAAGCTCTAATCAAGAATAAAATATCTGATAAAAACATTCACATGCTGATCTCCCTCTCAAATTAATGAAAAGTTAAACTTGAAAAGACTCTACAAAACTTATTAGAGAGCTTGATAACCCTGCTGTAAATCACATTCCATCAGTGTTTCCTTTTACAAACCTCAGTATTCAGACATTTATAACTCATTCATCAGGCTAGAATCTGGAATACCACTTGTCAGTTCTGATGTACTGTTTAAATAGTATCCTAAAAATCAACCAAATAAAAATCAATCAAGACCTTTCTAAACTTTTCAGACAACAACATATTTTTTAAAACTTTGTTAGGGAAAGAACTGAAAACAGTAAAAATATATATAAATAAATCTAAAACAAAAGCAGCAACAAACTCCTCAGGGGAACAGGCATCTCTTTTACATGGATGGTTTTTAGGTTATTTAGACTAGCATAGTGATATTTGTGTTGTGTCAGGCTCCACAGCTTGTCTACAGATTGAGAAAGGATGAAGTTCTGCCCTGTATTCTTTTGCACAGAAATACTCACTTTCTGCTCTGCAATATGTGGCTTTGTAGTTGCACCCAAAAGGGGCTTGCATATATGTTTGTTTATAAACTACACTTCATTGAACAAGGGCATCTGTATTTCACTTAAGGGAGAAATCTTGCAAAATCCAGGTGAGTACAATAATTTAAACAAATCCTTAATTAAAAAACCCACCTGGTACAAGGGAAGAAGGGATAAGCAGAAAGTCTTCATGGTTCTGTTAAAGCCAAGTGGAACTTCTATCTTGAATACTTTCAAAAGTCTTTGTTTCTAGTAGAAAATAAAGCAAGTCGGCATATGCAGGATTCACAAATTTTTCTTGTTTGAATAGACTGCATTATGTTCCATTACTGCATTTTAACTGTGTGCCAGATTTGTCAGTTTCTCAACTTAATTTACGTGTGTGAAAATTTAGACTATATTATCACATTTGTTAGCCACGTGTATCATTTCCAGAATCATCATACTCTGGACCTCAGTAAAAGATGCACACACAGTTTCACAAACATGCCCATGTTCCCTTTGACACTGATTACAAGTACTTCCTAATTGTATGTGCCTATCTCATGATATTATACACACAGTTTGAAAACATTAGGTCTCAGATAGCTAATCACAGCTCTCCAGTCAGCTTTAACTTAAAGTACCTTATTTTTAAAATGCAATTAGGACAATGTACTCTACTTAATCCTCAACACTTCCCAAAGCTGGACACATTTAGTTTCATAGGTATCAGAAAACTAAAGTGCAAAACTTAATGAGCATGAGGAATGGCAAAGTATCACTTTTACCCTGTATCACATTAATAAGCACCTGTAATCTAATTTGCATTTAGTGCATAATGATGCTCCTGTAACTCTACTGTGAAATGAACAGGATGTTTGCAATAATAATAATGTATTATGTGGAAAAACAGCATGTAGATTTTGTGATGTAAATTCAGGGACAGCATTAACATGTGGAGGGATCCTACAAAGTTATCTCAGGGAGTCATCATCCCCTCAGTCTTCTCTTCCACCTTTTTTTTCACCCCTTGTTATCTGAGGAATGGATCTCCCCTGTTTCTCCAGGACTTACATACTCAGGAGGATCAAGAGGCCTGGGGAAAGCAAGGAAAAGTAGAGCTAAGATGTCCTGCTGAGCAGCTAACCCAGATATTTTGGAGAAGAATGGGAATCTCATTGAGAGACTATGTGTGCAACATACACAACTGAGTAATTGGAAGAAAAAAGGAAATATGAGGATACTCCCACTTGCCCAAGAGCAGGACAACAAAGTTCCCGGTCTTCCACTCTTGTTTTATTGGAAGAAAAATAAAAAAAGACAGTTAAACTCAAGTTAAGATCTAGGACACAATCATACTGTTTATTGCACACAATATTGAAAAAGGTGTCAAAATGGCTCTTCTTGACCTTCAAGATGAGAAGGGCACTCAATTAAAAAACCTGAAAAAATGCCATGTGACAACGTTATGAAAATGTGCCTTTTCCCAGAAGTATGGCATTTCCAAAGCGGCAAATTCTGAGTGTTTTCAATTCCACAACTCACATTTTCTACATATCAGGGTCCCATTATTGCAATCAGATCCATGGAGACTCTTGCATCTGCATGGGGCCCCGATTGATTTGAATGGACCTTTCGGTGGGCATAACTGTTCATTGAAGTGGATCCAATTGCAGGAGTGAGGCTCTAAGACCCAGATCCAAGGTATTTAGGTTCCTACCTTGAGTTTCTGGGCCCAATTTATCAATAACAGAGAAAATCTGACAGATTAAAATATATTAATTTTAATATGACAGTGTCCTCTGAATGCTGTTTTGTTATTTGCATTGTATTGATATAGATTCTTGACATTATACAGCACATTGGAAGTTCAGTGTAGCACCGAGGTCAAAACATTAATCTCAGAACCATGTTACTTCTTTTTAAAATCAATTGCTTAATACATCCCACCAACTTTTAAAAAGTAAAAAGTTTTTCTTTTTTTCCCCTTTTTACACCTATGCTGAAAGCATAACTCTTGACATTAGATTGCTATTAGATTGAAAAAGATATGTACTGAATATTTCAAATGATGGATGATTAATAATACATTTATTACCACCCCTTCACTATAATGAAAGAGGTGAAGCTTCAAATGAAATATGAACAACCCTACAAGTGAAGCACAGAGATTAAATTTATTACTAACCAGCCTCTCCACCATGTTCTCAGTATCTAATCACAAATGTGTTTTGTTTGTAAGATTGTTTTCAAGATCTGCCCATAACTTTATCACTTCTTCTCATGTTATATATATCTATTGTGTCTTCATGAGACAATGTTTTTAAAATGGTGACAAAGAGTCCTAATTTAATGACCAAACAAGGAGTGAGATATTGTGCACCTACAGATCTGCACGTACAGCAACCTGCATGGGGAAAGAGGAGTTGGCTGGCAGGGGGACAACGAAGTTAGGGAGATGGAAGAAAAGGACTAATGGCA
Organism: Dermatemys mawii; assembly: GCA_007922305.1. Lineage (NCBI taxonomy): Eukaryota > Metazoa > Chordata > Testudines > Dermatemydidae > Dermatemys > Dermatemys mawii. The sequence continues at coordinate 8,377,042 of ML677377.1, forward strand.
TGGCATCTAAATTGCATGGAGGGCACAGAACCGACTGAGAGAAAGTGAATGAACAACATGAACAGAAAGGATGGGAGAAAGAGAAGAAGAGGGAGAATGAAGGAGATGAGGAAGAACAGAGAGGATAGGGTAGGAGAAAAACAATGGGAAGAAAAGGGGAGGGAGACACAGAGGGGGAGTTAAGCACAGAAAGCAAATGGAGCAGATGGAAAGGGAACAGCACCTGGAAAGGAGGATTGAGAAATACATCAAAAGTAGAAAGTGTGGTGACAAAAATACCACCCTCCTCCCCAATCCCTGAAGGAAAAAAAAGAGTAAATGAAACAAGAGCAGGTCAAATAAAAGAAAAAACAATGTGGGAAGACAGAAGGACAAATACAGCACAGAACTGCTATATTTTGCTAAGCACTTAAACAGCATCTGTTTTTCAGTGAAGAACTGTCAAAAGAGCAGGGAATCTGAGGTATTTATTACGGGAAATAAATTGATGGAGGAATTTGTGGCACCTTAAATGTTTCCTTGGATTAGGTGACACTGTGAGAAGGAGGCTTGGAAAGAAGTGGTTTATGGGAGTGTCTCACTAGTGTAAAAGTGACAGGAGGAATGAAAAAAAAAAGACTTGAGAATCATTACATTCAGCCAAACCACTTCACACTTTCCTCTGCTTTGAAACTTAAGTCAAGGATGACTGCTTCAGGCCAGATAAAATAGCGTGAGCCTCATCTGCTTAGTCTAACCTCATTTACAGCTACACCATGCATTGGTTCAATTAGTAAAAATGGGATATGTTTAGATTTATACAGAACAACGGTTGCTTTGAACGTAAGTGATAGTTGTTAAATTCAGTTAATGTCAGTTATGCTAATTCCTTTTCAGGGGTGAACTTTTTCCTGTTAGCAGCTTTCCCTACAGAAGAAAAATTGGACTAAAATTCATGGCTGTAGCTTGGTTTTTTTACAAACATTTGTTGTGTTATTGTAAGAGGCAAAGGAGATGTTACGTTCTCAATTCCCACTGGAGAATTGCCTTTTTTAAGGCTGCTGAAGTCACTAACGAAAACAGAGTCTGATGTCTGTAGTCTTATTTCAAAGACTAGACACTTTGATCATCAAAACGTGCTACAAAAATAAATTTAATCAAGTGTTACAGAATTCAGTGACTTTTTGCTAAAAAGAAATTTAAAAAAACACATGCTTTAAGGTGGCACTTGCTCTAAAATAGAAGTTTTACTGCACACATTTTCATAACCATTTTCAGTAAATGTACAAATGGTTACCACACCACTAACTGAAATTGAATGAGAGCTTGGTTAGACAGTGATTGCTAAGGATTACTAAAAGAAATGTACAAGAAGGTAGGCCTGAGCTTACAAATTCCAGATGGACTTTATACAAATTGGACTCCTTGCTGCCATTCAGCTCCTCTTCTAGCCTTGTAGTTATGTGCCACTGCCTCACTACTCCTGGCTGTGCTCTGTGACATGACAGAGACAAGCCACATGTAGAAGAGATTTAATGGGGACTCTGCATTTAAAAGAGTGTCTAGTTTATGCATTTGAACTAGGGGGCATGTTGCTTAAGGCAGCTCCTGTCCCCACTATGGATTCTGCATGCTTGTCTAAGCAGGTCTTTGGTAGAGAATAGGGAGCCAGATGCGTGTCCCAAAAAAGTTTCATCAATGCACTGCCTAGAAGAGCAAGTGTGGCACTGTTGGTACCTATTAGTATGTGCCCTTGACAAATTTTAAGCAGCTTCATTTTCATTTCAAATATTCATTTTCTGAAGTTTCATGCTCTACACTGCCCAAAGTATCTCATTTTTAGATCCAGGCTCAGGATAGATGACAGATTTTGGAAAATTATCTTCTAATACAAAAAAGGGAAACTTATCTTAGTTAAACATGACCACAGTGTATTTGTACTGCAGTTGCAGGGTAGTTAGTCACTGTATTATAAAGGGCTGCCAAATGGTATACCTTTACTGCTCTTAAAAGGCTGAACACATTTATAAATAATCATCACAGGTCGATATAACTACTGACAATAGTTACAGTGTACTTGTTTAAATTAGGGTTATGAAAGAGAGGGAAGCTTGCTGGTAAAATGAAACAGATTCCAAATGCTGGAGACTTAGCAGAGAATGAACATCAAAATACAGTTTTGTTTCTGTTGTTTTTGGAAAACAAACAAATTGTAGGGGCTTTTCCAAAACTATCCATATCTCTGGAACCTGTCAACCGTGGCTAGAAAGCTCATAAAAATGGGCTCAAATTGATGAGGCTTCCACTACTCCCTCCCTATGCTTGAACCCCAAATTAAGCACAAATAGACTCTCTTGTGATAGTTTGGCCCTTTCAATACCTGATCCAACAAGAACCAAGATGTGTAAAAATGGACACACTAGATTGTATACAATCCAAACATCTGCATCCTGAAAAAAAGTTTTGCCACCCATCCTTATGTTAATCAAGACTGATTCAGTAAGAGAGTAACCAGAACACTCATGGAGCACAACATCAACAATGCAATACTGTATGAAATATAGACCTTCTCAGCAATTTCACTGAGCCTACATCCTGACCATATGCCTGTCAAACTGCTCATGTTATGATGTTAGATTTGAAACCGCACAAACTTAATTGTGTACAATTGGTATCATATAATACTCAGTACCATGATCCTATTGCTTCGACAACCAGTAATTGAGTCTGGAGAAACTGAATTCTTTGTTTCCTGTTATACTCAGGGTTTAGCTTATTTATTCATTTATTTATTCATTCATTCATTCATTCCTTTATTTATTTATTTATTTTAGTTTGTACAAAAATCCATAGAGTATCAACTAACTTTTACAAAAAATGCTTATGTTGTGAATACTAAACACACCATCTATAGTTCAGAGTCCTCACTATTTCGGCATTGTTAACGCTTGATTTCAATCGTGGTCTTGAAGAAAAGCCAATGATTAAAATCAGTGGAGCCACCCAATTCTATTCACTATTTTTTTTTTATTGGCAGCTTATACCTGGAAATTAAGTCTCACAAAGGGAACTTGAAAATGTGACTCTCTGATATTTGTTTTGTTAGATATTATCTAGCAGATAAAGTCTTGCTTATTGCCAGGTCTTTTCTGGTCTTCTGATTGCAATCTCATTTCACTTGTCCTTGGCATGTCATGTTTGCTATGACCTCCAGCTTGTTAAATATTCAGCAAAAAGTTTATGGACTTTCCCATACCCTTGATTAAAAGCCTATTGGGAACCTGAATGCTGAAACAAGAACTTTATTTGAGAAGCAACTTGAGTGCTCCACACTGATTTCTATTTCATTCATAGCACTTATAATCAGCAGTCACAGGCATAAAGATGAGGCTAGAGGTAAAATATGGAGAGTCAATCTTTCCCTGTTTAATACTTATTTTATTATCATGCTAAATTAGGCTTTTATCATACATCCGAAAAGAGGATAAGTCGGTTCTTCACAGATCATGGAGAAATCACTATTATGTTGCATCTTGTAACAAAATAGAAAAAAAATCCAATTACTATTCATTCTCAGGAATCCCCGTGATTTATAAAACTGAAGACTATCTACATATGTGGATCAGTTTAGCTCACCCACCACCTTTGGGATTTTACTATCATTTCGAACACATCAATAACACTGCAAAAAAAGGTTTTAGATTGAAAGTACTTAATGTGCTCTTGAGTAAGTTAGTTCTAAAAAAATTGCTGATAACAGGGGTTTATAAGGCTACATGAACAATACGTAGCCTTATAAATGTGAACAAAATTCCTCATTCTATAGTACAATGAAACAAAATCTGAAGCCATTTCTTCACAATAACAAGATATAATAATACTTGGCACTTTTATAGAGCTTTTCAACTGTGAAGGGCCTGGCAAACGTTAATCAAACTTCACAACAACCCATAAACACTCTACTTTTTTTCTTCTCAAATACACAATGACGGTAATTGAGACACAAATGAGGTGACTGGTTCAAGGCTGCAAAATGATGTCGAAGAGACATTTTTAGACTCAGAATTTTCTCTCTCTGTCTCATGCCAGCCCATTCAACCACAATTCCTGAAATGGAATGCATTTCAAAATGTAAGAAAATGGAAAGTGCATTTTGTCTTTCATTAATACCCACTTTTATTTAATCTTCTATGAATTGGGGTGACTTGGTATAAATATAAGCATACACTGAGATTATACCTAATTATAATCTCTCTCTCTCACACACACATACACAAATACGTGTGTGTGGAGGGAATACCCAAGGGCTAAATAGTATGCTCCTTTCACAAACATCCCAGTCCTTTGAGCAGCTTCAAACAGCTACAGGTTAACAAAAAAAACAAACTATTTAATTTAGAGTTTTCTGTAGTGGTGATCATCATAGCACATACAATTTATTCCTGCAATGATGTATGTACATGCCTAGATTTATGCACTATCCAGAGCCCCATTCTTTTTAGCGGGGACTACGCCCAGAGTGTAAATTTAAATATGCATGTAAGTCTTTGCAGGATCAGGGCATAAACACTGAACAGATAAACAGTCCCACATATGTAAATCCACAGTAGATTTCACTCAGCATGCTGCTTTTTGCCCCCAATTACAAGGTAATGTGTATTTGTATTTTTACTTAATTAAGTAATATCTGTTATGATGGGAAAGTGTTAGCATCCCCTGGTATTTGTCACTGAAATATTTTCTCTCCATCAAAATGTTGAATTTTCCCTCTTGAAAATCTTCCTGGCAAGTGGTTGAGAATGGATTCAGCTGAGAACAGTTAGAGATAATATGTATAGAATTTGCCCCTATCTACACAGTTAGATAGAAACAGAAATATACACTCATATTACATATCGATATAGTTATAGACATATACAGAGGATTTGACTAGAATGCCCTTTCCAACCTTAAATTACAGCAGTACTACCAGCAGTTCTATAATTTTACTTCTAAAGCAGATTTTCAATAAGCAATGCAGAAAATGCAAAAGAAGCCAAACTGCATATAATTATTTTATACCGTTATATTACAAATCCTTCCATTGCCTCCCTCTAGAAATGTAACCTTTAAAAGAAAAAATATTTTGCTAAACAACTTTCCATTTCTGTAATAAAATATGCCAAGTCTATAACAAAGAGAATATGGAAAAAATAAAAGAAAAAAGAAAAAGAAAAAGGAATTCACTTGCAAAAGGCACAACTTGATGAAGCTCATTTACATAGAGACATTTCAGATGGAATAGCCAGCTACTTGGATTCCATTATTACTTTCAATACTATTAAAACACAAAATACAACACTGTGTTCAATGGTATTTAGAGTCAGGTTAGAGTTTAACATTGCTGGCTGCTACATATACAATGAACCACTCACCAGATAGGTCTGTATCACCATAAATATATTATACAAAAAGAAAGGAGTGGTGAATAAACTTAAGGCAGCCTAACACTTCACATTACAAAACTCTGCTTTCAGGTGCTTTTAACTGTGCCAAATTAACATACTTGAGCTGAAATTCGCCTCACTGGGTGTCTGCCTCAGGCTCAATTTTGTAAAAAAAAAAAAAATAAATAAAAATAAATCATTTAGAATGGTTCAGCCATTTCTCGGAACGAGGTACAAGGAAAATACATTGGTTTGCCCATGTTAAAAAAATGCCTACAAGTCATTTCATTCAGAAGCTCTAGTGTCTCCATGCTTTAGAACAGGGATTTAAAATTTCTCAGGGAGGTCCCACTGATGCCAACAAGGTACCTATTGAAAAATTACCTAAATTTGGGTATGATATAAACCACTTTAAAAAAAGACTTATTAGAGATTGGCACCTAAATCCTCCATACATTCCATCTTCACTGAGAATGATCTAACTCTTCATACCTCGTTTCTACACCTGAATGCACATTCATGATCCCGCACAGCAACTGAACACTTCAATCCTTAATGCTGCAGAGGCTAAGCAGGATTTCCCCCTGCAATTGCTCCTTCTGGTTGCAAGGGGCCATAGGAATGTTCCCCAAATTGGCTCCCAGAAGTGTGGATGAGGAGGAAGAAGCATAAGAATGGCCATACTAGGTCAGACCAAAGGTCCATCTAGCGCAGTGTCCTGTCTTCCAACTGTGGCCAATGCTGAGTGCCCCAGAGGGAATGATCAGAACAGATAATCATCAAGTGACCCATTCCCTGGCACCCATTCCCAGCTTCTGGCAAAAAGGCTAAGGACACCATACCTGTCCATCCTGGCTAATAGCCATTGATGGACCTATCCTCCATGAACTTATCTAGTTCTTTTTTAACCCTGTTATAGTCTTGGTCTTCACAACATCCTCTGGTAAGGAGTTCTATAGGTTGACTGTGCTTTATGTGAAAAAATACTTCCTTTTGTTTGTTTTAAATCTGCTGCCTATTAAATTCATTTGGTGACCCATAGTTCTCATGTTATGAGAAGGAGTAAATAACACTTCCTTATTTACTTCCTCCACACCAGTCATGATTTTATAAACCTCTATTATATCCACCCTTAGTCATCTCTTTTCCAAGCTGAAAAGTCCCTGTTTTATTAATCTCTCCTCATACAGAAGCCATTCCATATCCCCAGTCATTTTTGTTGCCCTTTTCTGAACCTTTTCCAATTCTAATATATCTTTTTTGAGATGGGGCAATCACATGTGCATGCAGTATTCAAGAAGTGGGCATACCATGGATTTATGAAGAGGCTATATGGTATTTTCTGTCTTATTATCTATGCCTTTCTTAATGATTTCCAACCTTCTGTTCACTTTTTTGACAGCCACTGCACATCGAGTGGATGTTTTCAGAGAACTATCCACAATGACTCCAAGATCTTTTTCTTGAGTGGTAAGAACCAAGGTATACCCCATCATTTTATATGTATAGTTGGGATTATGTTTTCCAGTGTGCATTGCTTTGTATTTTTCAGAGACCTGACTTGATTACAGAGATGTGAGGAACGGGACAAGGGAAAAGTGACAAGAGTTTGGCAATTGGAGGAGAGATAGGAGGTGGGTTGGAAGCAGGATCCAGAGGAAGTTACAGGGGCAAAGACAGAAGACAAGAAAGGGGATGGAATAAGGTGATGGGGGTGAGGGTCAAGACCAGTGGAGAGGGGAACACTGGCAAGAAGAGGATACATAGCAGCAGAGGGAGGGAGACAGAGACAGAAGCCAGGGAGTGGGCAGAATAGGGGGAAGAGAAAGAGCTGAGAGGAGCATAAGAGCAGGGGAGGGGAAGTATAGGAGTCAGAGAGGGATGACAGCAGTAGGAGTGACAGGGAGAGGCTTGGAGGAGTACAGTAGCCAGAGTCTTTAACCACTAGAGAACAACTCCCTTGGCATTGTTCTGAATCTCAACAGTCTTTTGCTGTCCTGTACGTAGCTGTGAAATCCATTGGCAAAAATATGTGCCTTTACTGCCATCCTCCCAGTGGCAGGTTCACATTGAAGATAACAGCCTTCTATTGCTTCTACAGAGTTAAACCAAGTGGCAGATACCAAGCATGACAATCATCCACAAGAGGAGGTCAATACAGTTCCCCATGAGGAAAATTTTCTTTTTTCAGTTTTAAAGTTTTAAAAGAAACTCAGGAGATTACATAAAACAAATTACAGTAAAAAAATGTTAAGGTTGCAATGTCAAGCACTCAAAAGTTAAGAAGGACCAACATTGAGACTGCCTGTGCAATCTTCTGTGAATGTTTTATACAGACTTTCATTACAGGATCACATTTTTTCCCACACAACCCCTTCCTCATCCAGTGCACAGGATGGACCTGCTCTGGGAATTTTTAAGGGAGGAGACTGCTATCTCTTGAACTCCTACTTCATTTGTCGCACAAGTCATCAGGTTTTTAGTGAAGGAGACAAGGGACTGCAATAAGATAACAGACTGTCTCAGAGATAAAGTAGTTGCATGCTGCCCTGCACAAATGGATTCTATATCTCTGCCTTTGTCACAGAGTTCCTATTCTAGTCAAGTGACTTAAACCAAACTTTCTACAGGTGGTTACTAATTGTATGTTCTTCATTTTCTAGGTGCCCAACTTAAGCCCCTAGTGTCTGCTTTGCAAAAGTCCTGAGCATTCATGGATGCAGCTGAAGTCAATGGGACCCGAGCTTTGAATGTATAAAGTACTACATAATGCTAAGTACTCTGAATATCTTTCTTAATGGACACCCAAAATTAGTGGACACTTTGACCTTAATCTCTCTGTTCCTCAGGTCCCCATTTGAAAAATGAGGATAATAATAGACCCTCACTTTACAGGAGTGTTATGAAAATAAATTAATGTTTGCAAAGCACTCAGATAATACTGATGAGCACCATAGACAAATCTATGGGGAAATTAACAATTCTCTATGTAGAGCAAAGCTTGAATAAATAAGGCATGGAGTCATATACTGAAGAATGAAAATAAAACAAATATTGAATAGCTGTTCATTCAATGAGCATCATCCATCTTGTGCACTGAATGAGGTACGGGTCCTGTGGGAAAAAAAAATATGTGATCATGTAACTGAAGTAATTGTAATCATGTAATTGAAGAGTATATCATAAAATATATATGCACGAGGGAGCAAAACAAAGGCTTCACAGGCCACCTTAACTCTGACATTTCTGTTCTTTTGACTTTGCAACCTTTATTTTTTTTAAAAAAATATGTAATAAAGTTATAATTCAGCCTTATTGTGGGGGCTATAATGTACCCCCAGCTCTTTGCTGAAATGAATGAATGTGAAATGAAAAGCCATATAAAAGCAAGTTTTATAACAAAGGCACATTAGAAAAACCTTTTCTTTTCAAAACTCTGCAAGAAGAAAGGCATCTGGCTTGGTAAACAGAAGCTGTCTGCCACTCATTCCAAGCACTAATGGTGTTTATTAAAGTAATGGAGTTATGCCATTAATTAAATACTAGCATACAGTGCAAATTTGCACTGATTCAGACTGATACATTTTCCTTCCCCAAGTGGGCCAGTACTTATTCAAGTTTAAATTACTCTTGTAATGAAAGACATCATGACACAAAAAGGAAATGCTGCAATGCAGTGTGATGTTCTGGAAGAATGAAGCTACAATGCCATAACCCTAAGATATACATGGATTGAGCTGCTCTCACTATAAACAGACTCTGTTTGGTGGAAATTGTGGCTTTGAGGGGGTGAAAAGGCCCTTGCACACTGGCAGCAATTCCAAGACACTGTGACAGCATGTCCAATACCTCTGTGAAATACATGGCCTTAACTATATCCGTTAGCAAAATGCAGTGTGGGCTACTCCGAAATATTTGTTCTTCTGTCTCTTTGGTTTCTAATACAGCTTGTGGTGCTGGAGTCATAAAGTAGTTCGTTGGTCTCCGATGCTGTGGTGATGAGCACAGTGCAAAAACCTAGATAGGAATTCTCTAATCCTACATGCAGAGAGAAATGGTCACTGTATGCTAAGAGCAGAAGAGTATCATAGAAAAGATTGTGAATGCAGGCCAAAGAGCTTTAACACCAAACTTTGTCTAAATATCATGGAGGTCTCAGAACAGAACAGAATCTTAAGTATTATGCTCTCCACATATCCACAATAGGCAGAGTTGGGAATAGAATGTAAGACTGCAGAAAAACCTATTTCTTTTGTGGCTTTAAGATGGACTCATGTCTTTGCCATGATACCTTTTTTTCTGCATGCAGTCCATTGATTATTCCAGAAACATCTAAAAATGCCCTTATTTTGAATACTCTGTTGTATAAACAGAGCATTTAATTGCTCCCAGTGAGATTCTGTGTTCATAGAACATTCATTATCCCATTTTACCTACACTATTATTCTATAACAAAGGATGCACACTCATTAAACATATATTACTAGAACCACCCTGTATTAAGTAATTTTTTCTATATCAGTGGACCATAAAATAACAAGCTGCCATAATCAACCATTTTTCAGAATATGTGCATTATTCATATCTGCAGGTACTTTGGAGAGACAACAGCCTATTAATTCAAGTAAATTATTATTATTAATTTCCAAAATATAAAACTTCTGTTATTCCTTCTTAGTAACATTTTTGCAAAACTTCTGTTATTCCTTCTTAGTAACATTTTTGCAATTCAATTTTTGCTATTCATTTTTGCTATTTTGCTATTTTTGCTATTCAAAATTATTAGGTGGAAGACTGCAAATGTTCAACAATGACCTAGAGCGTAGATGACCCTATGAATTAATCAGGGACGGCTCCAGGCACCAGCACTCCAAGCGCATGCCTCAGGCAGCAAGCCGCGGGGGGTGGCATGATGTTCGCCATCAGGGCGGCAGTCAGGCTGTGTTCGGTGGCCTGCCTGCAGGCCCCATGGACCTCCCGCAGGTGTGCCGTGGAACTTCCGCGATTGGGGAGGCAGAAACCTTAGAGCCGCCCCTGGAATTAATGGATCATCAACATTTATTGGTATGACTCGAGTCACATAGGATGATGTGACCTGGACATCATATTAAAATTCAGGCATTATGTTAATAATCAATTAAGAATTAATCTTTTTCTACAGACAAATACTGTACTTTTCTGTTTCTCACTAGGAACATGACTACATTGTTTTAAAACACCCACAGCTGGCCCGCGTCTACTGACTTGGGTCCATGGGGCTCAGACTTGATGTCTATACAATTGCATTGCAGGTATTCTGGGCTGGAGCAATTACAGGCCCTGCAGACTGAGTCCTGTGAACTTTGAGTCACCTGCCACAGCCAGCCACAGGTGTTTAATTGCAGTATAGACATGCACTAAAGGACTGTTCCAAAATCCATTGCAGTCACAGTGATGACTCCCACTGACTTCAATGGCCTTCAGATCAGGTCCCAAAGGATTAAATCTTAAAGTAAACAAACAAAAAAGAAGACATTTCCAGGCTGATCAACTCTAATAGAAAATAAACTGTACAAACACTAAGCTTTTGTTATATTTGAAACATTACTTTCTTATTATCTCACAGTAAAACCCTGAAGTATATTTCTAACTGAGAAAAGAAAAGCTCCTTCAGTATAATGTAAGACTATCTAATACAGAACATAAACCAGTTAAAAATCACATGAACAACCCAACCCCTTATGAGGCAATGAAAAGTATTATCTCCACAGCTACAGCATTTCTAGTTAATAGTTGCTGTTCACCTGCAAATCATGTATCCCAGCGGAATCCACTAAATGATTTTTATAGTATATTCATTCCTCACATAATGAAAGAACCAAGCTTTTTTGTGTGTGAGTTATCGCAGATTTTTGATTTAGTTAACAATCATTTATGTTTCATGAATGTAATTTAAAGTTATAATGCTAGATTGCTGGTATACTCTTACCATTCCTTATGCCTAGCCCTGCTCTGTGAAACTTTAGTTACAAACCGCAAATGCAAGAAATTTGTTTCATTACCAACTCAATCCTTGTCTGAGGAAACCTTAATGAACCTTTTGAGCAGATGTAGGCCCATTTTCAAGCAACTTCAGACCAATTTATTTTATTGTTTGATGCCCAAATTGTGCAAAACCTCAGATTTTGAAAGAGTTAGTAAAAACTATGTGAAATTCAGTGGTTTGATTGAGGTTTGCTTTAAATTTGTATTTCAGGTCCCATGAACCTTTACTGGGAACCTTCAGGGATAGAAATCCTTGCAGATCAAAACAGAAGAAAATATTTTTGAAAATCACTGTCAGTCAAGGTAACTGTGTTTCAAATACATCCAAATACTGTGGTACTCTATGTACCCATGTAACTGGTGTAAAAGTGAAGTAACACAGTGGTCATTCTACCCTTAATATCTACCCTTATGATTCTAACTCAGTATTGATCAAGGTAAACATGCAAAAGAATTTTCTTCCCTTAATTTTCTTCAGCACAAGGAACTGCAAATAATGTAGCACTCTTGTGAGAGTATAACTAATCAAATATTACACATATATATTCAGTAATATGAATCAAATTTGGCCTTCAGTTACAAAACTGCAGCCCTATTAATTTTAATAGCATTGCACTTATGGGCAGAATATGATCTATATTACTGTACATTGAATTTGGGTTGTATATTCTACATAGGCAACATCACCCTTCTCTCAAACTGTGTGCACATGTCAAAAATAGAAAAATATAAAGCTGCAGTAACACAGGGCTTCTATAGAAGGATAAGATTATTGGCACCATTTAGGGATCATTGAGCCTCTCTCATCTCATACAAAAATGATGTCTGTTTGCAGCCCATTTCTGTAGTTGCTTTTCAGAGCACAGTGGTGACTAGGGAACTGAGAGAATACAAATTAGACATTATCATTTGATCTACAGCATTTTCTTAAAACTGCAAATCTTCCAACAAGAACTCTCATGCATACCTAATACTAGCTTCATTAGATAATTACTCATTATAAATCAGCACAGGCTGCAGTCTGATACTCTGTTCAGCATTCCAGTTGCATGGAGGATTCTTGTGAAACTGGAGTTAAATATTCTTTAAAATAATTTCCATTGTTCAAAAATGGTGTGTGGGGGGGAGTTAGGGGAGTTATTTCAGGATAGTATGTTGTGAAATTCATAGAAAACTGTCTGTATCTTGCAGTACATCAGTGTAAACTGCATTATTATGAAGTCATTTGCTGCAGTATGCTGCAAAATCTTGGATCTTAATCATTTCATGGATCTCAAGATAACAGACTGGTGAACAAGCTGGAGCTGCAGTCAGGGACTGGTACTGAGGTTAACCAGGCCTTTCATCTTTAGGACGCTGGTTTGACTTCATCCCTGTAATGAGTTACGTTCCCTACCTAATTAGATACTATGGAAATGAGCCTGGTGGCCAATGCTCCAGTTCACAATGGACATTCACAAGACCCAACATTATAAATGGCACTAAACTAGCAAACTTGTCTCAGGACCCAAGATGCTCCACTAACACTTCTCCCCTAGAGACATATCCTAAGATCATTGCAGAGAGACCAATCGGCATGGGAAATATGTATGGTTGCCTCTAATCTGCTTGTCCTGTGGATAGAGGTCTTCGGCCTATGGAGTTATCAGCACCTCTCCTGAGGACTAAACTCACACAATTTATCTTTTTCATATAAAGAGGTTATGGTTTCTTGTGCAGATTACTGACCAATATGAAGAAGGCTGGCCTACAAGAAGAGCTGTTTTTAAAATCTACCTTGCTAAATATAGAAGCATTATCTTCACATACTTGGAAACACTAGGTGTCATGTGTTTTACAGGTAGAGCCACAAGTATATTGAAATGAGTCATCGTTTTACCTAACAAAATTGCCTCACCTAAAAGTAAGGTACTGTATTTACAACACACATATAGCTCTAGGCTGTGAAAAAGTAACTTCCTCCTGTTTCCTTGATCTTCTCACTTACCTTCAGGGCTGGCTCCAGGCACCAGCAGAGGAAGCACATGCTTGGGGGGACACATTTTAAGGGGTGGCATTCCGACTGTCCTCCCTTTCTTGGGGGGGTGGGGAGAGCACTTGCACTCTTAGTGCTTGGGGTGGCAAAAAAGCTAGAGCCAGCTCTGCATACCTTAAGTGGTAGATATAGAGCAGATACCTATTCTGTGCAGCTGTTTTCTTGGTCTGGTGTGTGCAAGTACCATCAGTGGAATGAGCAGCAGGATTTTGAAATGTCTATGCAAAATATCTTCTGGGATACAGGCAGTAAATGCAAAGCTACCCTGGTTACCCAGCTCCATGGTAGGACTAAAGCAATAAGGAGGTACTTTTACTATGTGCACCATTCTCAGTCACATTATCAGAAAATGGGTATTTTAGAAACAGATAGCACATCAGTGAAAACAATAGTCATAGGAGAAATCATATTATCCACAGCATGATGGGGCTATGCTTGTTCGTCTTTGGAAAAAAACAAATGGTTCTTCTATTGAACTTCTGGAGCTGAACCCTTAGGACTCTTTGCAGCTGCTCCACATATTGAGACATCACAAAACAGCTGGAGATCTTCTCTACAGAGGTATCTAAGGATTTTTCCTTGACAAAGGGGAATCCTTGGAAAGTGCAGAGCTAGTGTAGCTGGGTCTGTGCCCTGCAATCCCTCTTCTTGTCTCCATGTAGAGTATGTGTCAGGAATAGGGATAGACAGGGATGAACAGGCCAGGAATGGATGGAGCATGGTGCTCCTTCAGCTCATCAGCTGACATAATTGTTGTTTTCAGCCAGGGCAACTTACAGCAGTCCTGAGGCTGCTCCAGGTCATGCTGAGGGCTGTTTTAGCCCATGGTTGTCCCAGGACGTAGGGAGCAGATGTGTAGCTTAATGCTACTTCCTCCCTCCCTCAGCTGTGCTGAATATACACTTGGCATATCTGAGGACTGATCCCATCCCCAGCATTATTTATGCACTTGGTAACTCTAAGTTACCATCTAGCACCTCCTCCATTTCAAATTCATTTTACAATAAGTGTGCTAATGGCTCTTCCATTTCTTTTGACACTCCCTAGAGCTCTGGGATGGATTCCATACATTCCAGCATTTGATTAGACATGGCAGGAACAAGATTGATCTCCCAGAAGATTTCTTCTTTTCATCCTAAAAATTTACATTTGTAGCATTGGTCATACTCCTTTTGTAAACACTGAATCAAGTAATTAATTTAATTATTTTAGCTTTACCTATCTCTTCCATCAATAAAATGTCCCCAGATATCTCTCAAAGCTCCTGGTTCCTGTTTCATACATATCTTGCTACTAATATCTTGGACCACTTTATTAGTATCTTAATCTCTTGTTTCATATTTCAATAATTCTTCTACTCATTTTTTCCCCTATCCCTCATCACTTCCACTGTAGGTTTTCTTGGTCTTGGTATTAGATACCTTTCCATGTGCCTCTCTCACCTTTTCTTACCTTTCACACTTCCTTGTTCATTTGCACTGTCCCTTCTTTGCTTAGAGTGTATTTACTGCTAAGTGGCAGCATAATCCTTCACCACCCATTATTTTATCTTTGAACATATCCCATTTCTCTCATTGTCCTTTTCCTCCCATTTTATTTATCCCATTTTATTCCTTTCAGCAGCTCTGGTTTTCTTCCAAACTTTTCTCTGGTGAAGGAGAAAACCTGATTTTTCATCTTTCTGGTCCCAATTTAGGATAATTTAACTAGATTCTGTGACCAATCCAACAGATTATCTTCTTTCTCTATTTTCTGTACTATTCATATTTAAAGTCAATTGTTACTTCATATGGAATTTCTTTTAACACATTGTGACAAAGTTCCTCCTCTGCCTTGGTGGATCCTGCTCTTATTGGCAGATTTGCTCGCCTCAGAGATTCATGGCAGCCGTCAGTTTGGACACTTTCATAGATCAAATCTGCCATTCATTCAGCTAACCTCATCACTGGCCAGCATGGGGAAAAGGAAGGAGAACAATCCCCGCAGTCCCTGCTGACCCACCTAGGGTGTCGGGGAACAGGCCAGGACGTTCCCCTCTGGTGGGACCCACAGTCCAAGTCAACTCTTCTTATATCCAAAGGGGGGGATGGGCTGGGAGAGAGGAGGAACCCAGGCCTGCCCTCTACTCTAAGTTCCAGCCCAGGGCCCTGTGGATCACAGCTGTTTACAGTGTTTCATGTAACACCTGTGTGACAGCCACAACTCCCTGGGCCACTTCCCCATAGCCTCTGTCCAACACCTTCCTTATCCTCATCACGGGACCTTCTTCCTGATGCCAGATAGCATTTGTACTCCTCTAGCCGCCAGCTGCACACCATCTCACTCTCAGCTCCTTGTGTGCCCCTCACTGACTGAAATGAGGTCCTTTTTAAACCAGGTGCCCTGATTAATTTGCCTGTCTTAACTGATTTTTGCAGCTTCTTAATTGGCTCCAAGTGTCCTAATAAGTCTGCCTGCCTTAATTGGTTCCAGCAAGTTCCTTATTGTTGTGGAACCACCCCTGTTATTTGACCCAGAGAAAGGGACCTGCTTAATCTGGGACTAATATATCTGCCTTCTATCACTCTCCTGTAGCCATCTGGCCCAATCCTGTCACAATATACATGGAGGCTGTCATGCCTGCAGATCTATCTCTTGATGTTTTTCTTTCAATTTAATGACCAAATTGAACTGCATCACCTGCTGCATCAGGACCCTATATTTCCTAGTCTGTTTTAGCAGTTGGAATTGCAACCAGTAGTTGTAATAGTTTATGGTTCAATACTTCTAATTATTAATAGTTCCATGGTTATTTTAATTATTGTCATTTTCCCATCTGGCTGCTCTATTTAGTCAATTGCCTATGGCAGCTATCAGCTATAATCTTAAGTTATCCTTACTAATTTTCAGACATAGAGATTTCCTATAGTGTCCATCACCATACTTCCCAAATGCTGATCCTAGCCCACCTGTAGAACCTGATTCCTATCTGTTATTTCTCAGATTTAGTTTGGAAATAAGACTTTTGCTGTTCTCACTAATTTCCATTCCTTTTAAACAGAGGCAGAGCACAGGGTTTGGAAGAAGCTGCAGAGGAGGCCAGAGAAGTAGGTGGAACCAGAGAAAGTGGGAGCAAGGGAAAGGATTTGAGGAAGTAGAGACAGGTGGTAGGAGCAGCAAAAGATAAAGATGACACAGAAACCTTTAAAACACGCTGTGTGTATCAATTTCTTTTTAGCAATGCAGACTGGTCCCTAGTCTCCTTGCTCTCAAGCATAGCACAGAAAGTGTTTCTGAGAACTGTGTGTCCCTGTTCCCTTAATATTGTTTGCAGGACCTCCGTCCGCTTCTATGACACTGAAACAAGAGTACACACACAAAAATATTTCTCATCAACATCTGCCAGAAACTCAACATTCTGTGACAAAATTGCTTCCTAGCGTGGATTGTAAGACACAACCAGCCATATGAGATGAGAAGTCAGAAGAACTGTATTATTATATGCATTTCTAAATGTATTTATACAAGAATCACTGTCGCTTGTGCTGCTACCAAAACACAATCTTCCCCTTTAGTTTAAGTCCCTTATACCTCAGACACATTTTCTTATAATATATAGAAATATTTTAAAAAGATAGAAAAATACTATAGCAGAATAAACAGACACTATAGAATAACTGGCCAATAACTCTCCACTCTCACTGGCTTTTGATACTAATTTAGGAAATAAAGTAAGAACACACAGAATCAGAATTTTCCCAATTAAATTATCCAGTTTACATGAATTGAAATGTAAAAGAATACTTTCCCCTCAGTTCCTCCTGCTCTTTTCTAACTTTCCAATGCTGACCCTTCCCCACTGGTGGCCCTGACTCACAGGAAAACCAGACCATCAACTCTCACTGTGCTCTAGAATTGTTCTTTACCAGCGGCTGTATAATGGGTAGCATAATGACTAGGTGTGCATAACAGACATTTGCCGACTCTGTTCGCTCACACTGCAGACAAAGTTTTCCAGTTCTAATTCTAATGTCTGCTGTCTCTCACTATTGATTCCCTTCCCATAAATTACTAGCTTTGCTAAAAAATGTTCATGGCTGATAACTGAAGATAATTCTCTCACTGGCACCCATGTAAAAAAAAACCAAAGGAACACAGACTTCCACATTACATAAATGGTATAAAATAGGATTGTTGGTTGGTTGATTTCAAACAAATGTAATTCAACAAAAGCAACACTATTGTTATACGCATATGTACCATAGCTTCTGTAGCAGAATAACTTTCTTTGCTAGAATTTAAATAAACTATTATTACATTAGTCCTCTTAATTGGAGTTCCCTACACAGTAATTTACACATATATACACATTCCCACGAGCACCTCTGTGATGGGGGGCAAAAGCAAAGCAGATAACCAGAATAACAGGGATGATGCTGAAACTATAGTTCATGATTTCAAGGCAAACCCCTTATTCTTACAAAATAGTTTCACTGAATTTTAATACCCTGACAGAGCCAATAGGACTTTCAAGTTTTTAAACTAGAGACCTACCCTGAAAAAGAGACTGTGAAAATAGAACTATGGGGTTCCAATATTCTTATCTCATTGATTTCCATACCAAATCATCTCAGTTTGCAAACAAAGCTGTGTGTTCTAAGAGCCACCCTCACAAACTCATACTGGGCTCTGCTAGGTTGTTTCTCTCTCTCTCTCTCTCTCTCTCTCTCTCTTTTTTCAAATTTTAAAAATGCAGGGATATTTCTTGCACACCATAAATGGTAATAGAGATTCTGATGGTGTCGGTGACACCAGTGGAGCCCCTTAAGGTGGTGTGCACATGTGTCACTGAGGGTTTAGTTGGCTTGAGGTATGCAGTACACTGCCAGTTCCAGATCGAGTAACCGAGAACCCCGACCAGGAAAATAACCCACTTCCTCCCTTCCCTGACAAACCAAAGGATGCACTCCATATGTATATTTATTGTCTACACCACTACTGACTTGGACTCTTAATATATTCCATGGGTGGTGTACCTGAGTCTATTTATCCACTGATGCTTTAAAAACTCACATACCCTAATCTAGATGTATGCTGGTTATGTGATATGTATGTACGTTGTGTACCTTGTAACTGTTATTTGCAATCCCCCATAATCCAACCCCAACCTAGATGTACAGTACCTTTCTTCTTAACTTGTGTAAATTTGATTTTAAACATTAGTTTTAATACAATTTTTAAACCTTTACTACTTGCAATGACACACAAGATGGGAAACACCCAGGGTGGGTTTGTGAGGCTTGCAATTCCAAAAAGAACAATGCTCCACTTGCAATATAAGAAAACGGTATATGGAAGTCAGAGACATAATGAGTGTGAACCACGATAAGCCATGATAAGCCAACTGAAGTAAAGATAAGCCATGCTTATCTTTACTCCAATTGTTGTTAATGGGACTGCTCTAGTTCTTAAAATTTTATTTATATTTGCAGGATACTGCGGGATAATTCAAGAACAAACAATGGCATTTTGAAATTTCTCACTGAACCAAAATTTGCAATTTCATTTAGAAGAAGCTGAAAAGACATTTCATTTTGACTTTTTCTAAAAGTTTCAAAAGCACCCACACCTACGGGGAACTCTGACAGACTGCCAGGCAGGGAGCCGAACAACTCTTTGGGAGTTAAGGCTCCCAAGCCGACAAGGAGCCAGGAGCCTAGAAAAGCTGTGGAGCCCCTGCTCTGGAACACTCTCCTGGAAGGCAACCCTGGAGCCAGGGAAACTGAAAGTTCTGAGAGCTATGACGTGCAGTGTTTTCAGGCTCCTGGCCTCCCATCAGCCCTTCAGGCAAGCTCCTCAGTAGCCAGGAGCCTGCAAGTGCTGGGATCCCCAGCTGCTGGGGAAACACAAGCCTGGGCTCACCAGCTGCCCACCAAATGGATCTCCAAGGCACTAGATGGCAAGATGTAAGGAAACCATGAAGATGTGTGAGCAGATCCTGTCTGGGATTCATGAAATTAATCACAATCTACATGTTTCCACAACCATTTCAAATTGAACAAATCAGCATCTTCCAATGGAAAAAACGTTCTTTTGGAAAATTTTAGACCGTCTCTATTGACTGGAAACTTGGTGGGATTAAGGCTCAGTCCGAACTCTGACTGTCATGGAGTGTTGTTATTTCAAATCTGATACTTAGACCATTAAGGATTATGTCAGGCTCTAATATGGAAATTGAAAACTTTACAGTGGGCATCAAGTCAGGAGAGAGATTAGTTTACAGACTGTCATGCTGAACTCCCATTCTACTTATATTGCTCAGCAGGGCCAACAGCATTTCCAATAAGTGCAGATATGTCAGCTTTATATAACTTGTTTAAGAATTGCTACTCATTATATTAACTTCTTGTATGCTTTACTGACCAAAATGGACACAGAGAACTTAAGGCCTTCCATTATAAATCCCTATACTGAGAGGATGCTGTAAGGGAAAAAAAAATGTTCATTTTTGGCATTTAAGGTCTTAGCTTAAAAAAAAATATCTGGACATATTTAAATGCCATGGTTGCAAACATGGATTAGATATTTTAGTAGTTCCTAGAAATAAGCACTAGCTTTGACTTAAAATGAAATTGTGCAAGAAATTTAGTCTATGGTATAATTTGGTCTTAACTGCTTTTCATCGTTGGAAATGTAAAACCTAGATTACCGAAGTTCTAAAATAGCTTACATTCCAGAAAAATATTTTCATTTGGAGTAAGCTACATGTGCAATGCATACTGGTTACATTAAGTGATATGGCATATATATTAATCACAAAAAAATACAGATACATATATGTTATGCATTATTTTATAGACATACACACACACACTCATATGCACAAATTCACCAAGAGAATAATGCTGTAGATGTACCTAGTAGTTACAGTTAGTTAAACATAAAACCAAAAATCCAGAGTGAAATGAATTCCTTTGCCTGAAGAGCTTTCAGTTTAAAGGATCATATAGGCAGAGTAGAGATACTGGTTATGGTGTAGCTGGTGGACATTATATTTTTTTTTTAGCTAGCATGGAACAGGTGGGAATTTTGAAGTGATTTGAAGAAGTGGGGTTTGTAGAAGATCATCAGGGAGGTTGTTTCAAGAATAGGGAGCAATATGAAAGGCACTAAAAGGCACAAGAATTGGAGATGACGAAGAGATGAATTCTAAAAGGTTATGGTTGTTCTCAATTCTCAGTCCCAAGGACAGCTGTAAAGAAAAGTATCTAGAGCGGAGCATAAAAATGTAAGCCTGATAACCTCAGAGATGTGCAGTCTTTGTCTGGAATGGTGGAAAAAAGGGTAGTGGCTCCTTTAAGAGCCCTTTCACCCCGGTACTTAGGGGATGAAGGGGAGATTGGTGGAGGGCATGGAACGCTTCACCTGAGATGGTAGGCAGGTCAGTGAGGCTCAGGTAAGACATTTGGGCCTGCACACTGGGGGAGGGTTTATTAATCCAGTTCCTCCAGCCTGAGACCCTTCTCATACCTGGGTTAGCAGCTCCTATCCATTGGGTCTATCAGAGGACCAGGTATTTTTAATCTGCTGTAGTCACTGCTCTGGTCACCTTTTTTGGAACGGGGAAGGAATTTTTCCCTTGCTGACAGATTGGCCAGGGTGTGGTGGATATTTTTGCCATACCCACAGCAGCTCAGGGACCTGGTGGAGGTGAGTCAAGAGGTTAGACTCAAGTTGCTGCAGCTGAGCAGGTATCCAGTTCAGGTAACCGTTACATAGGGGGCCCAGTGCCCTTATTAACTGGAATTAGAAGTGGATTTGGAAGAAGGGATCCTCCTAAAGAAACTGGGGAATGGGACTGTGGCTTCTAATGTCAGGTACAGTCTTGTCATATGAGGGGGGATAGAGTGTCCCAACAACAGCGTAAGAACCAGTTGTAGAGGGGCTGAGTGCTGATGGCAGAATATAGGCCTGTTAATCTCGGTGTCCCAATCAAAAATAACTTGGAAAGTTACATTCTTCCTGTCTAAACTAATCCTGCAATTTTTACTAGATATAATATATCCCCTCACATTCTGTTGCAAACTGTTGTATAGTGTTATTGTGTGTTGGTAACCTGCTATATTCACTCTTAAAATGGTTGCAACTTTGTGGCAGATGAGGTGATCTGCATGTACAGAAGTTTCTTAAGTCTGTCAAACATTTTAATCTCAGGAAATTGATATGACCTTACAAGTAACATCTTTTCTTCTTGACGTGACAAAGAGTCCTGTGGCACCATAAAAGACTAACTAAAGTTTTAGAGCATAAGCTTTCTTGGGCTAATACCCACTTCGTCTTGCATCCGACGAAGTGGGTATTAGCCCACGAAAGCTTATGCTCTAAAACTTTAGTTAGTCTTTAAGTTGCCACAGGACTCTCTGTCACTTCTGCAATTCCAGACTAACATGGCTACCTCTCTGAATCTTTTCTTCTTATTATGCATCTAGGATAGATGGAACTATACAGAATACAAAATAGTAGCATAATAATGGCATTATTTTCTAGTGACCGCATTAGATATTGAGAAAATTAACCCCTGAAGTAGGTAATTAAGTGGACTCTGACAGTTGACTACAAAGTGTGATAGAGTGCTAAACAGTGGACATTTGCAGTTAGTATTATATAAACATATATCAAGGGCAAATCTGACCCTAAACTCAGTATTTACAAAATATGAATAAGGAAGCAACAGGTGGCATAGTTCTGATATTTTGATAACTTGTATGGTTCAAAGCTATGGCCTAGATTGTGCCTTTAGGCAGACCACTATCGAAGTTTAGCCTTGGGAGACATGATGACTCAGGCAATTTTCTGAGTTGCAATTCCTCCAGATAGTAATTAACTACTTCCAAAACAACAGCAGAAGCATGTTACAAAATCAAAATATTTTATTACCAAGATGTGGTCAGCTACCTCATTGACAACTTTATTTATATAATTACTCGTGGGGAATTCTGCATCACTGTGCACATTCAGAATTCATGTCTCTCCCCAGATTTATTTTGCTTCCCTGCAGAAAAATGACTTCAAACAAGAAACAAAGGGAGGGTGCATGGCAGCACAGGCAGGTTGGTTTGTATGCCCAGAGCAGTCAGTAGTGAGGTGGGCAGTGGTGTGTGTGTATGTGTGTGTGGGTGGGTGTGTGTGTGAGAGAGAGAGAGAGACTCCGTCCCCCTTGCTTGCTATTGTAAAAGTTTTAAGGCCCCTTTACATTGCCAGAGTTATGTAAAGGACAGTGTGGCCTTATAAATGCTTATAGTGCGTTAGTGATTAGAATTGTTCTATATTTGTGGAATAAAAACATTCCCTATCAAAATGTGTTCTATGAACTGTTTGCTACTGATCCTCCTGGAGAAGTTCAATAGCCAATAAAAATTGTGAGTTTGTTGCCCCAGCCCTCATTTGCTCTTTGATTGCCTATGATGTAACACTGAGCATATACTTGCATATATTTATTGACTAATAACTAGAAAGAAAGAAACCTAGCTACATTACTGTTAGGCAAGGGGATTTCCTCTCCCATTCTTCATCTATTGTGCTTTAGTTTACATAAATTACAGAAATAATTGAAACCAGAGTGATTATATTGTGTTATTTTGACAAATAAAATATGCAGAATTTTGCAGAATTTTAAAATATTGAGGACAGAGTTTGATTTTATTTTTTGGTGCAGAATTTTTAATTGTTGGCATAAAATTCCCCCAGGAGTAATATGATATATCTCTTTCCCTTACCCTGGCTCTCTCTGTCCATAACGCTGTAAGGTTTTCCGACAAGGACTATGATTGGAAAATGCCTAACACAGGGTAAGCGCTACCAGAAACAAATACTACTTAAATAATCCTTAGGGTGTATCTCACTGCAGCACTGAAGTAAGGGTGGTAATACCATACAATGTCATCCTTACTTCTGCACTTCTACCTTCAGAGCTGGGCATCAAGCGAGTGGCAGCTGCTGAGGGCCCAACTCTGCAAGCAGGAGCACAGAAGGGTGGCAATACCAGACCATGCCGTCTTTATTTCTGTGCTGCTGCTGGCAGCGGTGCTGCCTTCAGAGCTGGGCTTCCAGCCAGCAGCCACCACTCTCCAGCTGCCCAGGTCTGAAGATAGCACCGATGCCAGAAAAAGCACAGAAGTAAGGGTAGCAGTACCGCAACCCCCCTACAATAACTGTGTGATACCCCCTTACGCCACACACACAACTCCTTTTTGGGTCAGGACCCCTACAATTACAACACTGAGAAATTTCAGACTTAAATAGCTGAAATCATGCAATTTATTATTTTTAAAATCCTATGACCATGAAACTGACCAAAATGGACTGTGATTTTGGTAGGCCCCTCATCATGGTAGGGGTCTACTACAGACCACCTAACCTGGAAGAAGACATGGATGAGGTTTTTTTTTAAACAACTAACAAAATCATCCATAGCACAGGACTTGGTGGTGATGGGGACTTCAACTACCTAGACATCTGCTGGAAAAAATAACACAGCTGGGAACAGATTAGCCAAAAAGATTATCTTGGAATGTACTGGAAATTTTTTATTTTATTTCAGAAGGTAGACAAAGCCACTAGAGGAGAAGGTGTTCTAGATTTGATTCTGACAAACAGAGGGGAACTGGTTGAGAACTTGAAAGCGGAAGACATCTTGGGTGAAACTGACCATGAAATGATAGAATTCTTGATTCTAAGAAATGACAAGAGGGAAATGTCACAATAAAGAAATTGGACTGCAAGACGGCAGACTTTAGCAAACTCAGTGAGTTGGTAGGTAAGATCCCATGGGAAGCAAGTCTAAGGGGAAAAAAATACAAGAGAATAGGTAGGTTTTCAAAGAGACATTATAAAGGGAACAAGAGCAAACTATACCACTCTGTAGGAGAGATAGGAAATATGTCAAGAAACCACCCTGGCTTAACCAAGAGATTTTCAATTATCTGAAACTCAAAAGAGAGTCCTACAAAAAAGTGGAAACTAGGTCAAATTGCAAAGTATGAATATAAACAAACAAACACAAGCATGTAGTGATAAAATTAAAAAGACCAAGGCACAAAATGAGAGAACTAGATAGAGACATAAAAGGTAACAAGAAAACATTCAAATACATTAGAAGCAAGGAGAAGACCAAAGACATGGTAAGCCCGTCACTCAGTAAGGAGGGAAAAACAATATCAGAAAATGTGGAAATGGCAGAAGTGTTAAATGACTTCTTTGTTTCAGTTTTCACCAAAATGTTTAGTAGTGATTAGACATCTCACATAGTGAACATCAGTGAAAATGAGATAGGATCTGAAGTTAAAATACAGACAGAACAAGTTAAAAATTACTTAGACGAGTCAGATGTCCTCTAGTTGCTTGGGCCTGATGAAATATATCCTAGAATACTCAATGAGCTGACTGAGGAGATACCTGACCCATTAGCTTCAAAAAAGATGGGAAAGATTCCTGAGGACTGGAAAAGGGCATATATAGTGCCAATCTATGAAAAGGGGAATAAGGACAACCTGGAGAATTACAGACCAGTCAGTACTGGAAAAATAATGGAGATATAATTAAGCAATCAATTTGCAATCACCGACAAGATAATTAGGTGATCTGTATGGATGTCAGGAACAAATCATGTCAAACTAACCTAACAGCTTTTTTTGACAGGGTAACAAGCCTTTTGGATAAGGGGGAAGCAGCAGATGAAGTGTATCTTGACTTTGTAATGCTTTTGGAACTGTCTCACATGACCTTCTCATAAACAAACTAGAGAAATACAACTTAGATGGAGCTACAATAAGGTGAGTGCATAACTGGTTGGGAGAGTAGTGCACAGTCAAGCTGGAAAGGCATATAAAGTGGGATCCCACTGGGACTGGTTATGGGTCTGGTTCTGTTCAATATCTTCATCAATGCTTTAGATAATGGCATAGAGAGTACACTTATAAAGTTTGCAGATGATATGAAACTGGGAGGGGTTGAAAGTGCTTTGGAAGATAGGATTAAAATTCAAAATGATCTGGACAAACTGAAGAAATGGTCTGAAATAAGTAGGATGAAATTCAATAGGGACAAATGCAAAGTACTCCACTTCGCAAGGAACAATCAGTTGGACACCTACAAAATGGGAAATGAAGGAGTATTGCAGAAAGGATTCTTGGGGTCAGAGTGGATTACAAGCTAAATATGAGTCAAGAGTGAAACACTAGTACAAAAAAAGCAAACATAATTCTGGGATGTATTAGCAGAAGTATTGTAACAAAGACACAGAGTAATTCCTCCACTCTACTGTGTACTGATAAGGCCTCAACTGGAGTATTGTGCCCAGTTCTGGGTGCCACATTTCAGGAAAGATGTGGACAAATTGGAAAAAGTCCAGAAAAGAGCAACAAAAATGATTAAAAGTCTAGAAAATATGAACTCTGAGGAAAGATTGAGAAAACTGGGTTTGTTTCATCTGGAGAACAGAAGACGGAAGGGGGGACATGATAACAGTTTTCAAGTACATTAAAGATTGTTACAGGGAGGAGGGAGAAAAATTGTTCTCCTTAACCTCTGAGGATAGGGCAAGAAGCAATGGAGTTCAACTGAAGCAAAGGAGGTTCAGGTTGAACATTAGGAAAAAAATCCTGTCAGAGTAGTTAAGCACTGGAATAAATTGCCTAGGGAGGCTGTGAAATCTCCATCATTGTATGTTTTTAAGAGCAGATTAGATGAGCACCTGTCAAGAATGGTCTAGATAATACTTGGTCCTGTCATGAATGCAGGGGATTGGACTAGATGACCTCTCGAGGTCCCTTCCAGTCCTACAATTCTATTTTGATTTTATGATGTGTTGAGTTATACTACAGCATTTATACAAATAGCTGACAATGTGATTGATCTACTATCCTTCAACAGATGTCAGATACTGCAGAATATA
This sequence comes from Dermatemys mawii, assembly GCA_007922305.1. Taxonomy (NCBI): domain Eukaryota; kingdom Metazoa; phylum Chordata; order Testudines; family Dermatemydidae; genus Dermatemys; species Dermatemys mawii. The sequence goes on from ML677377.1 coordinate 8,403,437, forward strand.
AATTGTGGCATCCAGGACTATCCAGGCATAGCAGATTTGCTATGATTGCTACATGAAATGAAAACAAAAACACATGAAGTGAAGACTGGAGCCTGGCTGATTAATCCAGCGCCTGCTTTTACTGCACATCAATGTCACTTGCGTGGAAAATTATTAATACTAAGTTTATATTCCAAAATAAAGGGCTTCAGTCAAGATCAGGGCCATATGCATTTGGAGCTGTACTAAAATAGTTCCTATACCAAGAATTTAAAATAAGACACAACAAATGGATGTACACAAATAATCATATAGGCTGTGGGAGTGAAGATAGTTAGAACTAGCTAATGCACACAATTAAAATTTCACGTGTTGTCACGTCAAAATAACTGAATTTCATAAAGTTTACATTTACATTGCAAATTATAAATAAGCACAGGGCCTTCTGTTCACTTCAAAAAGGTCTTTGACTCTCCCAGCAGATTTGCACCAAAGCCTGAGTACCAAGATTTTTATGAAACACAAATCTAACAAAAGTTTCATTGTGAATATTTCATACAGTTCTCTCAAGATTAATTCACACAATGGAATTTTCCCTACTCAAAAGGATATTGAATCAGGAGATAAAATCAGGGCACTGCATTTGCCAAACCAATAAGCTGACCTGGTAAGGAATACAAAGACATTTCATTTACCTAGCAATACACAGAAGAAGCTAGAAAAAAAGGGCTTTTGAGACACAACCCATAATTGTTTCTCTTGGTTAGCTCCATATATATCTTTAATCACACCCTATTTCTTTACTTCACTTACATTCAGTGGGAGAGAAGTCCTTTAGAGAGAGAAATCGAGAAGGGGAAGTGTTAATCCAGAATCACATACTTACTCATACCAGGACAAAAATCACTAGGATTATTGATTAAAAGCACTTTTACTCAGCAAAACACTGCCACTTCCAGCCCATTGTCTTTTGGGAATCTTCAGCATTCAATAAAGATATAAATTAACAAACTGCAGAATTCTTGTTAAGACAGATCGTCTATAGTTATCCATTATTAAATGAATGTCTTGATATGTTTACTAGTTACAGTGAATTCAGCAGATGCAAGTAATTATGAAGCTTCAAACTAAACTGAAAGATCAAAAGGTATCACCAGAATTTTGGCATATTGAGGAAATTCTTCCAAATTAAGAATCATTTCAGACCTTACTTCTTTTTTCTTTTTGTTAAGGAAATTAGGGAACAGAATGCTACCAATGACTCTAATATTTCACATGGACAGAAGTTACCCTTAGTACTGCCGATTATCTTGACTTGTGAAAGAAAATAAAAAGAACAAGTGGCAAAGACAGTATTTTCTTATGCTCAAAGATAAGTGAGAAGTGAGAGTTTAAGATAAAATAAGTAGAAGATAGACAGAAGAAGGTCATAAAATGAATTGCCTCGTGGCTCATAAATAATAGAAACATAAATGTCATATGAACTTTATTTTATGGTGTAGGTGGCCTAATAAAAAATTAGAAGCAAAGAAAGGCTTATTGTGAAGAGAAGGCCACCTATTCTCTGTCACTGAAGGCAGTTATTCAAGCTCAGTGACATTCCAGACCTTGTGACATCAGCTTTCAATTGGTAGCGGGTGCCAGGTTCTCAGCTCTTGTCATTTTCAAACAGAATGGACAAGATAAGGGATTGCTTTACTCAGAGTTGCCTGCTTCTCAGTGATAAACCTCTATCTAATCCATACTAGATTTAAGATACCTAAGATACACTCATCTTCAAGGCTGTCACCAGAATGGAACTCTATCAGCGACTTCAACTTTCATACATTACAGATACACCTTCCATTTTGATCTATGTCCTTTGTGACTTTTCAGGTTATTGCTAGCATCCAGCCCTTGATGCCCTCTCAAACACAGGCTGCCCTGAATTAGATTCTATTTACCCAACCAAACCCCAATGCCTTTATTTACTGTAAATATGACAGCTAGTCACAGAAAAGGACTTTGAAAATACAGAGGGAAGAAATGTCTTCACTTCTCACCACCTCCCCAGACTGCTTGCTAGAGTGATGTATTTTAAAACTTTCATAAACCTCAAAGAGAAAAATAGGATTTTCCAAAACCATGTCAGTTTAAGTGATAACATGAATGCACATCACAGAGCATCTGCTACTAAATCACTGTTTATAGCTGCCAAGGCTCATTTATTATACAAACTACTATCAAGTGTGCCGTCTCCTCTCTCAGATAATGGCACATTTCTGAACTCTAGGGTGAATCTATTCTTTCTATCTATTTATACACATGACATTTGTATTATTTACATTTCACATTAGGGAATAAAGTGAGCAGGTATTCAGAGACACAAAGTTAATGCCTGAAATGATCTGTCTTATCCCAGCATGAGGTCCAGGAAATGCAGGAGAAAGTGGCGGAATACTTTAGAACAGCGGCAATGTGGATAAAATTTTCCAATTGATTTTCTATGAAGAGAAGACTGTGCTTCAAAGGGTGTGTGCTTTTATCTTTCCATAATAATGCAAAATGCATGCAGAATGTTGAAGCATTACTAAACTCTAATGTCAATAATTAAATGTTTGAAATTTCTTTAAAAACACACTGATTCTGAATGCTGCGTTCACACACATTTTTAGCTCTTATAAGCCGAGAATTTTCAAAAGTGATTAATAATTTTGAGAGTCTCCATTTCAGGGCACCAACTAGACTCACCTTAGTTAGATTTTCTAGAGTGAAATTGCTCGCCAAAATCATGTCCTTTTAATGAGGCTCAGGGCGGGCACTCAAAAAATTGGGTACCGAAAACTATACAGTCACTTCTGAAAAACTTATCTGTTGCCTCTTAGGTACTTAGAGAAGGGCTCCATATCTCAAGCACATGCGTAGCACCATATGGTAATGAAAGTGAAAAACAAACTTACTTACAATGCACAGAACTGGATCTGGTTTGGAAAGCAAAGGGCCAAGCCAGGTTTTAAAATTTAAAACTAAAATTACAGCTGTGTTGAATCCAAGCCCAATTCATCCAAACCTGTGCAGTTTGAGAAATTATGATTAATTATTCTAGTTTTCATCATTTTAAAAGTTATGGTTCTATTCAATCTCAAATATCATGAGGGCCTAGTAACCTGCTAGGACTCTGCAAGCCTTCCAAGCTATACTGCCATGCAGGCTGTAGAGGCTATTTCTTGTCACATGAATAGGAAAGGTATTTTAAAGGGGGCATGTGGCTGAAAATGACACACTGCTTGCTATGCTCAGCAATCACAGCAGGTGGTTGATGAAAGGGCGAGGGAGAGTCACAAATTAGCCCATTCTACTCCACATTTTAGACCCCCCAACATCCCCAGCTGCCAAATTCTTTCCATGGTCCCTTTTGAAGTTCATCTCATCATGCAGACCCCACTGTAATCATTAAATCTGAAACTCAGAGGTTTCACAAGGATTTATTTGGTTTTCTTCATCATAGGTTTGTACACCCCCACCCGCCCACCCTCACCCCACACATAGTTTAAAATCTCAAATCAAAACTCAGTCAGAACTGCTGAGTTCCTCCTGGTTTACATCTAAGTCACATGTGCACACAAATTCCACATGATTTCAGTTCCAAACTATATTCTGGTGGTGTTCACCCAAAACAGGCCCTGGCTTTCTCAACTCTTTGCATTTCTTTCAAAAACAGCTTGAGTTTTCAACTGTAACAAAAACTGAAGCCAATGGTTTCTCTTGCTTATTTAAGTTTTCTTGAGAGTTCTAGCCAAAACCTCCCAACAATTTTAGACATTCAAAGCCCCACTCTATCTAGGATTATAATAAGAAAGTTTCCTCAGCATTCCTTTTCATAATAATCCTAAATCAAGCTACCTTGTTTTCAGGTCGGTCACCTCTAGGACATTTCTGATCAATCAGTCATATCAATTACACCAACCAAAGCAGAGGAGGAGGTTGAGGCATTACAAGTGATGAAATATCCTTTGTTCACAAAAATTTCACAACTGACTTCTTATGACAGTTTTTATTGGACAAATATGCTATTCATACACAGTCATTTTCTCCTGTGATTTGAGATGAGACTTCCTCAGACCTTTTCGACTTTTCTTATCCAGAACACACCTTAGCCATATAGTTCTGAGAGAACACTTAATTCAGTTTCCTGGGATCCACAAACTAAGTTCAACTGCATTTCATCATTCAGGTGCATTTATTTGGCAGGTAACAGCTGTGTATCCATGCTGGCCGGGCACAGAAAGAGAGGGGCTTTGGTACAGGGTGATACCATTATTCCAAATCATGTCACACACTGCACAGTTAATTGCTGGGGAAAATGTGTATAAACATCTATATTTCTTGAATCTAGTTGGTTTGGACATCATACCAATCATGTAAGGATAATTTGCTTTGCAGATTGTGAAATGACCAATGATTTATGTCCTCACCTTACAGGCTTATCAGTTCAGGGTGTTCCTGCATATTTTAAGTAGCCTAAAAACATCATCTTCAGCACACAGCCGGTCACAACTTTGTTTACAGTTTAACCTTGCATTAAAATCTAGACATACACATGTTTACTCTTGCCCAGCCAGATCTATGACTACAGTTTGCAGCTTAGAAAGGAACAGCTAAAACGTTTTGAGAATCCAATTTAGCTTTCAGCTGTATAACCCCTAGTGCCCTTAAATGTGCACAATCAAGATATAAAGTTACATTATTAAGCTAGTACAAAAGGATATATGCATTTAAATGAACATTTTTCAACCTACCCTGATTTTGATCTTCACCAATTTCCCACCTTTTAAATCAAATATCCAACTACTGATTACCCTTAATGTTTCATACATGTATGATTCATGGCAGCAATCTCAGCAGGTCATCAAAAAGGTTGACATTTCTCAAAGTAGTACAGTACAGTATTTAGCCTTTACATTCTCCCACCTACGTACAGGCTAATTAGATTAAAGGTGGAAGATCAATCAAACTGTAGTAGCTCAGAAAGATTAATTACTTCAGCCCTCTGTGAATTAATTATTAGTGTATAATGATGGGGATAGGCAAACCCAATATAGTAAAAGGAAAGGGACTCAGACAGACAGATGTGGCAGGCTGGGACATATTTTAGCCTGAGATTTATTATCTTTAAATTACTAATGACAGCATTTCCCCCTTTGTCTCAAATAGAGTTCTTTATTAGACCTAAATGCTATGGCAACTCAAAAACTTCCCAATAACATAAAGACAAATGTCAATATACCGCATTTCAAAAGTGGTTGTAGAATTAAAAGAGGGAGAGGGGGAAATGATTTGTGGGAAAAAATAAAAATAAAATATTTTGGCTGGTTGTTAAATCTGTTTCACATCAGTTCTTCATTATCCTGATACTAGATGCCAATGATACACCTACTGTAATGCTCTCACATCTGATGATTCTGAATACGAAATGAACATTTACAATGAAGCATTTTACCAAAATTCAGACTTGACAAGACTTTTTAAAACAGTGTGAATTAGTGATTTGATTACATTGAGAATAATTTCCTTCTGTCTCCATCAAAACCTGTTCTACCTAGGTATCTGATTTCTCCTCATATTCATCTTATATTCATTCCTTCAAAACCAATTTTTAAAGAGCCCCACCCTACTGATCTGAGGAATTATTTGCACATCCATTTTCTAAGTACCCTGATTTGCGTTCTTTCTTCCTATGTTTTGTTACACATTGACATGATTGACAAGCTGGTAAACTGGCCTTCACTGCAATCTAGAAATAATTATCACCACTGCCAAGAATGCGACCACTATAAAACTATGACAATGTAATAGTGGCCAGTGTTTACTACCATGGTACAGTAACAAGGTGGTAAAAGGTGTTTTACCAATGGTAAAATAATAAATACCACATATTGGTGGGCAAATCTTAGAATGTGACTCATAAAGCTCAAAGCTAGCAGCTGATAAGGCTTTGCAGGTTTGAGAAAGCTTCAGTTTCTGTGGCCTCATTAGTTTGATGCTTGATTAGAAAAATCCTCACAGCAAACACACTTCTCAAGTGACTGTGCACCTTACACAAACTCCACCCAAATATCTGTAAGGGGTGTCAGTCCTGGAAGCTGGACCTTTGTCCAGAGTTACAGTAATGGCGAACAAGACAGGCTAAATACTTTACACTAGCCAAAAGAATAAAATACAAAGGGGCCATCTCATCTCTGGGAAAAATACACCAAAGAAAGAAATCCACCCAAGACCAATTGCTTGGCTCAACAGGATCCGCAAACAAGAATTCATCAACTACAGAAAAACCTAACAACTACGTATAGCTACAAAAAGAACAAACTTTGATCAAGCAGAGGTTCCACAGCTGTGGAACCCAGGGGAAAGAGACACCCTAAGGGATGGCTGGTTCTTACATGCTCAAGGATTCTAGGAGACTTCACAATGTTAACCTTTTTCAGTGCTATCAAAAGTTTCCTGGCTCACAAGCAGCAACATGAATCCAAGCACTGGGGACCTGCAGACAGGTGATCAGTTCAGTAATGGTTGGGATTCTGATATTTACGCTATCTACATCTCTTGAGAATCTAGGAAATGAAAGATTTCTAATGCTTCCTGTTTTCACTTTTAGCATGTGTCCTGAGAACAGTCTCACTCACACTATCTCTACTCCTGTTTATGATCCAACTCACAACTGAGGGCCATGACAATGACAAACTTTTTCAACTCTGAAAATAAATGTGTACTGAGATTCTATAGTTTGAGAATGAACATTCATATGGATTCATCTTTTCCTAATTACAATGGAATCATCCCTGCCTATTTGTGACGAAAATTTTAAAAAATGATAGGCCAATTCTTACTCTCTCCCTATTGCCCATATCTTAGGTCTGAATGTATTTTAGGATGAAGAATCTGGAACAGACGCACTCAACCATATTCCTTGTCCATCAGTAGGGTGAACAATGACTGATATTTTATCGGTATTTTTTGGGAAAAAAATAGAAGATCTTTTCAAAAAAGGGCACATTCCAGTTGGGATACCCCAGAGACTCTCTGTTTAGCATGGGGGCAAAAGACCCAACACTATCCACAATCTTGTATCTCAGCATGAGGGCTGCTGTTCAACTGCAATGACAGTTTTACTTACAATGTCTAAATAGCATATTTCAACAGCAAGAGTGTTTCCAAGCATCAGACAAAGCAACATGGGGAAAATGTGGCTATTTTCTCCCATGGAGAGACAATTCAAATTGATTGTTTCCTTTCAGTTTGAGACTAAGTTTCTTCTGCAAAACTATACTAGATGGATTATATGATCCTGTCATTAATTATGTTGGTGAATGTCAAACAACACTTGCAATCGGGGCGATGAGTCATATGGGCCCATGTTGCCTGGGCTCCAGCAATATTCAGGACCTGGGGGCCCGGTTCCACCGATATTTGAGGCTGGGTTTCTTCCCCGGTCCTGCCTACTACCCCCGCACGCCTCCCTCAAGTGTCGCCCAGTCTGCACCTTCCACCCTTACACTCCTCCCCCGGGTCCCGGTGTGTCCCTGCCTCAAATGGGCAGCTACCTGCTGCACTCTGCTCTGCTGGCTCCTGGCATCAACTGCTGCCTCAGGGTCCTAGTGCCTCCCACTCACTAGTGGAAGAGCTGGAGCAGAGGCTGGAGCAGCACGCAGCTGCGCAGGGCACCAGGAAATTTGGTGCCCTAAATTTCCTGGTGCCATATGCAGCTGCATACTTTGCATAGGAGAAAGGACAGCCCTGCATGTGGGAAGGAACAGCAATGTCAGCCCCACTTGGGAAAGCAGCTGAGGCAGGGACAGCCCCACATGTGGGCGGGCGGCAGGAGGACCTCAGGATGGTCCAATGCAGAGGGGACTGGACTGGCCCTGCGGGGGGAGGGGGGGGAAGGGGAGGCTTGAACCAGCCCCACATAGGTTAGAGGCAGGGAGAGCTCAAGCTGTCCATGCAGGGGGAACAGGCTGCCTTCGGGCTGGCCCATGGGGTGTCCTATTTTCCCTTTAGGAAAATATGGTCACCCTAACTTAGCTGCTAAAATTCACGGCTCTGCCTAACACATCTCTTCTCCCTCAACTCCCTTTCTGCTGTCATTACTTATTTTCCCTAATGGGCATGACCAGTGCAGAGAAAGGAGCTGATGGCACAATTTGAGGCACAATCTGGCTAAGGAACTTTGTTACTGTCTGCTAAGAGCTGTCTACACGGGCAATCCTTTTTTCATTGTCTTCTGATTTGTGAGTTTGTTTGTTGCTTTTTTTTAAAACAAAAGAAATTAAATAGAAAAGACTGAATTATATGCAGGTAAGCTTTCATGATCAAAATCAGAGGGAGTTAGGAAAAGCAAAAGAAAGGGTCTCAAAAGCACCACTAACTCAGCTGTGTTACACCTACCTTCTGGAAGAATCTTCTAGTTAAACACACAGCATAATGAGAGCGGGAGTTGGTAGCAATCTACTTCCAGAGTTACTAACACTTTCCATTATAAGAGGTCCTTGCTTTAACACCTTCCACTGTTTGCAGCAGGCTTTTGACATTCGGCCGATAGAAAGCTTTGGAGCTAATGTGCCATGGAATGTAGCTGAGTTACAAATTGTTCAAAATCACCATATTTCCCTTCTCTTGCTAGTGTTCCCAATGGAAATTTTTATCAGCAGTATCAAAATAGCAGAGCATTCTAAAGAGTGGGGCCCAGCCCCAGGTCATAGTCAAAACAGAAGCAGTATCTCAATATTGGAGTGAGAGCACCAGGTTTTTGCCAGAACAGCTGTTGCAGAAGGTTGAGGGAGCCAAGGCTCTCCTGCCCATGACCTGGTACACAGCCCCAACATCCCAACCTCACTTCTGGGGGCATGATAAGTACGTTAATTTTTTCATTTCCTGACTTTAAGTATGAGTTCTTAACATTACATTAACATCATCCTTCATTTGTTTTCTTTAAATATATTACATTTCTTCCTTACAATTGGATTCACAACAAAACACATGTTTCTGCTGAATTGTTGTGGGAGTCAAAACGGGAAAGACATTTTTTTTTTCTGAACAGCTTACTATTTTAGGTAATTTATTACCAGAAAAAGTAACAGATTGGGCATGCAATATATTTAAATTAAAACTGAAAAAGAAGTTGCATAAGTTAGTTTTGTTGCTTAAGGATAACATTAACTTCCTCTCACAGTTTACATGCCTGTTTATGCTGCTATTGACTAACACAACAGAGTTTATTGGCATCTGCTTTGCATTACAATGCATTGCACAGCACCAGTACAGTACTCCAGAACTCCTTCTTGAGTGAAAAGTTATACCAACAAAAGCCAAAGAGCTTTAACTAACACTTCTCCAAAATATATATCTATTTTTTAAAAGGACACTGAAAAGGTGTTTTTCTCTACATTTTATTCTCATATCACTTCCCTCTCTGCCAAGGAATCTGAAACCGAATCTGAAATTTTTTACCAATATTTGTTTTCTTCGATCACATGCTCATACTAGTTTAATTATTGTAGGGTTCCTCATAACTCTTGTGCTGGTGGTTTTGTTTTCTTAGGGGAGAAAAGGGAGAAAAGAAGAAAAACAAAACACTTCCCCTAATTTTGGAGGGGTAAGTTAGGGGATTTCACGTCTCCAATATTTTCCAGATATAATTACTCTTAAAAGGATCTTTTGTTTCTTTCAATGATTTGCAACAGTTATTTTGTTGTAGCTAGTAGGTTTGATATTCATTCTGTTTCAACTGATATTATTGATATTTTAGAAGAAAGCCCAATATTAAAACTAATGGATCAATTGATAAATTACAATTGGTAATGTCTTTTGGTGCTTATTTGTTTTAAAAGTTTCCATTTTAGGACAGGGCTTCCAGATATTAAGGTAACCCCTTCATGCCCATGTTGTTTAATATTTATCTTTCTATAGGATAAAAAATTACTATTTAAGAATAAATTTATTTAAAAGAAAAGAAAAGCACAAAAGAGCAACTCTTAGGAGAAGCAAGAGTAAGCAAATGCTTGTGGGTATAACCCTGTTTGATGGGACATTCGTCACCTTTGATAGGGCTCTTAAGTTCTGGGTCATTTCTAACTGAGTAGTTTTATTAAAGGCTTTTCACATTCACAGTGTATAGCCCTGCTCTGCAAGTCTGGGTAAAACTGCATTCGGGCAATTTGAAGACTATCTTGAAGCCCAATATTCAGGTCAGTGTTTCAGATTAAGAAAGTTCCAGTACTACAGAGAGGTCTTGAGCAGGAGTAACAGTCATGCTCCTCATTTTATAGTAGTCTCAGCCATCTCCTATATTTGTGCTTCATTTTACTTCATATTCTTATTTTTTTATATTAACCATATGTCTGTTCCTGAAACAGACTGAGCTGAGATTGCTTCCACTTTATCGGGCCATTCTGAATTAGACAGAAAATTAAACTTGTTTGGCGGAAGAAACCAGCATTTCTACATGGTGGCTTTCGAGTGTAGAAGGAGAAACTAAAGCTAAATGCATAGATACCAAACAAGAAATATCTTGGGAAACTTTATGTATATGTGACAAATTTAGCCAACAAAGTACTAAATTCTTGGACAGCAAGTTTAACATATTAATTGGCCAGCATAGAAGATGAGATATTTCTGCTACTCCCAACTCCACTGTGATACAAGTTAACTTACAGCAATGAGAAATTGCTATGAAAAACAGGCCAACATTTTTCCCACAGTGGCACTGTACTTTGATACTTTCTGCTGTGTAAATGCATGGGAGTCAGATCTGTTTAAATGTAGTTATATTGCCTGCTGCTAGATATTTGCATCAGATATATGCCATAACAGTAATAGTTAGAGGAGCCACAAGCAGCTGTGATCTTCAAATCCAAGGGGTGATGCCACACTGCATCAATTGTATATCGTAGTTAGGTTATTGAGAAAAGGATAAAAGTTAGAGGAGAACACATCTTCACACACAGAAACACTCATTATTCTTGGTATCAAGTTTAAAACCGAGCCGTCAGATAATTAGTCATCTCTGAAACAGGTGACTAAACTTTCTGCAAATTTCACACTCAAAAAGACATCAGGTGTCTCTGCATAGTGAGATGTGTCAATGGCATTCAGTTGTCAGTGTGGATATTATTAGACTCAAACTGACATTTCAGAGGTTTCCTAAGTGATCCATTTTTCTTTTGATCTAAAGCTGCAGAAATTGGGTTCAAAAAAGAGCAACAGCTTGAAACCTGAGCCTCATTTTAAGTGGCAAAGGCAGCATCTGTGCACTTTTGCCTAATGTAGTGATTTCTCTTGCATCAATTTTACTCTGATGACCTTTGCAGTCAAGTAAAGGCTAAGAGTGCACCATAGTCATAAATACCTTGTGATGGGGCAAGGCCAGATGGCTATTGGAAAGTGCTAAGGAACAGATATGTTAGTCTCAGGCTAAACAAATCCCTGGTACCATTGGAACCTTCTAGAAAGCAGTGGAAATAGCTACCCTGATTGGAACACCTGAAGCCAATCAGGGACTTACTGAAACCAGTTAAAAACCTTTCAGTTAGTCAGGTGGGGGTGGATGTCAGGAGCTGTGGGAGGAAGTTGTGCTCTTGGTGAGACTGAGTGGTAGACTACATATACACAAGGAAGGAGGCCCTGAAGTAAGGGTGAAGTGGAGTTTGAAGAAGCGAGGACTGCTGCGGGGAAGTAGTCCAGGGAATTCTATTGTGTTTTGTGGCTAAAAGGTCAGCCATCTTAGCTGATACTATTAGAGTCCCTGGGCCGGAGCCCGGAGTAGAGGGTGGGCCTGGACTCCCCCCTTTTTCTGCCTCCCCTAATTAATCACTGAGATTGGGAGACAACAGAGACTATGTCAGGAAGGATAGCTTCTCCTCACTGGCTTATGATGAAAATGACTCAGTAGGCTGTGACCTTGTCTCTAGAGAGAAAAGGGCTATGTGGAGGGTCACGGTGAGGCTCTGAGGCTAGTGAAAATCTGCTGGGAAACGCAAGATCCACGGAGATAAGGGCAGAGCTTTGTTGCAACCTATAGCCTGTGTTCAACGCTTACTTTGGTGAAGTATGGACAAATAACAGAGTTGAGTGAATGGTAAAAGAAAAAAAAACATAAATATTCATTAAAATTTGAAAATTAACGTTTTTGACTGTGAATGACCCCCTTTGTGGTTATGTTCTGTGAAAAGCTGAGTTTTGTTAGCATGAATATAAATAAAAGTGAATTCCAAACTCAAATAATCTGAGGACATCCAAACAAAGAATATTTCAGCTTTGTTTCTAAAATCATATAAACCTATGCAAACAAGCCAACACATTTGCTGAACATTTCAGCTTCTGAAGATGCCCCTTTAACTGTTCATGAGCCATTCATAAAAGACATCACATTTTGTAAAGAAATTCACAAATATTTTAAAAAAGATAATTTGGTATTTCTGAAAACTGCTCACAAATATTTTGCCAACATCAAAACATCTCAACTTTAAAGGGTAAATTATTCGTTACACTTTTTAATTCAGTTGCACTAAACAAGTCTATGAAACGCCATATATGGCTAATACAATATCCCCTTGTAACATAATTAACAGCTCCAAAGACATTGTTAGGATAAACTCATTTTCTTTCCATTATTAAATTATATTAAAATTTCATCATCACCTAACTCTGCTGGAGACATTAGGGTCTTCAGTTGTTCTGTGAAATGGAAGTAAGTGTGTTTCCTTCTTTTGACCCTATATAGAGATGAATTTGACACTGTTACTGTGAGGATTTGGTAAGTCTGTCATTGTCAAATGTATGAATTCTTCTGATATTATGAACTCTCTGTGTATTTATGCCCTTAAGGCTGGCTTTTGCTGTATACTTTCACCATATCTTTTGTGCTAAGAAGAGGGAGACTGGCACTTGTTTGCCTGCCCCTAAAAGGGCTGGTCATTAAGGACCAACAGCAATTGAATAATCTGGTCCTAAAACAATTGGATGGTTACAATCTAGATAAAACTAGTTTTCTCCAACTTATCTGCAGAGGAATAGAAAATGAAAGACAAAAATAGGAGACAGATCACAGAAACCAGGTGTTAGGCTGGCTTTTAAAAACACAGAGGCTTGCTTTTTCAGCTAGAGAGAACTGTCTGACTTCCAGACCAACAGAAGCTAAACAGAGTTTGCTTCAGGAGTCAGTAAATACAATCCATGACCAAGACGAGAAGACCAAGTCCCAAGAAGCGAGTATCAGGGATCCCTGAAAGTGATATATGAAAACCTAAGGGGCTCTCACACTGGTGAGGACACTGGAGGGAGGGATTTTAGAGAGCACATTTTGTTTTTTGTAAATCTCTGTGCTTTCTGCATGTTTGTTTAAGAAGTTACTTTGCACAGCCTCTAAGTGCCTGGCTTCAACTGACATGTGCCTCTGAATAGGTTAAATGGTAAACCAAACTACCTCTATGGGTGGATCTTGGGGAAGGGTGTGTTTAAGCTGTTGAGGAGACTTGAGGAGAGACAGCAGTGGTCTTGGGGATGAGGATAGCTGGACAGTGGAGTACCACTTTGGAGAATTGGTATCCTCAGGGAATTTGTATGCCAGGAATGAGCCTAAAGGCCAGAGACAGTGTTTGGAGCCTGCCTAGACACAGGAGAGCTGAAAAGCACATGAATCCAGTGTTTGTCCAACAAGGGAGAGCTTGTCATGGTGAGTGACAGTTACAAAGGAGTCTTTTGTTCTAAAGGAAATACACTGTTGTATGTTGGCCCTGAGTACACCTTGACATGTCACCTTTGCCTATCCACTTTCCGATGTCATCAACCTCCAGTGCCACTTGTATAATTAAGCAATATGACACAACAAGCAATGCCTTTCTGGGTGATTACCACACACCACAGTTGTCCTCACAGGCACTAAACTGAGGACCTTTAATTTCTGAAGAATGGCAGCGATTTCACAGAACTGCATGTTGCCCAGAGGGCTCTGCTGCTATTATAGAATGCAAAGTAGGGAGAAATACAGAAGAGGAAAATGTTAAAAGCCATACAGTTCTTGAGGAGCATCAGTGTGGATAAAAAAAGCAGCAGTGACAACCAACCAGAAAGCACCACTTCTCTCTAGCATGCCAAATCCATAACAAATTCTAGCTAATAAAGATGCAAACCAGCTGCAACACCCACAGAGCATTTCAACACAAAATGGTCAAAAATATTTGCTTTGAACTTTGTCATTTTTGTCTTTAAAACAGCAGTTAGCAACCAAAATAGTATTTTCCATCTTAATTCAGCATTAAACTTTAATCAGTGGCTTTAAAATTAGCCCACTTGTGACATTAACATTTAAGGACAAATATGCCTAGAGAGCATCACTTACTGGACTCCGGGTCCGAATTGCCATCTCCTTCTGTCCGACTGTTGGGCGAAGCTTGTTCATAGTACTCCTCTTGGGGGAAACCAAGGGGCAGAGGATGCGATGTGCTAGCACTGCTGCTGGGTTCATGGTCTCCAAGCCCACTGTCACTGCAGCTTTCCTGGGAGCCGTCTGGTAGGTGAAACGTGACACGGCGTTGCGACTGCAAGGAAAGAAAGAAAATTATATGGTTTCAGCTACAAACTGAGTAATTGCTTAATGCATCCAATGTAGGAAATATATTATTTCAGCTATCTAGTGAGGACACATTAACATTATCTACAGTTGTGCACAATTTCAGGCTTTCGTGAACAGGCAGCTCTGTTTTCAAACCTGCTTCATCTGACAGCACAGTTTTTCCTATTTTTTAAAACTGTAAACCTTGATGCAAAATGAAAGATGCCTCACGCTAAAGAGATTCTGTCAACCTTCACAGGCCTTTGAAGCCTTCCATAAATTGACTTGGAGATTTCAATCACCATTTGAGACCAAATTTATTTCCCTGCTCATTTCTTTAGTTTTCAAAATATATTCTTTTCATTATAAGCTACTCCCCTACTTTAAGGCCAGACAATGTGAAACATTTCTAACTCATGTGGCTGACTCTTTCAGAATCACAGTAATAACATAATAATACATCTTATAATGAAAATAAATCTTTAAAAAAATCTATCTGAACAATTGAACTAAAAGTAGACCTCAGACATTCCTCTCCAAAAATTGTAGGGACATAAGCTTTTGTTTTGATTTTATCCATAATATAAAGAGCTTTGGGGCTAGCTTTTTAAAGGTAGTTAGGTGCCTAATGAGATTCTTAGGTGCCAGCTCCATACCTAGGGCTTTTGAAAATTCCAGTAGATGCCTAAATAGCTTTTGAAAATCTGGCCATTTCTTTACAGTCACAAGTTTGCTAAGAAAACTTCATTTCTTTACAGTCACATTTTTTGTTTCAGTGTGGTTCATTACATTCTACATGGAAGCTTACAATTGTTTTATTAAAATGTGTATGTTTACATCCATTGTGGTGTTCAGTACTTGATGTCATAAGAAAATGCTATTGGAGGTGTTCATAATAACATCCTTTTAGCTTTAAAATGTAAGGATTTTTAGACTTCAGAGTGTTACACTCTGGGGTGGAGGTACATAAAGGAGGATGTGGAGAAGGAGCAGAAATCAAATGGAAGAAGAATCTAGGGATAGACGGTAAGGAAAGCGGGGTGAAATTCACAGGGAATTATGTGCTAAATGTGAGTTCAATTAACATCACTTTGAGTTATACATTCCCATTGAGGAGATAAAGAATATTGGACATGATCGATCCGGAAACAAGATTCACTTTTTACCATATATGATACTGTAGCCATCTGGGGCAATACATTAATTTTATAAGTCCATGAATGGAAGTCTTGTTCTGCAAAGTAGAATAATTTTGCTCTTGTGTGACTGTAATGTGATGAAGTTTTCTTAGCAAACTTGTACTCACTACATCAGTTTCACATCCAGATCACATCTTTGTTCAACAACATTCAGATTTTTCCCCAAAAGAAGCATAATACTATGGTTTGGATCATCTTTCTTACAGAAAAAGACAATGAGGATCCCATTGCAGAGGTTTTGCACTTGAGACAGGGCTGGTGGAAGGATATTTGGTGCCCTAGGCGAGACTTCCACTTTGCCCCCCCCAACCACCACCTGCGGCAGCTCCCCACAGCCCAGGGAGCCCATCCCCTGCGGCAGCTCCCCGCCCCAACTCACCTGGGTTTCACCTCCTCCCCTGAGTACACCAGAACCGCTCTACTTTTCCCACCTTCCAGGTTTGCAGTGCCAATCAGCCCTTCTCTGAACCTTTTCTAATGCCAGTATATCTTTTTTTGAGATGACGAGATGACATCTGTATGCAGTAATCAAGATGCGGGCATACCATGGATTTATATGAGAGCAGTAAGATATTCTCCATATTATTCTCTATCCCATTTTTAATGATTCCTAACATCTGGTTTGCTTTTTTGACTGCCACTGACACTATGTGGACATCTTTGGACAACTATGCACGATGATTCCAAGATCTTTTTTCCTGATTAGTTGTAGCTAAATTAGCCCCCAACATATTGTATGTATAGTTGGGGTTATTTTTTCCAATGTGCATTACTTTACATTTATCCACATTAAATTTAATTTGCCATTTTGTGGCCCACTCACTTAGTTTTTTTGAGATCTTTTTGAAGTTCTTTGCAGTCTGCTTTGGTCTTAACTATCTTGAGCACTTTAGTATCTGAAAACTTTGTTCCCTCACTGTGTACCCCTTTCTTCAGATCATCTGTGAATAAGTTGAACAGGACTGACTCTTGAGAAGCATCACTAGTTACCCCTCTCCATTCTGAAAATTTACCATTTATTCCCATCCTTTGTTCCATGTCTTTTAACCAGTTCTCAGCCCATGAAAGGATCTTCCTTCTTATCCCATGACAACTTAATTTACATAAGAGCCTTTGGTGAAGGACCTTGTCAGAGGCTTTCTGGAAATCTAAGCAGACTATGTTCACTGAATTGTCCTTGTTCACATGTTTGTTGACACCTTCAAAGAACTCTAATAGATTAGTAAGACATGATTTCCCTTTACAGAAACCATGTTGACTTTTGTCCAACAATTTACGTTCTTCTATATGTCTGACAATTTTCTTCTTTACTATTGTTTCACCTAATTTGCCAGGTATTGACATTAAACTTACCAGTCTGTAATTGCCAGGATCCCCTCTAGAGCCCTTTTTAAAATACTGGCATTACATTAGCTATCTTTCAGTCACTGGGTACAGCAGCTGATTTAAAGGACAGGTTACAACCCACTGTTAATAGTTCTGCAATTTAACATTTAAGATCTTTTTGAAGTTCTTTGCAGTCTGCTTTGGTCTTTCAGAACTCTTAATGCCATCTGGTCCTGGTGACTTGTTACTGTTAACTTTATCAATTAATTCCAAAATCACATCTCGTGATACTTCAATCTGTGACAATTCTTCAGATTTCTCACCTACAAAAGACGGCTGAGGTTTGAGAATCTCCTAACATCCTAAGCCATGAATACTGAAGCAAAGAATTCATTTATTTCCTCCGCAATGACTTTATCGTCTTTAAGTGCTCCTTTTGTATCTCGATCATCCAGGGGCCCCACTGTTATTTAGCAGGCTTCCCGCTTCTGATGTACTTAAAAAAACATTTTGTTATTACCTTTTGAGTTTTTTGGCTAGTTGTTCTTCAGACTTTTTTGGCTTTTCTTATTATATTTTTTACATTTAATTTGGCAGTGTTTATGCTCCTTTCTATTTACCTCACTAGGATTTGACTTACACTTTTTTGAAGATTCCTATTTATCTTTCACTGCTTCTTTAATATGGTTGTTAAGCCATGGTGGCTCTTTTTTAGTTCATTTACTGTGTTTTTTAATTTTGGGTATACATTTAAGTTGAGCCTCTATTATGGTGTCTTTGAAAAGTGTCCATGCAGCTTGCAGGGATTTCACTCTATTCACTGTACCTTTTAATTTCGGTTTAATTAACCTCCTCATTTTTGCATAGTTCCCCTTTCTGAAATTAAATGCCACAGTTGAGGTGTTCTTCCCACAACAGGAATGCTAAATGTTATTATATTATGGTCACTATTTCTGAGCGGTCCTGTTATAGTTACCTCTTGGACCAGATGCTGCGCTCCACTTAGGACTAAATCAAGAGTTGCCTCTCCCCTTGGGGGTTCTTGTACCAACTGCTTCAAGAAGCAGTCATTTAAAGTACTGTGTCAAGAAATTTTGTCTCTGTATTTCGTCCTGAGGTGACATATACCCAGTCAATATGGGGATAACTGAAATCTCCCACTATTGTTGAGTTCTTTATTTTGATAGCCTCTCTAATCAACCTTAGCATTTCATCGTCACTAACACTGTCCTGGTCAGGTGGTCGATAATAGATCCCTACTATTATATTCTTATTAAAGCATGGAATTACTATCCATGGAGAGTCTATGGAAATGTGGATTCCTTTAAGATTTTTACTTCATTTGATTCTACATTTTCTTTCACATATAGTGCCATTCCCTCCTACTCTCACCCCCGCACGACCTCTTCTGTCCTTCCAATATACCCCGGAATGATTGTGTCCCACTGATCATCCTCACTCCACCAGGTTTTGTGGTGCCTATTATACCAATATCTTCTTTAACACAAGGCACTCTAATTCACCCAACTTATTATTTAGACTTCTAGCATTTGTGAACAAGCACTTTAAAAATTAGTCACAATTTATTTGTCTGCCCTTTTCTCATGTGTCAGATTCTTTTTTTTTTATGTGAATGTTTCTTGAGTGATCTAGCCCATCCTTTATCTTCTGTAATATACTTAGACATATATATATATATATATATATATATATATATATACACACACACACACACACACCACACTTAGACTTCTATAAGGTGTTTGACTTGGTACTATATGACATTTTGATTAAAAAACTAGAATGATATAAAATTAACTTGGCATGCATTATATGGATAGGTTTCAAAATGTAATTGTAAATGTGATTCATCACGGATCAGATGTGTTTCCAGTGGGGTCCTGCAGTGATTAGTTCTTGCCGCTACACTGCTTAATATTTTTATCAATTACTTCAAATAAAATATAAAATAATTACTGATTAAGTTTGCAGATGATACTATAAATGTGGGAGTGGTAACAAATGAAGAGGACAGGTCACTGATTCACAGCACTCTGGATCACTTGGTAAGTAGCGTGCAAGCAAACAATGCATGTTTTAATATGGCTAAATGTAAATATACAGATCTAGGAACAAAGACTGTAGGCCATACTTACAGGATGGGGACATTCTCTACTGGGAAGCAGTGACACTGAAATAGATTCAGGGTGGGGAGGTTAATCAAATGAACATGAGTTCCCAGTGTGATACTGCTGCCAAAAGTGCTAATGCAGTCCTGGGATGAATAAACACGGGAATCTCAAGTAGGAGTAGAGATGTTATATTATATCCATATTTGGCACTGGTGTGACTGTTGCTGGAGTACTGTGGACAGCCCTGGTGCCCACAGTTCAAGACAGATGTTGATAAAATTGGAGATGGTTCGGAGAAGAGTAATGAGAATGATTAAAGGAGTGGAAACATACCTTATGGTGATAGACTCAAAGAACTCAATCTATTTAGCTTAACAAAGAGAAGGTTAATAAGGGGTCTCTTCATTACAGTTTATAAGTATCCAAATGGGGAACAAATGTTTAATAATGGGCTCTTCAGTCTAGCAGAAAAAGGTATAACATGATCCAATGGCTAGAAGATAAAGCCAGACAATTTCAGAGTAAAAATGAGTAATTTTTTAACCGTGAAAGTAATTAACCATTAAAGCAATTTACTAAGTGTCATGGTGGACTCTCCATCACTGACATTTTTAAATCAAGAGTAGAGGGTTTTTCTGAAAGAGCTAATATAGGAATTATTTTAGGAAAGTTCTGTGTTATACAGGAGGTCAGACTAAATGAAAATAATAGTTCATTCTGGCATTGGAATCTAAATAAACTAAATAAACAAATTGGGAAAAGTAAATTAGTTTTTTTAAAGATTATTTCAGCTAACATAAATTAAGGTTTTATTAGTAACAGACAAAAATATTTGCCTTAAAAATATATAGGGCCAGATGTCTAGCTGATATAAATCACCACAGTACCACTGAAGTCAATCGAGTTACCCCAATTTACACCAGGTAAGAATCTGACTTATAATCTTTAATTTGAAAATGTCCTTGCAAAGTCTGAGACATTTGATAATACAATCTGATAACAAAGCAGTTACCTCTAGAGCAATTTATCAACACGAGAGAAGAAAAGTACTATTTTTTTCCCAAGTAACAGTGCTGCCATTTTCTTAATTCATGCAGAAACCACAACAACAATATGGAACAAGTCATACTAATAAAATTTTGCCAAAAGCAGGGACTTATCTTCTGTCACATTTATTTTGGAAATTTCCTCCTTGAGGCATTTCAATTTCAATTTATAAGGTTACAAAATATCCTCAGACTCCAGCTGTTTTTTTATTTATCTCCAAAGGGAGTGTATATAGATAGTAACAGAATAACAAGGATTATGGCCTGTTTTATTCATTTGATTACAAGTTACCACATTTTAAAAAGAAAGAAAAAATCTGTTTTTTTTATTGGCTTTACAGAATATTAATATAGGATTAGAACCTTAAAGGAACCTGAGCTACAAACCGTAACTTTCCTCTCAGCTCCTTTTCAATATAAAGAACGATGTGCAACATTTTTTAGTTTGAATTCATTTCTTTGACATATTTAGTGCTATTAAATTGGTTCTTCAGTGAAATTAAAAGAGAATGAATGGTGCTTCCAGAAATGCCATGTGCACAATGAGAATTTTTGTCAGAGGAGTCATCTGGCAGCTAAGAAAAGGCCGCATTTTGTAAAGCAGCCTGTCTCTGGAGGGATCAAACTGAATTACAAAAAGAAACCAAACCAAAACCCAAAAACAAACAAAACAAAACTTTTACTCTCATTATTCCAAGCTATATGACGACTCATCAAAGCCTCAAACTACACAGAGTTCATTGTTTCACGACAATAATTAGACTGTGCAGTGGGACCAATAAAAGATGTGTCTAAGTAAATAGCTTCAGTTACACTGGAGGGATGATTCCTGGAATTATAAGCCAGGGGGTTTGTTAATTTATAATCAAAAAGTGAAAAAAGAAAAATAGAAAAAACAGCTGATATCAACTGAGTAGCATTAAACTATTAACCTTGTTATCTTCATTCACTGAAGCAAATTAATATCAGTTTAAAATAAGAGTGTGTAGAAAAAAATAACATTTACATTGCTATTTTAGTTTATGTTGGATTAATTATATTTCTTCGTTGGAAACTGTGATTTAAGCCAGCACTTATTCAAAGACACACTGTAAGATATCATGAAAACAGAAAAAAAGGTTATTTCCATCTTTTCCTCCAATATTCAGAGCCCAGTGGACAAATGAGTCAACATCTTTTATTTTTATTTTTCAATGCTAAACCCTATTATTTTGCCATCACTGCACTTTCTCGTTTGCTGATACTTTCCATAGGTCAGAGAAATATATACCATAAATATCTTGACTATATAATCATCTTCAGTCAATACTAACGGCTCTTCTAGACACTGCTCAGAAAGCCTCCCCAATCAGATTATTATTTCCAACTCAGTTTTTCCTATATTTACCCCCAGAGTACTTAAGTATAATCTTTTGTTCCAGAGGCGTTTGACACAGAGACATAGCACCTAATTTTGTTTTCAGATGTTATCAGCATTCGATACTCTGTGAAATGCATAAAAAGAAACAGCAGAAGCTTACAGGTCAAAAGCATCCAACCTCAGACACACAAAAATAATCGTTACTGTTGGACCCAATAAAGGAAAGCCAATATTACTTCTCTTTTGCCTAGGTTTCATAGCCTGGGCTGCTATAGTTGCCACATATTCAGTATCCACCAATCATTATACAACTCCTACTCTCAGTAATTCACATACATATTCAGCTCAGACCAATAACTCTAAGATATCTGTGTTTACACGGTCAATTTAAATATGTCACACTAATCTTTTATGATTTATAATTAATTACTTTAAAGTTACAGCCTTCTTATAGGTGTCTTCCTCCTTCTCCCCCCATTTGGAAGGTGGATTTTTGAATGAAGAACGAAACTATGGGTATTAGTCCTAATAAAAAAATGATTTTTAAAAAAGACCTGAAATCTTCAGCAGCAGGGTCCACATGGATAGTAAGCAAACGGCTCACTGGACCGATATAGATTTACACCCCAACTTGCCTCACATCAAGTGTTTGTGCAGACATGCCTTGAGGCATGTTTTCTAGGCCTTGAATAATTCTTGTAGCTCTTTTTAATTTTTTCAACATCCTTCTTGAAGACACCAGAACTGGACACAGTATTTCAGTAATGATCTCATGAACACCAGATACAGACGTAAGGCACGCTCCCTACTCCAACTTATACATCTAAATACTGTGTTCGCTCTTTTAGTTTCAGCATTGCAGTGGGAGATCATGTTCAACTGGTTATCTACCATGACCCCCATGTCCTCTTCAGAAACACTGTTTTGCAGGCTATATTCTCCCATCTTATATATGACCTACGTTCTTTGTTCCTAGATAGATGACTTTGGATATGGCTGTATCTAAATACACATTTCTCAAATGAAACCACCTTGCCATATGTTCTAGGTCGGTCTGTATAATTGACCTGCCCTCACCATTATTTACCACTCCACTTATTTTTGCATCATCTGAAAAATTTACCAGCAATGATTTCATGTTTTCTCCAAGATCATTGACAAAAACATTGACTAGCATTAAGTCAATTAATGGGAGCCCCTTAAAACACCCATTTGGATGATTGGTCCTCATTTACTTTTTGTGATCTACCAGTTAATCAATTTTAACCTCTTTAATATGGGCTGCACCGATTTTGTATTATGATTCTGTGCTTCTCTCACTCTATCTTTTTTTTGGGGAGGGGATAGTAATCAGAATACCATGAGGGACTCAGTCAAATGCCTTAAAACAGACTCATGTCAAAACTCTCAATCAAACATATGATCTCATAAAAAAGTGTATTTATCCAGACATATTTGCCATAAAACTATGTTGATTATCATTAGCTATACTACCACCACTTAATTCTTTACTCACTGAGTCTCTTAGTAGCCATTCTATGATTTTGTCAGGGATCATTGTCAGATTAACCAACCTATAGTTTCCCATGTCATACTGTTTACCGTTTTTAAAAGTTGGCAGAACATTAGCTTTGTTTCAGTCCTCTGCAGCTAACCCAGTATTACAAGGGTTTTTTTAAATATATCAACATTAACGGTACAGAGAGCTCCTCAACCAATTATTTTTATATTCTTGAGTGCAAAATATCTGATCCGCTTGAAAAGAGAAGTCTATCAGGAACCAAAACCTAGCACTACATGGCATTTCAGATCAGTTGTATGTACCAAACAATGGAAACTTTCTTACAATTGTAGAGCTGATGGCTGAGTTTGATGCTGTACTCCAGGAGCATCTAAGAAGAGTCACTACCCAAGAAATGTACATACACCATTATCTTGGAAAAACAATTAAAAATGAGATCATACATTTACTGGCAACAAAAGTCAAACAAGATTGTGGCAGATCTGAAGTCAGCAAGATATTACTCTGTTATTCTGGACTGTACACCTGACATCAGCCATATGGAACAAATTACTTTAATGGTGTATTTTGTAACAACATCAGAACCTAGTGAAAATGTCCCTGCAATGGTGACTGTCAGAGAGAATTTTCTAGAATTTATTGACATTGATGTTACTACAGGAGCTGGTTTGACAAATGTGCTTCTTAAAAAGCTGAAAGATACGAGAATTGAGATAGCTGACATGACAGGTCATGTCATGTCATGTCACATGAGAGGAAAGAACAGAGGAGGGCAGACACAGATCCGAGAGTTAAACCCTCGAGCTTTTCTTGTCCCATGCAGTTCTCATTCATTGAACTTGGTGGTCACTGATGCAGCATAAACTTCTAATGAGGCTCCTGAATTTTTTAATGTATTTTTCTCTCCATCAACTCATCTATAGCAAATTTTGAAGTAATATCTGGGAACATCCTTCCTGACACTGAAACCACTGAATCCCACATGATGGGAAAGTCGAGTGGGGGTGATAAAGCCCATGAAACACCAAACTGAGAAGATAGATGATACCATAGTTGCCGTTATGGAGGATAATACTATTATGGGAACTGTTCATGGGAGAACAGTGGCAGAGGGAAATGGAATCACCAGAAACATACATAACTTCAAAGTTCTGTGTGGCTTAGTGTTGTGGAACGACGTGCTAATTGAAATAAATACTGTAAGCAAGACTCTCCATGGTGTTGACCTTGATATATCTGGACCAACAGAACAACTGGACAAAGCAAAGTCATACCTACAGTCTTACAGGTCAAATGAGGGATTTTGAAATGTTCTGAAGAGTGCACAGAAGTTGGTGGAGGAATTTCACACTGAAGGTATTTTCCCACCCATTCAAGAATACAAGAGTCACTGAAGAAGAAGACATTTTGATTATAAGGCACGGGATAATCCCTTAAGAGATCCCAGACGACAATTCAAAGTTGAATTCTTTAACCAGGTGCTAGATTGTGCAATACAGTCAGTTGAAGAATGTTTCATGCAGCTCAAGGAACACAGCAATATATTTGGGATGTGGTATGTTAGTCCAAAACTCCTCACTATACCTGAAGAAGACCTACACCAGCAATGCAGGGCACTAGAGACATTGTTGACACATTATGACATGCATGATATTGATGCGAGTGATTTAGGTGATGAACTGATAGCCCTTTCAAGATACATTTCAGCAGGATCAACTCCAAAGGCTGTTCTGGAATATATGTGCATAAATAAGATGACCACCCTCTTTCCAAATGCTTTTGTTGCTCTGCACATACTTTTAACACTTCCTGTAACAGTTGCCAGTAGAGAATGCAGCGTCTCCAAGCTGAAGTTAATAAAAACATATCTACGCTCCACAATGGTACAGGAGAGGCTGGTTGGCTTTGCAACCATCTCAATAGAGCATGAACTGGCCCAAACTGTGGACCTGCAGGAAGCAGTTCAAATCTTTGCAACCAGCAAAGCACGGAAAGCACCATTTTGATTATTCAAACAGATAACAATGCCAGTGTTTACTATGTAGACAAGAAAAAGTTACATTTTCTTTCAGGCACTTGAAAGTTAAGTGTTACTTAAAATTTTTGAACAACGCGTTTTAAATTGTTAATTCTCCTTTATTGGGGTAGGTAGCAGAGCAGTACCATGAGAGGAGTAGAACAGGAAGAAGGCACAATTGAGACCTTTTAAAGTTTTGGCCCAAACAAAGGGACATAGGGGCATCATTTGAGCTCTCCAACTCGTGTGCCAAAATGTTGTGGGCCATCTCTGCTCACATTAGCTAGAATCTAACTAGCACAGCTAAAAATAGCAGTGTAGACACAGGGGCACAGGCTGTACAGGTGTGCTGGAGGCCATGTATTCATGCTTTGCTAGCCCACATTGATGTGCATGTGACCAGGTCTACCCTATTTTTAGTCATGCCAGCTACAGCAAAGCTAGCACAGGTATGCCAGTTCATGTTGCCATCATGTTTCCACATGCAATGTAAACATACTGTGAGATGCTTGCGAAAATTATTTTAAATTGTTAATAAATTATTTCTAAGGGAAATTAAAATGTCATAAATAGTTGAATTGTGTTGTACCTAGATATTCCAGAAGTATAACTTTTGCTAAACCACTGCTTCTTGTAGAAAAAACAATACAGAATAGCTTTTTGCTACCTGTTTTGTTAAGGAGAGAAGAAAATATTCACAAACGTAACGGATGCATTGGTTAAATTGATATTCCATTCCTCCTCTTGAACCTTGTCAGAGCCACTGAACAAACTTGTTGTCAATCTGATCAAAGCTGCATTTCACTGATTTCTGAATAATTAGCCGGAGGGGCTCATCTCATGAACAATCTAATCCTCTCATGCCAAAAAACCACATCTGATATCTTAATATTTTTTTAAACAACATCTACCAATTAAATTATCATCTTTCACACTTATCAACATCACAAAAACAAAGAACTGTAATAAAAGAGCAAATAAAAAGTGGAAAATATAACAGCATTTAAAGTGTGTCAAACATTTAATTTAGCTTTTGAAAGGCAGTTATTGTATGCTAATGAGATGTCAAAATGACAGTTGAAAGCACACTTTTTAAAGTTTAATGTGTGTAAGATATTTCATGTTGACATGATTAATTTAAAATTTCTCATAAAAATACACAGATGTACTATAGTTGCTGTGCTATTAAAACTAACTGTAGTTGCGGTTGTGAAATAGTTTCCATTCTAATCCCTTGTTTTCATATGCTCCTAACTTTCTGAGTTTGTTAATTTTGGGGTTATAATTTTACAAGTTTGGTTCCTGATAGACTTCTATTTTATTTTTTGAAAGTCTAAGTAAAGTATTTTTAGTATTTTAGAAGGTAAAAATAAGAATTTTAAATTTAAATTATAATATAAGCCATCAATAATACAAGCAGAAACTTTAGCACTGACATTTGAAGCTGCTACTTGCTGCAACTGGCCCAAGATAACAGATCTCATCTAGCCAATCAAAATAGAAATACCTCAGATGATACAACAATGATTCTTAAGGGGTATTTCTTTTAAAGTGAATTGCAATAATATTGCCTTCTGTGAAAAGAACCCAGCTTGAAATCCTTAGCTCTCCGCTTTCCTTAGTGCACATGCAGAACTGAAAAAAGAATTTATATTGTCATAAATATACACGCTGCATTTTTTTCATTCTAGCATCAGGCCATCGATTGTGTTGAAGTAGGTATATTTCTTCTTTCTTAATGTGTTAGGTATAGATTTATGGAATAGTATATGTTGCTCCAATGCATTATTCATTGTCCTTTGGACTCTAGTGTTGTACCATGACAGTCAAGGTTAAACCATTAAGTGCCTGCATGATGAGGTGGTTTGAACCATAGAGATTCGGAAGAAATTTGTAGAAGCTGATCAAAAATCCATTTGCTATTATTTTTTCTATTCATTTTTTCATTTAAACATCAAATCCTTGTGAAGTAATATGAATGTGCAGAATTTCACAAGCCATTACAAGGATTCACGTAAAAAGCTTGAAAATGTGCCTTTGCTACTTTTAACAAAATCAATGGATCTGGTCTTAGGCTCTCACAGAGAAAGGAACAACTTGTCATTAAACTCTGTGGTTTGCACTGGAAAACAAACTGGAATTATATTGAAAGCAAATAATTATTTATTTTGATTTATTTAAATGTGAAAATTAAAACATTCTCAGAGTATGAAATTCACCCTAGTACACAGGATCTGGCACAAGGTCCTATGTGCCACTTATACCTACTTAAGCCCATAAAGTAAAATTCTGGTTCCAATGAGACAGTGGCATTAATGAGTTCAGATGGCCCTTCATTCAGATGTTAGGAGGTGCACGGGGCTTTCATGGGCTTTTCAGCAATTTGCTGAATTTCAACTTTTAAGGTACAGATGATCCATTGAATATGATACTCATTGGCATGGCTGGAGTATGTAATTTTTTTCTTTATGGTAAAAAAAAACCCCAAAACAATGGCAGATCTTGATAGTTACAATATTCCTATCAAGTAAGTTTCTTGATGGTTCTATGATAGGGAACTGGTCTTTCAAATATTCTGACACCAGGCCATTTAGGACATCAGAGATCATGGACAGAACTAAAGTGAGTGGAGCGTGTTGCATATCACTATTATGCATTTGTCTATTCTGCCTGACAGCCAGGTTGCCACCTCCTGCAAGAGTGTCAAGAAAGGCTTTTTAACTCTTTGAGGTTGTAAGCTGCAATAGTCCAAACTTAATTTAATGAGATGTGTACCATAATGGCTAGGACAGAAATGACCAGTCAGAAAAATAAGGCCTTTCTCAATATTGGGGTTTTTTTAACCATGTACCATTATGATTCTTCTTTGATTCCAAAGCCCTACATTCTTCTGACGATGGGAAGGTCAGATGCCCATAATCATAGATGAAATTAACATTGTAGATTCAGATTCTGAACAATGAAATGCATGGGCGGACCTATGTGCCTGGGTAACCAAAGACCTGGGTGACCAGTGCTGAGGCCCT
Source organism: Dermatemys mawii (assembly GCA_007922305.1). Taxonomy (NCBI): domain Eukaryota; kingdom Metazoa; phylum Chordata; order Testudines; family Dermatemydidae; genus Dermatemys; species Dermatemys mawii. Next base: position 8,431,631 of record ML677377.1, read on the forward strand.
TGTGGCTTCTTGTGTCCTGGGTCAGCTGGCTCTTCTGGCTGCTTGGGAGTTGGACAGCCCAGGGGAGTTCGCTGACCTGGGAGCCAGCTGGTTCGCCAAGACAGTACAGAAGCCCTGGGGACCCAATTCCAAGGCAATCTGCATGGTAGTCTGCCCTGGAGCTGGAAATCCTGGTGTCCCTGGCTCAGGTTAAATCTGCATGGCGGACAGCCACAGAGCAAGCAGACCCTGGAATGCTACATTCCCTAGCAACCCATCAAGCAAGCTATGGAGAAGCGAGTGGGCAAGCTGGCAGGCAGGTTGCAATACCTTCCTGGGGTCCATCAGAAGCCTGATAAAATCCAGTGGTTTCTGCTAAGCATTTCAATTTTGATGAACTGGCAAATTTCAATTAAACAAATGTGTAATTGGAATTTTTCTGTTGAACTCGACTTCTTAATCTCAAAAGGACTTTTTTGGGGCAAAGCACTGAATCAACATGGCTGTCCTACAGGTTAGGAATATTATGACTGTGTCATACAAATATAAAATACGAAGTACAGCTGACAGCTTGCCAATATGTGAAACATGACGTTACACTGAATTGTAAGAGTACAGGGTCTCAATGAATGAAATGTTTAAAAATAAATTTGTTTTACTGAACAGTGAAGATTTTTTAATTCATCCTAACTAAATAATGATAGCTGCAGAACGTTTGCTACATTAATTAATGGGTTACAGTTGCTTTACAAATGAGACTTGTGTATCATTTTTACATGTTTTTGTAATATTTGATCATTACCACAATAGGTACATCACTGCAAATGACAATTGCCTCTATACTTTAAGGAGGGGAGATTTTTATTTTACACACATATGCACGCACGAACAAATATCTTGGTGTGCAACTACAGTACATCGTGTTGTGTTAATTTTATTCTATCTTCCAACAACTTCGCTCACAATAATCAGGATAGTCCTCTAGACCCCAATTATTACAAAAATATACACACAAAACATCTAATATCTAACCTAAATTTAAAAAAAATGTATGCAGCTGACCTACTAAATCTCAATGGGCTTCCCAACCATTATTCCTTATTCATGAATTAGACATGTTCTGCTTCTGTGGCCATATACAAATATCACATTAGATATTCTGTAAAGTCACTTCTGCAGCACCAAACCCATATTACTGTTTAGTTGGACTGTCATTTCTGGAACTCAGGCCACTGCCCATGATGCCAGGGGAGTGCCATAAAAGTAAGTTAACTCTCCTGAAGTTTTAGTGCAGCCAGAGTTTGGCTTTTTGTTAGTTGACCTGCGAGACTGAGATCCTGCTCAGTACAAAATCTGAAAACAACTAAAGGCTAGGAAGATTGAAGCATATAGAGGATATCAAACCTTCCACAGTGACTGGGAGAAATATTCCCTGGAAGGAAAACCAACTCTCTCTCTCTCTTTCTCTCTGTCTCTCTCTCTCTCACACACACACGGGAAACAAAACAAAACTAACAAGACTTCGAAGATGGCCTCCCTCCTTTCCTTATCTTCAATTGCTGCAAGCAGTGATACAGCTTTCAGAGGGCTCAAACTTTTTTAAAGGATAAATCAGTTCAAAATATTTCATTACTAACATGCTGTCTCAAGACGTTCGTTTTTACAGCACCATTTTACCAGCATTCAGTATTAGAAATAACTAAATATTTAAACAGCTTACACTGAAACTGACCTGGTTACAATGGAAGAGCACAATACATTCACTTTCTGTAACTATCTCTTGATGTAAGGATGTTGCTATTGGTTAGCATCACTGACCTCGCTGTTGGCATCAGTTAGCACCCTTTTTGTCATTCTCAGCAGCAAAGCCAAAAGTGAATGGGCATTCAGACTACAACACTTTCGGCCCCTACTCTCTCCTGAATAAAAACCCATTGGAAAGGCTATAGGCCAAATCAAATCACTCCTTTGGTTAGGGCCTGCTCCTGCTCCACTGAGATTAATAGGAGTTTTGCAACTGGCATCAGTGAGAGCACAAGCGGGCTCCTGAACATGCCCTATTGTCTTTAGTATGTAAATGAAGGCAGAGTTTGGCCCCATTGCAAGGAAGCTTGTATTGGTGTTACTCACACTAATGTTACAACACTAATGTTGTTCTGTTCAGCTGCAAAGGACATCATTCTCTAGGGTTTTTACTCTGGCACCTTTAATCAGCACTAAATTTACTGAAATTACAGAGTGAAGAGGAAAAGCCTCAAGACAGCTTCCTCCAATGAAAACAGTTTCAAATAAGGCGATACCATGTAAACTTGTCAACTTAGGAAGCTAAATCCATAAAAATTCTTGTCTGGGACAGGCAACCTAAAAGACACTTCATAAAACTGAACACATTTTATTTTTAAATATTACTTTACCACTAAGAAGAATGAGGAGTCCGGTGTGAATATCATTGGCTAAACACTGTGTAACATTTTATATCAATACTTTCAGCATACTCATTTTGTCTCAGAGCTGTTCTAAGACAGAGTATTGCATTTTATTTAATTTGATTAAAATGAGAAGGCTTCTACTTGCAGTACTCTTCTGCTAGCATACACCAACCTCTAGCCTGACTCTGGAGTTCGATAACCAACCAGATAAATAGGTTTTTAAATGTTATTTTTTTAAATGAAATATTATCATTCAAAACCACAAAAGGAGGCAGCGCTACTTTTTACTGAAGAGAACAGTCTTAAATGGATGTCTAGAATACTTATAAAACTTATAAATAGGAAAAATTAAAAAATCAAAGCACTGCGCAGTATGGTTGCCGGTTTGGTTGTTTCTTTCTCTTCCTTTTTTTTTTGGTTTGGTCACCACCGACTACAATTGTCCTCTCTGATAATCAGAATATATGCTCAAATCACTGATCATGTAGTGGATGTAGTGTCAGGATAGCAAAACAGTCCCATTAATCAACTATGTTCTTTAGACTAGAGTCCTGTTGGATTGTTCCCAAACCATGTGGGCTCATTCCTTTTGAACATTAAGATTACCTCCAGCTCCTTTCTCCAAGGAGTACAATATATAGCATAAGTGACAGAAATAAAAAAAGCATATGTTGGTTTGCATGAAGAATTGTTCATTGCTGTCCTAGGAGGATAGAAATGCTCTACTTGCAGTTTTGGGAAAGCCGATTCCTTCAGCTTGTTAACACACCACATGTCTGCCAGGAGGCTAGTGCTCTTGTACTAATTCAAAGCAAGACTAGATTTATGAATTTTAATATGAACTGTAATAGGGCCAGCATTGTGTGGGAAAGGTGCAATGAGTACTCATGCCACACCCCTTTGTGCACTTGCAAAGGGCACCACCACAATCAGATCCAATCCACAACAACAAAGATGTCATTTTATAATCCTTTCCTAAGTTAATGAGTCACACTGTTTAAGTATCCTGTGGAAAGTCATCCTTCACGACACATTCTGAAGGCATTTTAAAAGAGCCGGTGAGGATCTACAGGCAGCACACAGAGGATCTCTGGGGGACAAGGCTGCATGCTCCAGCGGGACAGCGTGTCTGGCTCTAGCTGGCCGGCCGGAGCCAGACACGCTGCTCTGAGCAGCATGGTAATGGGGCCAAGGAGCGGGGGGGTTGGATGGGGCAGAGGTTCTTGGCAGGGGCGGTCTAGGGTTAGGAAGTGGAGGGTTTGGATAGGGCATGGGAGTCCCAGAGGTCTGTCGGGGACAGAAGGGTGGATAGGGCTTCGGGCAGTCATAGGACAGGGAGCAGAGGTGTGTGTGTAGGGAATGGTGTCCTGGGGGACAGTTAGGGTATGGGGTCTCAGGAGGGAGCAGTCAGGGAACAAGGAGCAGGGAACATAGATAGGGGGGTGGGGTCCCGGGCGGGTGGTCTCTGGAGGGGGCAGTCAGGGGACAAAGGGCAGGGAGGGAGGTTGGATGAGTAAGAGATTCTGAGGGGGGCAATCAGGGATTGGGAAGTGGGAGGGGATTGGGTGTGGGTGGGGCCAGGCTGTTTGTGGAGGCACAGCCTTCCCTACCCGGCTCTCCATACAATTTTGCAACCCTGATGTGGCCCTCGGGCCAAATGTTTGCCCACCCCTGATCTACAGCAAGTGAGAGCTGTAAAATATGGGCATGGGTCACATGAGGTAACTTTTTGTTGCTGATTAATTAAAGTAGGAACACTGTGCATGCCATGGAAATCAACATATGAGGTGGAAAAGAGAGCTTTGTGGTAAGTAGGCAGGTACATGTTAATGTTTCCAATTACAAACAGCTCAAACAGCCTAAGATTAGATTACATTTCTGAGGTCTTCACTCTGAAAGGGAGACCCAGTCCTTTTTAAGGGAAATCTCCGGGCAACCACTACTTGACCTATCAACATGTCTCCAGTGTTGCCAGGAAAGCATTCTGGAGACACAGAGCTGGTGTGGAGGTCCATAGCCTCACACTGATTGCCGAGCATTCTGTGTGGATCCCTCTTGATCAACAGGGTTTTGAAGTGGGCCCTACAGCCTGTTCCAAGGGTTGAGAGGAAGTAAACCACGTCCTCCCTTATTGAGCCACTGGGGAGAAATCTCTTGAAATGAAACCTTACAGAGATTTTCTATTGCTTTAGATGCCTTTCAAGGGTCTCCTTGCCTAAAGTGTTGTTGGGTCCATACCCATTAGAAAATGAGGTACAACGATGCAAAGGTAGAGTTTAATATAGCAAAGAGAACCATGATATCCCTGATAGTGTAGAAGATCCCTTCTCTTAATAATGCTGAAATTCCAGGTTACTGCATAACAGCGCCATGATAGTCCATGGTCCATAGACAATTGGTCAGAGGACGACCTTCTTGTGTTTTTGTTACTCCGAATGAATAAGTTAATATTGCTGAATGTAACTGAGAACAGAGGGAGCTATCATAGGAAAACAAGCAAGATGGAAGCATTTACATGAATAAAGAATCCAATGTAATCCTGCTCACTGCTTCCTTACTTCCATCAATGCACAGATCATGCATGCTTTCCACCAAACAAAATATGTACTTCACACATCTTCAAAGCCAAATATTTAAAAGTGACACTTGCAGTGTTATTTATATTTATTCTCTTACTTTTTTAAATTAGTTAGACCTTTGGTCTTATTTTTTGTCACATTAGTAGAAATATTCAAATCAGAAGCAATCTGACTTGTGAGCTTTACTATTCTTTGCAAGTCAACAACCACATGTATATGTAAGAGGTGGGGGGAATGTATAGTGTGGAATTAGCATTATCCTCTTCATTTTTGTTCCATTTCACAGAACCTATTAATAACTTTCAGTAAATAATACTGAAGCCAAGTCAGCCTCAGATCAATTATTCTATTTTAAATAATAAAATTGTCTTTTGATGTACTAGATTTTTTAATTAATTGACTTACCAGAAAACAAGCATGTGAGCAGGCAGAGGAAATTACAAGAGGTAATGTCAATGCAAGTGACAGATGAAAGAAAATATCCATGTCACTCACTTAAATCTATCTAGACAAAGTTGCTGCCAAAACCACAGCTCAGAGAAAGGTGGAATTCATCTTGTCTGCATTTCAGATTATTTATCCTGTCCCAAATACACCCTCTGCATTTCCTAGTTGTGTTCTTCCCAATTAACATGCCTCTAATTGGCACACCTTTTTATCCTCAAGCTACTGAAATGTAAATTTAAAACTTCTCTGACCTGATGAGAAAATATCTTCCCACTCTTTAGTGACATTCAAAAAACCTGTAATGGCTGCAATTTCTATCCTTCTGAAGACAAAGCAAGAATTAATTATTCCTATAGCTATTAATGGGAGTTGGGATCATGGATCATATGAAGGGGAAACCCCAGATAGTGTATGATCAAGAGAAGAACACTTGCTAGAATATTTATAAATTATTAATTATTATTATTATGTACACAGTGCACAGAGTGGATGCACCTTACTAGAAGATAACACATCTTGAAGCCTTGGTTATGGCTCAGTGTGATTGTCCGATATCATTTTTACAGAATAAGCTTTGCTCATTTTATGCCTCCTCTTGTTGTTGTCGAATTGAACTCATCACAGTTCATCTTCAATACCAGGGGATAATCATCACTTCAGAAATAACCCTACCTCATTTAAACAGTGTAGGTTTCTGATGGAAAATAAGAGGAAAGCAATGCTTACTCTAAACTTTGCTTCAATTTAATTGCACTTTAAAGATGTAATTTTCATTGGCAGTCAGAAGCAAAGCATCAGCAGCTGCTTAATAAAGGGTAATTTCTGCTCCCTTCACTCAGGATAAGATGGTGTTGGGGGAGTAATTAATAATTGTATCCCATATTTATATTATATGTTCACATGGAATGTTTTAAAATTTTTTTAGGGAGGAGCTCCGTGGCACAATGGGAGGTTGATATCATTGCTATAGTTAATAATAATAATTAATAATAAAACCATCTAACACTCATGAAGAACTGTTCATCCATAGATCTCAACACATTCTACAAAAGGAGCTAATCATCACTGTCCCTGTTTTCCAGATGTGGAAACTGAGGTATGAGAAGATAAAGTGACTAGGCTTTCATCTCTGAAAAACTGAATTCAGATCTCTGCTCACACCACACACTTTGATCTTATATGAGTTCCCATTTCCCCACACCATAAAACCAATACACAATTTGGCACAAAAGTCAGTTGCTGTTCAAGAGAGTTTGAGGCATTAAAATTGAAAGGTTGGGACATGCACATTGTATGGAAGAAACTTACCAACACCCACCAGCACTATCCTTTCCTTAAATCAATACCAACTCCTTATTTTCACACACACTAAATTTCCAACATTTTATTTATTTAGTTGTTTTTTAAAGTATACATAGCATTTTTAATAACTGTCTAGAAGCTTTCTCACTCCTATGTTAGGTATGAGATGTGTATTTCACTACTGTGGCATATTAACAAGAAATACAAACTCTAGGGAGGTGCTTCTGGTCTTCCAAAAAGCTTTAGAAACCAAAACAACAACAACAAAATAGTAAATGCTACCCAAGATCATATGAAACAACGTTCAATATGACAAGGAATAGCTCATGAAAACTCTGACTTGATTAAATAATGTCACAAGGCGTAGGATCCTGAATGGGATGCTGGGCTCAGATGTTAGTTCCTATTAACTCCATACAGGCTTACTGAAGGATATATTTTGTTGTGCTACTCTTCAGGCAACACCCTAGAAAAATCAACACTTATGACAAAGCTTTGGCTGAGCTTTATGTTTTGTCACCTACGTTAACAATAAAGGCATATCCCATGAAGGGAACATATTTGGACTAAATCTCATTTGTGCACTCTATTTGAAGCATAGTGGAAAGTACTAGCTCGCAGGGACAGAAAGAATTGCGACTTTGTTGTATAATTAAGACCCATCCTCCTATTCCCCTGCCAAAAATAAAAATAAAAAATTACTGCCTCCAGAGAAATGCGATATGGCAGACAGAGCCAGCAGCACATGTCTCTAGCAGCTGATAACCTAGCTGGGAAAAATTTCCCATCACTATTCTCATGTAATATGGTGATACAGCTCCCAGTGATTTATTTAGATTTTTTTCCCCTTAATATTCAGCCTGTTTTCCTTGGCTTAATTTTAGCACATTAGTCTGATTCAGCCAGTTTAAAAATTTCCTCTCCATCCTCAATATTTTTTTTTCAAATATTTTATGCTGGCCTCTGGACTGCCCTTCACTGTAGTCTCACCTTCTCTTTTAGTCTCACACAGTGGATGGCACAACACCGAACATACCTGCATTCTTCCAGGCATGTTACACTCTTTGGAAAGTGACTGAGATGGGAATTCCAGAGTACCAGGAAGTCTGAAATAAGCAGTAGCCTGATGGCCAACACACTGTCACGCCTACTGTGTTCCATGTATATCCGAGAGGGAGGAACTGACTTGTGCTGAGATAGGAAGCTGAAAGCATAGAAAAAACTTGAGGCTCTTTGGGGAAGGCAACTGGTCTTCTAGGGGTTCAGACATGTACAGATACCATTTGAACCTAACCTCTGTACTTTACAAGATTCATCCATCATTAGCTGTTGATTTCAGACCTCATTCATAGAAGATGACAAATACCCTACAAAAGAGGGAACCAAAGTGACTCAGTGCAGTACTACGTTCTCATCTCCTGCTGCTCAAGAGTTACTTCTGCGAGTCAAGTCCATGAAATACTCATTTATTTTAAAATAAAAATAATGACTGATGAGAACAATCTCTGATGAAAGGAACAAGGCTATTCTGACAGAAGAAGTAATTTTCCTAAATTGTCTCTTCTCAGTCAGAAAATGATACAGTAATGTTTCTCATGCCTTTTCTTTTAGCTCAGTGTGACCCAAGCTGGCAAATTTACATTCTACCACTGTTTACATCCCAATGTCAAAATAACTGCCCTATTTTTTCACAATTAAAGTCTATTAATCCACCACTACTACAAAATGCAGTCTAATACCCAACTACATCTCCACCCCCTGCCCCTCAAGGACTCCCAGGACAAAGAGAAAGCATAGAGTGACTGCAAACAGGAGATTTTTTGACTCCAATCAATAATTTACCTACCATTCCACAAATGGATATTTACAACAGAATCATTTTGTAAAGCTCTTTATAAATGCTGATGCACATTCTCACTCTTGCTAGTCAGACATTAAGCATTTTGTTGCATTCCCTGAGTTTTCATTGTCAGTAAACCTTGTTCTCTCATAGAGACAAATACAATAATAACCATAGAATCGCAGAAATATAGGACTAGAAGGGAACTTGATAGATCATCTAATCCAGTCCCCTGCACTGAGACAGGAGTATTATCTAGATCAGAGATCAGCAACCTTTGGCCCACAGCACATCAGGGAAATCCTTTGGTGAGCCAGAATGGTTTGTTTACCTGCAGCATCCCCGGGTTCAGCCAATCTCAGCTCCCTCTGGTCGCGGTTCACCATTCCAGGCCAATGGGGGCTGTGGGAAGTGGCAAGGGCCGATCAGTGGGATGCTGCAGGTAAACAAACCATCCTGGTCTGCCAGCAGATTTCCCTGATGGGCCACGTGCCAAAGGTTGCCAATCTCTCATCTAGACCATCTCTGACAAGTGTTTGTCTAACCCAGTGATACTCAGATTGAGGATCATGAACCACAATTGGCTCTTTAATCTGTCTCCTGCCGTTCTTTTCATCACATGATACTAAAACACTGTGTGATTTAATTATTAACCAATCTAAGTTATTCACCAATCAGGATGTTTTTATTATGTTATTAACCAATTGTAGTTGATAAAATAATAATATTTGCTCAGCCATTTTGCTGTGAGAATGAGAGAGAGAGAGAGAGAGAGAGCGCAAATGAAACAATGAATTCACATTACTGTGGCTCTCTTTGGGTACTGTTGATGACTAATTTGGGTCCTGAACCACTGAGGTCTGAATATCACTGATCTAACCTGTTCTTATAAACCTCCAGTGATGGAGTTTCCACAGCCACCCTACTTAATCTGTTCCAGTCCTTAAATTACCCTTATAGTTAGGAAGTTTTTCCTCATGTTTAACATAAAATCTCCCTTGCTGTAATTTCAGCCTATAACTTCATATCTTTTTCTCATTATATAAGAACAATTTATCCTCCTCCTCTTTATAACAATCTTTTACATACTTGAAGACTGGTATCATGTCCCCAACTCAGTATTCTCTTCTTCATACTAAACAAACCCATTTTTTTCCATCTTTCCTTGTAGATCGTATTGTCTAAACCTTCATTCGCTTTTGTTGCTCTCCTCTGCACTTTCTCCAATTTGTCCACATTTTCCTTAAAGCATGGTGCCCAGAACTGGACACAATACTCTAGCCGAAGTCTACTCAGTTTAGAGTGGAAGAGTTACTGCTCATATTGTGCTTACAACACTCCTGCTAATGCATCCCAGAATAATGTTCACTTTTTTTTTGCAACAATATTACACTGTTGATTCATATGTAGTTTGTAATTGACTATAACTCCCATATCATTTTCTGTACTACTCCTTCCTGGCACTCATTTCCCATTTTGTGCAATTGATTATTCCTTCTGAAGTGTAATACTTTGCATTTGTCCTTACTGAATTCCTGCTGTTTATTTCAGACTATTTCTCCAGTTTGTCAAGATCATTTTCAATTCTAATCAAGTCCTCTAAAGCTCTTGTGACCCTTTCCAGCTTAGTATCATCTGAAAAATTGATAAAGTTACTCTCTCTGCCATCATTCAAATGATTTATGAGGATACTGAACAGAACCAGGTTCAGGACAGATTCCTATGCACCCCATTTGATATGTGGTTCCAGCTTGATTGTGAACTATTGATAACTACTCTCTGAATATGTTTTTCAGCCATTTGTGCACTCACTTTATAGTCGTTTGTCTAAGGCTATATTTCCCTAGTTTGCTTATGAGAAGGTCACATGAAACAGTATCAAAAGCCTTACTAAGGTTGAGATATATATTACACCTACTGCTTCCTCCCTCTATCCGCAAGGCTTGTTACCCTGTCAAAAGAGTATACTAGGTTGGTTTGACATGATTTGTTCTATTATCTTTCTTGGTACTAAAGTTAACTATCACAGACTGCAGATAACTTTAGGAGCCTAAAAACATAAGTACCATGAATCCCAAAACGGTTTATAAAGATGAATTAACTTTCATAATAGTGGTGACAAGGTAGGTAGTTATTATTATAACAATTTATCAGATGGATAAACTGAGGCACAGAAAGTTAAGTCAGTTGGTGAAGGTCAGAAACTATAAGTCAGTGGAAGAGTCTATCCTAGAATCTAAGAGGCCCTGACAGTATAAATAGTTATTTAGGGTGTAATTATATTTTATGTTCTCAATCCATCAACCCACTAGCAATGTAATTATCCTCCTTTCATTAAATGCACACACCTGAATCATGCATTTGCTCTATGTAATGTATTTTGGTATGATATGTCATAGCAGTTCTTTTAAAGAAGGGATTATGTATATGCATTCATAAGTGTAATACATATGTATGTTCACACAGCACCATTTAGAAATACAATGGAGCTAGACAATACATCACAAAATGGAGTGGGGGGGGGGAGAGTGCTTCAATAAAAACAATGTTTTCTGCCTAGTTGAGAGGTATTCATTGTACTGAATAGTAATGCAGTCCATTTTAGAAGTGCCATATGGATTCAAAGATGCCATTAGCAACTTCTTCTAAGATTACACCTGTGTGTGCAAGTGATAGGACAATAACGATCTTATCTGCTCTAACAAGACTGAAAAATTGGCAACTGCAGAGGGTGCGTGCTGCCAAATGCTGCATCTGTGAATAACAGAGACCAGTTCATTAATGGAACTGTTCAAATTAGAGCTGCAAGAATCCAAGAGCTGAGAAAAGCCTGCCTGATCAGCGAGGCTTTTACTTAAAAGCTCTATAGGTTCATAAGCCTAAAGAGAGTTTCATTATAGCAAACTAATGTAACTTTCAAATGTGCTCACTTCAACTGTGAAGCTGCATTCAACACCAATGCTCCCACCAGAGTTTGCCACTCTTTCTAAGAGAATATTCTGCGCTTTGGGAGAGCTCCGGATATAAAGATTAGATGCTGCAGAGTATGCTACTTTATAGGCTCTGCCCTGAAAGTAAAAATTTCATTTAGCACTCTGGTGCTTTATTTAAAATTTAAGCCAGTCATACAATCTGTCCAGTCAGGCTTTCAAACTGCTTCAAAAGAACACCATGACATCCCTTCACAGAAGCAATAACAGCCAATAATGTGCACCCATATATAACACAGTAGCACCTTTCATTTCAAGGATTACGTGGGGCTTTTACAAATAATTACAGACAGATACAATAAGAGTTCCTATATCCAGATGCATAAAACGAGGTATGGTGATGATGATCTATTCAAGGCTATGCAGTGAGCAAATGGCAAACAGGGTTAAACCCTGACTATGTACTAGACCAGAATTTCCCATTTTTCCCCTGGTAGCATCATTTGAAAAAAAAATGTTCCCACAAGTTCCCATGCATGGAAAAAATACCAGTGGAAATTCTTGAGTAGATATTTTCATACACATGTTTTGAAAAACAAAATAGACACAAACTTCACATCAAAATATCAGAGGGGCTGCCAGCCTGCAGGAAATTACCGTCATTGTTTCCAGAACTGACGCAAATTGAAGGAATTCTGGTTTGCTATAAGAAAACTTATACAAATGTTTGTTAAAGGTTATCTCCCCTAAACTTCTATTATTATGGTGCTAAGAAAACACTAAAATACTTCTTTTTAATAAAAGACATAGCCACTAGAATCACACATCTAGACAGTGTACTCTGGAAGAATCCAATATTTTAAGATGTAAACACAATATCAAGGTAATCAATCAAGCTTTACTCATTAAATATCTCTACATTTAATTCTCCAAGTCCCAAAGCCTGCTATCATGAAAAGAAGGCACATTAAAGGGCACGTCTACACTACAAAGTTAAGTCCATTTAAGTTATATCGACGTACAGCCACTACTGTAATTATGCCATTGGTGCATGTCCACTCTATGCTCCTTGTGTCAGTGGAGTACATCCACACTAGCATCTCTTGCATCAACACAGAGAGCAGTGTACCGTGGGTAGCTATCCCATTGTGCAATTCTCCACCATCTGCCACATTCTGGGAAGTATTCTGGGAAGAGTTTGCAATGCCTCATGGGGGCAGGCTCAGTGTAACATGATGCGGCTTTCTCAGTCTCATCATTCCATGGGCTTCCTAGTACATTTCGCACTGCGTTTCAACAAACCTTGTAAACTGCCTGTCCGCCATCTCTGTCAGAAAATATGGATCCTCCACTGCTCTCCAGTATTGTGATGAGAGTTATGAACACAACGTGCCTGATCCTACAGTATTTCCTGAGCTACAAGTCTGATGATGCCATGGTGTCTGCCCTGCTGTATGCCATGGACAGAAACAATTCAAGATTGCTGTTGACATTTACAGAGCAGCTGAACACAGTGGACTGTTGATTCTGGGCTCAAGGAATAAGCACTGAGTGATGGGATTGCATCATTCTGCAGGCCTGGGATGATGCGCAGTGGCTCCAGAACTTCCGCATGTGCAAAGGTATCTTTCTGGAACTATGTGCGGAGCCCACCCCAGCCCTTCAGAGCAGTAACAGTGGGGAAACGAGTGGTGATTGTTGTGTGGAAACTGGCCACATCAGACTGCTACCATTCATTCACAAATCAGTTTAGAGTGGGTAAATCTACAATGGGGGGTTTCAGGAATGCAAGTGTGAAGTGCCATTAATCATCTCCTGCTACAAAGGACTGTGATTCTGCGCAATGTGTATGAAAGAATGGATGGTTTTGCAGCAATGGGATTCCCTAACTGTGGTGGGGTGATAGATGGTGCACGCATCCCCATTTTGGCCTCAGACCAACTTGTGACAGAGTACATCAACAGAAAGGGCTACTTTTCTATGGTATTGCAAGCCCTAGTGGATCACGAGAGAGGGTGAGTCGGGACAAAGGAGGGTAGCTCTGGGGTATCAGTACTACCGCATGGGGCTACTGAATACTAGCACCATTTTCCACTGGTAGGGGTGCAGTGGCGGCGCGAGCTTTTTTGCCGCCCTAGGTGGCGAAGCCGAAATGCCACTGAGGAGGGGAGATGTGCCACGTCCCATGGTTCACCGGTTCCAGAGCAGCCGCCAAAATGCTGCCGACGGCCATTTCAGCGGGGCAGGTATGGCCGCTGAAATGCTGCTGAGGAGGGGATGAGTGCCACCCTAATTACAGATGGTGCACCCTACCTTCCAAGGCAGTTCACTAGTCCTGGGAGAGAGGAGAGGCAGGTACGGCCACGAAAATGTCGCCGAGGGCAGCAAAATGCTGCCCTGCAAATCGCGCTTACTGCTTGCGCTGGCCCTGCGGGGGTGACTGCAGCTAATATCTCACTCTTGAGGTTAAGTGAGGCTGCAAGGTCCAGCTCCCGCATGCATGTGACTCCAGATAGGACCATATGCTGCTGGCCTGTGTGCTCCCATGGTGCCCATTGAAGTAACTGCCAAGTAACATGGCATGGGAAGAAACAAAGCAGCCCTCCCAAGAAACCATTCATCTGAGGACTGCAGATTATCTCTAGGAATGTTTCCAAGAGATCTCAATGGAGGATTCATGGGACATGCCGTTATGTATAAACAAACTTTCCTACAAGGGCCTCCTCCGCCTAGCTTTACAGGGGAATGAGACACAGACAGAAACAGTTTCTGTGTTTGTTATTTCACTACCTCTTGTAGCCTGATTAAAAAAGTAAACCCTACTGCATCCCTACAGTATTGAAGCAGAGTACTTACCAGAGGCTTCTTTCCAAGTTAGGAGCTGGACTGCTGGGACTGGCTAGACTGCTCTGGATTCAAAAGGAGACTCTGGCTTTCCATGTCAGGGATCTCCCAGTCGCCTGCCCCCACTATCCTCCTCCGCAATGTTATCCTCTGGATTCACTCCAGTGACCGTAACTCCAGCCTCGTCAAAGTATCCACAGGGCTCTTGATGTTGGAGGTAGTGCACCAAAGATGCGCGTGCAGCTCCTTGTAGAAGCAGCACATCTGTGGCTCCACACCAGAGTGACCATTTGCCTCCCTTGCCTTCTGGGTACACCTGCCTCAGCATCTTGATTTTTATGTGGCACTGCAGCATGTCCTATCATAGCCCTTCTCCTCCATGCCCTGAGAGATCTGGCTGTAGACATCAAAGTTCCTGCAGTTGGAGCAGACCTGTGACTCCACAGCCTCCTCTCCCCATAGAACCAGTTGCTCTCCATGCCAAACAAACAAGAAGAGCAATTCCAAAACTTCCTAGGGCTTTACAGGAAGAGGAGTGTTCACCTGGTTGCATGACAGCATAGTTCAAAACAGTGACCAGAGCGGTGCAGGCGACCTACATCACCGTAAGCAACATGGTGTCTATAGTGACCCGGCGTCACTCTAACTATGTTTCAAGAAGCTCTGTGCCTCTCGTGCAGGTGGTTTTATTAGGATAGTTTAGCCAGTGAGTTAAAGCAGTGGAAAGAGCATTGTAGCGTGTATACCTCCAAAGTTAGGTTGGCGTATGCTGTCTTACATTGACTTAACTTAGTACTATAGACATACACTTATAAAGGAACCATGACTGAATACAGGATCACAGGAGGAAAAGGAGGAAGAAGTGGCAGATATAATCAAAACAACAGTTAGGTAAAAGACCCCAGTTGCATACTCAAATGAAGAACAGAAGGGAAAACCCCACTTATCTAACATAAGTCATTAGAGGCTGCTTTTGGTAGAACTCACATCTCTTATGAATACCTGGCTTCAGCGTTAGGTCAAAGTATATTCAATTAAGCAACAAAAATCTTTTTTTTAAATAGAACTGAGAAGAGTAATTGGAGTAATAGAAATAGTAAACTCTATTTCCTTAGTGGCCTAAAAGGTATTGTAGTATAGTCTCTTAACCATTTGTCTGCTTCACTTCAGACATCAACCGCTGGCTAATCAAGACTTCACCTTTACTTAGGAACCATTGGCAATAGGCCAGCCAAGAATCCTCATTAGCTTCCTGATAGCAATATAACACAAAAGAATTAATTCATCCCTGCTGTACAAAGCTGAGGTTGCTCTATATTCATACTGCTGGATATCTTTTACTCAATAGGCTCTTGAGAAATGCATTAGCTGTCACATCTAGCATTTTAGGTTCAGGACATATTATATTACTTTTCAAGCCACTCAAAAGCAACACACAGATTAACTGATTCTGCATCCTTTTCAAAAGCCTTTTGTTGGAAAAAAAATATTTAAACAGTTATTTGTGCTTGAGATCAGAAGATCTAGCAACTTAATGATTAACCCAAAGGCAGGGAAAATAGGATGAGAGGGTGGGTCAAGTCCATTTCAAGACAACTGATGGCATCCTTGCTACTCCATTTTATTTCTATTATTTTGTTCATTGAAATTTCTACATTACTGTAAGGTTTGACTTCTAAGCCATTCTGATGAGTCTCTCCCACATCTTCCTGTAAGCTTAACAGTTCAATTTGGGCTTCAGATACTGCCAGAGATTGCTTGATACAAGTAAAAGCAAATTGATTTTAGATATATTTTCAATTACAGTTGGTGATTATCTTGTGCTTTAATGCAGACAAGCAAATATATTTTTAGATATCTCTTTTAAATGTTTCTCTTTTCAGGCCAAAGCAGGTGTGTTGGAGTTATTTGGCTTTGGATGGTAAGCTGTTAGGTTAATTAAAAAAATACTAGCCAATACCTTTTTCTGTTAACCACTGTAGGTAATCCATCCAGTGGTCTGATTCTGCCATCTAGTAAGCACATTCTTAGGGTCATGTCGAACTAGGCAGTGCAGTAACAAATCCCTATACCTATTGCTCTTGCATACTACGTAAGACTGCTGCTCGCTGCTATGTGGAAGTAAAGAGGCTCCTTCATCCTCTTTTGTACTAGCAAAGCACAGGAAAGGATTTACACCTAACCACATAACATTACATCATACTGAATACAAGAATTATATAAAGAAGAGCAAGTTCCAGCTTCTGCTTTATCCCATGGAACTAAAACAATGAATACTTATTTCAGGTATTTACATAATTATTTTTTCAACATAACTAATTAGATATTCACTCAAATAATATACATGCACATATATTTGCATGAAATAATGTAACATCTCAAAATGTTTCTATTAATTCTCTTCAAAAGAATCAGAATCTCACATACTATGTGTATGTATATACAAACACATATACACATACACCTCTACCATATCATACGTTATAGTGTCCAAAAATTTCTAACTTTCCGCTGCAACAAACACCTTAGCTTTTTATCATGCAAAGCGAAAGCCAGAATTTGACAATTCTGTTCCTTTAAAAGGTTCAATGTTCCCTTCAAACTACATTCATTAGCTTAGATCAGTTCATAATCCAGAGGCTCTGTGTAAAGCACAACCCCTTGCTGAATTCTGAAGTTCGAAAAGAGGGAAGAAGTTTCAGTTCAGCTTCTTAGCAATGACTTTGAGAGTCAGTTCTATAGTAGTTTTACTCACATAAATAATCACGGGGAAGGTAAATCAGCTACTCATGCGAGTAAAGGCTATAAGGTGAGCCCCTTAATCAAGTCTGTTAATTGTATTACTTAAACCCACCCCAAAAACCTCAAAAAATACCAAGAGGTATTTAAAATGAGTGTGTATGTAGTCAAATCCCTTAAGAGGAAGCAGTTAGGTTAGTTAGTGCTGGCACCTAAAGAACAGAGATCATTACACTTCTGAGATGAACTTAACGTTATTTAACACATACCTTTTCGCTATGTCTCAGAAAGTCACAGTGTGCTAAGTTTCACCATTAATGGATTTGCTTAACTCAAGAAAAGCCTGATTCATACTGGATACTAGTCAGAGGATTTTTAAATTCAGATGGCATGCTTTTTAACAAACAGAGTCTATTTTCCTACTCAGAAATCCATTTTAGACTTTAAAATGCATTTTTGTATTTTCCATCAGTAATGCATTTTTGCTTGTTTGCAGAGAAAATATATGAAAATCTATTTGATCGATTTATACCAGATTTAATGAAGTGACAGAGGACCAGGTGAATAACTTTAGAGATGGAAGTTGGGAAGAGTCAAGGCTCAGTGCATGTTAACTTGTGGTAAAGGTCTGTACTAAGTTCCTTTCAGGGGGAGAAGGGGCAATTATTCATTTCTGATAATTTAAATATAACTGATTGTGCACAGTCCTTTTAACTGTTTATAGCTTAGCTAAAACATCTCAAAGGTTGAGTGAATTACTGCATTGCTGTTTTCCTGTTTTGAACTTGAAAGGTATAAAAATGAACCATCTGTCATCTTTTATAGTTTACTTTTATTATTATGTTTTGATACAGTATCTATGCCAGGAGAATGAAAATGCAGGTAAACTCCAGTTATCTGACTGCATGACAAGACATCCAAAGCCATGGATAAAAGCAGGTTGGATAAACAAAATTCATTTTTTATAGAAGTTTCATAACTGGGGACAGAGGAATTTAAAAAAATCCAAAATTCAGATAATTTACCTGTATCTACTGTATGGCTTAAGTACAGTTGTATTCCACTTGAGTGGAGTTGTTTTAAAGCTCTTTCCCTACATTTAACACACATCTATACAATATTTTAATAGATATTATTTGATGTAATTAATGTGATGTAATTAAGTGAATCAAAAGGGAGCTCTTTAATTGAGTGGTAAATCCTTCTCTCTCCTCCATGGGTGCAGGGGGTCTCAGACACAGCGAAACTAATATAGTTCAAGGACTCCTCCTACAGTTGTATATAGAACCTCCTCAATAGGGAGGCCAGTGGATCTCCGGTTGTGAGGCAAAAGCTCTACAAAAACAGGAATCGTGGCTATGGAGTGGATTAACTGCCTCCATATAGCCTCTTCACCCAGGTAGTCCCACTCCCAGCCCATTTACCTTGAGTGGACTCTGCAATGAGGACTGTCTCTTTGATCACCGATGAGCAACAAAGTACCATTGCCATGAAATGTGAGATACAAAGAGAAAGCCCTAGCAACACATCAGAAGGAGAATGTATACCCAATTTGTGTGAAAGTTAACATATAAAGTTATTTTGTTTACAAGAATTGGATTATGTTTCTAGGTAAGTCTGCTAAGCTACATCCAAACCTCCCCGCAGTGGAAGAAGAAATCTGAAGCGAGATGGCAGCATACTAGCGATAAGTGAGGCAGCAAGAGAAATATATTCTTACATTAAGTGAGAAAATACCCGAGGGTGGAGGGGCAGAAGAGGGGAGAGGAGGGATACTTAAATTATGCCTATAAACACAATGGCTTTAATCTGACATGGCATTTATCTTCACTGATGAGGTGATACCTCGTAAGTCTATGGTGATGAGCCTCATAGAACACCTATAAATAAAATAAATTTCAGACATGGTCACTATTTATTTAGTGTGTTTACTCCTTTGATATGCATATATAATTTGAATGTCTGTCACAAGCAGAAAACTATGGAGTAAATAAATGTAATGGGCTATATATATATATACACACGCATATAAATAGACAAAAGCTTAGTGTGTCTTTGTCAGCTTTTTCCTGTATTATGGCAGGTATTTAAAATGTGATATTTGATCATCTCATCTATGTGGTAGCAGCGACTAAATTTCTAAACATTATGCTTCATAAAGAACACAACAATCTATAGGCTGGCACTTTAGAGAGAAAAACACAAACTTTTAAGGAAGATGGGGAAATGGGGGAAAAAAAGCAATATAAGAAAAAGCAGCAGCAGCCTCTCAACACTTTCACTCCCTTTCCAAAAAAGACCAGGCCAAATCCAAACTATATCTGGGACAAGTCAAAGATCTGACTCTGAGCAGCCCCAAACTGGTAATGAAATGTCTGTGCACTTTCTCTGTAAATAACAAATCCACTCCTTTTCTCAAGTACTCATTAAGGGACAGGGCTGCACATCTTCTAGATAAAACAGATAGAGATAGATAATGCATTTATGTGTCCCCCCTCCCCCTTCATGTAGGTAGTGCTGTGGAGCTGCACTGCTCCAGAAGGGAAACACAGGAGAAGGTGTCTCAAGCAGTCCTGTTCTCTCTGGTGTTGCTCACTGCTCGCCAGGGCCAGCTCCAGGACCTAGGGGTTTTGTTTTTGTTTCCTTGAGGCTGCAAAAAACTTAGAGCTGGCCCTGCTGCTCACAAGGGGCATATCATCTCCTCTGTCCATGGCTGCTGTCCATTTCAGCAGGTCAGTGGGAGAGGGAAATATGAAGACAGGACTATGCTCTGTTTGTGGTGTCCTTTTCCCAGAGCATGGGAAAAAGAAACCCTCTACACAGTGAGTGCTACTGTCCCATGCAAGTTAAGAGGAAGTTCTCATTTGCCCCTCCACTAGATATGCTCACAATCTGTCCTTCAGATTTATACAGTAATTTGCTCCAGCAACACACTATAATAAACATATCCTTGCTATGCTGCCTCCTTAATGCTCCAAGAGTTGAGCTGCTATTGAAGGTGTTACAAAGAGAATGTGATATGCGGTTTCATAAATTTTAAGGCCAGAAGAAACCACTGTGATCATTTAGTGTGTGATGACCCACACATTCAGGCCACCCAGTGATTCCTGAATAAAGCCTAATAACCTGTGGTTAGCTAGAGCACCTTTTAAAAAGCCATCCAATTGTTCAGGTTCATAGAGAATATATATTCTACTGTGGACCAAACAAGAGCATATTCACAATAGGAACTAGTTCTAGACCATATTTAAGCATTATTGATAACAATTTAACATCATTAATCTTTTCATTCCATCACAGCACAAAAGGCTGGTCCTAAATTCAACAGGAAAATATTTTTAAAGCTCAAGCATGTGGATTAACTATAGAAAAAGTCAAAACACCAGGAAAATTCTGCCTGTACGTCATATTAATGTGAAAATACCATTGGCTGGTTCTGACCAACAATACCTAGCCCCAAGGAGACAGACAGAAGAATATTTTTAGCTGAGAAAGACATTTTAATCTGCTCAAACAAAGCCTTATTATCCCTCTGGATGTATCACTTCAATCCCACAGTCTTATTGTCACTGATCCATAGACACTACAGAGCAGTGACATGCCCCATACTTCCCATCACTTGCTCATGTGGGTGTCCTCATTATTCTCTCAGACACTAGTTTGGACATGTTGACCCAGCATGCCTTTGCTATGATTACTGGAACTTTGAGAGTTTGGAAAAACCCATGTAATCCTGGCCCATATGAGCAGAGGAAAACATTACTGAGCAGAGTGATGAACATTCTTCCTCCATACACCCTTTGTTTTTTTTGTAAAATCTTTTTTTTTTCTTTTTATTTGAAAAAAAATGGCAGCTAATATACCACAACAGCTAAACCTAAGCAGGCTACTGAAAAGGAGGAAAGGATTTAGATAGCAAAATATTCTGTGACTGAGGATACTGTGCCTATTTATATTGTGGGTTAAAACAATGTGTGTCAGATTTACATTCTATTTATTTCTAAAGGTCTAAGGGTTTAGTCCATTTGCTGTACTTCTGGGTACTTGGTCTGCTTGACACATAAGGAGAATATTTTAAGCTTCAGAATAGGATGCATTATACCGTGTGTGCATAAACACAGTTTGATTACTGTCTCACTGGTGAAGTATTTATGAAAGACTGACCATAGATGCCACAACTGAGTATGGCTCATAAAAAGATTTCTTCTATGTGCAATTTGATTTACTATCTTGGATGAAAAAAAAAAACCAACAGAAGAGCATAAAACCAAGAAAAAAATGAACAGTATTATATATTTTATAGGGTTATACTTAATGTTCTGAATAATTTAACAAAAGGAGTACTGCTAATTATCTGGGATCTGTGGGAACCCACTATGTGCTTGATGATTTCAAAATGTACTATTGAGGCAAAGAAATCAGCATTTAAGAAAGCAGGCAACATACAAAAGAATGAGGAAGAAGAGTAACCCATATAATCATATTCATATTAGTGCCATCTACCCCCTCTAGCATTCAGCCAGGACTCTGTTGGTGGTGTCACCCACTGTCCCTTTGTGGGCACATACATTGTACAATATCCATGTCTCTGGGTCACTGATAACTTACCTGTGGAACATGGAGCAATCCTATCTGCTTTTCCTAACTCTCTTTTGAGGACCTCAAATCTCTTCAAAA
This sequence comes from Dermatemys mawii, assembly GCA_007922305.1. Lineage (NCBI taxonomy): Eukaryota > Metazoa > Chordata > Testudines > Dermatemydidae > Dermatemys > Dermatemys mawii. Next base: position 8,453,397 of record ML677377.1, read on the forward strand.
CCCATCAACTGACTACATCTCTAGCTATGAGATTTGAAAAAAACACTGAACTTGTATTTAACCAGATTAAATATAACATACACATAACAGCACTCAGTAACCCTTCAATTTCTTACTTCACTAGGAGGAACCTAATCCTATACGGGCCCAATCACAGTTCCTGACCCCGCTCTGCGATACTGCTCCTTCTGTCCCGAGAAGTCAACCAACTTCCTAAGTTCCAAATGGACAATCTGAAAAGAGCTTCTGTCCAGCAGTCCAAGCTTCCGTGTCTCTGTTCACCCAGTGGCACATGTTCTTTTTGGTCTTTGTCCCACAACATACCCCATCACAGAATTCTGCTTAATGCTCACCCTGTAACAACATCTCGAATAAACTATTTCAAATTAATAATAGTCCCTTCTCCACAAAAGATAATTTCTGGTAGCCATCAGGGTATATAAAATTGTCCTTGAAGAGCGACTTGCAGGGGGAGGGGAGAGTAGCCTTATAGGAAAGCTGAGGGAGGATGCTCCATGCTTAACGGGAGGCACGTAAGAACGCACAAAAATGACTGTGGATGAAATGAACAAACAGATGGTCAAGGCTGGCATTGATAGTGAGATGGAAAGAGACAATATGATAGGAGGCAAGATGGATTTAGTGAGGCACAAGTAAACCATGTAATGTGTTGATTCCTTTATTACAGTATAAAGCTTTAAAAAATTAAATTCCCAGGCAAGTTTGGACTTCATATATTGTGAAGACTGTGGTTGTAAAGGAGGTTGGGAAAGAGCCTAGTGACAGAGTAACTATGCAAATTCTTACATTCAACCTCTTACATTCTCATTCTTACTCATTCTTTTGTATGTCGCCTGATTTCTTAAATGCTGAGTTCTTTGCCGCGAAAGTACATTTTGAAATCATCAAGCACATAGTGGCTGCCCACAGATCCCAGATAATTAGCAATACTCCTTTTGTTAAATTATTCAGAACATTAACTATAACCCTATAAAATATATAATACTGCTCATTTTTTTCTTGGTTTTATGCTCTTCTGTTGGGGGTTTTTTTTTCCATCCAAGATAGCAAATCAAATTGCACATAGAAGAAATCTTTTTATGAGCCATACTGAGCATGGCTCAGCATGGTCCAGCATGCGCAGGATGTGAACTGTATGTTTCTAGAAATGCAGTCGTAGTCAGCCTAAACTGAGTGCTTAGGATGTTAGAGTGCTTTGCCTTTTCCCCTAATAACACTGGGGGAACACTGGAGAGTCATCTGGGTTAATGAAAATACATTCTTTTGTATGATAGAAAATGTTTGTGTTCAAACAAGAAAATAAACTCATTCTCTCTCAAGAAAATGTCTGACATGGCTACAGTGAGAGCATTGACCTCTTTAGCCCCTACTGAATGCACCCCATACATGACAGACCTGAATTCCTGCACCTGACTCTTAGTGGAACAACACAGTTCAACTTCTCTTTGAGACTGGACCTCTGGATTGCAGCCTCGCAGGTCCCAACTGTGTTAACAACACAGGCCCATTCTGACAGCTGTAAGCGCCTCCCCCTTTGGGAAGCTGTGACAGTATAGGCTTTTTCAAAAGAAAGCATTATATTAATTCTCCAAAGCACCTAGAGCAGAGGATAAAACAATAAAAGGCCTATACATATGGGACTTACTTACACCTTAATCTTTCCTTGCCAGCTTTTGTACATTCCCTTATGGCTCCGCCCAGCTAACTCTATCTCTGGTAGGGAGAAGCAGCCTGTCCTGCTGCAGCAGCCTCCCTGTTGCTGTATCTCCTAAGACTGTCACCTTTCACTGAAACGCCCTGGGTACTCTCTGGCCACTCACTCAACCCTACTTCCTTTTCTAGCATCTTTTAAGTTTAGGGTCCCCTTTGCTGCTAGACTCAGCTCTGGGAAGAGTACCCTTCTAGCCTGGATAGAGGCAGATGGGGGCATTTCCCAACTGCTAATTCCACTCTTTTGTTTCCTCAAGGAGACTTATCTTTGCCATTCTTTTGTTTCTTGTGGGTTTCCCCCATTACAGCTTCCTTTAACTCTCAGCATTCAAGCATGTTAATAAATAGATAACTTGATGGCGATATGATATTTAAAAAAATTACTAGACATAATTCCCTCAATTCTCCATAGAGCTATATTGTAAAATCACTTCTCTTTTTAAATGTGTACACACAATTTAACTTAGAAGAAACATCAACCCTAGCCAGGAACAACAGAAATTTGACTGTAGAATTTAAAGTATATTTAACTAGCACATTATGCTCTTTCACCTGGTTAACTATTTGTGCCATATTTTCAGAAGTGTATTCTCTCCGCATTTCATTCCCAAACTCCCCCAGTTTAGCAGTGCAGCAGCTCTCTCAACCAGTCATGGGCAAGATTTTCTTGATTTTACAGGGCAAGAAAACACTAGGAAACCTTGTAAATCAGCTGTGCACATGGGTAACTAAGAAAGGGAGAAGTTAGTAGGCGATATAGATGGTCGTCTGCACTCAGTGAAGAAAAGCAGTGAATGTTCTACAGAGTGTGCAAATAGCCTGATGCCTGACAAAGTTAGAAAGTCTTTATTCTTCCTCTTTCTTAGGAATGCAGACTTTAAATTCAATAGCTTTACCAGATCATGTTCTACACAGTCAGAAATGCTTAGTTAGCGGCTCATTGCAGCTCCAATCACTCCTCCATTTGTTAGAGGTCGCTCCAAAAGCAATGTCTTCAAATCTAGCACCTGGCCATAAAATGATAATTAGCTGTGATAAAGAGGGAGTTAAGCCTTTAATCAATAGCCTTTCATGCTGCTCTGACAGAATGTAGCAAGAGAGGTGGTACAACTAATGACATGAATCTCCAGCAGAGAAAGAGTTCCAGCACCAAAGAGTTGTGTAGCAATCAAGAGGGAATCATTTAAACCCTATGAGCTATAGATAAAACCACATCAGGGCAATCTCTAGTTTGTTTCTTTTTGTTTCTGCAGCAAGAACAAAGGTACTAGTTTCTGGCTCTTTTCCTTACCTCAGCTTCTGTACTGCTAACCTGCATGAAGTCATAAAAAAGGAGGCGTATTTGCAAACTTTAGCTTGTGTTCCTGAAAGGCAGTATGGTTATCGTATTAACAATCAGAACCGACTGCAGAGAGTCAGTTAGGTGTTGGGAAAGGGTTACTGGGGTATGGAAAGAATACAAATCATCCCCACAAATATAAAGTCACCTCCATCTGGTATAATAAAGAGATACATCTCTCTCCAGACCCAAAAGCCTTAACTGCTTCCTGCTACCAAAACTTTGAAGATTACACCTTTTCTGGTATCTTCTCTCTCTTCTTTTTCAAAACTTTAGACAACTTCTACAATGCAGTTGAGCCTTTTTTTTTAACCCACAACACACTGAATGTTTGGCAGCAGCCTACAATAAATTGATTTTCATACTAAAATAAATGGCATGAAACACTATACTTATTTTACTGAAATAGTGAATTTTCAATAGTGTGTGTCAGGGTGAAATGGGGATGCCTGACAGAAAACTGGAGGACAGGAAACTGGAAAAAGGGTCCTTGGCAATGAAATACTGCAAAACAGTAACACGGCATTACAGAAATGATGTTGTTTCCTCATTGTTACCCTTGTCAGAGCCCTGTTCACACCATTCCCCAGAACTATATAACTAAAGTTACACTGCAATTGTTTACTTTGTTTTTGACAATGAGTGTGACAAACAGTAGTTGACATAAGTGGAGGCCAATAAATTAACTTGCTACTGTACATTTGAAATACTGTTGTATGGGGATTAGCAAAATGTAGCACCACAGTGAGGGGTCACATGCCTAATATCCCAGGCACCAGAGCCCGAGCACTATTCTAGTTAAACCAGATGGACGCAAAAAAATTGTTATTCCACCTTTCGCAGCTAGGAGGATGAAAAATCTTGCCCAGAGACCTGGCTCACAAATAGAAAGCACATGCACCTTTTGAAGCAGACAAAGATACATGTTCACCTTTTGAAGCGGAAGCCATGCATGCACATGCTATAGTCAATTAAGTTGTGTCAATGTGCCCAGCAAAAATTATATTACAGTCAGCTAATTTTTCTAGCAGCGATGACTCAGATGTGGCCTGATTCAAGTAGACTGGGGGGGGGAGGTTTAAAATGTGTTCACCATCCTCCCAGATCAGCTCCTCCTAAGTGCTACAAAAGTGGCCATGCCTTCTCTGAAAATCAAAAGCCTGCAGACTCGTTTGTGCCATTCCTCCCTTTATTAAAGCTATGTTGCACCCATCCCACAAGGAAACTGAAACATGCCTAAGCTGACTAATCACACAATGCTAACAATGAAACAAAGAGTTCCTTGCAATTCACAGGCTGAAATTTTTCTGCGTGAAACCGTCATTGGATAACTCAGAACAACAAATTCATAATAACGGAAGTCTGTGTGTGAACAGAAAAAAATAAAAGGCAAAATTCGTCAAACTGCTTGTTATGAATTATTTGCCTAGCTCTGCTTTGGAAATCACTTCCCCTTAATATATGCCAGACCATGGGCCTCATTTTTCCAGGAATGATCCAATTTGGTCTGGTTTTCTTTGCAGCTTTATGATGTCTGAATCATTTTGTTTTATTTATTGTATGTTTGTGGCACAGTGGTGACAAACAAAGTGCTCTTTGGGGAAGAGTCTGGGATTTGTTGAAAGATGGACTGGATGATCTAACAGGCTCTTTTCCATCATGAATGCCTAAGTGCATTATTCATCTATCATTTCCACCAGTTTTACCTCAGCATGACTGCACTGTCCTCAGTTTATACATGTGCAAAAGGGGAATCAATCCCTGTGATGCCAAGTACAAATTCATCCCTGGTATAATCACTGATTTCATAAGAGTTACACAATAGAATGATTTGGTCCTGTGATTTCATTTGAATATTTGCTGGGCCAATAAATAAAAGAAGTGTCACATTTTCTACATTGCTTCCATGGGATCTGTTCCAAGGTGTTCACTGAAGTCAATGAGCTTAGCATTAGGGTGACAATAAAGAAGTATAAAAAAGATACATTCAAAAAGTGCTCTGTGAAAATCAAGAGTCACGCCACCTCTCCCAAACAGCATTTTACATTTGCTGTTCTTGAAAAGTCTATATATATTAACTTTTAAAATATCCCAAACAGATAAAAACACGAATATCTCTTGTTTATTCTTACTCCAACACCCATCCTAACAACCTCCAGTTAATATATTCAAGAAGAGAAAAGTAGAAATGAATCTGTTCAAATATATCCAATTCCAGACATTTCAGAAGTGATTTCAAAAACTAGAATTTCTTTTGGGGCAGAGAGAAAGCAACCTAAAATCTCCCAGAGAACCATAAAAGAACTGCCAGTTTTCACAGAGGACTGACTTTTCATTCCCTCACTCTCAAAAGTTTAGACTAGACTATAACAATGCATTTATTATGAAAATGACAGTACAAAAAGTCGAAGGATGTCTCTACTGAAGAGTTGTGCTAACTCAAGCTGTAGCCTGTAGCTGTATCCTCAGTGCATTACCAGCTCCATTGTCAGCAGCACCCAAGGTCAATCCGTGTCCCCTGGACAGGCCAGCTGGCTCAAGATCAAAGCACTACTAAACTTGATTTTTGTGTGAGGATCAAAGTCAGATTAGGGGCAGAACTTACGGTACACCTTGAGTCAACATCATAGCAGGACCACAACTATGACACAGACTCCCTCAAATTTTGAAGTATGATCTATGACATGATATGGTATATGATATGACTTTTGATTCTTTTAACCCTCCCTGTGGCCAGCCTTAGCAATTAGTGTTGCCAAATCTCCCAAATGTAGAGAGTTAGGTGATTTTGGCCCGTAGTGATAGAGTTCGCACCTCCACATCTGCTTGACCCTCATCCCCCAAATCAAGCCTATCTCCCTGAACCCAGCACCAGTTCCCTCCCAGCTCTCACATCTGTCCTGTCCCCCAAGCCACCCCATATAAGTTCTCCCCCGCCCCCGCAGCCCTACTTCTGCTCCTTCTGCAGCTCCATGGGTTCTCATAGGCTTGAGGGTGCTACAGAAGGGTCCCCTTCTCCCCTTCCAAACTAGGGTGAAGCTTCAGGGATTCTCCTCTTTCTTCTCCCTTCCCAGAGAGGTAGGGAGAAGGGATAGAGAGAGCAGAGACGCTCTGAGCTGCTGGGCTCTTTCTGCTCCCTCCACTTCCCTCCCCTCTGGTGAGAATTGTGTTGGCTCCTAAAGAGAAGAAGAGCTCTGCCTGCCATCTGAAGCAACTCTGATTGGTTGCGTGTCCGCAAGAGGTAACTAAGTGGGCAGAAGTGGTTTCCCCACAGGCCTTATCGGAAATCATGAGGCTGCAGCTTTTCCCATCATTGCAAGACTGTCTCTAGCCCTGGCTAAAATCCTGTGACTCAGAGTGCAAGTCCTTAAATGTGAAACCTGTTAATGTGAGCACATGAAAGCCTGACCTAGCTTTCCAAGTGACTAAGATTAGAAAGCAAGCTATGAAAAGTCAGACTGCTGCACATGCAGAGGTTAGGGAAAGAGTTCTTTCTACTAAATATTTCTGTACCTTATTAAGCATTAAGTCAAACCTTAAAGTTTTGCAAAGCAAGCTTTCACAAAAGCCTGTCTTTCTAAATGAAAGAATAATCACTTAGCATAATGATTACTAGAATAAATTTGCACACATAAAAGCCTCCTGTATATTGTAAGACCAAGATAAGAGGTCAGGCAACAACAATGCTAGCTGCACAAAAGGAAAGTTGTTCCCAATAAAACAAAGCAACAAAGGGAAGTAGACATTAAAAATCCATACTGTGAGCAATAAGATAGGTTACTGCCATGGCTATAGACCTGTCTTTCTGATAAGACCAGCAGTTCTGAAAGCACTGAATGGAACACACATTTGCTAATGAGTTCTGCAGTGCCATTAACCATTTGAGCCTTAGACATTCAGAAAAGACTATGTCCTTTGCAGTCCAAACTATTCTGAGACTAATCTCAAATGAACTGTGTTCTAACCTGGAGAAATTCCCCCAAATATTAAAACACTTCTCAGGCTGTATTTAACTCATCTCAGACACAGAAATCTTGCTAAAACAAAAGTTTAAATTAAACACCAACTATTGAAAACAATAAAACTGTTAGATTAAAATATATTATATTTTCATAAAATAATAGAAGTTCAATCATTTCTGAAGAACAATTTCAATAAATGAAATACATTAAAATACATTAAATATGATGTTGCTTGAAAGCTGTTTGAAATTTTCATACACTCGACATTATTAGTTTTTTGGTAATACTTTGAATGCCAGTAGTTTTCAGACTGCCAGAACAAAGAATGTGCAGAGGGAAATCTATTTATTTCAATAGTCTCAAAGGAGCTACAGGGATAATGATACAGAAATAAAGTCATAAAATTCAGCGGTATCTAGAGAGTTCAGCTGAATCATCACAGAAAATGCTCTCTTCCCCATTATAGAAAGAAAAAAAACAGAGACATTATAGAAACAAAACAGGTAGTGCTTGGACACAAGAACAATTAGTTGAAATTCAAGTGGACTTGGGTTTTATCTGATAGTTAAGGCTAAGAGTTAGTGATGGATATTTTTATAAAAATAAGGGACAGGTCACGGGCAATAATGAAAAATTCATGGAAGCCTGTGACCTCTCTCTGAGTTTTACTAAAAATATCCATGGCAAAATGAGAAGCCAGGGCAGCTGAGTGTAGCCGGGAGCTCCAGCCCCCCCGCCCCACTCTGGTGGCTCAGAGCTCCAGGGTCCCCCTCCACTGATGGCTCTGAGCTGTGGGGGTTCCCCCTGCTGCCAGCTAAGTGGCAGATGAAGGTGCTCCAGGAGCTGTGGGGTTCCCCCCATGCTGCCCAGGGCAGTCAGGATTCCCTCCACTGCCCGCAGCAGAGGAGAGCGGTGGGGAGCTGTAAGGGTGTCCGAAAGCTGTAGGGGTCCGCCTGCCATCTGCAGCGGCCGGGAGCTGCAGCGGGCTCCTGCCGCCAGGGACAATGGAGATACTCCACAGCTCCCTGCCTTCACAGGTGGCAAGAGACCCTGAAACTCCTAGCTGGCACTGGCTGAAGTCATGGAGGTCTTTGGAAGTCATGGATTCCATGGATTCTGTGACTTCCATGACTAAATCATAGCCTTACTATTAGTTTGTTGCTTCTTCTCTCAGGATGAAATTCAGAAGGCTAAGCAAAAGAGGGTATTTAGGCCTTATAACCTGTCTGATATGAATTGACATTTACCATCACTAAATGTTACAAAATAAAGGAACATCTAAGCTAAGCCATGCTTGTACACCATGGGATAGATTTAATCTTAACAATTTTCTAGCATCTACACATACATTTAAAAATGACATAACACTATCAGATTTTTAATTACAAATTAATCCTTTTTGTGTGACAATGTGGTTGAAGAATAAGCCATTCAAAATTACCATAGCAGCTATATTACCCATATAACTGAGCTCTCACTATGTCCCGGTGGCCATGCCTAAGTGAAACCAAGGTAAACAGATACAATTATCCAGTGCAGTCAGATCAAAGAATACATGCTTGTTTGTTTTTTAAATTTGTTTCTGTGCAAGACGCTAACTAATTAGGTGGATATGGTTTAACAGAGGTCAGTTGGTGTAAAAGAGCAAATGAGATGAAAAGAAAAACAGCATTGCCGGCCTGAGGCATGAAGCAACACCACTGAATAATGTGTCAAAATCAATTTCTAATGAAAGCTTACACTATAGATACTGCCTTCCAATGATATCCCTTCAAATAAATCAGATCTGAAGGCTGAAGTACTGTAGGTTAGTTAAAATTGATGAAAACATAAATGTTCTTGCTTTATTAAGGCTGAACTGCCTAAAGTGTAAACTCCTCATAAAACTAAGCTAGATTACTCTAAGCAGGGCTTTCTGATCAATGGAGATAACAGCCTGTTGGGCTGAAGCATAGAGTTTTAAAAAAGGATGTGAATTTATGGGGAAGACCGAATACATTTCTGCATTAACCATGTTCTAATTGAAATCTGTATTTTTAAAGAAGGCAAACCTTTGGGAAGGTGGAGATGTGGAGGGAATAAAGATCAGCTTTCAATTCAGTGGAATAGAAACTCAGTTTCAATTTGGTATCCAGTAAGTCTCTTAGAAGGCATGGAATAAATAAGCAGCTTATTTAAATACTCCAAAAGGAAGTCAACTAAAAAGACTTGATTGAAACATGATAATTCACTAGAAGTAGTATCTATGCTTTTATTCAAGAATTAAACCTTTGTTGGTAACACTTTTTCCTCTTAAATCAAAACATCATAGATTCAAGTTAAATTCCAGAACTTCAGCTAACAGTTATACTGAAATCCACTCAGCTTCTCTTTTATGAAGCACTATGATTTTCAAAACTGGGTATCTAAAGTTAGGCTCCCAAGTTCCAATTTAGGCTCCTAGTTAAATTTTAGTCTAATCTTTGAAAGTGCTGACCACCTGGATACCTTCTTGAAGTCATGGGAGATGCTAGGTGCTCAGAACTTTTAGAAGTCAGACCAAAACTTATTTAAGAATCTAAATATGAACTTGGAAGCCTAACTTTAGGCATCTAGTTTTGAAAATCTTGGCCCTGGGGTCCTAAGCGACAGGCTGTAGGCTATTCCATTCCTACCAAGTCACTGCTATATCAATATTTAACTTGTCACATTTACAAAAAAAAACAATTTGAGATACCTCAATTATGTAAAAGCTCATCTATAACTTCAGGCTACAGTATATTTTATGTAGTGTTTTTTTATTCATGTACCACCATAAGTGATAATTTCACTGACTGCTGTCTGCAGTTACATTAAATATAGCTTTGTATACATATTTTACACCGAGTCAAAATATTTGAAAGAATAATTTTGGTAAATAAATGGCTTCAAATAAATAAGCAGTTAATTAAATGTAATATGTATTGGTTAATTTATAATTCACATTTTTATAGGCATGAAACGTTAACATTGTTATTGACACTTAAAGAAAACAAACTAAACCAAAGTTTGCTTGCTGGCCAAGTCAAAGCAGTTTTATGAATAAAGTCAATTAAGTTCTAGTGCATCAAAGACATAGAACAAAGAGTCTGATTTTTGCTTTGCTATCCAGATCATCTCCCAGGAGTCCCTCAAGGGAATCAAAGTATAAGCATTTACCAAGAACACAGACACTGAAGGACATCCTAGTGGTCTAATCAAACAAGACAACAGGAGCTTTTCTTTCATTCTCTAAGTGTTCTGCTTGGCTAGCTGAATTGTGAGGCAGCAGAAACAGAGAGGCCTGGGCTTCTTTCAAGCAAAGAGTAAATATGATAGCCTGATTCCTATGTTTAGTACAGTGAGAAGGAATAAAAGCTTAATTATGTTTGCAGACTCCTTAGGGAGCTCTGAGAAAGCTGGAGTTTAGGAACGTAAACTGAGGATGCCAATACACAGATGCTCCTGGGTGCAAATAAATGATGGTGTTTCTAATCAAAACCAAAAAAATCCACAACCCAAATAAATCCAAGCCCAGGGCCCAAATTCTGAGCTGAATCTGAGATTTTTCAGCACAGCTTGGAGATGTCTAAGAGCAAAGGGTACCAATGACATGTGCTCCTGTAGCCACTTGGGGCCATTCCTGCATACAAGGGTACACAGAGCTCACTGAAGCTTCCATACACACCACTTTTTCCCTAGCCATGCTCTCTCAGGGAAGAAGGGTAGCACTGAGCCACTATACCATCTCTGTTTCACCTGAGCATTCCTCTAACGAAGCTGGAATTCACAGGCACCTGAGAAAGCCACGTTTTTGATTCCTTTAGACCACTAGAGGAGTGCAAAGTATTAGAATTATTACTGTTTTGTCAGGACCAGATGATAAGATTAATCAGCAATGTTTCTTTTTTGTCAGGTGTTTCTTTGAGGTAAACTGACAGGGATCATATTTGTTCAGGAAACCAAAACAAGTCATTTGGCAAATACTCAAGAGTGACATGGGGAGATTAGAGCAGCAGGGGCTGAAAGCAATGAAAGGAGATTGTATACAAATAAATGCTAAATCCTACACCAAGGAGGACTTTAAGGTCAGAAGGGACCACTGTGATCATCTAGTCTGACCTCCTGCACAATGCAGGCCACAGAAATCTCACCCATCCACTCCTGTATTAAACCCCTAACCTATGTCTGAGCTACTGAAGTCCTCAAATCATGGTTTAAAGACTTCAAGGTGCAGAGATGAAGTAAACAACCAAATAAGAGGGGATGTAACCAGGCAGGGTCACCCATCAGGTTCAAGTATTTATTTCCATTTTGTCTCTTTTATACCATTCTTCAAGGAAGAGTTATACAAAGCTCTCTGACGTCAGTAGGAGTCTTTCAGTGGGCTTTGGATCACATCCGAACAGAGATGCTGGGAATAAGGGTGACAAGATCCACAACAGGAAGTGGTGGTGGACAACATGGGAAAATTTGAGCAATTCTGTGTACCCTGTATGTTGTGAAGCTGTCCAGGCAAGGAAAACTGAACTTTGCTACGGAACTAACATTTCAACTCTGTCCAAGTGATCAGTGCTGCAAAAATTCCTGATTGTTATTCTACCAGGTAACAGAGGCAAAAAGAGTGTAAGGGACGGTGAGGTTCTCAGATTTACTGGTTTATCAGATGACTCAAAAATTAGTCTTTTTATAGAAATTTCTATCAATTGGAATTTGGAAGTCTGAAATAAAAATGGTATCTTCAATTATTTTAATCCTGCACTGAAAAGTTATTAATAATGAAACCCTATTTTATGTTTAATACACACTATTGTCTTGTATATGGCATGAAAGAGTATGATTAATCATTTATATTGCAATCACTGACAGTTACAATCATATCACAAACTGTACTCTGCAAAAAACCCCTGCATCTGAAGGAGATATTCATGCAATTTCTTTTTATGGACTATATTGACAGTGTCTAAGAGCTAGTCACGCAGAAACAAACAAGCGTCTTGTAATTTGCTGATACTATAATGAAGGGAACTAGTATGATCCTCAAAGATTAGCAGGCAATCAGCGAGAGTTTCACTGTACGCTAACTGCATCACCACTGGCAAATGTGCAGCATATTCAGGAGTGCTAATAAAGGAACATTGACAAAACATGGTGTTATGTGCTTCCCTTAATAAAATAAGAATTTGAATCAAAATTAAGGCAACACACTACAGACCCTATTAAAATCTGTAAAAATGCTATAATACAAGATGATATTTTTATACACCCCCTCTTCCCTCAAGTGTAGTAAATTCTAGCTTTATAATATTATGTCTCTGAATAACTATATAATACACACTGAGTTGTATACCTATATTCAGATGGATGGTGCATATAGCTGTGGGGGAAAGAAAACACAGTCCCTGTGGTGTGTGTGTGTGTGTGTGTGAATGTCTGTATGTATCTGTAGAAAAGCTGGATGTAAAACTTGGGGTTTGGGGGTGTCCTTACCTTGTTTTATCAATGACTGGAATACCTGTGGGTCATAGTTTTGTTTCCATGACATCAGTGATTAAGCAAAATTGGCCACTGTTGAAAGGTTTTATTATGTTAGCTTCTTCTGTAATACCTGGATATATAATTCATGCTGTATCTTTTTATGATTATCTCTACTTGAAAAAAATCACTCATATTTTAAGTGAGGAAAAATATTACATTGTTCTGCAATCAGGTAAAATCAGATGGGTGAAACTTTTTCACAGTGATACGATTTCAGAGACTATGACCCCTGTCTTTATGCAGGGGCTTTTGCAACATGAGAATGAATATTAGGAATCATTGTGGCCCTAACAGTAGATTCTGATCCTAAGCTTCTACTGCCCTGTATAGTCACTTACACGCCTGGAAAAAAGGACACAATGTGAGTGTAGAACAATGCACTCACTGTGGACAGGTATATGTGATTACACAAGGTACAAGGAGCTGCATAATCAAGCCTTATATTTCACCAGGTCTGTGGCTCTGATCTCTACAGTCATATAAAATCCAATGATCACATTGAATAGCACAAATGTTAGCCATGTCCGTGCAAATTTCTTTGTAAATAGCAAATGTCAAATTCTAGATAAAACAAGGAGTTATACAGAGAGGCCCAAACAAACTTTACTATCTGAACGCAGTAGAAAATATCTTTATAAACATTGTACACAGTCTTCTTTGAGCTCGGAGTAAATGAATTGTAACAAAAAAACCCATAATTATGGTACCAACAAAGCAAAGCTCAAACTGCTAGGTGCATTTACATAAAGCAAGGTGTACAAATTTGCCCAAATAAGGAATACTGCATATTTGTTGCCGTCTGTGAATAACAAAATATGATTGTCTCCTTGGCAGAACTGGTCTAAAATTGGAATTTCAGTTGGAATTTCTGACATTTTGAAATTTATTTTTGTTCCAAATCAGAACAAGTCTAAGAAATCCAGAAATTTCCCAAGAAATTTGTTTTAAATAATTCATTTTGGGTCAATGAAAATATTCCAAGTTGATGAAATTAAAACATTTCTTCAGGTTTGCAATGTTCATGTTTTATCTTATAACTTAAAATAAAAAATAAAATATTTTTGAAATAACATGTCTTTTTTAAAGCAAACAAACTAATTAAAATGTTGCAATTCAAAATTGAACATTTCAACCTTAACAAAACAGTTCAATTCTATAGTTTTTCAAGACAAAATTTTGTCAGACTCAAGAAATCCCTGGTGAAACAGTTTTGATTTCATTGTAACAGCATTTCTGATCTAAAAACAGTCCATCAGAAAATGTACAACCAGTTCAACTGTCAGGTATAACTTGATCACATAACTAGGGACTTTTAAGAAAACAAAATATAAAACAAACAAAAAACTAATAAATAACACTCTTCTATTAAAATGTGTCAGACAAAATGAGAGACAAATTTAAATGCACAAAGTCCATATCTGAATGTACAAAAGAAAATTATGTTCAGAACAGAATATATGTACGCTTCCAGTTCCTAAAATGACTACTTGAAATTGGTAACTTCTAACTCAATAGATCAATGTCATATCTACTTATATTAGCAACAAAAATATGTCTTTACACCTGTGATCATTGCAGAATTAAGACACACAAAAGATTATGAAGCTAGATTCCATTCTGTCTTCCACTTGTATCAACAGAAATCAGCTTGGAGAGCCAATTTTTGCCCTCGATTATTTATATGCAACCCCATCTTAACGTGGAATCATAGGGTAGGTCTTCACTACCTGCTGGATCAGCAAATAGTGATCGATCTATTGGGGATCGATTTATCATGTCTCGTCAAGATGTGATAATTCGATCTCCAAAGGCACTCCCGTCGACTCTGGAACTCCAGCTCGCCAAAAGACACAAGGCAGAGTCTATGGGGAAGCCTGCTGCCAACCACTGCTGCTGTGAGGACGACAGCTAAGTCGGCCTAAGATGCACTGACTTTAGCTACGTTATTCATGTAGCTGAAGTTGCGTATCTAAGGTCGACCGCCCACCCAGTGTAGACCAAACCACAGAAGTATAGGGCTGGAAGCAGGGCTGGTGCAAGGATATTTCACGCCCTAGGTGAAACTTCCACCTTGCCCCTTCCCCCACCGGGAGCCCTGCAGCAACTCTCTGCCCTTCTCCCCCGCGACCCTGGGAGCCCTGCAGGTGGTAGCTCCCTGCCCTCCATCCCTCCTCCCTCTCAAAGGCAATGTCAGTTTCTGCCTGGAGCAGATTCACCTGCACTGGGAGAGAGAGTCTGAGGGCCGCAGGTGACAGTGCGCCGCAGGCAGCCCAGCCCAGAGATGCTTTAAAAAAAAATTGGAGGGCACCAGTTTTTGGCGGCCTCAAATCTTGGTGTCTTAGGCTACCGCCTAGTTTGTCTAATGGGTTGCACCGGCCCTGGCTGGAAGGCACTTTGAGAGGTCATCTAGTCCGGGCCCCTGCACTGTACATGCATAAGCGAGAGAAACTGACTGACGAAATATTTACCATTGGCAAAGATACGTGAGCTAGGAAAAACAAAACAAAACACACCTCAGTCGGGCTTTTAGATTGCAGTTTAAAGAGGAAGGGAGGAAATACCTGTTTACTTGTAAACTGAGGAAATGTGAAGTGGCAGTCATTGAGTGAGAATACATAGTACCCCATGATGCCATTGTTACAGTGAGTGTTTCAAACAAAACCACATTGATACTGCATTAAGGACAAGGCATATCAGATGGGTTAAGAAAAAAGAGGTAGATGAATGTGAAAGTAAATGGGCTTGGCTGAATGTGGCTGCTACTTACCATTGCAAGGTTATCTGCCTCAATTAACTTAAACCAAACTGATTTTGCTATAAAACATCCTGTTTTGAATTCAAGGAGTGAAAAACTGGCTTTATTTTCCAAACATAAAATAGGTGAAAGAAAATCAGTAAGAGAAAGATTAAAGTCAATCTTGTAGAAGGCAAGATAATTTTAGTTTTCTGAATCACAGACATATCTGATTAGGGATTATTGTGTCCTACAGCCTGAAGAACAATAGGCATGTGATCACTGTAAGTAAACAGCTTGCTTTGCATAGGTTCCTCAAACTCTGTAAATCAACCGACAGGCCCACTTTTTTCCCTTTGAATGGAAAAATGCATAGTACAAGTTGAAAAGCTTCTAACGATGAAATGCAAAACTGCAGAAATGAGTACCAATTTCCCTTGACTGTTAGTGAGCTAATGTTTTAAGGCAAAAAATATTGAATATTGGGTATAGTTGGAGGGATAAGGAAACATGTTCTATGCTATGGTAAGAGTCTTAAAACAATATGAATTCTATAAGGCAATTCATACATTTTATACTGTCTCCTGCAAAGCAGAAGATCGGGGCAGGGGAGAAGATCTCCCTGTAACAGACCAGTGCAAGCGGAAGTCATACTCTGATTCTCAGTGCTGAGACACACAGAAAGCGGAGGGAGTGGACAGAAACAAATTCAGCGTGGGTTATGGATCCAAGACCACTACCCCCTCTTGTGGCAGGCTGAAAAAAACAGCTATTAGAACTAGTCAAAAAAGTGGAGTTATTTTCCTTGGGGAAATTTAAAAAAAATATTTTAGCTGAAAACCAAGATGTTTCAATTTGGAAATGTTGCTACAGTGCCTCATTGGACTTGCAGCTTTGGTGCCTCAGACTCCCATTCGCCTCTATTGGCTGAGCTCCCTAGGCAGACTATATCTCCCATGATGCATCACGGTTGCCCCTCTTGAAGAGAAGAGGTAGTGCATCATGGGAGATGTAGTCCAGTCAGAGAAGCTGGCTAATTGAAGAGAAAGTGGACATGAGGCAGCCAAATTACAACTCTTATGAAGCACCAGCACAACATTTCCAAATTGAAATATTTCATTTTTCAGGCATTCATTTTTACACTGAAAAATGATATTTTTAAGAGAAAGTGGACACCTCTTGTGGAAAAAAAAAAGTTTTTGTTGAGAAGCAAATTATCTGTTGAAAACCAATTTAGATGGAAAACCAGTCCTAATAGCTGAATGTGTTAGTCAGATATTGTAAGGGATACACCTCCCAGCACCCAGGGGGCATAGTAACTCCAGTTCCCTTTGCAAAGATAACAAAGATATTATATAAATTAAAAAAACAATGTCACATAGATATACTTATATCTCCATATAAATATAAATCACAAGAGGTGGTGAATACCAAGAAAATATCTATCTGATATTGTAAATTTGTTGTAGGACTGACCTTTAAAAACAAAGCAGCTGTAATTCTTCTATTCCCCCTCCCCCACATTCTGCCTTGAGTAAAAACATGCCAAAGAGCTTTAGAAGCACAAGTCCCACTGAAAAGCAGTGGGAATTTTGCTCCCAAATCCTTTAGGCACACTAGAAAATCTCCTCTATTAAGTATAATCAGAAGATCAATACTTCAGAAAAACCTAAAGCTATCTGTTTTATGATAATTTTATACCAGCACTCAATATAATTCAGTCCACTCCAGCATACAAGTCCTTACCTTATATTAGACTATTTGTAAAGCAATAATCATTGCTATTCTCATCTTAAAAGGGGAAAAAATGATAATCTTTCTTGTTGTGATGGAATACCTCACCAATTCAAAAATAGAAATTATTGAAAGGAAGAGAACAAGGGCAGAGTCCTACATTTTTTGCATGTCCCAAGCAACCACTTGGAATTCAGTGAATGTGCTGAATGATCAAGAAATTCAGGATGAGACTCCATAATGGTACACTGTTTAACTAAATTATGATATGAGAAATTGGATACTGTACAATATTGTGTTAGATTATCTTGCACATATTTTACAGAGTTTCATTTTTGTCTGCTTTCTTCCTATTTGAATTTCACATGCCTGAATGAAATATCCACATTGTACATATGTCTTCAGGGTACATGTTAATGCACGTTATGTAGTTAAGTGAGCTGAGGAAAAAGAAATCTACAAATGAACAAAGAGGAGTATTTTTAAAGAGGAGTATTTTTAAATTGAGAAATTAGCAACACTTCACTCATGTGCTCTAATAAAGTCCTTGTGCCCATGAACTCGGCCTAATTGAAGTTCATTCCTGGGGGGAACATCCAGAAGGACCATCATGATCTCCCTTTATATACATTACACATCTCATTGCATTTACTATATATTTCATCACACATTTTTTGACCGGTTTGGTTACTTTGTAGAAACCAATCCCTGTGCAGTATATGCTGTCCACACTCTGTCTGTGGTTCAAATTCCTCTTTACCTAATCTCCCTTACCTTCCAAACTTCCTCTGTTACCTAGTTCATAATAAACAGTTCCCTGTATGTTCTCCCTCTTATTTTAGCTGGTTAAACATTGCTTCTTCTTAGCCTACTGACCTATTTACTTATCTTATTTAGCACATTCTGTTTTCAGCCTGATAATTTATTACATCGCTACTTCTATCTTACAAAAAATGAGGTCCCCCTTCATGTGTTAATTACTCATGACTGGCCGGGTCTCAGCTACAATCATCTAATCTGACCTTCCTGCACATTGCAGGCCACAGATCCTCACCCTCCAACTCCTGCAATTGGCACCTAAATTTTGGTGGAGTTACTGAAGTCTTCAAATCATGTTTTAAAGACTTCAAGCTACAAAGAATCCACTGCTACTGTAGTTTAAGGCATGCCTCACTCTGCAGAGGAAGACAGAAAGGGTTTCTGACAATCTGACCTAAAGGAAAATTCCTTCCTGGCCCCAAATACAGTGACAAGCTCTACTCTGATCATCTTGGGGAGACCTACCACTCAGAGAGCTGGGAAAGAATTATCTGCAGTAACACAGAGCCTCCAGTCACTGGAGATACTTTTAATAGCAATAGCTGATCAACATATGCCATTGTAGGCAACTACATCATCTCCTCCATAAACTTATCAAGCTCCGTATTGAAGCAAGTTAGATTTTTTTGCCCTCACTCTTCTTGAAGGCTGTTCCAGAACTTCTCTCTTCTGATAGTAAGAAATGTTTGTCCAAATCCATGATACTGCAGCAAGTTGTCCAAAACTGACTAAGCCTCTCACTACATCATCATCTCCACCAAATGATAAAGACCACTTACTTCCTAACTTTGCTAAGACATTGACTGTAGCTAGGGTTTTTCCCTTCTCAAGATTCTTAATCCAATAGTTTGTTGACTGTAAATAGCAAACATGAAAGAATAATTATTAATGCAATTATCAAACTTTAATGCTTATCAAGAATGTAAAAAAACCTGAAACATTCAATAAATTTCATTCTATACTTAAGGAGATTAAAGCTTCCCAAGAGTGCAAAAGACATCTATGTGTTTTGATCTGAAAAGGGTTGTGAAATAATACCGATGACAGCAAGTCACATCACACACATACAACCCGTTGTCCTTAAAGAGAGAGTGCTGAAGGAAGGCAGCCTCCCAGAATAAATGAGGCAGGAAGGAACAGAAAAGTTCTGCCCTTCAAAGTTAGCTACAAAAATCTAGGGCAAAACACTGCACTGGCGTTTCAAACAGTCGGCTTTGTTTTCCCAACCTGTGTTCAACAAGCACAACTGCTTTGCTCTGAGTTTTAAGAAGGGCAGTAAACTGATGGGAGTCTCCCCTGGCTCCAAACAAGAGCTACACAGTCCAAGAGTAAAAATGTTATTCCTCCCGGGGCTTGGATTATTGACAAAAAGGTGATCCCAAAGTAACACTGCATCAGCACACACACACACAACCCAGATTCTGAGCAATGAAACGAGACTGATGGGGCCAACAGCAGAGAAAGGGACAAGAAAAGAAAGGCCCTCAAGGGTAGAGGGAAGATGAGAGGCCTTGAAAAAGGGAAAGTCTCTCTCTCTCTCTCTCTCTCTCTCTCTCTCACACACACACACACACACACACACACACACACACACACACACACACACACACAGTTTTCATCTGCATCTGATAGGAGATGTCCAAGGGCACCTAGTGAAGCATTAGGGATTTAGTGCCACACAGGAGGGATCTCGTAATACTGAAAAACAGGTGCATGCTTATGTTTTTGGCAAAAACATATTTTGTTTTGAAATATTTTAATAGCTTGTAAAATGCAAGAAATTTCAGCTGTCTGATTAGGGGCTTGATGCTATCTGTTTAGATGGAAACAGATGGTGCAATACTTTGAATGTTATTTAGTGCATTTTTTTTAACCCTAATTTTTAGAAATGTTGTCATAAACGTAGGCTGAGTCAAGATGCTCTTGAAAACCTTGGCTTTAAATTGTATATACTCAGCACTTATGTTTTCAGTGGTGGTAGCTTTTCTAATGTCCCTTATTCTTTTCTCTAAACCCACGTAATAACCAAGATCTTGACTGATTAAAGCATAACGTTAGGGCATTATTTTTGGTGTTGCTTGATTTAAAAAAATGCATGTAGACAGTAAAAAACCCTATTTATAAACCATTAATGTCATATTTTACATTAAACATTACATTAAATCAAATTGCATGAATATGTAATGCCATTCAATTTCCCATCACTTCTAAAATTACTTAATGAGCTACCATTCTTCTGAATGAGTTACTTCAATCATTACTTATTAAATAACACTTGCCAATTATTGCCAGGAATAATGCGATACTGTTAGTTATTGAACAGCATACTTTTTATTTGCTGAATATTCCTCATGCTGTGGGGGACGGGGGTGGAAATTGGGAAGGAACAGACACTATATTTAAAAAAAATCTTATCTGCCCTCCACAAAAGTCAGACATGAAAAGTAAGCTCATCTTCTAATGCTTTTCCATTCTCTTTTTTTTTTAAAAAAAAATATGAAATTTCCCCAGAAGCAGTCTAGCCATATTTATTTATGGGTGCCCAATAATAACCAGGGAACATCTCTGGGCACCCACACACTATAGAGCACATGTGCAAAATAATTATTAACCGCAAGCTAGGATGCACCTAATTCCCCATTTTTATTTTCACCATGGGAAGAGTAATACCTCAAAATATAATACTATACACCAGTGAAGTAAAAGCTAATTTGAATATAATTAAACTATGATGACTGCCAACAATAAATTTGTCCCATTTTTATATAGTCTGTAAAGGTTACAGAGCATAACATAATCTTGTTTAACTAGTACAGGAACCCTTTAAAACACTGATTGATGTGTAGGAATTGTTCAGGTAAATAATATATATGCTAGAAACAGAATTTTTCCTTGACTCAGAGGATTGGAGTTGGGGAGGGAAGAAATAAAACAAAAAGAACAAAAATCTGTTCTATTTTACCCATGGCTCAAAGGAAATATGAACACCAAACACTTCTATAGGTGACTTTAAATTTACCACACCTCTATGTTCTATATGCACTGATACATTACCAGTTTCAGTATCCATTTCATCCTTGCTTTAGCTATCATGTCAGCAAGGGTTTATAATCTCAACTTTGAGTAAACCTGGTGTTTTCTAGGTGCAAATGTTATGAAATGCCTTCATGTAGCAGCCCGATTGACCCTTTGGTGACGGTCAGCTAAGTGACACACAGGAATACTCTGGCTAGATGGATTTTTTTTAAATGAGCAATCATCTATTGCCAGAGTAATTCCATCTTCAAATGACTTAGTGAGGATTCTATTATCACAGGGGTTTGAGCATTATCATCTTTGAGATATAAGATGAGGTATAGATGCTTTGCTCCAACAAATAACCATTGAATCTCCATCTGGACTGCTCATTGACATTAAACAGGCATTTCTATTTTACAGGGGAATATGACTGCCTGATAAGAGAACCAAGACCTTTCCTTTTCCTCTCTCTTTTCCACAGCAAAGATGGTCTCCTTCAAAATGTCATGGAAGGTGTAAGAACTTAATCTCAAATCTGTCAGAGGAGCTGATAGATTCATTGTCAATGTAATATCTTTCTCCACTTTTAATATACAGGCAAGAATCCCAGCAACCTTTGCTTTTCAATCAAATAAACACCTGAACCTAACCTCAGTACAAGATGTAGAAAACAAATGACAATTAATTAGTCAGGCTGTCAGTTTGGTTTTCTTGTTTAGATGTTCAAAACAAGTTTGCTGTTCTTAGTTCATACAAGACCGGCCATCCTTTGCCTAAGTGGGTATGAAGCTAAGACTCAGAATGTAACAAGCTATTCCCTCAAGTCAGCCAGACCAAAGAGGTTTTTCTGTTAGGTGGGTTAGTTGGGTAGTTTTTTGTTTCGTTCTGATGTCTTCAACATCAGCTCCAAGTTTACTGTAAGAAATCTACTGATAGTATGTACAATCAGTGAGGGAGACTTTTCCATTTCCAAATACATTAAAACTCACAGAGAAAAATATATATTAAACAATAGAGTTGGATTTATAACATACCTGCCTTAAACAAAAATTACATTAGTGAGTCATTACAAAAAGCTAAAGGTCAGAAAATGGCTCTGGTCTAAGGTCTTGAACCTCTGATAGGCCTCAAATGACTGGGACAAAGGACTTCTGTCAGACAAATATGTAATCCAATGACAAAATGTTCATTGTGTAACCAGTACTGGCTAGTTCACAAAGATAGTAGTCTGCTATTGCTTCCTGCTAATGGAGTTACTCCTTAAGGTTAAGTGGCAGAGATCTGTACTTTGATGCTGGAGGTTGCAAAATCAAACCTTGTTGATGATCCATGTGTGCAGCCTTTATACATTAATCCAGGCAGAGTTCTACTTATAGAAGACTACAAGATGTCCATAAAAATGACCCTAAAGTCTGGTATTCTGCTATAATCAGTAGCCTCTATGATTCAATAGGAAGGCAAAAAAAAAAAAAAAATACAATACATCAAGTCCATTCTGTAATTATGTACCATCAGGGTAAATTTCTTCCTCTCCACAGTTAATGATCAATTTATTTCCTGAAATTTAGGCCCAAGCTTTCTAGGGACCAATTGGTATTAAATGGACTTCTCTGCTCATCATTCATAAATAGCATCTTGTGCAGTCTTCCTTCCCATTTACAAAGCAAACTTATTGCGGTATGCTCATGTCCTCCACATGCATGTGTATGTATATATGCACATTGTACAAGTAAGTTAGAATATGTGTGTATTTATATATACACAGACGTATATTCTACCTTAACTATCTCCCTTATTCTTCTGTTATGGTTTAGAAATAATTTCTTATTCAAAATACACTTAATTTAAAATCATTTCAGGGGAAAAAGGGGAGTATCAAGCTTCTCAATAGAAAAGTAATTTGATTTCCCAGTCAAATAACCAGACTTCCTTTTCGCAAATGGTACCATTTAGAGGAGCAAGCTAGAATGTTTTATTTCCATTTCCCAATCAGCCTTCTTGCTCATTAATGTCATCATCATCTATACAAAAAGACTTTTTCACAATTTGGATCACAGCAAATATGATGCTATCATAGATAGCCCCCTAACAACAAAGATCAGTGGTCTTATTTCCATTGTAAAGAGCATCATCCACATTAAAGGCTCTAACCTGTGGAGTGCTGAGCATCTGCATGCAGATATATCCCACTGTCTTTATCAAAGATTGAGGGTGCTCAGCGCTATGGAAGACTGCATCCTAGATGTGTCTAAAGAAATAGCAAGCAGGCAGGTTTTCCCCCTTATCTCAGTTTTTCTAATGCAAATTTTTAAAATGGTATCGACTTCATGTAGTATGCCTGTTTTAATTCGAGAAACTCATTAGCAAACAGTGACTTTTTAATGGTCATGATTAAATAAGGGACCCATTATTTCATTAGTGCAGTCTTCACAGTTTTTACCCAATAGCTTGCAAAATCTTCAGCTTAATTACTACCGAGTATAAATGTAACTAATCCAATAATCAGTAAGAAAAAGATAAAAAGAATGTTATATACTCCTTCAAAAACAATAATTTAATCCTGTTCTATTTAAATTTCTTTTCTCTGCAACTGCTTAAAGCTCAGGCTTTGAACTGAACCTCTTAAGATTTGTCCACCTCTGATTCTGAGCAGGGGGAGAAAAAAATCAAAGTCTTACAAAAAATCAGTTTTCATGCCTCAGCTTTAGGATACCAAACAGCACGGATCATCCATTGATGACTGAGCACACTACAGTAGACTACAAATTAAGAAGTCATGTCTATTGGGATAGCAGTAATTTGAAAGTAGTCAACTAGCGTGTATGACTCAATGCTTCTAAAGTTTCCCAGATACTACCAGCATCATGTAGGCTGGATCATGTGTGAAGCTTTGAGCGTGTATGCAGAATTGCGATATAATCACATAACATGTGGGAGAAATATATTGCAAGGCAGTAAAATATTATTTTGCAGCAGAAAACATCCAACTTTTGGAAAAAGCCAAACTTTATTTATGTGCAATGTTGTGAATTCAATCATGGGATTGAAAATTATCTACAGATTTTCTACTCAAAAGTGTTTGTACTCACTTTTACACAGACTCCTTTCTGTCTTCTGCATATATTATTCCTTTAAACAGAGGAACATAGTGGCTGTCTCCCGCAAGTGAAAATTTTGCTCACATCTATCCCAACATGTATTAGTCAGATCAGTATTGAGTGTAGCTTGTATCTTCTAAAACACAACTACTTGATTTACTATTACATTTCAGAATTTGCGAAGGAATGAGAGTGAGAGAAAGAAGGGGCAGCCATCAATGCATATATATAGAGAGATGCATTGTTTGAGGGTAGTTAGATTCAAGGTTAAGGATCCAGATACAGCTGCAAGCTCTGGAAAATACACTATGCAGTCTGGAAGGGATTAAGGTGGTGAAATGGATTAGGGCTCTTGGCCTTTACTCCTGAAGACCTATTTTCAAATCCTAATTTAAGACATTGTGAGAATTTCGTTTTCTTTACCGTAGACCCCCACTCAACCCCATACCACTAATATCAATCATAACTTACATAGCAAAATGGGTAACTATACCCACAGAATTACTTCTGAATGCATAATTGCCAGTTTTACACACTCATTTGCATTTGATTACACAGTGTTGAGTTTTCCAGGTGTAATAGTTATGTGTACTTTTTCACAGACATAACATTTATTCCCTGCTTTGACAATATAACTGGTGGACTAAAATAACTCCAGAAAATAGAAAAAAAGCAAGTGAGGGACTGACTTTTTTTTAAAAAATCCAGATTTCTTTGAAACCTCCAATCACTGTCTGGTAACTTAAATAAGGCAGCTATCAAACTGAATATAATTATGTTTTTATTTACTTACAAATGCCAATTTACAACTAAGAAATATCACTTTTTGGATTGCTTCCCAAAAGCACATGTTGTGATGTTTTTCAGGGTTAAGCTAATGAGACCGCAGACTCTGTGACCAATTTTTTCAAATGGCTTAATTGTCACACACTTTACTATGATCTGATTGGCCCTGTACCATACCGGAAGAGACAAAACTGCAAAGACTTATTGGACAAAAAAAGATAAACATATTAATTAAGCTGTCTATGCATTGTATGTCAGACAAACAAAACCTGTAATGGGATTATTGTGTGCAAACTTTGTAAAAGAAATTAAGTTTGCAGTGCAGCAAGCTTGGAAGAAAATTAACGAATTCACAGTAGTTCACCTTAACGAACAACAGATTGGAAATATATTAATAAATTCAAAAGGAAAACTTTGCATATGTTGTCAGAAATTAGGTTTTGATCTTTACAAGTGTTGTGCTGATATGAATAATCAATTAATAATTGATTACAGACTTCTTCCAGATTAACTGTGTCTGTATAGCTTATTTTATTTTACTTTTTTCCCTTCAGATACCTCAATGCTCTAATGAGTGCCTGGGTCCCTATGGAGATTTAATGAATGTTAGCTACTTCTTGCTAGAAAGAATTCCCCAAAAACACTTAAGGGATTGCTGTTGAATTAGCATATTACTCAGAGTTAAAGTAACATAATTTTCATATCATAAACATCCTTAATTTTGGGAAAGATTGTCATTAGCCCAATGTGCATGCACAGAGGCAAAGAGAGACTAGAACTCTGAGTTCCCACAACAATCCTGTGTGAAAGCCAGTGCAGCTGAACCAGTGTGGAAGGGATAAGTATATGGCTAGTGCAAATTACTTGCCACCTCCACCCCAGCCCAAGAACAGCTGGGGGATTAAATTGTTATTTCAAGTGTTTCCAAGTAGCTTTACTCTGCACCCCTTTTTCAGGCCACATGGTAATGCAACAATATAGCCCTCTAAACTGTAGATCCAATTTTCCCTTATACAGTTTCTTGGTCATAGGCAAATATGTGGAGTGGATTCTTGGTTGGTTAAATTAAAAACTTTTAATCACTTGCCCCATAAACTAAGCTGTGCAGAACACAACACCATCAACAGCCTCAGAAACAACTCTGACATCATAATCAAAAGGCTGACAAAGGAGGTGCTGTCCTCACCATGAATAGGTTGGAATATGAACAAGAGGTTGCTAGGCAGCTCTCTAACACCACATTCTACAGGCCATTATCCTCTGATCCCATTGAGGATTACCAAAAGAAACTATATCATCTGCTCAAGAAACTCCCTGAAAAAGCACAGGAACAAATCTGCACAGAAACATCTCTAGAACCCCAACCAAGGGTATTCTATTTTCAACCCAAAATCCATAAATCCTAGATGCCCCATAATTTCAGGCACTGGCACCCTTATAGTAGGATTGTGTGGCTTTGTAGACTCTCTCCTCAGGCCTTATGCTACCAGCACTTCCAGCTATCTTCGAGACACCACTAATTTCCTGAGGAAACTACAACTGGTGATCCATTGGTGATCTTCCTGAAAACACCATCCTGGACACTATGGATGTAGAAGCCCTCCACACGAACATTCCACACAAAGATGGTCTACAAGCTGTCAGGAATAGTATTTGCAACAATTTCATGGCAAACCTGGTGGCTGAACTTTGTGATTTTGTCCTCACCCACAACTATTTCACATTTGGGGACAATATATACCTTCAAGTCAGCGACACTGCTATGGGTACCCTCATGGCCCCACAATATGCCAACATTTTTATGGCTGACTTAGAACAACGCTTCTTTGGCTCTCATCCCGTACTCTACTTGCTCTGCATTGATGACATCTTCATCATCTGGACTCATGCAAAAGAAGCCCTTTAGGAATTCCACCATGATTTCAACATTTTCCATCCCACCATCAACCTCAGCCTGGAGCAATACACACAAGCAATCCACTTCCTGAACACTACAGTGCTAATAAGCAATGGTCACAGAAACACTACCCTATACCAGAAACCAGCTGACCACTATACTTACCTACATCCCTCTAGCTTCCATCCAAGACACATCACATGATCAAGTGTCTACAGTCAAGCTTTAAGATACAACCGCATTTGCTCCAGTCCCTCGGACAGAGACAAACACCTGCGTGATCTCTATCAAGCATTCTTAAAACTACAATACCTATCTGCTGAAGTGAAGAAACAGATTGACAGAGCTGTAAGAGTACTCAGAAGTCACCTACTACAGGAAAGGCCCAACAAAGAAAGTAACAGAACACCACTAGCCATCATCTTCAGCCCCCAACTAAAACCTTTCCAGTGCATCATCAAAGATCTACAATCTATCCTGAAGGACGATCCCTCCCTCTCACAGCTCTTGGGAGACAGACCAGTCCTTACAGACAGCCCCCCAACCTGAAGCAAATACTCACCAGCAACCACAAACTACACAACAAAAACACTGACACAGGAACCTATCCTTGTAATAAAACCTGGTGTCAACTCTAACCACATATTTATTCAAACCACACCATCATAAGACCTAATCACATCGACCACGCCATCAGGGGCTCGTTCAACTGCACATCCTTCAATGTGATATATGCCATCATGTGCCAGCAATACCCCTCTGCCATATACATTGGCCAGACTGGACAGTCTCTATGCAAATTGATTCCAGTTCAGCAGTTTCTCACTGGAGTCTGTTTTGGAAGTTTTTTTCTGTTACTGATAAAGTGGGCTCTAGCCCACGAAAACTTATGCCCAAATAAATTTGTTAGTCTGTCAAGTGCCACAAGTTCTCCTCATTCTCTGTTCTTTATATGACAGGCACAAAAAAGGCTTGTTTAAAAAGATTAAATTGCTCCCTTATATGCAAAAGGAATCTTGTAAATATTGATACATGTCAAATGCAAGTCATGAAAAGTGTGATTATAAGTAATAGGCTAGCGTGTAATTCTCTCACTATTTACATAATTTTTCCTCTCTTTGTTAAGAGAGTACCTTTCTAAACTATAATTTAGTAACCTTCTATCATATATAGACCTTTAGAAATCTGCCATTGGTAAATATTCCCCTGGAAATCCCAGATCTGAGGCTGTGACCATTTTGTGCAGGGGGTTGGATGGCAAGTACAAGCTACCTATTAATCCATTTCTACATAACTGAGGTGGTTTGCATTTTATTCTGAAATAATCAGAGTTTTCAAAAAATCCCACAAAAGTAAACTCAGGGGACCAAAAAAACAAACACCCCCTCTCCAAAAAACCCCAAACCTTTTGCTTCTTCACCTGGTACTCCTCAGTGAGCCCCATGTGCATTCAGATCCCTCATTGAGCTGCTCGCACCCAGATTGCCCCGAAGCCTCTGATCCCACACCTCGATCCCCCAACACTAAGCCCCTCCACATTTGTATCCTGCTGGACTGAACCAGCCTGCTTGCCCACGCTTGGTGCACCTGCCCAGAGGGGAAAAGCCCTGGGCTTTGTGCGGTGTCAGGGTTGTGTGCAGCCTCACTACTGAGATCATGTCCCAGGGCGGAGAGGGTATGGGATCTTCCCCCTCCATGCAGCCTGTGCTCCCTACTGCCATTCTGGAGCCTCCATATTTATGTATTGACAAATAAAATGTGCAGAATTTGAAGATATTGTGCACATTTTATTTTCTTTTTTTGCTGCAGAATTCTCTCAGGAGTAAGTACTGTTCCTGCGAAGAAGCAGGCATGCCTTTTTTAAAGTAGCCTGCTGGCTCCAAATTGGTCAGTGTCTGTTCCTGACCATTCTAGGCCTCTGGTGGACTAAGTCTTGTTGGTAGCCAAGCCTGAACAGGGTGAGTGTCAGAATGCCACTGCCTCCAGCAGAAGGAAAGAGAAGGCCTTACAGACACTCTCACAATATTTTGTTAGCAAATATTTTGCAATAAATAATTATACATGGAAATTAGATTTGCTACTCATACAGCAGTTATTCAGCAACAGCAGCAGCATTTCACTTTACTCATTTGACAATGAATAGTGACATCCGAAAAGAATCTCTCTCTGATCTGTAAAGTAAGGGAAGACGTATTTATTGCAGACTGTGTGTAAGGGATATGATCACAGCACACAATCCAAATAACATTCTCCATTCCTCATCAAAGGAAAAGATGGAGTGATACAAGAGGAAAATAGAAGGTTTTAATTTTCCATTGCTGCAGGACATTATTCATCCTGAAGCAACCTCTTGTGTTGAAAGACAATCCACTGGGAAGCAAGGAGACAAAATCTAGGACTAAAAACTTAATACTATTCAGAAAATATGGATGAGAGGAAATAAAAAAATTATCACTGGGAACTCCTGGGTATCACATGATCTATGTGGCCAGCAAACATTTTTAATGGCATGGCACCTGACTTAGTCACATTTGACTTTGCAACACTATGCTGTGCTATTGAGATAGAATCATAGAATATCAGGGTTAGAAGGGACCTCAGGAGGTCATCTAGTCCAACCCCCTGCTCAAAGCAGGATCAATCCCCAACTAAATCAGGAAGGAGTCATGCATTTAGAAATGGCCTCGGTACTCTCAATTTTTGTGCAAATGGAAATCTAGATGCATCACTAGGACACAGGAAGGAAGGTGCCAGTATAACAATATCAACCACTCTGCAATTTCTTCCTGCTAATCCAGACACCCAATCATAAGAGGAGAGGAAAAAACGGTCATGAGAGAACCGTCAATGTGGATTCTTTTGCTCTATTATGGGCTCTGGCTTCAGAGCACACAATTCAAGTTTGGGGAAAGGAGCTCAAGGAGGCTTGAAGTTCAATGTAGCTCTCAAGCTGCTCTAATTTACATCAGCAGTAGATAGTTTCAAAGGACCAACACCACAGGATTGGCATTGCACCAGGGGCGGGAGAGAGACAAAAACCTTTAGATACCGCTATGTCTCTGGAGTATCCCCCTTTCACTGTGGACAGTTAAGATGACTCAGTCAGACTGCACCAACATTACAGCACAAATTTGCTGCACTGCACCTCAAACCCCAGCCCTGCATATCTACGGTACTCATTATCTATCATAGTCATTTTTAATATTGAGGGTTTTATATTCCCTATTCTCAGCAGAGAGAGCTAAACAGATGTTTAACAATTGAAAAAAGCTGAATTTTCACAGTGAAACAGTGATGGGCCAGAAGCACAAGGTGCAAGCCAGACTCGCTATACAGATGCTTCCTGTTCAGACTCTAATATATCTTAATGAACATTTCTTCCCATATGTCACCTGGATGTTTTCTGTTGCTCACCATGTAGGGTGATTGACATATTTTGGAAAACTGAAGAATGATGACTCAATCCATTAACAACTGGAGCATGAACAAACTTGTTCCTGTAGGTTAAAACAATTACCTTTTTCTTGTAATTGGTGCTCTTCCAGATGTGCTGCTCATGTCCATTCAACTTACGTGTGTGTGCTCGCGACATACACCAGTGCCAGAATGTTTTCCCTCAGCAGTATCTGTAGGGGACTGGCTCCAGTGTCCCCTGGAGTGGTGCACACATGCCGCAGTATATAGGGCACCGCCGGCTCCTCCCCAGCCCCTCAGTTCCTTCTTGCCAGAAGCTCTGACTGTGGGGAAGGAGGGCAGGTTGTGGAATGGACATGAGCAACACATCTCAAAGAACACCAGTTAAGGAAAAAGGTAACTGTCTTTTCTTCTTCAAGTGCTTGCTCATGTCCATTCAACTTAGATGACTCCCAAGCAATACCCCTCAAAAGTGGGTAGGAGTTCACAGATGTGTAGATTGCAACACAGCTCTGCCAAACCCTGCATCATCCCTGGCCTGCTGAGTGATGGGGTAGTGGTCCATGAACGTATCCACCGAGGATCATGCTGCAGCTCAACAGACATCCTGGATCAGGAAGTGTGCCAGGAAGGCCACCAAAGATGTCTGTGCTCTGGTCAAGTGGGCTCAGACGATCGATGGCAGAGGGACTCCCACCAACTCATAGCTGGTCCAAATGGAAGAGGCGGACCAGTTAGAAATCCTCTGCATGGACACTGGGAGGCCCTTCATCCTATCCGCTGTAGAGATGAAAAGCTGAAACCACTTACGGAAAAGCTTTGTCCAATCTAGGCAGAAAATCAGGGCCCTTCTTATGTGCAAAGTGTGAATGTGCCTCTCTTCACAGGTCTCATGGGCTTAAGGCAGAAGACTGGAAGGAAGATGTCCTGGCTCATGTGGAAAGTCACACCGCCTTGGGAAGGAAGACTGGGTGGGGCCGGAGCTGGACTTTGTGCTTACCGAAGATTGTGTACAGCTGTTCTCAGGTCAGGGCTTGCAGCTCTGAGACTTGCCTTGCGGACATCACTGCCACTAGGAAAGCTACCTTCCATGACAGGTGAGACAGTGAGCACAAGGCCAAAGGCTCAAAGGATGAGCCTGGGCAAAACCAAGCTGGGATTCCACTAAGAGACCGGGGACCTAACTTGTGAAAAAGTCTCTCAAGACCTTTGAGGAACCTAATCATCATATCATGAAAGACCACTGTCTGCCCCTGGATTGGTAGATGAACAGCAGAAATGGCTGCCAGTTGCACTGATAGAGGAGTGTGCCAGGCCCTGGTTCCTCAAATGAAGCTGGTATTCTAATTCTGACCACACTGAAGAATGAGAAGGGGAGATGCCATGTTTGGCTGCCCAGCGGGAGAACTTCGTCCACTTTGCCAGGTAAGTTTGTCTAGTCGAGGGCTTTCTACTCTCGAGGAGGACCTTCTGGATCCCTTCTGAATGGTCCATTCCTCAGGGTTTAACCACACAACATCCACGCTGTGAGGTGGAGGGACGCGAGATGGGGTGCAAGAGTCGACCGCGATCCTGTGACAGCAGGGGTCATGGATGGATCGCTGACAGGCTCGGTAGCGTCCTGAACCAGTGCTGGCAAGGGCATGCCAGGGCGAACATGATGACCTGAGCCTTGTCTCTCTTGATTTTCACTAGGATCTTGCTGCTGAGCAGAATCAGAGGGAATGTATACATTAGGCTTCCTGCCCACGGCAAGAGGAAGATGTCGGAAAGAGAGACCCCAGGCCCCATCTGGAGCAAAACTTGTGGCACCTCCTGTTCTGCCTGATGGCAAACAAATCCACTTGGGGAGTTCCCCACCTCTGGAAGATCATGCCAGCTACATCCGGGTGTCCCACCCACTCATGGTGAGAGGAGAAGTGCCTGCTTAAGCAATTGGCTAGTGTGTTCTTGGCACCTGGAAGGTGACACACTTCTAGGTGGATTCCGTGGTCAAGGCAGAAGTCCCAGAGACGGAGCGCCTTTTGGCAGAAGGCCGAGAATCGCACTCGCCCTTGTCTGCTGATGTAGAACATCGAGGCTCTTTTATCCATGTTACCACTCTGCCCAATAGGTGAGGTAGGAAGACAGAGTATGCCCTGAGCTCTTTGACTTTTATGTGTAGGGTCATTTCCTCTGGGGACACATACCCTGGGTCTAGAGAGTGCTTAGGTGCGCCCCCCAGCCAAGGTCAGAGGCGTCTGAAACCAACTCAACTGAGTGAGGAGTGCTGATGAAGAGAACTCCTTCCAGGACTTTCCTGGGGTTGGTCTACCATCGCAGTGAGGTAAGTATAGTTGCGGGGATGGTAACAAACTTTTCTAGGTGGTCTTTGGACTGGGAGTAGACCATCAACAGCCATTGCTGCAGGGATTGCATCAGAAGCCTGGTGTAGCACACCACACATATGCATGCTGCCATGTGACCTAGGAGGCACAGGCAAACCCTGGCTGTGGTCAGGGGAAACGTGGAGGCTATGATGAACTCTATCCTGTATACTGGAACTAATGTGGATTTTTTGTCATTTACCAACAGGCCAAAATGATGGCAAGTTGCTAACACCATCGTAACATTCCTTTGGACCTGGGACCTGCACCTGCCCTTGATCAGCCAGTCATCGAGTACAGAGAGATCTGGACACTCCAATGTCTAAGACAAGCTGCCACCACCAACATGCACTCGGTAAATACCTGCAGTGCTGTTACTAGACCAAACAGGAGGACCGCAAACTGATAGTGATTGGGACCTACTGTAAACTGGAGGAAGCATCTGTGTCCCTCGAAGATGGCAATTTGCAAGTATGCATCTTTCAGATTGAGGGCTATGTACCAGTCTCCCGGATCCCAGGAGGGGATGATGGAGGCCAGGGAGACCACGTGGAACCTCAGCTTCTCTAGGAAGCTGTTCAAGTTCTGCAGGCTGAGGATAGGTCACAGACCGTCCTGGGACTTTGGGATTAAAAAGTAATGAGAATAAAACCCCTTGCTTCTGTATTCTGGTGGAATGACCTTCATCACACCTACCTGCAGTAACCCCTCTATCTCCAGTGCGAGGAAAATGTCATGAGAAGGGTCTCTGAAGAGGAACAGGGAGGGGGGGTAGCAAGGAGGGGTAAAAAGCAAGTGAAGGTGTAACCCCATGCAGGGAGGAAAGGAGAAAGGTGGTTGGAAAAATAGGGAAGGAGGATCCTGGGAACAGTTTGGTCAGTCACACTCAGCCATACCCTCAAAATGAACACTTGCCCGCCTGCTTATTGTGGCCAAGCTCGACTGAGAAGCCTGCTAAGGCTATTGGCTAGGACACCACTTGTAGCCTCCAGATTTCTTATGGGGAGTCTCCTGGTGAGGGCGGCTCCCCTGGCCCTGAGGCTGCTGTGCTTTGAACAGCTTGCGGACAGAGCCAGGAACATACAGGCCCAGTGTTTTACGGGTCGTGCGGGAATCCTTTAGGCCATGGAGCTTATTGTTCATCTGTTCTGCAAACAGGGCTTGCCTATCAAAGGGAAGGTCTTGCATCGACTGCTGAGCCTCCTTGGACAAGCCAGAGAGGAGCAGCCAGGATGCCCGGCACATGGCAACAGCCATGGTTTGAGCAGCACTGTCCACCACATCTGATGCCACCTGGAGCATCACCCTGCCACAGTCGTGCCCTCTTCCACAATTGCCTGGAACTCCTTCCTAGAAGGCTCATGAAGGGAGCCCTCAAACTTTGCCATGGCTTGCCACATGTTAAAGTGATAGTGTCCCAGGAGGGCCTGATGGTTGGCCACAGTCAGCTGGAGACTAGAAGACAAATAAACTTTACGGCCAAATAAGTCTAGTCTCTTGGAGTCTTTGTTCTTAAGGGTAGCCCCAGGTTAACCCTGTTGCTCTCGATGGTTAACCGCGTCTACCATTAGGGAGTTGGGAGCAGGGAGGTGTACAGGTTCTCGTGGCCTTTGAATGGTGCAAAGTACTTGTGCTCAGCCCTTTTGGAGATGGGGGGCAGGGCGGTAGGAGTTTTCCACAGGGCATTAGTATCTTAGAGACCCCATCATGAATGGACAAAGCCACCTTGGCCAGTGCTGTGGAGTGGAGGGCATTGAAGAAAGAGTCTGAGGGCTCCTCTAACTCCTCCGCCTGAAGGCCCAGGTTGGTGGCAACCCTCTTCAGTAGTTCCTGGTGTACTTTCATATCATTCAGAGGAACCAGGAGAGGGGGCCCCATTATAACATTGATGATGACGATGCCCATGTCGTAGGATCCTCCACAACCATTGGTGGCCCAGTGGCTTGCTCCCCTGCTCCCTCTAGGACCTGTGGGGTCCTCGCACCCAAGGCTTTGTGCACTGGGGGAGGGCGGAGAGAGAGGCAGCTGGTCTCCTGACACCAAGCTGGTGGCCTGGGGGGACTGGGTAAACCCCCACATGTTCCATGGGTACCACGTCGCAGGCCATTGTGACTGAGACCATGGGGCCAGTTTCAGTGCCGACAATGTAGTCGATATCGCTGGTACCAGAGCTCATCACACTGTCAGGAAACCTTGCTTCAAATCAGGGCAGGATCCTGAGCGGTTCCTCCCAGGCAACGAGGCCAGAGCAGAACAGTGGCTCTGTCCGACTGGTGCCTGTCACTCGACCTGGAATCCGATCTAGAATCAGGTTTTAGGGATTGGTTGCGCTCAATGGATCCGTGATGGCCTGAAGCCAGCAATCTATGTCTCACACTTGACGAACAGTACTGGCACCAGTGCATGTGGCAAGCACACACACCTATGCTGAATGGACATGAACAAGCACTCGAAGAAGAAAGCATAGTTCTTTACTACTCAATTTTTTTTCAGGTATGTTATAACAACAGGCATACAAAGATAATAAAAATGGATTCACAGCTGGACCAGAAAAAAGAAAATGCAGCAGTGATGCAATATAATGAATGAGCCCACAAACCACAGCATTACTGAATATACTATATTTACTGCCCATACGTTTTGTAAGAGAATATTTAAATACTTTAAACAGAACATAAATAAAATCAAACCAACATACTTGTTAAGATTTATTAAAAAAACCCTCTATTTCAGTGGTTCTGAACCCAAGGCCCATGGACTGTTTGCAGCCCAATCAGCACACAGCTGTGGCCCATGTGACATCCTCAGGGCCATACAGGTAGTACTGGCTGCAGCCCACATGACACATTGTGGGCCACATGGTAAAAAGGTTGAGAACCACTGCTCTGTAGGAACCCATCCTATGTTCTGGTTGTCCTTTGCGTTAAAAAAAAATCCACAATATGATACCATAGAAAGTACTATTTTAGAAGTGAACCAGCCTGTATTAATTAATAATAGTTGTAGTAGTAGTAGCAGCAGCAGCATCAATAGTAGTAGTATTAGCTACCCATAGACTGGGATCTCACTATGCTAGTCATTGTACAAACAGAATAAAAAGACACTCCCTACCATAGGGAGCTTACAATGTAAGCGTAAAAGCAACAGATGGATACAGACAGATTGATGGGGTATCACAAAGAAAGGAGACACTATTGGTCAGCATGAAAGCAGTAGTCGAAGCATACCAGCAGCCCAACTATTGAGAAGATTTTTGTACATATCATAGCAAAGGAGAGCTTTGAGGTACAATTTGAATGTAGCTGAGGAGGTAGATTTGCAGGTTTATGGGGAGAACCTCCCATGCAGGTGAGGAAGCATGGGAGAAATCACATACTTTTTTGAAAAATTAACAATTGAGCATTGGAGGCTGGCTTTGTAAGCCGATTAGAGGTGAGCTTTGACAGCTTAATAGCGAATGAGAGATGATAGGAATGGTAGGGACTGATTATGAAGGGTCTTGAAAGTGAATTAAAACAGCTTATGTCTGATATGACATTAAAGTGCTACATATTAGAAAGCTGTATTAGAAATGCTAAATTAAATTTACATCACAAAAACAAGCAAACTAGCAAAAAAAAAAGAAGCCACTTTTGGCAAGGACTGAAACTATGCAGCCAAGGTCCCCTGGAAACCATAATTCTTTTCCATACCACTGCTGATCACCTTTCATTGAAAACACTAGGTTGCAAATTGTTGTTAATTGCATATAATGAGTTAAAAGAGTCAAAAGCCATTTATTTTACATATGGAGCAACCCAAAACACCTACTAAATAGTTTGTATCCACATTTCAAATCAAGATTCACTTTAAGATATCTCCAAATTTAAATCTATGTCATTATTAATTTAAATCAAACTGTGCAGGGGAAAAATCCTACTCTATCCAGATTGGAAATATTCCAATTTTTAGACAAGTAGAAAATGAATTAACACAGTTACCAAGAGCTGATAATTGGGATTATAATGAGAACAATATTTGGAAACTTAACTACAGAACTGCTCTGTAATTTGGTAGGCTTTTCTGATATTTGTAGTGTAACGTTAAGCCCTACAAATTCCAAAAAGGTATAGCAGAAACAATGAAAAAAATAGAGCAGTTTTGAACTTTAAAAATACCCAAGAGAATAGTTGTACTGCTTGAACTATTACGAGGAATACTTGTTATCTGAAAAGAAACTGGCCATCAGTGACTTTGTTAATAGCTTTGTTAATTCAGTTTGTTTATTACAAGTCCTCAAATGTATTGAATATTAATACTATTTTCTCCAAGACATTCCAGTGAACCTAATTCTCAGATGTGTAGCAAATAATTAACAAGATGCATAGAGGACAATTGGGTTCATCTCAGCTTTGCCTGCACATGTATGCATTGAAACATACCTTTCCTGTAGTTAAGGGCCTATTTGGGTTCAAATACAATTTGATTATGAATTACTGTACAAACGCACCATTAAACCTCAAGCCTAAGTTGTGGCCATGCCACATTCTTAAACATTCCCACTTGCAGGCAAAACTGATATTTTCTTACGCTCAAATGTGTGTGTGTGTGTGTGTGTGTGTTACTTAAAGTAACTGTAGTGGTGATAAAGTAAACACCAAGCAGGGAGATGCATGGTCGAAGAGCATATCACTTGGAGTAATATCATGAAATTGAGTAAAAGTAAATGTAGTGCTACCTATCTGGAAAAGTTCCCTATATGTAGAGTTGCTCACATGTTTTTCCCCTTCTGATCATCAGCTTTACCTCACTGTAAAATTCTTTCCAAAGATAAGGATAAAGAATGTAAAGGAGATGAAGAACTGAACACTTAGTTTAATAGTCTCAAGTCTAGTTCCAAGTTGACATAGCCATATAATAAAAACAAACCACTATTGGTAGGGTCACCAAAGGACTGAACAGATGTGAAGAATGAAGTGCTCTCTCAGTCCTCTACAGGTGAGAGTTCCAAAATCATGCAATGATGGAAAACTTGCAGTGACTGTGCTGTGGTTATTTTTGTTTGATTTTTGTTTGAATTCTCTGCTCGCAGTCATCTCTTCACAATCAGTGAAGGAAAGGGAAATACAACTTTGAGAAAGAAAACAGAATTAGATATTTACTTAGAAGAGCTAAATGTAACATCTGTATTTCCTTGGAGTTGAAAGGATGACTTACAGATTCACAGTGAACAAGTTTTCCCACAACATTGAGCAGGGATGGGTGAAGGGGGAGTAAACATTCAGAATGAACCCTTGGGCAAAATGTAACATTTGAGTCTGATCACGTTTCCCTCTGAAACAGTTTTAGGGCCAAATTTCCATTTACACTAAAGGCCCTTAATGCTGCAGAACAGTGCAAAGAGACCTTAGAACAAGGACCTTAAAAATGACATGAAATCTGATTTCTAGTTACTAATGATATGAAATCTGATTTCTAGTTAAATATGAATTATGTCATTACTATACAGTCTAATATTCCTTTTCTGTCATATGACACCATCTGCATTCAGTCTAATCTCACAAGCTAAGTAATATAAGATTGCATCAGTACTTGCATGAGACAGATTCAGAGGATACCTAGGTTCTGAAGGAAGTTGATTCAGTAGCACTCCTCCCTCTGAGTTAGAAATGAATCAAATGTCCCAGCAAGATGTTAGGAGGAACTTGTGCAAATGGCTTTCTGTCTGATTGTAAGTAAAACTAAGGTCCTCCTAAGCATTTGTTGTGATTAAATATCCTGGGGCACTACAATATTTGCAACAGCAGCGATGCTAGACACAGTGTGCAGGCTAAATTCTAAGTGAGGTTACTACATTCTGCTTTGCAGGCTGACAATTTCAGTGAAGAATGCAAACAATATTTCTGAAAAATTGTGTATCTCCAATCTTCCAACCATGTCTATTCTGGACCAATCAAGTTCCTAATGTCTTAGGACTCACTTATTGGAGAGAACACATCTATCTACCAACTAGGTTCTTATATTGGTACCTATTACCCTAATATCTGAGTGCCTCTGCAGACAATACTCATTTCTCGCCCCATGCGATACTACTGTGGTTGTGCTCAGCTGACCCACTCAAGCAAGAATTACCTTGGTTTATTAGAGGGGCAGTCTTCTTGTAATAGAGTTTGAATCTGCTTAATTTAAGGGCACATGGCCATATTTAATTATTCTGTTGAGTTTTGGGGATGGTGAGTGGACGGGATGGTTATATATGTCGGCTTTCTGGTTGATCATTTTTGGCTAGAAAGATTAGGTGCTGGTAAATTAAAAGAAAGGTTTTTTAAAACGCTGTCAAAAGGTACCTACAGTCTGGGG